>CM062815.1:156344641-157544641 GCA_031772625.1 Pinus tabuliformis
TAAATTTGGGCAGAATAAACTTCATCTTCTTCCTTTTCCTCCAACCATAAAGGTAAATCATTGCTCTAGAGAAGGTTCAGCATGAGGGTATACGACTAAACTGCTTGGACATATGCCCATTCTTGACGGTCATATTCCCAGCTCTGTATCTAATGTAAGATCGATTGTGGCAAACCACGACCTCCCAAGGATGAGATGATAACTAGTAAGCTTAGCCTTAGGCTAGAGAACTAGGAAATCTGCAGGGTACTCTGAGGATTCAATGGAGACCGTCACATCCTCCACAATTTCCTCAAGGGTTACTGTGGAACGGTCTACAAGTTGAAGGACTATTGTGGTCTTCCTCAATGACCCTTGGAGGTTGAGCTTGAGCATAGTTTCCTTGGTCATCACATTAATGGCAACCCCAAGATCGATCAGAGTGTGTGGGACAATGGTGCCATTGATGTGCACATCTACTACAGGCTTCCAAGGTCCAAATATTTTGGACATATTACCTGCCCCAGCATTAAGTCGGACAGCTTCCCAATGACATTAATGGTAGGGGCATACCTTTTTCACCTCCCTAGATGCTTGAAGCATTTCTCTTTAATCAACTTATTGTAAATGGGAACATCTTTTATTTCCTGGAGAAGGGGGATATTTACACATAGATTTTTCAATTCTCCCAGAAGTTCAGTCTCTTCTGGGGTAGGCTGGAGTGGTTGGGCTAATCTCTCAAGAAATGGTGGATATACTTTAAGGTTTATTTCCTCCCTTTCTTCCTCAACCTCCCTAGGTGGAGGGGGAGGTTGGTTATCCGTGAGAACTCTCCTAGATCTCAGGTTAATCTCCTAGATTTCCACAGCATAAGCTGGATATGATGTCTCTCCATTGTATACTTGCTGAGCCTACCTATTGTTTGGGTTCAGATTTCGTTGGGCAGGCATCTGGGGTTGCTTGGGTGGAGCAGAGTGTAGGAGTTGTGGTTGGGAAGGTGGTGGAGGAAATAGAGCTGTAGCATTGTTGTATTGGGGCCTCCACCCCTGGAGTGGTGTATTCCATTGAGGTTGTGGCGGAGCATAAGGTTTAAATGACTGGCTGGCTAGCTGGGAATGATACTGAGATGCATAGGACCAAGGAGGGGGTGTAGACCAAGAAGGATGAGCAGAGGGTCCCCAAGAAGGTATAGTTTTGGTTTGGTTGGGGTTTTAATATGCATGGGATGACCCTTGCATGCCCTGCTAGAATGGTCTAGGCCCAGGAGGTCTCCTTTTGTTAATGTAGCAAACCTGCTCAGTGACCCCTTCAGCTCCTTGATATATAGCTTTGAGTTGGGGTAAAGAAGGGCACTTGTCTATGGAGTGGTTTTCTTCACAAACCGAGCAAATTTTAATACAGTTCAATGGACATTCATTCCTAGGATGCCTCCTGATGCCTCTAGGACAAAAGATTACCAAGGCTCTCTTTGCTTCCTCCTACTTCCTTTTAATGTTCATGGTGTCCATTTGCAAGGCAAGGGTTTACAGCATCTCACTTTTGAAATATTCTATACATGTTTCCAATTTTACCCTTGATGGATGAGTTGGAAGATGATGTACTGGCCATAGGTTGACTACCCCTACCCTTTTTCCTGGCCGCCCTAGAATGGTTTCTAAAGATAGTGGTGATATCCTCATAGGGTAATTGGTATATGTCTCCTCCTGCTAACAAATGTAAGGTATCCAGAAGATCTTCTCTTACTCCCCAAAGCAGTACCAGCTTCAGTGATTCAAGGTCAAGTGTGCACCTGGCCCTTTCTAACTGAGCTGGAATCTTTCTTCGTAATCTTCTAAGGATTCATCATGGCCTATGGTCATCCTAAAAATTTCTTCTTTAGTAGCCTTTGACAGATAGTAGTCCCGATATTTGTTGTTAAAGTCCTACTACATCTGAGCCCAAGTTGTGATGTTATCTCTAGGTAAACCCATGAACCAGCGCAATGTTGCATCCTTGAGGGTAGATGGAAATAGTTTTAACTTTTTCTCATCATCTGTATAGTCATAGGTTCGGCATATAACAGCAAACTCAAACAAGAAAGTGTCGGGGTCCTCTATGGTCAGGCCATGGAAATGAGGTAGGGAAGAGGGGCTTATATTTTTCATCTTAGTGTCCCCATTGGTTTCCCTGATGGGGAAGGCACCCTCAACTCTCTCTCTATTCCCTCTGTCATTTCGGTTTTCAGCCATTGGTTCAGTAGGAATGGGTTCCTATTTTTCTTCTTCCTCTATAGGTTCTTCAAATATGTCAGTTTGCTCACCTAAGGGTTCCTCCAGTTCACAGCCACCGAAGAAAAGAGAAGGTTGTCTATTGGATGTAGTAGGAGTATTTGGCAAAAAATTTCCCTAAGTTCTCCCTATTCCTACAAGGCATGAAAGGAAATATTTTTAGGTTGGTTTTGTATTCTTTTTTTTTAACTTGGAAAGTACTTACAAAATTGAAATTGTTGATTGAATGAAAAATATTGATAGAATGAAAAAGCTTCTTGCTGAATCGAAATCCTACTTGCAGAATGGAAAGGAAAGCAGATAATGCAAAATGAAAAAAAGGAAACAACTAGATTACTTTTGTAGAAGTAAACTAATGGCAGAATATTGAAGACAAGAAATAGAATAAAAGAAAGCAGTAATCACATTCTACTCAGACACCTCCCCACCAACGGTGCCAAAAAGTGATAAGCGCTAGTATTGTAACAAGGATGCTGCAACTCCTGGGCTACCAGCGTTACTTATCAACCTGGGGTTCATACAAACTTGGAGGTGAAAATGATGTATGCACAAGTAAAAGTGTTGGTTCTGCCTGTTGTCATTGTTTAGCTGGTGAGAGACCACTAGGATTCCAAGCCAGACTTCTATAGAGTCAGAAGAAGCTTGATTCTTGATGGAAGAAGGGAAAATCTACTCTGAGAGAGTTACTCTACTGCAGTAATGGAAAAAAAACCAACATGTAATGCTAAAACACACCATAGCCTAATTAACCATTTAAGAAGCTATGCTAAGCAGAATTGCTAAATCAACACTAAAAAAATGCTACTATATAAGTTGCAGAAGTAAAAAGCTTCAAACAATACTAATGTGCAAGCAAAGAAACTAAACTAAATTTGTTTTCACTTTTTTGGTTTTTTTTAAGCAAAATCAAGTATGCAAACTAATTGTTCTTGTGGATGTGACAGGTGGATGGAAGGTATTTTAGGATGGCTAGAATGTTTATGAAGTGGTTGGATGGTGTGGAGGGGTCCTAGGAAGCTTTTTTTGACTTCCTAGAGGTTTCTCATCAATTCGGCCTCAAAACAGGCCGTTTCAAGAAAACCTACAGGATGTACTAGAAACCTATAGGATGATCATGTAGGCATTACAGGAAACCTACAGGATACATCTGAGAGCTAATTGTGAGGTGTTGGAGGTGTTCGTAAGCTTTGGAAAGGTGTGTGATGGGTGGAATGGAGTGTTAGAAGGTCTAGGAGCACTCAGGAGTCAATATCCAAGATAAGGGATGGCTAGATTCACTCAATGTATCTAGGGGAATTTCAATGAAAAATGATGAAAAACTAGTGAGGATGATGGTGAAACAAGGGATGGCTAAGGTGGATGAAGTGGAAGGTGGCTGCTGGTGATGAAGTCTTGGTCTCCTCCTGAAGTACCTTCTCTGCTTAAAACATGTGTGTCTTCCAAGAACTATGCAACAAGATACATTTTCATAAACTAGAAAAGCATGAATCAATTGCCTATATTATGCATGAAGAAATTTGTTGAAGGGAATGAAAGCATGAGTGATATCGTATTGCAGAAATGGAGATGGAAAATGATGACAATGAAATTTTCCTTGCAACATGAACCCAATAATGAATCAAAGACAACAAACTCCAAAGCTCATACAAGAACAAGAAATTTGTGTTTTTGGGGCTGTTGAAGGGTCCCTTCCTCAAGTCATGGTCCCAGAGGGAGGAAGTGAGGTCGAGACACCTGCTAAAAACCTTGTGGTGATCCTTTTTCTCCTTGCTAATCTGCTACTTGAAAGAAGGCACAAATGGAAGCAAACTATCAAACAACCAATCTAATCTACACTGTTTTAATGGAAATGCATCTACTAAGCAAATGAACAATTAAGCTATGAATCTACACTAGCAATAATGTACAATAAAGAGGAGCCTTGGCTGCTAGGAATGGACCCTAACCCAAGAGCTTCAGGCCTCTAAGTTAACTCAGTGCTTGCTCAAAACAAAACTCATTCTTATTACCAAAACAATAGATTACGTCAAAAAACTGTCACAAGTCTTGCAGAGAGAAAATAGAGTAGAGTTTTACAATAAAAATCTAAATCCTACTGAGGTCCTAGGCCTCTCTACTTATACATCGAAAGTCTCCAACAACTGCCTTAAAATTAGGGAGGCTTGACTCCCAAACTCGCGATAAATTGGTGCTTTGTCTTTCACTTGCTCGGTTGCCTTCCAGTCCTCATGATTTGGTTGTTTGCACTCCGAGCTGATGGAGGAATATTCGAATGGGGGGGTAGTAAATGAGGAGGATTTACCTCCTATAATACTTCTCCCTTGTCCCATTCGATTTTTGACCTTGGTCTTTGCCAAAATTCCTTGATTTTATCCTTTAATCCTGCATTAAATGCACATTAGACCACAAAGCAAAATATCCAACTCTAACTCATCTCATAAACAAAATATAATCAAGTGTATGCAATAAGTTATGAGAATAGCAAAGTTAACCAAGCTCCTTCTTCATCCATCTCATCCTTATCTTGCTCTGTATCTTCCTCTTCCTGTTTTACTTCCTCTTCACTGACAGTAGGACTAACATCATAAGTGAGAGCTTTGATGTCATCCTCTACTGGCATGTCTCTGAAAACTGACCATGTTATAAGGGTTCTGAGGTTTTGGAGGACATCTTCAATAAGGATCCTAATCAACCCATGGTGTGCTAATTGTTGGGAATTCCCATCCTTCAATTTGATGCTTGAGTCTACGAGTGATTGAAGCAAGAAATATGGTATGTTGAGCCTCTCGTGAGGGGGTGTTTCTACTCCAAATCTTAATTCTTCAAGGATCCTGAAATGATATCCATAGACAACACTATATGTACCCTCACATGAGATGTATTTGATTAGTTGGTAGCCTACCTCACTCTATGGGTATGGCAGATTTTCCCTCCTTACTCCATTTTTGTCCTCAGCGGGTTCTTCACCTTCTAAAAATAATTTTCTTTTTGCCACCTCGTTGTCTCCTTTGTCTTCTTTTCTCCATGGGATTCCTAGGGGAAGTGTGGTGACCCTGCTGAAGAGCTCTGAGGTGAGATATATACTGAGACCCCTTATTACAATAGTGGCATGGATTCTGTGGTGTGGAGTGAAGGAGAGACAAAATTCTTGAGCCACCTCATCATCCTACTCTCTGGATTTTTCGAAAAACCCCATCCAGTTATGCCTTGTGAAGATTTCAAGCACTTGGGGGTGTTGTTGGATCCTCATAGTGTTTGTGGGCTCTTTCTTATTAAACCCTCTTGTCATCTTGCTGGTGAGGCTTGAGGAAAAAATGAGAAGGTTGAAACAATTTTTCAAATGCAGGAGCAAAACAAAGTTGATTGTGTATTTAATTCCCTTCACACGATTGCTAAATTCACTCAAATTTAGAGTATCCCTGGTTCATTTATTTGCAAAGGGGAATGTAATTTTAGAGCCTACCTCTTTAGACTGGTTGCAGTGGCCAATTCTCGTGATATCCCTTTTGAACCCTTCTCTGCCAATCTTGTAGACAGTCTCTATGTATCCTGTAGATTGTATCCTGTAGGAATTCATTTGCATGCTCCTGTAGGAATTCCTATACAGTGAACGATGGATCTTTGCTTCCGGTGGGTGGGCTAGGTTATGAGAGTGACTTGAGTGAGGGAGTTTCGAGGAGGTGAAATGCATGAATGCATGGGAACAATGTTTTATTTCCTCTTATGGTGATTCGGGGTGAGGTGGTGTGCTTGCAGCAAGGGTACGTTGCCATTGTTGGACCGTTGGTCCCCACTACCACCTCATCATTTCCCATTTCCTCATAATAAACTCCCACCTCATAGATTCGTAGTTTAACCGATTTTTTCCTACTCCTTCTTTGTCTTTGAGTTGACTGTAGCCACATGTGAGAGGACACCCGGTTGTGCATGTGCTGACTAAACGAAGGTGGCCAAGTTAACTAGCCATCTTTTCACTTATAAACCGATTATCTTGTAACTCTCACAATTTTTTACTACATGATGCATATGAGAGTGCGAGTGGGATACTTACCTGTGGTTTCAATGCTATGCTACAGTGGTCGAAGACCGGAGGTGTTGCTTTGTATTTTTGCTGCATGCCGTTCTTCTTCCTCATCTTGCTATCTGCTAATGGTTTCTATATTTTTGCAGGTATCTGTGGTTGAAGGTCTGATGCTGCTACTTTGGAGCTCCTGGATCATCCCGTTGAAGACTTGTTGCTGGTGTGATTGGCGTTCTATGGGATAGGCTGCTACAGGATTTCCTACAGGATGTACTATAGTTGCTTCTCCCTCAGAATTCTTTAATAATTTTGCTTGTTGGGGCTGTGAGGATGGTGGCATGGATGGAAAGAAGGAGTGGGAGTGTGGAGAGAAAAGGAAACTCAGGTGATGTTCTTTACTACTCTCTGTTTTCCCTTTTTTTTTCTTTGAAGACTGAAGAAAAAACTGTTGAAACTGATCTTTTTTTTTTAATGGTGAGTGCAGGGATGATGATGGTGGATGAGGTGAGGTGCTAGATCATGAATAGGGTGAATTTTAGGGACCTAACCAGCCCATCATATGCCTTCTGATTACTTCCTATAGGATTTCAAGGTCACTGTAAATCCTACAGGATCATCCTATAGGTTTTCAGGGGATCTTGTAGGAATACAGGGGATCCAGTAGAAAACATAGCCTTTGCATAAATTGAAGCAATGGAGTGGGAAAATGACAAAAATGATGGAGGGATGCATGGTAAGGAGTGAAAAAAATGAATATGTGAGTGTCAAGGGTCTCCTTGGGATCCTCTTTTTCTCCTTAACTGTCCTTCTCGCCTACCTGCAAATGGAAATTTTATGATAAAAAATAGTTTTTTTTTTCTTTTGAAAAACAACTAGGCTGCCTCAGAGAGGTTTTCACTGTAGATGTTTGCCCTGGGCGCCTCAAGAAAGGTTTTCACCCAGGGATCTTCTTATTCTCTTTTTCTTTTTGTTGTTTCTTTTCTCTCTCTTTTTTTTTTTAATCACGGGCTGCCTCAAGAGGTTTTCAACCCAAAGATGGGACTCAGGTGCCTCATGGAGGTTTTCACTTGAGTCCTTATTCTTTTTCTTTTTTCCTTAGTGATATGATGAGGTAGGAGCTGGAACTTGCTCCACTATCATCACTATTTTATTGATATCATCAACGAACTTTTGTTTTGATAAAGGTCTCTTGTACATTTTCAATCGGTGTCCATTAACAAGCAAAGGAATGGATTCTTCATCTATGGTTCTGATTTGCACTGAACCGTTATCATGGCATCTTTCCACAACATAAGGGTTGAAAATAGCAACAAGAAATGCTAAAAATAGCATTGCTATAAATAGCATTTCAAGATATACTCCAACTTTGTTGGAAATAGCAAAAAAATAGAAATGCTAAAAATAGAATTGTTATAAATAGCATTTCAGGATATACTCCAACTCTATTGGAAATAGAAAAAAATAGAAATGCTAAAAATAGCATTGCTATAAATAGCATTTCAGGATAGATTCCAATTTTAATTAGTCCCTGAATTAAAATTGAGGATTAAAATTCAAATTTAGTCTCAGTAGCTATTTGAAAAATAATTAATTAATTCATCTTGAGTTAATTAGTTGGAGAAAATCAAACATGAAGTCTGTGTGAAGACATGCAACAATTATCCCTTTGATTGAGGAAGTTATCCCTTAATTAAGGAGATAAGGATGAGTTGTATTTGAGTTGTAATTAATTAGCTTAATTATCTGAGTTAAGTCCAGTTAAATTAGTTCCAAACAGTTGGAGGAACTAATTGTGAGTTCAGTTAGTTAATGCATGCATGCATGCAACTGGTGTTCTCCAGATAACTGAATATTCTCTCATAAATAACTCATGCATGTCAGTTCAGACAAAGACCCAGTTGAGATTAAAGGAAGGGACAGTGTACTATCAGTTGGAGGAATTTTCCTATAAAGGAAACTCATCCATGCAAAAGGAATTCACTCATTCAGGATTGTGCAGTTATTTTAGAGGTCAGAGCAGTGTGTGAGGGATTATTACACACAAGATATAGCTAGAGGACCCAGGAGAAAATGCGCAAGGAAATAGGAGGCTTGGAGGACTGAAAGAAGGCATATGTGTTGTCTATTCTATCTATGAGCAGCAGTGAGGGATTGTACTGAGAGATGGATAGCTTGAGAGCTAAAGCTTTGTGTAATCCTGAGATATTTCCACTTGTATGATAATACAGATAGAGGGGTTTTTCGCTGAGGCTTTCCCTAGAGTATTCTTCTGTGTTTCATGTGTGATTGAATCTTCTTCTCTGTTATATGTGTTCTATTTGATCTTGATCAAAATCGATTAAGCTTCCGCAAGTTTGATTGTAGAAGTAGATTATGTATTTTGCTTTAGTACATTGCATTATCAGGTTAATCTATGGTGAAATTTCTACACAGTATCAGAGCAAAGGTGATCAAAGCAGTGAACAATATATGAAGAAGGGAATTTGAAGTAAGAAAAAAGAAAACAATTTGGGCTGCGAGTTTGCAGAGCAGATATGAAAATTTTTGTGCAAAAATTTGGTAAACAAATAGAAGATCTGGATTCCTTGTGAAAAAATACTCAAATTCAAAAAAAAAAAATAGTTGAATCGGAGTTCGGATGAGGGAGATATCACTAATTTAAAATTAGCTCTTTTTCCAAAAACTTTCGTGACAGCGGGAAAGATGAAACAGATTGGTGTGCTAGCTAAGAACCTGTATTCGCTTGAGGTACAGGATGCATGCAAAGCCTTGACGAGTAAGGCAAATGTTGGAGACTTGGTGGTTGAGAGGGAGAGTACATTAACTCTCAACATGCAGTGCCAGAATAAGTCTCAGACAATTGTGGAGGAGCCACAATTGGTGAAGCAGCTTCAGGAGGTTGTGGAGAAGCCACAACTGGAGAAGCAAAGAGGAGACCGAGTGGAGGCATCCACTCATGCAGAGACCTCCAGTAGGGGGAAATTTCGAGCCAAGTGGGCAGAGGGATCACACGAAACCATACCTCCAAGTGTAAGGTGGGGCGATGTGAAGTGATAGTCCCAAGAAGGCTGAAATAGGGGCAGGATCTTTGAGGTACCCAACCTCTTTGATTAGACCTTGCAATGGGAGCCCTGACGAGGAGTAGCAGGACTGGCTGAGTGGGTAGAGATAGGTGCAGATGGAGCGGCAGAGGGAGCTTCAGCATCAGAGGGTGTTTCTAGCCCAACAGGGAGGTCAGTTGGGAGATCAGTTACCTACTTCTCAGTAACTAAGTTGCAGTGCAGCAGTGGGCAGCAAAATGCAACATGATGAGAGGAGCTGCAGTGCAGATGTAGTGCTGGGAGATAGGACCAGAAGCAGCACGGATGCAACAGGAGCAATCAATGTGATTGATACAGTCAGAGATCAAAGTGACAGAGGCTAGAGCAGTCAGATGCTGAAGAGCACAGAGGTGCAGAGTTTTCAGTCAATAGAGGCAATAGCAGTCAGAGACTTTGATGACAGAGGCATCTATCTAATTCAGGTTCGATATTTTTTGTGTTCCTAGAGTTGTTGGAGCAACAACACTTGAGAGAAGTGTTGCATGCAAAACATTCCAAAGGTTGAGGATTGGGTTCGAGTTCAATTCCTTTCTTGTTGAGAGGGAGTGTTGAAAATAGCAATAAGAAATGCTATAAATAGCATTTCAAGATATACTCCAACTCTATTAGAAATAGCAAAAAATAGAAATGCTAAAAATAGAATTGCTATAAATAGCATTTCAGGATAGATTCCAATTTTAATTAGTCCCTGAATTAAAATTCGAATTTATTCTCAGCAACTGTTTGAAAAATAATTAATTAATTCATCTTGAGTTAATTAGTTGGAGAAAATCAAACATGAAGTCTTTGTGAAGACATGCAACAGTTATCCCTTTGGTTGAGGAAGTTATACCTTAATTAAGGAGATAAGGATGAGTTGTATTTGAGTTGTAATTAATTAGCTCAGTTAACTGAGTTAAGTCCAGTTAAATTAGTTCCAAACAGTTGGAGGAACTAATTGTGAGTTCATTCAGTTAATGCATGCATGCATGCAACTAGTGTTCTCCAGATAACTGAATATTCTCTCATAAATAGCTCATGCATGTCATTTCAGAAAAAGACCCAGTTGAGATTAAAGGAAGGGATAGTGTACTATCAGTTGGAGGAATTTTCCTATAAAGGAAACTCATCCATGCAAAAGGAATTCACTCCTTCAGGATTGTGCAATTACTTCAGAGGTCAAAGCAGTGTGTGAGGGATTATTACACATAGGATACAGCTAGAGGACCCAGGAGAAAATGCACAAAGAAATAGGAGGCTTGGAGGACTGAAGGAAGGCATATGTGTTGTCTATTCTGTCTATAAACAACAGTGAGGGATTATACTGAGAGCTGGATAGCTTGAGAGCTAAAGCTTTGTGTAATCCTGAGATATTTCCACTTGTATGATAATACAGATAGCGGGGTTTCTAGTTGAGGCTTTCCCCAGAGTATTCTTCTGTGTTTCATGTGTGATTGAATCTTCTTCTCTGTTATATGTGTTCTATTTGATCTTGCTCAAAATTGATTAAGCTTCCGCAAGTTTGATTGTAGAAGTAGATTAAGTATTTTTTTGTAGTACATTGCATTATCGAGTTAATCTATGGTGAAATTTCTACAGTCTGAGCCATCTTGTCCTTAACTTGCCCTTGAAGTCTTTATACCTAGAATCATATAACAATGACCAATCACCTTCCTGAAATTTCTTCTCCTTGATATTTTTATCATGCCAGATCTTCCTATGAAGTTGAACTACCTCTGTATGTAGGACGATCTACATTATGCATTCATCCAAACCATTCAATTAGAACAATCTCTCTTTCTGTGCACTGCTGAGATCCAGATCTAGTTGGTCTTCCATCCTTAAGGTGTTATATTCAAATTCAATGGACAGCAAGGCCTTTTTCCCATAGACCAGCTCATAGGGTGTGAATCCAATGGTGGTCTTCCATGTGCTATTATAGGCCCAAGTGGCCTCAACTAGCCTTTCTACCCAATCCTTCCTATTGTTGCTCACCACCTTGATTAAGATGCCCTCCAGTGCTCTATTGATCACCTCCACTTGCCCATTAGCTTATGGATAATAGGGAGTGGAAGTCCTATGCTTGATCTTGTGATTGTTGAGAAACTCTTTGATCATGTTGGAGGTAAACTAGCTGCCTTGGTCTGTGACCAGCTCTCTAGGTTACCCAAATTTGTCAAATACATTATCCCTTAGGAACTCAGCTACCTTCTCTTCTGTTGCTGCCTTAATTGCCTTGGTTTTAGCCCACTTAGTCAAATAATCAGTGCACACAATAATGTATTGTTTTTTCTTTGAAGGAGGGTCAATAGGCCCAATGAATTCCATGCCCCACTTGTCAAATGGCTCGAAAGTCACTTGAGGCTGCAAAGGCATTTCATCTCTTGGAGTAGGCCTTCCCATCCTCTGGCACCGATCACACTGACTAGTGTATTTTTTCACATCCTGATGAAGAGTGGGCCAATAATAGCCTACTTGTAACACTTTGAATGTTGTCCTCTTTGCTGCAAAGTGACCTCCACAAGGCCCATCATGACAGGTCAAAAGGATGTCAAAGACTTCCTCTTCCCTGACACACCTTCTCAAGATTTGATCCTAGCCAGGTTTGAAAAGATTGCCCCCAATCCAAGTGAAGGGGGCGCTTTTCTTTACTATCTTGCTCTTTTCTTTGGAGGACAAGTTCAGTGGGAACTGAGCTGATACCAAATAGTTTGTTATATCAGCAAACCATGGAGAGAGAACTGAAATAGAAAATAAGTGCTCGTCCGGTAACTGGTCATCCACCATTCCTTCTTCACCTGCAGGCAAATTTACCCTAGATAAAAAGTCTGCAACAACATTTTCCTTACCAGGCTTATCAACAATGGTTAGATCAAACTGTTGTAATAAAAGTAACCATCTTATAATTCGAGCATTCACATCTAGTTTTTTCATTAAATATTTGATTGCATCATGGTCAGTATGCACAAATGTTTGATAGCCTGTAATGTAATGCCTGAATTTGTTTAATGAATGCACAACAGCCAGGAGTTCCTTTTTGGTCACTGTATAATTTAGTTCAGCCTTTGATAAGTTCTTACTGATAAAATAGATAGCATAAGGCATTTTTTCATCTATCTGACCTAGGGCTGCTCCTATGGCTTTGTGTGAGGCATTAGCATGAATATGAAAGGGGAGGGCCCAGTTTGGGCCTCGGAGAATTGGTGCAATGGTTAAATTATCCTTTAGGATGTCTAAGGCCTCTTGACAGCTTTTTGACCATATAAACTCAAAATCTTTGGCCAACAAACCAAATAAAGGAGAGGCCAACTTGCTAAAATCCTTTATGAACCTTTGGTAGTATCCAACTAACCCTAGGAAACTTCTGACATCTCTCTGCTTTTGAGGAGGTGGGACCCTTTGGATGATGGCTATTTTGTTTGGGTCCACCTACAGTCCTTGTTGAGATATTGAATGACCTACCATGGTCCCTGCAGTCATTAAGAATTCACATTTTTTAGGGCTGAGAGATACGTTCATTTCAATGCACTTGTGCATTACTTTTCCTAGGTTAGACAGGGGTTCTTGAAAATCACATCCATACAGTGTAAAATCACCCATATAAATCTCCATCACATCATGGAATAATTCGGCGAAAATACTCAAGACTGCTCTCTGGAAAGTGGCTGGAGCATTGCATAGGCCAAAAGGAAGGACCCTATAGGCAAAATTACCCCAAGGACAGGTGAATGTGGTCTTATCCTGGTCTTCTGGGCAGATCTGGATTTGGTTGTACCCACTGAATCCATCTAGGAAAGAGAAAAACCTTTTCCCTGTCAGGCCATCTAGCACTTGGTCAATGAAGGGTAGAGGAAAATGATCCTTCTTTGTGGCTTTGTTCAACTCCCTATAATCGACACAAATCCTCCACTTACCATTTTTCTTGGGAACTAACACCAAAGGGGAGACCCACTCAATATCGAAGATAAGGTAAATGAATCCTGCATCTAGTAGTTTTTGCAACTCTTCTTTGAGTATATCTTTAAGAACTGGATTCATCCTCCTTTGTGGTTGTCAGACCGACTTGCAACCTTGTTTTATGTATATGTGGTGAGTACACACTAAGGGGTGTACTCCCTTCATTTCCTTGTAACTCCAAGCAAAGGCTTCAAGATTTTCCTTTAACATGTTGCATAGCTTCTCCTCTTCGAGAGCAGAAAAAGATGGATTGATTTTCAAGGTTCTCTTTGGGCCGAATTGTATTGTTTTGACATGGAGTGGGTTGGAATCGGCCAAGCATAAGTCAATTGGATGTTTTTTCTGGGTTTCCTTTACTGCTTCTTCTAAAGGTAATGAACCAAGAGTTGGACTTTGGAGCAGGTGATCAATCAAATCATCCTCATCTTGTTGTCCTCCTCCCATGGTTGCTTCCAAAGCATAAAGTTGGGCAGAATAAACTTCATCTTCTTCCTCCTTCTCCAACCATAAAGGTAAATCATGCTCTAGAGAAGGTTGAGTAGGAGGGTATAGGACTAACTGCTTGGATATATGCCCATTCTTGATGGTCATATTCCCAGCTCTGCAGCTAATGTAAGCATCAGTTGTGGCCATCCACGGCCTCCCAAGGATGAGAGGATAACCAGATTGCTTAGCCTTAGGTTGGAGAACTAGGAAATCTGCAGGGTACTCCTAGGAGTCAATGGAGACCATCACATCCTCCACAATTCCCTCAGGGGTTACTGTGGAATGGTTTGCAAGTTGTAGGACTGTTGTGGTCTTCCTCAATGACCCTTGGAGGTTGAGCTTGAGCATGGTGTCCTTGGTCATCACATTAATGGCAGCCCCAAGATCGATCAGAGTGTGTGGGACAATGGTGCCATTGATGTGCACATACAGGGCTTCTAGGATCCAAATATTTTGGACATATTACCTGCCCTAGCACTAAGTTGGACAATTTCCCAATGACATTAATGGTAGGGGCATCCCTTTTTCTCCTCCCTAGATGCTTGAAGAATTTCTCCTTAATAAACTTACTGTAAATGGGAACATCTTTTATTGCCTGGAGAAGGGGGATCTTTACACATAGATTTTTCAATTCTCCCAGAAGTTCAGTCTCTTTTGGGGTAGGATGGAGTGGTTGGGCTAATCTCTCAGGAAAGGGTGGATTTACTTTAAGGTTGATTTCCTCTCTTTCTTCCTCAACCTCCCAAGGTAGAGGGGGAGGTTGGTTATCCAAGATAACTCTCCCATATCTCAGGTTAATCTCCTAGATTTCCACAGCATAAGCTAGATATGATGTCTGTCCATTGTATACTTGTTGAGCCTGCCTATTGTTCAGGTTCGAATTTGGCTGGGTAGGCATCTGGGGTTGCTTGGGTGGAGCAGAGTGTAGGAGTTGTGGTTGGGCAGGTGGGGAAGGTAATAGAGCTGGACCATTGTTGTATTGGGGCCTCCACCCCTGGAGTGGTGTATGCCGCTGAGGTTGTGGCAGAGCATAAGGTTGAAATGACTGGCTGGCTGGCTAGGAATAATACTCAGATGCATAGGACCAAGGAGGGGGTGTAGACCAGGAAGGATGAGCAGGGGGTCCCCAAGAAGGTATAGTTGTGGTTTGGTTGGGGTTGTAATATGCATGGGATGACCCTTGCATACCCAGTTGGTATGGTCTAGGCCTAGGAGGTCTCCTTTGGTTAATTTAGTAAAGTTGCTCAGTGACCCATTCAGCTCCTTGATATATAGCTTTGAGTCTGGGTAAAGAAGGGCACTTGTTTGTGGAGTGGTTTTCTTCACAGGCCGATCAAATTTCAATATAGTTCAATGGACATTCATTCCTAGGATGCCTCCTGGTGCATCTAGGAAAAAAGATGGCCAAGGCTATCTTTGCTTCCTCCTGCTTCCTTTTAATGTTCATTGTGTCCATTTGCAAGGCAAGGGTTTGCAGCATCTCACTTTTGAAATCTTCTAGCATGTTTCCAATTTCACCCTTGATGGATGAGTTGGAAGATGATGTACTAGCCATAGGTTGACTACTCCTACCCTTTTTCCTGGCCGCACTAGAATGGTTTCTAAAGACAGTATTGATATCCTCATAGGGTAATTGGTAGATGTCTCCTCCTGCTAACAAATGTAAGGTATCCAAAAGATATTCTCTTACTCCTCGAAGCAGGACCAGCTTTAGTGATTTAGGGTCAAGTGTGTACCTAGCCCTTTTGTAACTGAGCTAGAATCTTTCTTCGTAGTCTTCTAAGGATTCATCATGGCCTATGGTCATCCTAAAAATTTCTTCTTTAGTATCCTTTGACCGACATTAGTCCCAATATTTGTTGTTAAAGGCCCGCTGCATCTGAGCCCAAGTTATAATGTTATCTCCAGGTAAACCCATGAACCAGCGCAATGATGCATCCTTGAGGGTAGATGGAAATAGTTTTAACTTTTTCTCATCATCTGTATAGTCATAGTTTTAGCATATAACAGCAAACACAAGAAATAAAGTGTCGGGTTCCTCTGTGGTCAGGCCAAGGAAATGAGGTAGGGAAGAGGGGCTTATATTTTTCATCTTAGTGTCCCCATTGGTTTCCCTGATGGGGAAGGCACCTTCAGCTCTCTCTCTATTCCCTCTTTCATTTCGATTTTCAACCATTGATTCAGTAGGAATGGGTACCTCTTCTTCTTCTTCCCCTGTGGGTTCTTCAAATATGTCAGATTTCTCACCTAAGGGTTCCTCCATTTCACAACCACCAAAGAAGAGAGAAGGTTGGATGTTGGATGCAGTAGGGGTATTTGGCAAAAAATTCCCTAAGTTCTCTCTATTCCTACGAGGCATGAAAGGAAATACTTTTGGGTTGGTTTTGTATTCTTTTTTTTTAACTTGGAAAGTACTTGCAGAATTGAAATTTCTGATTGAATGAAAATTACTGACATAATGAAAAAGCTACTTGCTAAATTGAAATCCTACTTGCAGAATGGAAAGGAAAGCAGATAATGCAAAATGAAAGAAAGGAAACAACTAGATTACTTTTACAGAAGTAAACTAATGGCAGAATATTGAAGACAAGAAATAGAAGAAAAGAAAGAAGTAATCACATTCTACTCAGACACCTCCCTGGCAATGGCGCCAAAAAGTGATGAGCGCTAGTATTGTAGCAAGGATGCTACAACTCCTCGGCTACCAACTTTACTTATCAACCCAGGGTTCGTACAAACTTGGAGGTGACAGTGTTGTATGCACAAGTAAAAGTGATGGTTCTGCCTGTTGTCATTGTTCAGTTGGTGAGAGACCACTGGGATTCCAAGCCAGACTTCTATAGAGTCAAAATAAGCTTGATTCTTTGATGGAAGAAGGGAAAATCTACTCTAAGAGAGTTACTCTACTGTAGTAATGGAAAAAAACCAACATGTAATGCTAAACCACACCATACCCTAATTAACCATTTAAGAAGTTATGCTAAGAAGAATTGCTAAACCAACACTAAACAAATGCTACTATATAAGTTGCAAAAGTAAAAAGCATCAAACAATACTAATGTGCAAGCAAAGAAACTAAACTAAATATGTTTTCACTTTTTTGGTTTTTTTAAGGAAAAATCAAGTATGCAAACTAATTGTTCTTGTGGATGTGGCAGGTGGATGGAAGGTATTGAGGGTGGCTAGAAGGTTTATGAAGTGGTTGGATGGTGTGGAAGGGTCCTAGGAGGCGTTTTGTGACTTCCTAGAGGTTTCCCATCAATTCGTCCTCAAAACAGGTCGCTTTAGGAAAACCTACAAGATGTACTAGAAACCTACAGGATGATCCTGTAGGAATTACAGGATACAACCGAGAGCTAATTGTGAGGTGTTAGAGGTGTTGGGAAGCTTGGGAAAGGTGTGTGATGAGTGGAATGGAGTGTTAGAAGGTCTAGGAGCACTCAGGAGTCAATATCCAAGATAAGAGATGGCTAGATTCACTCAATGTATCTAGGCGAATTTCAATGAAAAATGATGAAAAACTAGTGAGGGTGATGGTGAAATAAGGGATGGCTAAGGTGGATGAAGTGGAAGGTAGCTGTTGGTGATGAAGTCTTGGTCTCCTCCTGAAGTACCTTCTCTGCTTAAAACATGCGTGTCTTCCAAGAACTATGCAACAAGATACATTTTCATAAACTAGAAAAGCATGAATCAATTGTTATATTATGCATGAAGAAAGTTGTTGAAGGGAATGAAAGCATGAGTGATATCTTATTGCAGAAATGGAGATGGAAAAAGATGACAATGAAATCTGCCTTACAACATTAACCAAACACTGAATCAAAGACAACAAACTCCAAAGCTCATACAAGAACTAGAAATCTATGTTTTTGGGGTTGCTGAAAGGTCCCTTCCTCAAGTCATGGTCCTAGAGGGAGGAAGTGAGGCCGAGACACCTGCTGACAACCTTGTGGTGATAATTTTTCTCCTTGCTAACCTGCTACTTGAAAGAAGGCACAAATGGAAGCAAACTATCACATAACCAATCTAATCTACACTATTGTAATGGAAATGCATCTACTAAGCAAATGAACAATTAAGCTATGAATCTACACTAGCATACATGTACAATAAATAGGAGCCTTGGATGCTAGGGTTGGTCCCTAACCCAAGAGCTTTAGCCCTTTGAGTTAACTCAATGCTGGCTCAAAACAAAACTCATTCTTATTACCAAAACAATAGATTACATCAAAAAATTGTCACAAGTCTTGCAACCCGAAAATAGAGTAGAGTTTTACAATAAAAATCTAAATCCTACTGAGGTCCTAGGCCTCTCTACTTATACATCTGAAGTATCCAATGAATTCCTTAAAATTAGGGAGACTCGGCTCCCAAACTTGAGATAAACTGGTGCTTTGTCTTTCACTTGCTCAGCTGCCTTCTAGTCCTCATGATTTGGTTCTTTGCACTCCAAGCTGATGGAGGAATATTCAAACGGAGGGGTAGTAAATGAGGAGCATTTACCTCCTATAATCCCTCTCCCTTGTCCCATTCGAGTTTTGACCTTGGTCATTGCCAAAATTCCTTGTTTTTATCCTTTAATCCTGCATTAAATGCACATTAGACCACAAAGCAAAATATCTAACTCTAACTCATCCCATAAACAAAATATAATCAAAAGTATGCAATAAGTTATGAGTATAGTTGGTTTGACTATGCTAGGAGGTGAATTAAGGCCCATATAATTACCCAATGATGAGGCTCATCAATTGTCATGGAGGAAAACCTTATAATGGTTCATATATGTATGTGAGGAGGAATCTTTATGGGCTCTTAGATAGTTATGACGAAAAAGTTCCCATAGGGATATCAATTTTCCCTAATATTTTAGTGGCACAAACAAAAAATACATCCAAATATAGGAGGTTGCAAGAAATAAAAGCTAGAAACAAAAAAATTAGTATCAATCAAGTGCAACTACTAGATTTGGTGGCCCATCTCCTCATGGTACTTCTACAACCTCTGAATCTAAGAACAAAATAGCAAATTTATTTAATATTGGTGAGAGGGATGGTGTGGATGGAAAATTGGTTTGTTTCTTTGTGCTTGTAGTATACTATTAAATGTGCTTCGTTCTCCTTGCTGGAATCATTTTGTTAAGGCCATTTATGAAGACCCAAAAGGATATAAGAGCCCCAACTATGAGAAAGCTAGAACATTGTTATTAGATAAAGAAAAAGAAAAGGTTCAGATAGATTTGACACATTTTACAAATGAGTGGGTGGATTATGGGGTCAATTATATCATATGGTTGGAAAAATGTTAGAAACCACATTTGATAAATGTTCTCAGTGTTTCTGCTAGCGGTGTAGTGTTTCTTTTAGGTCATGACTCCTCCATCACTGTATCTTTTTAAAACATTGCAGATATCCTATTGAAAATAATCAAAGACATTGGTCTTAATAATGTGGTTCAAGTGATCATTGATAATACAACAAATTGTAAGGAAGCAAGAAAAATCATTTAGTGTATTCATCCACACATCTTTTGGTTTGGGTGCTTGGTGCACACATTGAACCTTTTGGTGCATGATATTGTGAAGCATAAAGAATGTGGATGGATTAATAAGATATACAATAAAGGGAATCAAATCATTAAATATGTCACATGGGATACAAGGGTAAACTACTTTTATGGCACTTCTCCAAGTTGTAGTTGCTTAAACTTTCAAAAACTAGATTTGCAATCTATTACCTCACCTTTAGGCAACTAGTGAATGTGAGACAAGCTTTAACTGTTATGGTGACATGTGATTCATGGGATGAGATGAAAACTAATAGAGATGGTGCTAATATAGTCAAGGACATTGTTATTGATAGATAATTTTGCTCACAAATTAAATATGTTTTGCAATTCACCAAACCAAATTATACATGACCAAGTTTTTAGATTCACATCAGTCAATAATTGGGGAGTGGTATGAGATAATGGATAGCATGTTGGGGAAGATTAAAGACATCATTGAGCTTAGAGATATCATCTTGTAAAATTATATTCGTGCATAGGTGGAAAAACTATGGGAAATTCTAAACATTCCATTGCATGCCTTAACATATGTTTTGATACCTAAATACTATCATCCATCATGGATTTCAACACCAACACCTGGTGGGGGGACCAATAGAAAAAGACTCCAAGATCAAGAGATTCTATTTGGTTATATGAAAGCATTGGATAAATTAGTCCTTGATGAAGAGGAGTGGGACATGCTATGGAAACAATTGAGCAACTATATCCTTGGCATTGGTGTATTTGGGACCAATCATGCAATCAAAGATCGAGGGAATTTGTCTTCTATTGATTGGTGGAACATGCATGGAGGTGCTACTCCACTTCTATATTTTTTGGAAATATGAGCATTATCACAAGTGGTAAACACTTCTTTTGCAGAGAGGTGTTGGAACACCTATACTTTCATCCATGGTGTTTAAAGGAA
This sequence comes from Pinus tabuliformis, assembly GCA_031772625.1. Taxonomy (NCBI): domain Eukaryota; kingdom Viridiplantae; phylum Streptophyta; class Pinopsida; order Pinales; family Pinaceae; genus Pinus; species Pinus tabuliformis. The sequence goes on from CM062815.1 coordinate 156,364,907, forward strand.
TAGGTTAAATGTAGATCAGGAAGAGAGCTCGGTTTATTTCCATTACAACTTGTGATTGTTGTCCCATTACTATGAGGAGGCAAAGAATAATAAAGACTTCAAGCTTCGAGACAATAATCTAGAGGAGGTCAATTTGGAGGATGGAGTGTCAAAAGAAATTGGAAGATTCTATTATCCAGGATGATGATGATTGATATGAGACGACACCCCCATCTGGTGCCATGGTCCCCAGGTTCCATTCTTCAACAACAACAAGGGCTTCATCTTCAACAGTTCTACAAGTTCCACGACCAACATCTTCTTCACTGCAACCACGTGGAGGCTCACATAGTGGTCATGGTGTAAGGAGGAGAATTAGTAGATATATTCACAGTTCACTACTTTTGTCATAGTCTAGAGTCCCTAAACTATATAGATGATAGATTAGACTCTAGAGCGTTAGACTTCTGAGTGTTGTGAAATTGAACTTTTCGATCTTATTCTACCTAGTTCAGTGTGTTGATGGTGTTGGACAAGTGGCTTATTTTGTAAACATTATTATTTGAATTTTGGTCATGTTGATAGTTACTCACTTGCTAGATAAGTTATTTGAATGTTTTAAGATTTTATCTTTGTAATGTCTACTTTCTATTATACGATTTAAATTTTTGTACTTTCTAGCTTCTATTATCTATGATATGCTTAAAACTTTGGTGTATGTTTGTAATTGTTAGAATATAGATGGTTGATGCTTGAATAATTAATCACTAATGTACAATGGATGTCATACCTATCTTGATTTATGTACACATGCATGTTTTCGTATGTTTTCGTGTCTTCTATAAAAGATGCTTCGCTTACAAAAAATGACCCCTCTTCATGCAACATTGGTTCTTACCATAAACAAATATACATAGATGTGTATATATTGGAATAGGGCTTATAAAATTTTAATTTAATTATCAATAAGTAATATTTGGATGGTAGGGCTTTAACTTTTATGGAATAATTTTAGTAGTAGTCAAGACAGAATTGAAATTTATCTCAAAGGAAATTATTATATTTTTTCTTTTCAATTTAATTAAAAAGAAGTTATAAAATCAAATTAAAATAAAATATATAGAAAACATTTTGACTATGAAATGAATTATGGTTTTTTGGGAATGTGGTATTGAAAAGTCATGATATAGGCCTATGATACTATAACAAATCCTATTTATAAGTTATGAATCTCTATGATAAAGTGAGGGTTGAATCTCCATGGTTAAGAATCTTATTTATACTTCTTAAAATGTATATATGTTTAATTTTATATCATTTTTTTAACAATATAATAACAAATTAAAATAAAATTATAATTATGTTGAAAGGTGCTCTTCAACCCAGTGTGCCAATGATGTTGTAATGTCAACATAACATTTTGACTTAGTAAAAAAAAGAAAAAGAGACACAAATTTCTCAATCATTTTTCCCAAAAAAAAAAAAAAAAGTAATTTTCATTAAAGTAAAAATTACATTTTGCAAATGTACTATGGTGCATTCAAAACCAAGTTATCAAAATGAAAATAGCTTATCCATCACATAAAGTCCAAAAAGATCAGGTTTGAAAGCCTCCCCAATCTACATTCGAATGTATTCAAACTACTTAAATATCATCATAAAACATCCTTAGAAAACCTCATGAACAATGGGAGGATCGAGAATAAAGTCATGCCATGTTTATCACATAAAAACATAAGTTTTAAGCCTGCATCTGATCCATCTCCAAGTTTTCTATAAAATATATGTGGAAGAACTTGAAATATGCATCTCCATTCTGCTCTAAAATCTTACCACGTGCCTCGATCTTGTTGCACTCCTAATTTGTTAGGTTCATTCGCCATGGAGTTCCTTTCCCTGTAAATATGAGAACACAAGATTTTTCCAAAGCTTCGCTTCAATTGCAATACTTCCTCCAACATGGGAATGAGTGTGTGCATGTGACATATTGTTGCTTCATTAAACCCATTTATAACAAGGAGAGAATTGCCAAAAATCTTAAGTTATTTTCAGTTTGAAAAAATGGTTTTCCTGTAAATATAATACAACACCTCCCCCACATTGACCTTCAGCCTAAGAAGCATTATCGAAGTATTCCCAAGGACGAGAATGGTCCACCACTTCAGGAGAGATGTACCTTAGTCTACGGGATTCAGATGTTTCCAGGATCAAATCATAAATAGCCAATGAGTTTGATTCCACTTTGTCAAGGGTTCTAGCCTTATCCTCGAAGATTACATGGTTCTTGACTTACCAAATCCCCCAATTAATAATAAGCAGAATATTATAAGCTTCTTAGGAGAAACATTTCCCACCAGTGTTTTCATGCTTCAATACGTGATATAAATTGCCATATCAAATTCAAAGATAAAGAGATTTGGACATTGTTCCATACAATCTCGGTAAAAGGGAAATCCAAAAACAGATGGGAAGTTGTTTCTTTTGTTGCTTTACATAGGGGACACCAGCTTGAACCAATGAAGCATCTCTTCTTTGTGTTTTCACCGATAGGAAGCTTATTTTCAAGAATACACCATTGAAAAAGACACGGTTTTGTTAGGCAACTGAGCCTCAAGAACTTCTTCCACCACTAAAATAACATTCTAGGCTCCTTGTTTGCCATAATAAATAGATATCCAGTTTTGGAAGCATATTCCCTTGGGGAGAATGGAATTACCGCAAAATATCTTCCCTATCACACAGTCGAACATGAGATGCATTGAAATATGTTGTGTAATTCTGCCACCACCCAATCCATTTAGGTGGCAAATTCAACTTAGCAACATCCATCCAAACCTGTGCCTAGGTGGATGTTTTGTTCAGATCCATAATTTGATTAAGATTTATAAGCCCCCTTTCGTGTAGAAAAACAACCATCTCTTGTGGAAGAATTAAATTCTCCCCATAACTGACCTAAGCATATTGACGAATTCTGACATGATCACCAAAGCTAACCTTCCATGCTAAACCATGTTCAATCACACCAAAAGACTCAATGACAACCTTGCAAACTAATCAAACATTTGGCTTGTGCTTGTTATGATATTTCATCCAATCTTCTATGGATATAGGAAATATGTATTATCTGACAACAAAACCAGTCCATAAACTTTTTGTAGATAATAACCTCCATCCTATCTTTGCTACCAATGCTTTGGAAAAAGACACAAAAATTTTCAGACCCCATCACCCGATTTCTTTAGCAGAGAAATTTTCTCCCATTTGACCCATGGAAAAAAATTTCCATCCTTTGACCCCAACCATAAAAATTTACAACAAATTTTTTGAATGAAATTGAGAATTCATTTTGGAATCCAATATAACTACATCCAAAATAACAATATCGCCTCTAAGATTGATTTGATAAGCAACAGTCTGCCTTCCCGAGAGAGCCGCTTGAAGCTCCACACTTTGAGTCTTTTTTATCTTTTCCAACTGCCAATGTGAGTCCACCTTCCTATAATCATTAGGCTTAAGATAAAATCCCAAATATTTAAGCCCTTCCTCAATATTATTTATTTGAAAAGGAAAGAGGTTCTGACCATTACTAAGTTCATCTCTAGATAATCCCACCGCAGTGAAGGTTGATTTCTGCAAATAAACCAACATACCTGTTGCTTTTTCAAAAAGAGATAGACAATATTTTATTTAGGTTAGATCTCTCCTAGTTCCAATGCAGAACAACAAAATGTCATTGAGAAACAACAAATGAGTAATGTTCAGATATCTAGCTACTGAAATGCCTTTTAAATCACCCCTTATCTTCGCTTATCCCAATAGCCTGCTTAGTCCCTCTACTACCAGAAGGAATAACAATGGAGATAGCAGGAAGCCTTGCCAAAGACATCCTTGATCATGAAAAAAAATTGAAGCAGATCCATTGATAAGCATTGCAATGGAGACTGAGGTTATACAACACATGATCCAATTTAGGAATATTAACGCAAGTGTGTTAATAGTATTCCGATGTAAACCTAGTTATCCCTATCATATGCTTTATATAGGTAGATCTTGAGCATTGTACATTTTAGCTTCTTACTTTTATGTTGTGGAGGCCCTCCTACAAGACCCCTATGGCATCGTGGATCTGCCTTCCTTCCAAGAAAGCAAATTTCTCCTTTGAAATATTCTAAGAAAGAACTAGCTTCAATCTATTAGAAATTATCTTTGTTGTAATTTTGTATATGACGTTGTTGCCTAATAAGATCAGCCTAAATTCATCAAAAGAGTGAGCGAAGTCGAATTTGGAGATCAAATCTATGAAACAGGAGTTAAAAGCATCATACGTCCATCCAGACTATCTATAGTCCTCAATAAATTTGATGAGATCCTCCCCAAGTATATTAAAAAAATCAGTGTAGAATTCGATCGACCACCCAATGGGGCCTGGGCTTTTGTCTCTCTAGAAATTGTGCAAGACCTTCTGCAACTCCTCCTCAGAAACCAGTTCCATGAGGGAACTATTAGCATTATCATTAGAGAACCATGGAAAATGTCCAACGAAAGCAATCACTTCAGCTAGAGAGATGTCATAGGGAGCTTTGAACAATGAATTGAAGTGACTTATTCTCAATTTGGCTAGAGCATCAAAATTATTTTCCTGACCCCCATTCGGATCATCAAGGTCCCAGACAATATTCATAGCTTGACGCCCTTTAGGATATTGCTGAAAAAAATTGACTTCTTGTCCCCACTTTTCAACCAAATCGCCCTAATTCTTAACCTTAAATATTCCTCTTGTTCCTCCAATAATCTATTTCTAGAGGCTTCAAGCTAGATAATTCTTTGCTTAGATTCCTCAGATGAATAACCACCTTCCCCCCCCCCCCGCAGCCGCCCCCCACCCCTTGAGGATCTTCTAATTGCTCTGGCTCTTGATCCACCTTATTCAGGACCTCAGAGTCTCTTTTAGTTTACTCTTTTTCTCATTCAATGGTGACTCTTTTAATTCTTTTGAAGTTATTCGCAAATTAAGCCAAAATTGAGCCTTCCCTATCTAAGCTATAAGGGATCCAATTATCCACCATTAGATTTCGAAAGGATTCATATTTTATCCCATAAATATAAAATTACCTTTCTGCTCATAATAGCAAATTACTTTTTAATTTGGTTGAAAATTGTATTACCCATTTTTATATAAAATACTAAAATATAAAAACAATATAACATATATAATATTTTAAATAAATTTTAATTTAATTAAGGTTACAAATTATGATTAAATAAATAATTATCATTTACAAGATAATGCTTATTTCGGTTGTTGTTTGGCATACATAGATTGTCCACTATCTGCGAACGTAATCTCACCCCTTGGTGTACAACCTAGCTTAACTTCACTTTTGATTATATTTAAACTATTCAATGTTTTAATTTTTCAATTAAGCATAACCTTAAAAACTTAAATAATAAGTAACATTATCTTCTTCCCACTTCGTATACAACTTGTCTTGACTTCACTTTTCATTAAATTTGATATTAACATAAATCATTTTAATTTTAATTTTTTTAATTAAATCTAATACGTAAATTTTAATATAATTAATTAAAATTCAAATCTTTTTTCAGTGTTTGAAGATAAGGATATTTTAAATATTCTAGTGTTTGAACATAAGGATTTTTTAAATATTCCAATGTCATTAAAATAACTTATTCTTTGGCATTTAGATTTCAAAATTCTAAAGATACCACATTCTCAATTTCAAAATAGATACTCCTATAATTAAGAAAAGATTGTTATGACTTTAGTAGCTAACATAGGCCAAATGGAAGATGATTGTTATTAAGAAAAGATTGTTAGATCCCTTACCACATTCAAATGGTATCAAATGTTCCTTGTAAATCCAATGTTATATGTTCCTCGTAATTCTAAAGATTACAGTGCAGTTTATGTAACCCCATCGATTGTATGTTATGGTTCCATGAAGGCGTGCAAATATAGTCAGGGTTACATGGATGGTACCACCAGCAACGCTATCCCTTATATTTGGGAAAATATAACCTTGAATTCCACCAATGAGAAATCTAAGTTGATGGGGAAACAAGGGTATTGATATGATACAAAATGGAGAATCAACCTGTTGGTTCACCTATGAGCTCTGGAGGCGTTTTGGAATTAGGTCAAGCTTTCGGGATTAGGTCAAGCTTTCACTTCATTTTCTCAACAAACTCTCCCTTTATATGGAGGCAAGTTTTCTTTCTGCTTAAGAGACTATCTGGATCCCGTCACAGTTAAAAACTCGCTGGTCTTCGGAGATATCCTCCAACAATCCTCTAAGTTTTTAAAGAAGTGTCCCCACATTTAAAACTCACATGTATCCTAAGCATTGATCTCTAGGGGATGATTGAAGTTGGCTCATTTATATAAAGATAATAATATTCAAGCTAAATCCTTTGGTAACCATTGTCACAAATTTAAAAAGTTATGCATGGCACATAAGTTTAGGGTTTGAGGTTTCTTGGTTTCTATATAATATTATAAATGAACCCTCTAATATGGTAGACTAGGCAATGACATGAACGGTTGTTGATGTTGATCCTAAAGGTTCAATCCATTTTAGTAATCATGAGTTTACCCATGGTGGGACATACTCACAATCTAGTTCACAATATGATTGTTAGTTTAACATACCCCACAATAAATTATTTGCCTCATTGAAGAGTCCCACAACTTTGGAGTCTTCATTTAAGCAATATGAGATGGATTTTAATTTAAGTAACTTTTTCACAAATTTGCAGCCAAGACATATCCATGGTAATATTCTATAGCTTGTTAATTATCATGTTAGTGATGATGGTGTGAACTAAGATTTGGTTGAATACAACCTACATTTGCATTCTCATTCCACCTTTGTATTTGGTTTGGATTCAAGACAAGATCTGCAACTCTACACGTCTTTTAGGGATGGTGCATGGATATATCCCTTATTCCTTGTGGGATGTCAGTGGAAAGGATTTCCATATTAGAGAGCCATTGAATGTCAATATATTGTTTATCATGACATCATGGGTCAATATGAAGTGATTGGGACACGAAGTGGTTTTTCTGGTTATGAGAATCATTATAATGGAGAAATCAAAACTATGGAGAAATAAAATCAGTGTTCTGTATTAGCCCATTTATTAATCCATCTTATTCCAATTAGCAATCGCATTAATCATACTGACAGTTCCTGAAGAAAAAACATGAATGTTAATGCATAAGACAAGCCAAGACAAAAGAACACAGGGATATGGCACCAACTATGGAAAAATCCCAAGAAGGGGAACCCTTAATTAATTCTTCTTATTATCAATATCAAATCTTCAGAGAGAGAGAGAGAGAGAGAGTACAATAATTCAACATCCATATTGTCTTGTTAATTTGAAGATCCAATATCACAGCCTTTAGAAAAGTAGATGACCCAACCAATATTGTAAATCGAGCACTCTATCAACAAAAAACAAGTTTAGCCTCATCCAATGGTCAATGATGGTTATGGCATCAACAAAGTGATATTTATTGAGCTTGGACTTCTTTAGAAAAAGACTAAATCCTTATAAGGGTTTATTGGTTTATTGCTACAAATAGTTTACATACCTCCATACCTCCTTTTAGGGTTGTGGCTCTTCTACTAGTAATGTTGATCATACTCTCAAGTTGATCTGGGCTAGATTCAGCACTCAATATTACAAGGCTCTCTATTTGTCAATGTAATGACTTCGGCCAACCCTACGCAATCTTATACTCTTGTTTGACCCTTGATTAAACACCTAAAGTTTGTGGTGCCTAAATCAACCTTACATTATTGTGGCCTACCTAAATGAGTGAAACATTATCGTCAATAGGCTTGTAACATCTCCCAAATAGTCCTGAGGTCTGCAGCTTCTTTCCTGAGGGATCTCGGCCTATAGAGGATGATGAAAGTTTCCTAGAATAATTATTCAATTAGCCCAGGTTAGCCCTTTACATATTCATTCTTATTTTCCTAAGAAATGCGACCCACTGTCCAGCAAGGTAAGGTCTGTAGTTGCGGCCTTATTGGAGGAGAGTTTCCACATCATAGTACATACCCAAACACACCAGACTATCACTTGTTCCTGTGGTCATCCTCAGAGAAAACACGAACCTGCAATAAGAGAGAGATATGCCCAGATTCTTCCATGCCTAGTCCCCAATCAATCGCATTGCCTCATAGATATATCATCACAAGAATGAGAGCACAAGAATGTAAAAATGGGATTAGAGACCACTCCTATATATACAAATTGTTGGGTTCAAGAGTCATGTTGTTTGGGCTTCATGAGCCTACATTAGGGTGAGGCTGACCTTGAACATTTGCACATGAGATACTTTTAATTCAAAAACACATTTTTCCTTAACCAAATTTGGCGATCTTTAGGTCAATTTTGATCTTCTCGAGAAGAGGAATTTAATGCAATTATTATGTCCATCAGATGAGTTGGGATAATTCCACCTGCCAATTTATCTAATCATGTCATCCAGTCATCATGAACTATCCTGACGACCCGCACCATCTTTGTATCTCTCCTCATCTCTACTTTGTTGAATACTGATATGAATAATGAAGAAGAATCGATTGAGAGTGGATCATAAGACCTTTCCACCCTCCACTAACAAAATTTAGTCTACTTAACCAAGGATCGAACCCCAATAAGACTTGATCACAAGTGATCAAGTTGTTGAACATCATGCATCCTAGACATAGGGAGTACAACAGTACACAATGCGTCCATCGGTAGTGCTATGGTCCCTATCCACTTTTCCCAACTCATTGGCCAGATGAGAGGTACTTCCCATGTGTCTTGGACTAAATGGGTAGGATGATACTGAAGAAACAACAAGGAAATAATATATCACATCCAGCTCACAACCACACGTAGGGAAAGGATGAATCGCATTCTACAGTCACATATCAAAACCATCGTAGGGAAAGGATGAACCACATCCTATAATCACATATCACAACCATGGTAGGGAAAGGATGAACCACATCCTACACACATTTTAACCGTAAATCGTAGGAAGGATCCTACACGTGGGGAAAGGATGAACCACTTCCTACCGACATGTCAACCATCAGTTGTAGGTAATGAGAATCCTACAATTGGGGAAAGGATGAACCACGTCCAACCAACATGTCCATACATGAGAACCAGCAAATGCCTATATGCATCTCTCACTGGGGTATCTGTAGGAGAAGGTGAACCACTCATCTTGCTCATATGCCATAGGAGAATGTGAACGACTCATCCTATGCATATCTCATCAATCGTAGGGGAAGGTGAACCACTCACCCTATGTGTCATTTATCATCATGAGGTATCACAGGGGAAGGTGAACCACTCACCCTATAACTGGTGAACCTATAAGGGAAGGTGAACCACTCACCCTATGGTCACTCATAACATCAATAAGTACCCCAGTTCCCCAGGAGCTCCCAATGCTCAATGTTCAACTGAGATCCTCATAGTAAGATATTTCCATAACTTCCAGCCTCTTTAGTAGTGAAAACCATACATAACTCTGAGTGCATATACTAATGGGGAAGACTGTGCATATAGGTTGATACCCACCCTTGCTAATATGGGAAGCCATACCAATATTGTTCTATCTGAGATTTGATAACATACATATGACTGAAGCAAGAGACATGTCGATGAGGAGACGATATAATTGAGACAATATCGTAATGCAAAGAATCATATAGCAAGACCATATGCCATTATAGTCAATCATATACCATATGTTATTGCAATGATACAAATGTATAATTATACCAAGAGAAAGATCATAACCAAATAGCGAACGTTCAATGATGCAGTGTCAATATTGTTGAGATACGTATTCAAAACATTACTGATATGCGAGTTGAGGTATCTACTGTGATGAAGGAGCGTACCATTGTTCGAGAGTAGAGTACAAACTTATGGCATGAAAATTATACCTTCAAGAGAGAGAAATCTGAGACATAGTGTTGAGAAACTTTAGCATTGTTCCAGAGTTATTCTAACTTGCATATTCTCCAAATGAAGTGGCCCTAAAATAGTCTTAGATTCTCGACCTTGAACGATCATCACAGTTGAATAACTTAGCAACTGCCAGAGATCCATCCTTCCTTATGTTGTACATCAATTAGGTCGTTTGCACTTATTATTCCACTTCATTTTGTCTTATCTTCAAACTTCAGAGAGGGAGTAGATCATGGATACTTTGACAACAAAATTCTTTCGGTGATTTCTTTCACTTCCACTCTAGTCTTTGGCTTGTCCTCAATTGTGATCTGATTCTATCTTAATTTTGATTAACATTTTCTTTGCTTAGGAAAATTACTTCAGTGCTCCATATTGGCCCATTTATTAATCCATCTTATTCCAATTAGCAATCACATTAATCATACTGACAGTAATTGAAGAAAGGACATAAATGCTAAACGAAAAATACAAGCCAAGATAAAAGAACACAAGGATATGGCAACAACCAAGGAAAAACAAGTTAAGGAGCAATGATAATATTTCCATTCTCAAAGCCAATAAGGGGATTTCAACCATGGTGATGAAAAAAGAGGATAACACTAGGAAAATTCATGAGCATTTGAATAAGAGCAGTTGTTATGAGAAGCTTGTTAAAAATCCTCTCAATACAATTATGAAAAATATGTTTGTTTTCATTAATAAGTCTTGTTTGGATGAATATACTAAGAGGGAACTCGTACCAAATTGTACACTCATTCCAAGAATTTATGTGTTACCAAAGATCCATAAGGAAAATACCCCCCTTAAAGCCATTGTCAATACCTGTTGGGGCTCCTCCTTATCTTCTAGCCTTTATTTTGGATAATTAGCATAAGACCTATGTTGGTAGGATTGATTCATTTATCAAATATTCAAATCCCTTTGTTAGTAGGATCAAGAATCATAATATGACTCAAAATTCCATCGTTCTTAGTTTTGATGTAGCATCTCTCTTTACCATGATCCCTGTTAATGAAGCAACTCAAGTAATTGAGAATGTAACTAATCCTAAGACATCCCAAATTGTGAAGATTTGTCTTAGAACCATTTTCTTCAATTTCCAAGTTGATTTGTATGAGCGGATCTATGGATTTTCTATGGGATCCACACTCTCTCATATTGTAGCTAATCTCTTCACGAAGTGTTTTCAGCACCAAGCTCTTAATTCTTCACCTACAAAATTTAACTTTTGGGATATATTCATGGAAAATACTAATATCAAGTGGCCTCATGGCAAGGATAAATTCAAAAAAATTGTGGAGCATATTAATAGTCAAATAGGTAATAACCCCCCATTTAAGGTATACACTTGTCTACAGGAAAACAACCCTGTTAATCAAATCCTTTATATTTCTTCTAGCTCAAGAGAAGACCAAGTTCCACAAAATGAAGGCTTATCCTCCTCCATCATCCCTCCTTTATTTACTTCACTTCTTCCATCATCGAGACTACATGAATCCCCAACCTCAACCTGGATCCCCTCCCACACTACTGTGATCCGAACTTAAAAAAGAACACAACAAATTACATATATAACCATAAATACAGATATGCAGCCAAATAACACTTCATTTCATTAATATCATAATACTAAAATATGCTTACAAACATAATGGAAATAAACTAGCTTGGGCGATGGTAGCTTATCTCCGAGAAGAGATGTGGTGGCTACATGCCTATGAAATGTGTTACAATGAGGCTCAAGGGACTATTTATTATTGAATAATAAGGGAAAACCCTAAAAAACCAAAACCCTAACTCCAGGAGGTGGAATGCCAAGAGTTTGTGGGTCCCATTGGGGTTAGTTGGGCACACAACTTCCCAGGGTCATAATTGGTCATATTACCTCAGTTTGGCGTGTACGATACCTTGTTGGAAAGGTATCTCTGAGTACTTCAGGATTAGTGGCATACCCCTATATAAGGCTATGATTCTGTTGCGGGCCTCAAAAAAACTTTGTTTAGGGGATCAAAATTGCTCTGAAATTTCAAGACCCGAAAATCTACTAAAATAGTAAATGCTGAAATAAACAAGGAAACAAATTAAACTGACTAGAGGCCTGGGTGGAATAGGTGGGTGGACACCAATATCCACTTGGATCATTCCTCCCTCCTTAAGAAGAAACAGTCCCCATTACATGCAGAGCCTCCATGAGGTGAGGAAATTTCTGTTGAACCTAGTCCCTAGTGAACCACTTGCCCTGGTGAAGGATTTGGCCTGCTTTGACAACTCGATATAGTTGGATCCTATGTTGGCGAGTGTTCTTGATATACATGTCCATGAGATGATCAGTTGTGGCTTGTTCCATGTAGTCTGGGTTTATCTTTGTTGGTGTGAGTTGTTTTGCAATTTCATATGTGTCCAACAATGGTGGAAAGTATGGTCGGAGGCGGTCTACATTGAACATTAGGTGCAGATCAAGGAATGGTGGGATGTTGAGATCGAAGGAATTATTCCATACATCCTTGGTGATCATTTATAGCCCATATTAGAGTGGCTGAAGCTTGCAGTGGGGTCCAACGAGGCACTCCTACTACAAATGTAGCCAAACTTTGTTGCCCACCTGGAACTTGTACAGCACTCGATGTTGATCATGGTGTTGCTTGTACTTGGCATTGGCTCTCTCCAATATATCATGGAACTTCTTCCAGATGTGTTGAATGCACTCAATGATGTTACTATCCATGTCAGCTTCGAACTAGACGTGAGCCGAATCTGCCTGAGTAGCTGCAGATGGCATTGCCACATAAATGGGACATAATGGTTGAAATCCCAGCCCTACCTGAATGGGGCTATGGCTCGTTGAGCTATGTAGAGATTTGTTGTAACTATGTTGGACATGGGGGAGGCTTTCATCCCATGCACGTGCATGATTCAAGTTGTACATGCGTAGAATATGTACAATCATCATGTTGACGACCTGTGTTTGGCCATCAATTTGGGGGTGGAATGTCGTGGACTTAGTGAGTTTGGTAACTAGCATAGACTAGAGACTTGACCAAAATGCACTTAAGAATTTGTTGTCCCGATCTATGATAATTATTGTGGGATAATCTATCGACAACCATGAAAATTCAGTCGTTATCGTGCTTAGTAGAAGGAAGGCCCGACATATAATCCATGGAGATGGGTTCCCAAGGTCAACTAGGTGTAGGTAGAGGAGTGTATAGGCCTTGCTTCTAGATAGTTGGTTTGGAAATGGCGCAGGAGATGCAGGATCTAATGTACTTCCCAACATCCTAGCAAAGTTTCGGCCAATAAAAATACTTCTGCAGTACCACCACTTTTTTCTCTACTCCGAAATATCTAGCGACCCAACTGTAATGTGCCTCCCAAACAATCTTGGCATGCTCAATTGAAGGAACACATATGTGTCCCAAGTGGCATAACAATGCATCTTAGAGGTGAAAATTTGGAACTTGCTTCCCTTCCAGGAGTGTTTGGTATGTGCTGTCGAATTCTGGATCACTCTTGTAAATATGCTGCCACCCCGAAGTCTCCTACCCACAGGAGTTGAGCACAGTGATCAGTGCCATGACTGGTGGTCAGCTGAGGTAGTATGCAACAATATTGGTGTTTCCCTTATTATACTTAATATTCAAATGGAACTGTTGCAGGTATGTGGACCATTTCTGATAGTGATCGTTCCGCAACTTCCCTTGTGTCTATATGAACTGCAGGGGTCGGTGGTCTATGTGGATAATTGTTTCCTTTCCCATAATGTAATGCTTCCATTGACTGCATGCCTGCACAATGGAATACATTTCTTTGTTGTAATTGGGATACTTTCGGACTGTGTCTGAAAGTGTCTCATTATGGCAAGTGATATGAATGTTGGGAAAAAAATTTAATGCTATGAAAGCTCCCTCATCAATATTAAAAATGTGTGTTTAGGATCATCTCAAATTAACTAACATGTGAAGGATTATGTGTCAAGTATTGAGTGTCTTTTATGAGAAATTTATGAGATTAATTAGTTGTTTAAAGCACATATATATAAAGTAAATTGCAGAGAAATAAAACACAGCAAACTCATAAAACAAAGTTGATAAAGGAGTTCACCCCTCTTGGGCTACATCTCCTTGGACCTGCTTCAATGGTTAGGCCCTCTTTGGATTAATGGCCAATTCTTTGATTACATGCCCCTGCAATGCTCAAATGGATTTGCAACCTACTCCATTGGATTCAGAAGACCCAAAAATTACTCTTCAAGCTCTATAATTGGACTTTAGCTGATCTAGGCTTGACCTCCTCTCCTGGTGGCCCTAAGCTTCCTTAAACTTCAACGTAGAAAAATCACGTATAGAAGCGCCTCTGCAACCTATTCCATTGTGTTCAGAGCATCCAAATCATCTAGGAATGACTCTTTCTGAGCCAAAATTGGTCGAGTTTAGCCAAAGTTATGACCTCTTCAGTTTTCCCTAGGAAAACTCCACCAAATCTGGAGAAACTCCAATTAACTCTCCCAAAAGTGGAAGAATTGTTGAATTTAGCAGGCCTGCCAAACTTCTGCCAACTTAATCCCGCAATTAATTAAGGATAAGTACGGGTTAATTAATGATAATCTCGTTTAATCTGTGCGGTTAGTGTTAGCGCCCGTCGGTTTGCAATGTTGGTCACATGGGGAGGTTACTCTTAATGGTTTACCTCCAAACTTTCAGCATTAACAATTAAATACATAATGCGCCCCATGTATGTTAAGAGCCATGGTGGTGGCATAGTGGTAATGCTTGGTGCTTGTGCGGGCAAGTTCATGGGTTTGAATCCCCGGCCTGCCAATAAACTTTTGCATGACCTTTGAGAGGGCACGTGGCAGCTTCCGGGCTTGTCACGTGTCAGCCTTTCATTGGTCCACCTCAGATGCCCTAGACCAATCCGATGCCATCACTTGTCACAACACAATTGAGCCACTTGTGAAAATATTTTGGGAATATTCTAGGGAATATTACCTGGAATATTCCTTTTGCTGATTTGGTTGTACGGATGCCTAGTCAGCATCCCAATTAGCATGTACCCAAAATTTGCTTGTTTGATCAAACAAGCAGAACGCAATATCTTTCTCATACGAGCTTCATTTTGAGTGAAATGAGTTGCATTGGGATCGTATCACCAAGACAGACGTGGTCGTTCAGTTTTTGATCGATTTTAAGTACTTTGGTTTTTGAGCAAATTTTTGCCCCTAATTCAAATTTCGATCACTCCTTCCCACTGACAAGCTTTTGGACCCACAAAGGTTGGTTATCTGATGAGAGTTGAATACTCTTCTCCTTCCTAAGTTCTATCAAATGATTCTACTTGGAAAAATATCTATGACAACCACTTGGGTTCACTAACATGCCTTGCCTTGCAAATGGCTTGGCACTTCAACCAGTGTTCTCCTTTTACTGCTGACCCAATCCAACACTTGTTGGTTGCTTGCTGATTAAACATCCTATTGTACCAAAGCAATCCCTCGATGCTTGAAAAGATTCCTAATGGCCTTCCCACTGAGAATCATGTTCCTCCTTTGCAACACATGCATTCGATGCAAGCTTCTCCTTGGAAACCACTTTCCAAGTTAAGCCCATCAAAGTGAACTACAACAATGAGTTCCAATATGAGTAATAACAAAAAAGAAATGACCATTATTTTAACTCCACGGTTCCAAATTCCACATCTGGAAGAATGCATTTGCCATCTCTTTCGTTTCTTGGCATCAACACATCAAATGCATTGTAGACCATTTGATATTTTACAAGGGCTACAAAAAAAAAATTGGCATTTTTGTTCACTTTCGCTTCTTGATTCCATCATCCTCCAGAGTTAAAATGTTGCTCATGTCATTATTTGAGAATGAAGGCTAATCATGAGCCTCTTTCTCAAGTGTGGACCTTCCAAAATCTTGTGACATCTTGTCATAAGAAACACCATTAACCTTGAAAAACACTCATGTAAGAATATAATTTGACGACCTCTTCCTTTTGCTTCTTCAAAGCAACAAATGTCACATCATGTGAACATCGCCATGTACTCTTACATCTTGGTGTATAAACCATCGACTAAACACAAGTCGACAAAACATGCTTCTTCAAACAACTGGGTTTCAAGTCAAGCAAAAGCATGTACAATAACTTGATGATTTTCAACAAGAATTCCACATTCCCATGAAACAATTTGTCACATCTCCCTTTCATCTTTGGATACAAAATAAACTCTTCCAAGTCGACATAACATACATGTAACAATGAATCGACCACACAAGCTGAGACTCATGCATGTGCAAATGATCAACATTCTCAAGTTGACAACATTCATATTAACAAAGCAATCAACCAACACAATTCAATCACTCATGCATGTTCAAGCACAATGAAACTATTGAAAATTCCACTGTTCACACACACAAACTCTCATGCATGTATAATATTATCAACTCTCTCACAAATACAAGAATCCCATTGGTATGTACGAGTACTTAAAGAGCTGAAATGACCAAATTTGCTACAATAAAGTGAGTCAACATACTCCACTTTCGAACACCTTCCTGGCGTAAACATGCAAGTTCAAGAATGCAACATGCATGAAAATTTGTAGTTGCAAATTGCCATCTTTGCTGCATCTAAGTGAGTCAACATAACTCTACTTTTCCAACATCTTGCTTCATGCAATATGCAACATACTTTCAGGAGAAAATAAATGCATCCAAATAACAAGGAAATGCATCAATAAGGCAAGATTTGCATCAATTATCAAAAGAAATGCAAGGCCTTAATTGGTTAAGAAATATAACCATCTCTTTCCAAACCATTTCAATGGCGCTTCTTTCAGCTGCACTTCATCATGTGTATCATCCTGACCCACATCAATTATGGAATCCTCTTTTCCATTCTTGCCAAAATCTCTCTCCACCTTCTTCAAATGTCGTGGATGACTTGTTGGATGCAAAGTCCAACACTTGTCTACAATATGACCCTGCTTATGGAAATGAGTGCAAAATAATTGCATCTTATTTTCAACATGGTTTCCATTATCCAATGGACCTTTGGCTTTCTATCTATTTTGTTTTGAAAGTTTCCTATGTATGTCTATCCTCTTCCAACACCACAAAATAGTATGGCTATTCAAACCACAAAAGGAACATGTAAATTTTCTCCAAATCTTATGTGAAGATTTACCATGTTTATCGTAATCAAAAGAAACTTGATTAAAGGCAGATTTATACCTTTCACATTCACCTTTGTTGCCTTCTTGAAGAGGTAAATTTGATGAGGTAGTGTCTCTCTTCAGAATACCAACAATGGTTTCAATGACCTTAGAGCTTTCAAAATCCTCTTGTTTTCCATTTCCACTAGTTGCATGATTATGAGCATCTTCTTGCAAAGTGGGTGTAAAACTTTTTCGTTCCTCATGAACACAAACTTCACAAGCTTGAGGTAATGAACATGTAATGAAAGTCCTTCTTGGAACACCTTCAAGTGCCTCGTTGGCTTTGGAGCATTCTCCATCATGTTGTACATAACCAGGTCCCAAATACTTAGGCCTTTCCTCAACAACAATTGGCTCAACTATCCCTTATGCATTTTTGCCTAACCCTTTACCTTCATAACCCATCTTCATCAATAATTTGGACCCTATTCCTCTAGTGTGTCTTTCAACAGCACAAAACATTCATTTTGAGAGGAAATTGAAGATAAACTTGAATTTCATACCTCATTTTCATGCACATACTTGGCTAAGGTTTCCTTGGCATCATGGAGTTGAATCTCCATCTCATGCATCATTTCAAGAAGCTCTTGATTCTCCTTCTTAATTGCCATCAACTCCTCTTTAAGTATAGTGTTCTCCTTCCTATATTCATTCATCTCTTGCACCATATCTCTCATGATGATAAGCTCTTGCAACATCTCGAAAACAAAGAGTCTTGCTAAGGAAGATGGATTAGAAAGATCACTTGTTGAAGCTGCCATCACACTTGTAATGCATCAAAAAGCTTCACAAAGCTTCAAAAATTTTCTCAACAAAGAAGCATCTCCCTTCTTCAGCTTACACACATAAAATTGCACACAATTAAATTCTCCTTGCACAAATAAAAAACCAATAGCTAATTTTCTAACTAACCTTGGAAAACCATCTTAGGGTTAAAATGAGCTAACGGTGCTTTGGTACCAACTTGATCTGAATGTTGGGCAAACATGTTAATGCTATGCAAGCTCCCTCATCAGTATTAAAAATGAGTGTTTAGGATCATCTCAAATTAACCAAAATGTGAAGGATTATGTGTCAAGTATTAAGTGTCTTTTATGAGCAATTTATGATATTAATTAGTTGTTTAAAACACATATACAAAAAGTAAATTGCAGATAAATAAAAAAAAACAAACTCATAACACAAAGCTAATAAAGGAGTTCACCCCTCCTGGGCTACATCTCCTTGGACCTGCTTAATGGTTAGGCCCTCTTAGGATTAATGATCAATTCTATGATTGCATGCACCTGCAATGCTCCAATGGATTTGAAACCTACTCCATTGGATTCAGAAGACCAAAAAACCACAAAAATGACTCTCCAAGCTCTGGAAGTGGACTTCAGCTGATCTAGGCTTAACCTCCTCTCTTGGTGGCCCTAGGCTTCTTTAAACTTCAACGTAGCAAAATTACATACATAAGTGCCTTTCTACCTCTAAAATCTATTCCATTGTGTTCATAGCATCCAAATCATCTAGGAATGACTCTTTTTGAGCCAAAATTGGCCGAAATTAGCCAAAGTTATGGCCTCTTCAGTTTTCCTTAGGAAAACTCCACCAAATCTCGAGAAACTCCAGTTAACTCCGCCAAAAATGGAGGAATTTCTGAATTTAGTGGGCCTGCCAAACTGTCGCCAACTTCATACCGTAATTAATTAAGGATAAGTATGGTTTAATTAAACTAATCTCGTTTAATCCGCTGTTAGTGTTAGTGCCCGCCGGTTTGCAATGTTGGTCACATGGGGAGGTTAATGTTAACGGTTTACCTCCAAACTTTCGGCATGAACATTTAAATGCATAATGCACCTCATGTATGTTAAGAACCATGGTGGTGGCATACTGGTAACTCTTGGTGCTTGTGCAGGCGAGGTCATGGGTTTGACTTCCTGGCCTACCAATAAACTTTTGCATGACCTTTGAGAGGGCACGTGGTGGTCTCCGTCTTGCCATGTGTCAGACTCTCATTAGTCCACCTCAGATGCCCTAGACCAATCCAATGTTGACACTTGTCATGACCCAATTGAGCCACCTGTGGGAATATTCTGAAAATATTCCAAGGAATATTCCCTAGAATATATTTTTTTCTAACTGGGCTGTACGGATGCCTAGTCAGCATCCCAATTAGCCTGTACCCAAAATTTTCTTTGTTCAATAAAATGATCAGAACGCGATATATTTCTCATACTAGCTTCGTTTTGAGTTAAACGAGTTATGTTGGGATCGTATTACCAATACGAACGCAGTCATTCAGGTTTTGATCGATTCCGAGCACTTTGATTTTTCAGCAAATTTTTTCCACTAATCCAAATTCTAATCATTAAGCCACTGGATTCCCCTATTGAGTAAGAACTGCACCAATAGCATAGTCGGAGGCGTATGTCTCAATATCAAATGGTTGCTCTGTTCTGGTAATGTGAGCACTGGTGTAGAGCAGAGGTGATGCTTCAACTCAACAAACGCCTTATGTTTGGTTTCAGACAAAAAAATCCTTGCTTTTGCTCTGCCCTTGGTGACTTGACTTAAAGGTCAATTGATATGAGAGAACCCCAACACGAACATACGGTACAAATTGGCAAGAACCAGAAATCTACGGAGCTCTGTTAGAGTGGTTTGGTGATCCAGATTTAAACAGGAACGCAACAAATTACAGATATAACTGTAAATACAAAGATGCAGTAGAAATAACACCTCCTTTCATTAATATCAAATACTGAAATATGCTTACAAACAGAATGGAAATAAGACTAGCTCGAGCGATGGTAGCTTATCTCTGAAATGAGATGTGGCGGCTACATGCCTCTGAACTACGTTACAATGAGGCTCAAGGGCCTTTTTATTATTGAACAATAAGAGAAAACCTTAAACAACCAAAACCCTAACCCAAGGAGATGTAACACCAAGAGTTTATCGGCCCCATTGGGGTGAGATGGACAGCAAACTTCCTGGGGTCGCGACTTGGTCATATTATCTTCGTTTGACGCGCATGATAACCCTTGGAAAGATCTCTCCGAGGACTACAACGGAAAAGATGATTTTAGACAAAAAATCATTGGCAGTAGATTGCCAAAAAAAAATGTCATTTAGGGCCTCAAAACGGCTTCAGAAGTTTAGGACCCGAGAAACTACTAAAAATAGTAAATTGTGCTACAATTAAGGAAACTGAAAAACTGAAAGAAACAATGGTGGGGGTTCAAGTGGAATTGGTGAGTGACCACCAATATCTACCTGGATCATTTCCCCCCTTAGGAAGCAATGGTCCCCATTGTGTTGAGTTCCTCCATGAGATGAGGAAACTTTTGCTGAACTTGGTCCCTGGTGAGCCACTTGCCCTGGTGAAGGATTTGGCCTGCTTTGACAACTCAATATAGTTGGATCTTCTGCTGGAAAGTGTTCTTGATCTACATGTCCATGATCTGATTAGTTGTGGCTTGCTCCATGCAATCTAGATTTAATTCTGTAGGTGTGAGTTGTTCTGCAATGTCTTATGTGTCCAACAATGGTGGGAAGTATGGTTGAAGGCAGTCCACATTGAACACAAGGTGCAAGCCAAGGAATGGGGGAATGCTGATCTCAATTGAATTTTCACCCACAGCCTTGGTAATGGTGTAAGGACCATATCAGAGTGGTCTGAGTTTACGATAGGCTCCAGTAAGGTGTTCCTTCTGCAAATGCAACCAGACTTTGTCGCCCACCCAAAACTTGTGTGGCACCCGATGTTGATCATGTCGTTGCTTGTACTTGGCATTTGATTTCTCCAAAATGTCATGGACCTGCTGGCAGATATGTTGGATGTGCTCAATAAAGTTGTTTTCCTTATCGGCTTCCGACTAGACATGAGTCGAATCTGCTTGAGTAGTTGCAAATGGTATGGCTACATCAATGGGACATAATGGCTGGAATCTCAAGCCCATCTGAAAAGGGATGTGGCCAACCGAGCTGTGGAGAGCCTGATTATAGCTATGCTAGACATAGGGAAGGCTCTCATCCCATGTGCGTGGATTCTTTGAGTTGTACATGCACAGAATGTGTATGATCATCCTGTTGACGACCTCTATCTGGCCATCAGTTTGGGGATGGAAAGTTGTGGACTTAGTGAGCTTGATATCTAGCATCGACTAGAGACTAGACCAAAATGTACCGAGGAACCTGTTGTCCCAATCTGAGATGATAGACTATGGGATCCCACAGTGTACCCACACCCATTCAAAGAAGAGTTTAGCAGTGGCTTCTGCTGTGATATTCTTCTTGCAGGCCACCAAAATGGCCATCTTCGAGAATCTGTCGACGGCCACAAATACATAGTCATTTCCATGCATAGTAGAAGGAAGGCCCAACATGTAATCCATGGAGATGAATTCCCAAGGTCGAATAGGGTTAAACAGCGGAGTATAAATGCCTTTCTTCTTGATGGTCGGTTTGGAAATGGCGCAGGCATTGCAGGATCTGATGTACTTCCCAACATCCTGTCAAAGATTCGGCCAGTAGAAATACTTCTGTAGTACTGCCACTATTTTCTTGACCCCGAAATGCCCAGCGGCCCGACTATAGTGTGCTTCCCAAATCATCTTGGCTCACTCGCTTGAAGGAACACAAAGGTGTCCCAGGTGGCATAACAAGGCATCTTGGAGGTGAAAATATGGAACTTGTTGACCCTCCAAGAGCATCTGGTATGTGTGGCCAAACTCTGGGTCACTTTTGTAGAGAAGTGGCCAATCAGAAGTCTCGTGCCCACAAGAGTTGAGCATGGTGGTTAATGCCATGATCGGTGGTCAGCTGAGGTAGTCTGCAACATTATTGGTGTTACCCTTCTTATACTTGATATTCAAATGGAACTGCTACAGGTATGTGGACCACTTTTGATGGCGATCATTCTGCAACTTCCCTTGTGTTTGTATGAACTGCAGGGGTTAGTGGTCTGTGTGGATGACCGTTTCCTTCCCCAAAATGTAATTCTTCCATTGTCGGCAAGGCTGCACAATGGAATACATCTCTTTGCCATAAGTGGGATACTTCCGAAATGTGTCTGAAAGTGTCTCATTGTGATATACCACTGGATGCCCCTGTTGAGTAAGGACTGCCCCAATAGTATAGTCATAGGCATTTGTCTCGATCTCAAACGGTTATTGCAAGTCTAACAAAGTGAGCACTGGTGCAGAGCATAGGCGATGTTTCAACTCTCTAAATGCCTTCTGTTGAGATTCAGACCAAAATAAGTTTGCTTTTTCTCCTCCCTTGGTGACTTGACTCAAGGACCAAGTGATATGAGAGAATCCCAACATGAACCTGCGGTAGAAATTGGCAAGACCTAGAAAGATACAAAGCTCTGTTAGAGTGGTTGGGGTAGGCCAATCCCGAATGACTTGGATCTTGGTTGGATCCACATGCACCCCTTGTTCATCAATAATATATCCCAGATACTGAATTTGGGTCATGCCAAAAGTGAATTTCTCTAAATTGGCACACAGCTTGTGTTGCCGCAGTGTTTGGAGAACCTATTGGATGTGGTGGAGGTGCTCTTCCCAACTCTGGCTAAAGATCAGGATGTCATCCAAGTATACCACTACAAATGAGTTGGTGAATGGCTGCAAGATGTCATCCATCAGTCTCATGAAGGTTACAGGAGCATTCATCAACCCAAAAGGCATAACCAACCATTCGAAAAGGCCCTCCTTGGATTTGAAGGAAGTCTTCCACACATCAGAGGGTTCGATTGGTACCGGGTGATAGTCGGACTTCAAGTTGATCTTGCTGAAATATTTTTCCCCCTTCAGTTGGTCCAGAAGGTCATCAATCTGTGGGATCGGATACCTATTCCGGATAGTGATCTTGTTCAGCGCCCAGTAGTCAATACAAAGTCTCCAAGTCCCATTCTTCTTTTGTACCAACATGATCAGGCTCCCACAGGGTGATGAACTCGGACAGATGTGACATTTCTGCAACAACTCCTAAATCTGCCTCTTGATTTCGTCGTTCTCCAAAACAAAGCGCCGATAGATTGGTCCATTGGGCAGCGGTGCACCTAGGGTCAAATTGATGGAGTGCTTGACCTGACTTACTCCTCCATGACCTTGTCCATCTATTGTTGTCACTACAAGAAAAAAGGACATTGGTGAGGGGTGAAAAATGTCACCATAAGCTCAATAGTGATGGTCAAAAGAGCATTCGTCACCAAAAACTGAACGTCACCAAAGGTGGCATCACCAAAAGTATACATGTTGTAGTGACATACAAATTCTATCATCAATAATGATTTATAATGACGAATAGCGACTGTCACCATTTCATATGAGCAATGGTGATGGACCATAGCATCCGTCACCAAAAACTGAACATCACCAAAGGTGGCGTCGCCAAAAGTATAGGTGATGTAGTATTCAAATTTCGTCACTAATAATGATTTATAATGATGGATAGCAACCGTCACCATTGCATATGAGCAATGGTAACGGACCATAGCCTCGGTCACCAAAAATTGAACGTCACCAAAGGTAGCGTCGCCAAAAGTATAGGTGTTATGGTGACATTCAAGGTCCGTCACGAATATTGATTATAGTGACGGATATTGACCGTCACCATTTCATATGAACAATAATGATTTATTGTGATGGATCTTTGATGGTTATCACTATTGGTGCATATATATGGTGACATTCATTGACCGTCACCAAAAGCCGCATTGCTAGAAGTATAGGTGTTGTGGTGACATTCAAGGTCCGTCACGGATAATGACTATAATGACGAACAACCACCGTCACCATTTCATATCAACAACAATGATTTATGGTTACGGACCTTTGAGGGTCGTCACTATTGATGCGTATATATGGTGGCGTTCATTGGCCGTCACCATTTCATATTTTTAGTGAGGGTCGAAAAATGTCACCAAAGCTCATTGGTGATGGTCAAAAGAGCTTCCATCACAAAAAAAATTGATCGTCGCCATTCCATATGGATGTTAGGGCATGATGGAATCGAACCACCAACCTCCTGCTTGTAAAGTGGGTGCTCTTCCATTGAGCTAGCACCCTTTAAAGAATTATATTTTTAAAAATTAGACCTTGAAACTTCATAAATTTTAAATTCTACAACTTTCAATAAATTCAAGTCTCGACAATATTTTACTAAACAAGCAAAGCAACATCGAAGTTGTAGGTCCCTACCTAATGGTTATTGAAGTTATGAAAATTGGGTGGAGGGAAAAATAGTTATGTATAAGAGAATCAATATGTTCAATTGAATACTCAATTAGAAGTGAAACTTTGAAGACATTTATAACCTATAAATGACCTATAACTATCAGATGCACCAAATATTGCAAAGGAAATGACATAAGTGGATAGCATATGGAAGGAGAGGAGGCAGGGACTTGGAAACCTTGTACATCTTGGCATGCCTTAGCACTTGGCACATCTTAGCTTGTTTGACATGTCTTCATACTATCTGGCACATCTTAGCATGCCCTAGCATTTCCTAACACACCTTGGCAGTCATGACCTCACAACTAGCATTGCATTTTTCCATGACTTGGGAACCTTACATTCACTAGAACACCTTGGAACTCCCTAGTTGTCATGCCCTTTGTTATCCTCCATAATGTCCCAGGATGATGAGGAGATCAATGGAGGTAACCACAGACCAAGCTTTTAGTTTGGTAGCTAGCCCTACCAAACTAGAGAGGGCTCTCTCTATGAAATCAAAGCCAAGATACGACTGGAATGTAAAAGATTTTAGGCTAGATAGCTAGGCTCAGGTGGGTTTTTGGAAAATTTAGGGACTTGGAACTCTATCCACCAGTGCCTTGTCTGGCAGGGACTTTGTCAAGGAGGCAAGGACTGGAACTTTGTCTAGGATAAAGTACATAACATGCATGACAAAAGCTCCCTAGAATAGAGTACCTCCTACCTAGAAGAGTGTCCCCTGCTCAAAATATAGAACCCTTATCTATTGTGCACTTTTCTCAAAGATAAATCTGTGCATAAAATAGTACTAAGAAAAACACCTAAATTAAGAAAAGTGAGCATCTAAGTCAAACTATAAAAGTATAATAAATATGGCTCTATATAAGTTTGGGAAACACTAGACAAGCATGCTTTCATACAAAAACAATAAGATGCCTAAAATCCTTGCGATTATTTCATCATTGCTATACCCTCACAGCAAAATTGGAATCTATAGCATGTACCCAAGGATGTATGCATTTGTTGAAGGTGTAGATTCAAAGGATCTGCTGAGATGAAGTACTATTGAAGGAGAAACACCTTCAAAACAATAGATAAAGTCTACTGTGAATTCAACCCATTTGCACACAGACCAAGGCTGCTACTGGGTGCACTTCTTTGCTGAATGGAAACTGCAATGTATTGTAGTGTTGCTGAAGAAAAAACACCTTTAGTGCAACATAGATAAAACTCTAACATATATTATCACCGTGGCCTCGGTTGTTGATGATCTCACCAATATAGGTAACAACTTCGATAATTGAAAAACCAAAAGGTGAGATGCATAGATCATTTGAAATGATAGATTTGTGCATACTTTATTATTTTTTAGGTGTTAGTATAGAAAATGCAAGGTAGCCTTTTGCGTCTTTATGTCACAAGCCAAGGATGCAAAGAAATACATAAAATATTAAATAGCATGGTATAAGTCGATTGCAAGTTCTTTTGAAACAGGAATGGAATTCTCCTTGTGTGGGTTCTAATCTAGTGGGTATAACTTTAAATAAGAAACTGATAGTTATGGGGTTGAAATTGTCTCACAATTCATGAAAAGTCCCAAATTTTTTCACTGGAAAGAAGCAGAGCGAGTCGTCAGGTTTATGGAAGGGAACACCCTATTCGTAGGAAGATAACTTGAAATTAGTCGGGCATATTATTTCTCATCTTCTTGTACGTGTGTGCTTTGAAAAGATAACCACACCCAAAGAATCAATAACAATTCTGGTAAAGTTTATAGATGTAAAGCACTTCTGAGAAAACACATCGCTTAATGAAAATTGAGCGAGGAATATGTCGAAGGCTTCAATCTTGCACTCAGTGATAAAAAGGAAGCTGGGTTATCCAACACCTTGCCAACAAACTGGCTCCAACAATAATGTGAAAGGCAGGTTAACTGTGAAACCTCTTGCCCACTTTGTAGTATTGTTCCCTCTTGAATTCCAACAGGTATCTGGCTGCTTAGATCCACAAAACTCGTGCCAGGTAAACTCTGCATGATACAATTGTGACGTGCAAGCTTGACACATGCTTTAGTTTCCCGCTAAGAGAGGGTAAGTCAAAATATTATGACAATCTTAATTGTAATTTGATCATACACTATTGATGTATTTCATGGAATAAACAATATACTATCAATGCACTAATGAAGAACTCAAAATAAATGAATTTCTTATTGCTACAATAGCACCTCTTGGGATTCTCGGATAAAGAACCTAACCTGCATGGCAAAAGCTTCCTAGAATAGAGTACCTCCTACCTATAAGTGTGTCCCCTACTCAGAATATAGAACCCTTCTCTACTGTGCACTTTTCTTAAAGATAAATCTGTGCATAAAACAGAACTAAGAAAAACACCTAAATTAAGAAAAGTGAGCATCTAAGTCAAACTATAAAAGCATACTAAATATGGTTGTATCTAAGTTTGGGAAACATTAAACAAACATGATTTCATACAACAACCACAAGATGCCTAAAATTGATGCACTTCTTTCATCGCTGCTACAACCTCATAGGAAAACTATAATCTACAACATGTATCCCAAGGCTACATGCATCTACTAAAGATGTAGATCGAAAGGATCTACTGAGATGAAGTATTGTTGAAGGAGAAACACCTTCAAAACAACAGATAGAGTCTAATGTGCATTCAACCCATCTGCACACAGGCCAAGGTTGCTACTAGGTACACTTCTCCTCTAAATGGAAACTGCAGTGTATTGTTGCTCTACTGAAGGAGAAACACCTTCAAAGAAACACAGATAAAAATATAACATATATTGTCACTGTGGTATCAGTTGTAGAAGATCTCATCAATATAGGTAACAACTTGGATAATTGAAAAACCAAAAGGTGAGCTACATAGATCATTTCAAATGATAGATTTGGGCGTACTTTATTATTTTTTAGGAGTGTTGGTATAGAAAATGCAAGGTAGCTTGTTGCATCTGTATGTCACAGACCAAGGATGCGAATAAATACAGAAAAGATTAAATAGCATGGTACAAGTCGATTGCAGTTTCTTTCAAAATAAGAATGGAGTTCTCCTTGTAAAGATTCTAATCTATTGGGTATAGATTTAAATAAGAAATTTATAGTTATGGGGTTGGAATTGTCTCACGATTCATGGCAAGTCCCAAAGTTGTTCACTAGAAAGAAGTAGAGTGAGTCGTTAGGTTTATGAATGGGATCACCCTATTCACAGGTAGATAACCTCAAATTAGTCGGGCATATTATTTCTCCTCTTCTTGTACAAGTGTGCTTTGAAAATCTAACCACCTCTAAAGACTCAAGAACAACTCTAGTAAGGTTTATAGGTGTGAAGCACTTCTGAGAAAACCCATCACTTAATGACAATTGAGCAAGGAATATGTCGAAGGATTCAATCTTACACTCAGTCATAAAAAGGAAGTTGGGGTATCCATCATCTTTCCAACAAACCGACTCCAACCATAATGTGAAAGTCAGGTTAACTACGAAACCTCTTTCCCACTTTGTAGTATTGTTGCGTCTTGAATTCCAACAGATATCTTGTTGCTTAGATCCACAAAACTTGTCCCAAGTAAACATTGCATGATATACAATTGTGACATGCAAGCTTGACACAAACTCTAGTTTCCCTCTGATTTGAGGGACAACAACCCTAATGCTTATGAAAATGAATATGGAAATCAATAAGCATCGATGAACCTGGTCTTGAAGAAGGTGTCTCAAAGTCTAATATGGATAGCATTTTAAATTTCTACAGCTAGCAGAGGGTTTTTCCAGTTGGGTTCCCTAGAAAATTTTGTTTTTTTTGCTATAGTGTGATTGTATTTTATTTCTATTCTATTAAACTACAAATTGGTAGAGATATTTTTTGTCTTGGTGCAACAATTAGTTTTAGATGTATTCATTCAAGCAGTAGCATAATTTCAAGGAAATTCTACACAAGGGACAATTAATCTATATTTTCACTTATATCTTTTGCAAGTAAAATTCACAACTAAATTTTCATCCAAAGTGTTTAGGTTACTAACAAGTGGTATCACATCATATCTCAACGTTGCAAGGCATAAAGCATACTATTCAATAAGGTTGAGACTTGAGATACAAAAAGCTTCCCAAGTTATGCAAGCAAGAAAACTGCTGATTTTTAGTTCTAAATCTATGCAACCAGAACAAAATTATGCTATTTTCAACACCCTCTAGTCAAAGTTATTCATGGCCTCATTCAACTCAATTAAGAATATGTCAATCTCGTTGAGATTTCTTCTTCAATTCATGATTTTAAGTTATATATTTATGCAACCCAATATATCGTTTATGTTAAGTGATTATTCATTCAAAATTATTTAGTCCGTCCAGTGCATCTACCTAATTTTCTAATCAGTTTCTGGGCAGACTCTATCATACATTTGCAGCAAAAAATAAAAGATTGTTTTAGTACCTAATGTTATAAAAATCTAATATGGAAAAGTATTTTGGGTTGTTTCCCTAAAAATATTTACAAAATTTTCAATCCCAAAGCCATTTCAGGGAGAATTTTAGTCAAGGAGAAATTTAGTATTATTTTTGGAAAATTTTGAATGCAAGTAAAAGAAATTATTCCCGTTTTCTCAAAAGATTCCAGCACCAAATATGAGTGAATTCACAGAACTTAAGATTTGAAAATAATTAAATTTCACTTTGCTTTTCCAGGACCATATATAAGTAAATTCACAAAACCTGAGATTTGGATTCTGGAAACACTTAAATTTCACCTCATTTATTAGGATTGGAAGTTCCCTGAGATGCAAACATGTAGCATTAAGGATCTACTTTGCTTGTTTAAGGACAATGTTCAGTTTATAAATAGTGATACAAGAATCCTTGTATACATGCCTGACATAGTTCTTTGGTCACAACTAATGAAACTAAACTCCATCAATACATAACACACAAGGTTGAATGTAAGAAAGCATCTACTTTTCAACATATACTCTGACAAAAATAAACATCTATACAGTCATATAAAGTTGTCACCACACCAAAAAATGAATTAAAAACCAAAATAAAAATAGGAACAGGCTTGGATTGTTATGGTTACTCTAACAAAATGTTAAATAGGATCAATATGTTAATATGGCAAATAGTGTAGTTGATTATGATTTATTGAGCCCAAGGGGTTAGCCCAACCGAATTTCATTAATGTTACTGAGTATTCGGCTAGTTCTATGTTGGCAGGTGCCCCGTTCGAAATCCCTTGGGTGAGGTGTAGTAGTCAATGCCAATTGGTTTACCAGGGATGCCATCCATGAATGTGGGGAAACATCCATTGGGATTCCCCGGAGAGTTTTTCTTGGGAAGAATAAATATAGGATTTCCTAAAGAGAAACTTTGAGATGCATACAGTGTACACCCAGTAAAATCAACTCTATGGAGACAAACCATAAAAGAAGGAAAAATACAAATGATTTTACCTATGTTCCCTTGTGAGTGTGTGCTTCATGTGATATTTTACCATGAATATCACCTTCTCCTTTGCACCTTCAACTTTGCGAACTCCATTTTCATGAGGTTTACTAAATGAAGTGCCATTGTTTAGCTTATGATGTAAACTGTTACTTCTTTCAGATAATATTATACCCAATATGTCATTAGAAATATTAGGTGTTGGAAGCCTATTATTTCCAACATCCCTACATGACATCTCCTCTGTTATCCTTTTTGGATTTTCCAAATAGTTAGTAGTTGTAGGAATGTGTCTATCTTGACTATAGCTAGTTCTTGATCATACATGAGCAGTTAAGATGCTTCTGCTCACAACACTTGCATTGCCCATCAATTCTTATAAATCATTTTTTTATGACTAGAAGATGATCCCTGCCAATGTCTTCCATCTTTATGAGAATTAGCCAAACCTATATTATCTTCTCTTGATGTTAGAGTACGTTCCATCATTGCCCACGCCTGATCAACATCAGATTTAACTGTATAATTTTCCATCTCTAAAAAAGGGGATAAATTACTTCTCTGAGTTGATTCATGAAAGAGAAGCAACATGTTGTTGGGTGTGGGTTGTACAATTACATCAGTCCCATCTCTAGCCCCAAATCTGTCAAGGGAAGAGCTAGGTGAAAACTGCTAAAAGCCTTTTCCTGGTACAGACCAATTGTCATGTAAAGCCTGTACACGCTCCTAAAGTATGTGCTGACCTGAGAGAGTTTTTGTCCGTACAATGGATACTTGGGATGTAGTCCCAGATACTTCATTTTTCCTAAGTGAAGCCCTTGCTGCATTTGGCAATCTAGGAGATGGATTTGGAGTGCTTCGTCACAAATCCTTCTAAGAATTGTTCTTACATGAGTTGGCCTTGTCTCTGTAAGAGGAGAAGAAAAAGAAGAAGAAGGTGGTGATAAATTGAGCTCTAAGTTTATTCTTTCTACAACCATCCCAACTGGAGCATCTTCCACAAATCCTTTGATTCCTAAGCTTCATCCCCATTGTCAAAATCAAGCACAAAATCCTCAACATCTTCATCATGTGTGCTGGACTGTCCAGGAATAGATGTTTGATAGCCTTGACAATACCAAGCTCCTTCAGGGATAGCCCTTCCAAAGCCAGCACAATATGTATGATATGTTGAATCATAGCGATCACACAATAATAAAAGATCACCATCACCAACCTCATTACAATCTAAGCAAACTATATTTACATAGGGATCAAGAAATCCCATTACTTCTTCTTCTGAAGGTTGATATACCTGCCAAACAGAACCAAATCATATAAGAAAATCATCCTTCAAATGCAAAACCAACTGCTTAAACTTCAACCCTACGTATGCAAATAAATAATCATGCTTCACAGGAAAGATAGTAAGATAAAGGCAAGGAAATATCTTTAAGAAATCCAACAAGGTGTTGCAGCTAGAAACTGATATCACCAAATTGTAAATCACCAACAAACACAAGGATTGATAGAATAAAAGGATGAAATAAAATGAACTAGACCCAAGGGAACTCAAATGTATATGTCTTTAAACATGAACCTATAAATTCAAAGAACCCTGATAAATAAAGATTATTGTTGCAAATAGAACATAAACTACTCCAAATAGTTATTGGGAAAATAACTAAATTCTAGCATTCAAACAAGGGAATAAACATGTTGTCAAATGGAAAAGTTGAAAGCAGTTAAAAACATCAGGGGCATGTTGCAAATCCAATTCCTATCATTGAAATCAAGAAAACTACCATTGGAATCTCAGGCTTGGATCCACTTCTCTATTGAATCTATTCATCTACTTGTCTACTCAATCTATTATAACTGCACCAAATGGTGCCACATGATAAATAAATTGTAACTTCAACATATATTTTCAAACAAAGGCTATCTACTAGACATTGGAATGAGTGATGCAGGAGCATCCCCAGTCCATTAGTGTTCTTGCATCACCAAAAACGTGTTTAAATTCCAGCATCTCGTTCATGTTTAATCATCAATTTGTGCTTGTGAGACTTACATGAGCCCACAGGAGATCACTCTTAGCTTCATCGACTCCCACTTTAAACATGACATTTCTAAAAATAGTTGGCAGGAAAGGCAAGATACAGTGTACTTAGTTTATTCACCCATTACACTGGAACCACAATAAAAACAAGAGTTGAGATGACGAATTGTTGCTACTGGAGAAATAAGACAAAAACAAAGAGATATCGAATTAACAGAAATATAGTAGGGTGCGATGGCATGGCATCACGGATCTTGTTGTTTCCAGAAACATCTTGTTGTATGATGAAACATAAATCAACTCCAGCAATAATTAAGACATTCATTGCAAAGGAGGAGAGCACTGAGAAAGAAATTTTAACATAGACCAGAAATCACTAGGCTAAAGTGGAAGAATTCGTTGAGGAAAACAAATTAAGAGAAGCAACAAACTCTCTCGAGAAGAAGGCAACGACTTCCACAAATGCAATTGAGCACAATAATTTGGAAAGAAGATCCTTGGAGCAGTTGAGGCATATCATTGGGCAATTGAGGAAGATCACTCCACTGAAAATGAAGGAGATTGTTAAGGAATAATCACTGAGCAGCAAGAAGGGTAAATTCCTGGAAAGAGAACTAGCATGGAATATGTGCCTAAACAAGAAACCGTGCAACCCATTGTTGTGTGAGAAATAGAGTATTTCTTTTTATTCATCCTTTCTTAATCCTGTGCATGAGGATCAATTTCTACTACAAAGTGAATGTAATTGAGTAGCATTGCTATTATTTCACCGATTTACTTGAATGTTATAATACAAGTTCAGTGATAAAATCCTCATGTGGAATTGTTTGGCTTCTCTTTAGTGATGTACATTGATTGTGATTGACACCATCCATTGACATGGGTAGTAAATTTATTTCTTATCTACCTACAACAGATTAGTATGCATTTGTGTAGGTTTTGCATTTTCGAACACCCATCAATTAGTATTAAAGCAAGAAGAACCTATAGTGAGCAAATCCAACAAAGGAGGGAGAAAAAAATTTAGGCATTTCTTGTCTGTCAGGCAAAACCCAACAGTACTAGGGTTTGTAGGGTTTCTCTAATTTTGGGAATGGGAGGGTTTATTTATTGTATGTCTGCTTCTTCTGATTGATCTGTGTTCCTCCGTATTGGTTGAATAATAGCCCCTTGTTTTAACTTATCACAATGTTCTCCTGCTCACTAGTAGTCATACTGTGGATGTTCATTTGATTTGGTATGGTATATTTAGCCCTGCTCAGCATTCCATTGTGGTAGATTTTGTTTAGTCCTTGGAAGCCAGCAAGACCCTAGAGCCCTCTTTGTACAACTGGTGGAAAACCACTCAGAGATACCGTGGTCAGTCCAATAAGGCCATCGCCATGGCAAATACAATGCTAGGAAAGCAGAAGTTGGATGTTGGTTATTCCCTCGGCATATCTTTGAAGCGAAGCCAAATTATAGCTCTGGTGGAAGGGGCAATTGCTTCCAAAAATCTGCTAGAGAATGGAAATGTCATGTATTTGGTACTCATGTTTGATGATGTTACTATAGAGGGCTTCTGTATTCTCCACAACTGCAATTGAGCACAATCATTGGGAAAGAATATCCTTGGATCAGTTGAGGCATATCACTGGGAAATTGAGGAAGATCACTCCACTGAAAATGAAGGATATTGTTAAGGAATAATCACCGAGCAGAAAGAAGGGTAAACTCCTGGAAAGAGAACTAGCATTGAATCTCTGCCTAAACAAGAAATTGTGCAACCCATTGTTCTGTGAGAAACAAAGTATTTCTTTTTATTTATCCTTTCTTAATCCCGTGCATGAGGATCAATTTCTGTTGTAGAGTGAATGTAATTGAGTAGCATCACTATTATTTCACTAATTTACTTGAATGTTATAATACAAGTTTAATGATAAAATCGTCATGTGGAATTGTTTGGCCTCTGTTTAGCGAAGTACATTGATTGTGATTGACACCATCCACTGAGATGGGTAGTAAATTTTATTTCTTATCTACCTACAACAGATTGGTGTGCATTTGTTCAGGTTTTGCATTTTCCAGCACCCATCAATTGGTATTAAAGCAGGAAGAACCTGCAGTGAGGCAAATCCAACAAAGCAAAAAAAATTCTCACTCCTTTGTTGCAAATCCAACAAAGGAGATTCAGGGGAGAGAAGCAACTCCAGGATGAGAACTGGTAAGATGATGTCCAAAAGCCAATTGCAAAAAGAGAAAAAGCATGGTATGTGGAGGAGTGGACGTGAATTGGAGAAGCATATATCGAAGAAATGCAAACATTACGGAGATGTTGAGAACAATTACTACAACACTGAAACCATAGAAATAGCCCAACTGAGAAAAATTATAGCCAAAGTAAATGATGGAAGTGAACATGAAGGGAAATAAGGAACCTTGAGAGAAGAACTAGAGGACTCTCTTTTAAAATAAAAATGTGATAGAAAACTTCAGGCTAATAACTCCATTGTCTATCTAGTGAAAGATTAGTTGTTTATATAGATAGTCTGGAAAGGCCCATCAATATATATATACCATTGCGAGAGAGCTTAAAGACTAGAAATTAGAAGTTGGACATAAGAACGTCAATTGGAGCCCTATGAAGTTGGTGGGTTAATTTAGCATCCTTCATCAAAAAATTTCTTCCACATTACAGGTCAGCGCCATGGAAGGTGGAATAAAACAAAAATAACCCGAGACATATGAGGATCATTATTTGAAGGAACAATTATCTACTAACACTATGGGATCATTAGTTATGGATCTAGTGATCAGTAGCAAATCTATGTTCTAACCAATTTTACAACTCTCTTTCACTTTCTTGTTCTTGTCCATAAGTTTTTGCACAGCACCACCAAGGCACTTCTTCAGATTATTCACCAAGTATTAAGTGTTTTTTTTTTTGTATTGTCAAAAGAGCTATCATGTCTTGTTCGAAGCATAGACTTGAAAAACAATAATGTGAAGACAAGAAGTGCATCATGTTGTTTTGTCTACACCTATCATCCAGGAACAACTACAGGTCTGGGAGGAAGATTTATAAAAAAAAAGGTGGTGAAATTACTCACTATCCTTTGCAAAAATTAATCTTCAATTTAACAACTCCTTAGCTCCAATATAGGCCATCAATTATACTCATGAACTGCTTATCTCCAATATAATAAAGGCCATCAATTATACTCATGAAGACATTATATTTCAGGGACAGTTCTAGGAGGAAGATTTATAAAAAAAAAAGGCAGTGAAATTACTCACTATCCTTTGCAAAAATTAATCTTCAATTTAGCAACTGCTTAGCTCCAATATAGTAAAGGCCATCAATTATACTCATGAAGAGATTATATTTCAGGTATGCTTATGGACAGTAAGACAATACACCTGCATACCCTTATGTGTGGTCTATTGTCAAACAAAGATCTTACTAACAATGGATCCTGTGATCAAGTGAAATAGTGCTAATGTCAATGATGAAGTGAGTGATCGAGTAAAATATGAACTATGATTGATCTTCGGTTATATGGTTGTGATCGTACTTCCTTCTTCTGCAACTAATTGCTAAACAATTCCAGATAGATAAGTATTCCTATATATATATATATATATATGAATTGTATTGAATTATTACTAATTTTTTATGGTTTATTTCATTGTTAAATTAATTTTTAGGTTGCCTCTCTAACTACTTGTGTTAGCTGCATTTGTGATTTATGGATTCGTGATTAATGGAATGGTTGTGTGTATTTAGGTTGCATAAATCTATAGTTTCATGCCTGTCAATAGTAAATAGTTAATAACAAAAACAATTTAGTTCAGTTACTTCGTAAATTTGTGTGAATTTGGGTTCACTTTTTGTGTGAATTATTCAGTTCAGTTACTTCATAAATTTGTGTGAATTTGGGTTCATTTTTTGTATAAATTTGGGTGGTAAACTGAAGTACCACATCCTCAAAGTGCACGGAAGTTATTGAGTATATTACATGCATGGACCAATACCATGTAGCTATGTTTGACATGCAGGCCCTTAAAATCTAGCTCCTACCCACAACGAAAAATGACATGCACCTATAAATGGAACCAACATGATGGAATATGGCACATACAAATCTAGGGCTGAAATGCCCTTAATGAAAATTAGACGTCCAATGATCCAAATGATATATAAAAGCATTCACCAATTTCAAGAGCTTTAGTAGGAAGGCATCAACATATGTAGGGCATCTAGCTCGGTGGGCTTCAGAGTTTGTGAGAAAGAGTGAGTAAATCACATAGTATTGGCTTATTTTAGTCTTTACAGAAAATTTAAGTAATTTTTAGTTATAAATCATATAATTTTTAAAGTAAATTCTACTAATTTTCATAATTTAATGGTTTATTTCAGTCTTTACAGAAAACTTAAGTAATTTTTAGTTATGAATCATACAAGTCTTTAAAAAAAATCTACTAATTTTCATAATTAAGGGTGGTTTCATTGATCCAGAAATAGAGAATGAATAAAAATAATAGGAACTTACTGATGATGACATCACCGCAGGGGTTCCAGAGCGTCATTTTTATTCCATTGGAGTCTAGTGAGGTGCGAAGTGTTCTCATAACAATCCTGGTGACCACAATGTTAGAAATTTTGAACATCTAAGCCTCTCATTTGGGTCTTCTACCCTGCTTCTTTATTATAATAAATGGCTTCCCAAAGACATCAAATGTCAATGCCATCCTTGCAAACAATAACAAAGTGTGGCACAAAGATTAAAGCATAAAATTAAAAGCAAGGATGAAAAAAATAGTGAATTTTGAACCAGAGATCTGAGGTGTGTGTACTCTTCCCTATGTGGAAGAAGACTAAAAGTGGGGTGGAAATGCAACGAGGTTAGAAATGAAACATACCAGGGTGCCATTAATGGATTGCAGATCCAATGGTGGGGTTCAATATCAGTCTGATATCGGTAAAACCTTAATTCACAACTCTCTTCAATCTCATTTTCCCTCCTGCCCTGTGAAAAGTGAAAATATGCTACTCTTAAACTTAAAAGCAAGGATGAAAAAAATAGTGAATTTGAACCAGAGATCTGAGGTGTGTGTACTCCTCCCTTTGTAGAAGAAGACTAAAAGTGGGGTGGAAATGCAGCGAGGTTAGAAATGAAACATACCTGGGTGCCATTAATGGGTTGAAGATCCAATGGTGGGGTTAGATATCAGTCTGCTACTGGTAAAACCTTAATTCACAACTCTCTTCAATCTCGTTTTCCCTCCCGCCCTGTGAAAAGTGAAAATATCTATTCGTTTTCCCTCTGCCCTATGAAAAGTGAAAATATACTAATTGTTTTAGAACGTAAATGAAGATTGGAATTGGGAGAGCTTTGTTACATCAAAATTAAGGCTGAATTTTTTCAAAAATGTTAAAATTTCCCTCCCTAAAAAACAATAAATACAATATGTTCAGAGTATAGAGTAGATGTGTAGGTGTAATGTAAGTATGTAAACAATTCTAAATAACACCTTAGTTAAATAATAATAATGTAAAAATTTCTAAATATGGGCTTAGTTAAATAATAATAATGTAAAAAATTCTAAATATGGGCTTAGTTAAATAATAATAGTAATAATAATAATAAAAGTCAAAAGTATGGGGATGAGTGCAAAAAGCTAAATGTTGGCTCAATTAATAATAAAAATAATAAAATTCAATTTGTTATATTTTGATTTTGTTATTAACTTGTGAATAGGTTTTGTTACAATACCATGGCTTATCAATAACTCAAGCCCAAAAACCATAACTTATTTCACAACCAAAATATTTTATAACAATATGACAAGATTCTTAACCATGGATATTCACCCCCCACTTTAGAGTGGATATTATTAACTTGTAAAAACTTGGTTTTTTTATAATACCATGGGCCAATACTATGGCTTATAAATACCACATGCTCTAAAAACATAACTTATTTTATAACAATATGAAAATATTCTTAACCATGGATATTCATTCTCACTTTACCATGGATATTATTAACTTGGAAATAGACTTTGTTACAATACCATGGCTTATCAATATCACATGCCCAAAAAACATAACTTATTTCAAAATCAAAATATTTTATAAGAATATGACAGGATTCTTAATCATGGATATTCACCCCCGATTTGACATTGATATTATGAACTTGTCAATAGGCTTTGTTACAATAGCATGGGCTAATACCATGGCTTATCAATACCACATGCCAAAAAATCATATCTTATTTCACAATCTAAATATTTTATAACAATATGACAAGATTCTTAACCATCAATATTCACCCCCACTTTACCATGGATATTATTAACTTGTAAATAGGCTTTGTTACAATACCATGGGCCAATACCATGGCTTATCAATACCACATGCCCAAAAACCATAACTTATTTCACAATAAATTATTTTAATTTAATTTAATTTTATGACCTTTTTATTTGAAGCTAATAGGAAAAGGGTTGTAATTAGTTTTGAGATATATATAAACCCTCTATCCTCACGACTACTAAAATTATTCCCATATAAATTAAATTAAGGTTTTAATAAAATTAAAAATGAGAATACTTTTGTATTTAAAGATGTGAAATTTATATAATACAAATATTAGTAAGAACCAGCATAGATCTATCTTAACTAAGGATCCAAGTGATGATGGCAAGCAAAATGAAGAGAAGAGAGGGGGAGGGAGATAGTGACAAAGATGGAAGGTGGAGAGAGAGAGAGAGAGAAAGAGAGCGTGAGAGAGTGATGGGGGGAGACGGAGAGAAGGAGGTAGGAAGAGAGAGAGGGGAGAGAGAGAAGAAGAGATGGGGGGAGAGAGATATGGAGTTGGAGGGGAGAGAGAGAAGAAGAGAGGGGGGGAGAGAGAGATATGGAGTTGGAGGGGGAGAGAGAGGGAGAAAAGAACTAAGGCATAGGGAGATAGAGGTGGAGAGAGAGAGCAAGTGACAAGGGATAGATGGATAGAGAGAGAGGGAGAGAAGAGAGGAGGGAAGAGAGAGAATAGGTGGGGATAAAGATAGGGAGAGAAGGGAAAGAGACATAGAGAGAGGCACAGATATGGAGGGGGGAGAGAGAGAGTGATGGAGGGGACAGAGGGAGGCGAGAGATAAAGGGAGAGAGAGGTGAGAGAGGTGAAGTTGGAGGGGTAGAGAGAGGGAAGGAAGAAGAAAGACATAGAGGGAGAAATGTAGAGAGAGAGAGGGAGTGATAAGGGAGAGATGGAGAGAGGAGAGATAGAAGGAAGAGAGAGAGGCAGAGAGGAAGAGGGAGGGAGAGAGAGATAGATATGGAGAGAGAGTGTGTATGTTTGGGGGGTGAGATAGAGAGAGGGAATAAGAAAGAGACACATAGATACAAATATAGATATTATATAGTATTATATAACCAGCCTAAATCCATCTTAACCTGGATCTATCAAGCGCCAAAAAAGAGGTTTGCATATCGAGAGATTGGATCCCTCTCAGCGCTTGATAGATCATGGTTAAGATGGATCTAGGATGTCTTTATAAGTTTGTAGTTGTATTTAATAAACTAACACTTTTTTTTATGGTTGTGTTTGAAAACATTTTTTCCATATTTGGTGTATTTATCATAATAATAATAATCTAGTTTTAATTTAATTTTAAGCTTACCCTTTTTACGCAATGATTTTGTTGTTAGTTTATAGAAATATACATGCTATACTTTGGGAATTTGAAAAGGAAACACGTGCTCTTAACTTGGTTGTATTGAAAACATTTAAGTGTAAGAAAGAAGCATGCCCTCTTAACTTGGTTGTATTAAAAACATAAGTGTTCTTGTATACTAGGTGGGTGCAAACAAGAGACAGTATATGGTAAGTGGATTAAATAGTTAAAAACAAATGTTAGTTAAGGAGAAAGTTACAAAAATCTAACAAATAGGCTAGGGTTAGGATATTACTATTTTGGGACATCTAAAGTTGAAGGTACATTTTATGGAGGTGTAGTCTAAGCCCTTGGGTGTAGCGCACATATTATGGGTATCTTGGACTTTTGGTGTGTGCTAGTGGTATCAACTAGTGGTGGAGATTCCAACCAATGAGTAGGCAAAGTTTTTCATTTACAAGGTTGGAATCAATCAAGTACTCTCCCTCTCTACCCAACTCTAAGATGAGGAGTGTGCATAATGGACTTATTATTGTAACAAATTGCAA
Source organism: Pinus tabuliformis (assembly GCA_031772625.1). Taxonomy (NCBI): domain Eukaryota; kingdom Viridiplantae; phylum Streptophyta; class Pinopsida; order Pinales; family Pinaceae; genus Pinus; species Pinus tabuliformis. Next base: position 156,405,057 of record CM062815.1, read on the forward strand.
ATATTTGATTATATTTAAGTTCAAGGGTTTGAAGTGGCTGCTTCAACCTACAAATCTTTAAAGGAACTACATGTTTTTGAATTAAACCCTTGTGGTGAAGGAGATGCAAAATAGGAAGGCCTTATGGCTATTTTTAATGGGTTGTAATGATCCTCGTCTTGTGGTAAATATGTAGAAATGATGCTAATGGTTCTGATATTAGTACATTCATGTATATAATGTAAATATTTTCCTATCACCTTGCATTGTATAAATATGATAAATATTTTGTGGTTACCCTGATGTACATGTTGAAGTTCCACTTGCATGATTATGGGAAACACTTCTCAGTTATCCTTGTGTACATGTGGAAGATCATAATTACTCTATGCCCACAAATATAATAGTGAATAATGTCTAACTGAATCAAAACCCTAACCATCAACCCAATCTCCATTGATGAGGCTTCAACCAATGGTCCTTCCTTAAGGTAACCACTTATAATTATTGATGGCACATTTTTCTAACTCAATGAACCTTGTATTAACTAGGGGGAGTTGGATGGAACCTCAATGACTACAAGGTGAGGGTAATAACCAAAGTTCAACATATACCATAATAACCTATAGATGTGTATTTATACCAAGGGCATGATACAAGTATAAGGAACTCTATTAATGGGGGGGTTAAAGAGCATATAGCTTGACTCATATAGTTGAAAGAGCAAAAATAATTCGACCCAAGACCTAAGAAGAGACTCACAAACACTCACAGGCATAATATTTACAGGCCTTGATGCAGTCAATGAGGGTGGGGAGATATTTTGCAACCTATTAGCACACATGAATGGATTTTTCTCCTCCCTCACACCTTGTCGATTCTAGAACAGACCTAGGAAGAGGGAAAATGATAGATGGGGAGAAAATGGGAGGCCAAATGGCAGGAAAGGGAAAATCCAGTTAGCCAAGCCCTAACTAACTAGAAGGATGGAGTGAGAAGTAGAAAGAGAAGAGAAATTGGGATAAGGAGAATAGGAAGCAAAAGAGCACAGTGAGAGGAGAGTAAGGGAGAAGGAACTGAGAGTGAACAAGATGAGGAGAGGGCAATCAAAGGCAAGGAAGTCATTGGGTAACTACTCGAAGGGTGTTGTTGCAAGGAGGGTGTCACACTTGGACATTGTGGGGTTTGCACCACGAAGATAAAAAATTGAATTTTGATGTCAAAGGTAAGCCTCCATCATGTTGTTGAACTGTACATTTGACATTTACAGCATCAAACTACCACTTCTCTACATCTAATTAACAATCAAGTTCTCGGGTCTAGCACAATGGGAAAATCACTACCATGAATCTCTTTAGAGAACTACAATTTCCCAAAGATCTTATAGTCATATATTTGTTGGTTAGTTTTACAATCCAAGATTCAGGAACCTTACCGTCATGCTTGTGGCTTAGCCACCTTCCAAGTAATGCGATAAAAACACCTAGTAATATTTTCACACTAAACACTATACAATAAACCTAACCCTAATATCTTAGTGAAGAACACGTAACTAACTATACTCTGGAAGGGTTTTTGGATTGATTGTTAGTGAAACTCATTGCAGTTAGGTGTGCCAATGTGTGCTAAGTGTTAGCGAGTGTTAGGGAAACACAAGGGAGCACTAGGTCAAAATGCATGGAAATGAATGAATAAGAGTGTGTGGCATGGAGTGTCAATGAGTTCCAGGTGTGGTAAGAGGGGAGTGACATGGTATGCTAAGAAGCGCTAAGTCATTCCAGCGTGCCAGAGTGACATGCAACCAATATGTGCTAGGTGCCAAGATGTGCCAAATAGTGCTAGGAAGTGTTAGGGAGTGTTAGGGAAACACAAGGGAGCACTAGGTGAAAATAATGCATACAAATGAATGATTAAGAGTTTGTGATAGGAAGTGTCAGTGATTTCAAGGTGTCCTAAGGAGGGAGTCACAAGGTATCTATGTAGTGCTAAGGCATTCTAGAGTCCAGGGAAACATGACAAGATGTGCTAGGTGCTAAGGTGTGCCAATGCATACCAGGGAGAGTTATGGAGTGTCAAGGAAAAACAAGGGAGCACTAGTTTCAAATGCATGGAAATGAATGAATAAGAGTGTGTGACAGGGATTGTCAGTGAATTCTAGGTGTGCTAAGGAGGGAGTGACAAGTTATGCTAGGTAGTTCCAAGGAATGCTAGAGTGCCAGGGCGACATGCCAAGATGTTCCAAGTTCTATGGTGTGCCAATGTGTGTCAAGGAGTTCCATGAGAACACAAGGGAGAACCAGTTCAAATTGCATGGAAATGAATGGATAAGAGTGTGTGATAGGGAGTGTCAGCAAGTTCCAATTGTGTTAAGGAGGGTGTGACAAGGGTATATGCTAGGCAGTGCCAAGGCATGCTAGAATGTCAAGGCATGTTAGGGAGTAGTAGGGTCTATTAGGGAGTGGAAAATCATGCCAAGGGATGCAGGGGATGATAATATGTTCCATGTAGTGCCAATGGATTGTTATATGTGCCAGATGTTATGGCATGTGAAGATGTAAACTATGTTTCTTAGTTGTTTTATGGGCATGGTTGGATGTGAGCCTTGACTTGGTAACTTGTTAAGTGGGATGAGTTAAGATTGGACATGAGAAGCCTAAGATGATTTATAGTCCATTAGGGGAACAAGGCATAGTCTAGTTGTAGTAAATGTAACTTGGTAAAGTTGTTGTAGTCGAGGCAGGACTTGGTTGGGTTCCTAAGTCTAAAAGAAAATAAGGGTAGTTATGAGGGCATGATAATTAAGGAGTGCCATGGCGTGCCAAGGAATGAAAAGGCATGCTGACATATGCCAGATAGTGTCAATGCATGTCAAGGAGTGTTTGGGAGTGTCAGGGAATCACAAGGGAGAACTAGGTCAAAGTGCATGGAAATGAATGAATAAGAGATTATGCCAGGGAGTGTCAGTGAATTCTAGGTGTCCCATGGATGAAGTGTGTTAGGAGAATTTCATATTAGGACTTGTAGGAGGAAAGCCTACGATTGTGATAAGAGGATGGAAAAATCAGTTTGAGACAAAGGGAGACTTTGGTCTAGGCACAACACTATTTTTTCAATGACTTGGTTGGGTTCCCAAGTCACAAAAAAAGTAAGGTTATCTATGAGGGCATGAAAACTAGGGAGTGCCAAGGTGTGCAGGGAATTTCAGGAAGTGCTAACACATGTTAGAAAGTTCCAAGGAATGTTAGGCATGTCAAGACATGCCAAGTTCTAAGGCATGCCAATGTGTGTTAGGTTCTAGGATGTGGTGCCAACACATGCTAGGGATTTCCAAGGAAACATAAGGGAGGACTCGTTTTAATTACATGTAAATGAATGAATGTGTGTGTGTGATAGGGAGTGTTAACAAGTTATAGGTGTGCTAAGGAGGGAGTGACAATGTATGATAAGCAATGCCAATAGACGATAGAGTGCTAATAAAGCCTACTAAGATGTGACAAGTGCCATGGGGTGCCAATGTGTGCCAAGGAGTGTTAGGGAGTGACAGGGAAACATAAGGTAGAACTAGGTCATAATGCATGGAAATGAAGGAATAAGAGTGTGTGGCATGGAATGTCAGTGAGTTCCAAGTGTGTTAAGGAGGAATTACAAGGCATGCTTGGCAATGTTAAGGAATGCTAGAGTTCTAGGGCGACATGCAGCCAAGATTTTCCAATGCGTGCAAGGAAGTGTTAGCTGGGAGTGTCAGGGAAACACAAGGGAGAACTATGTCAAAATGAATGGACATGAACAAATAAGAGTTTGTGATTAGAAGTTTCAGTGAGTTCCAGGTGTGCTAAGGACAAATTGACAAGGTGTGCTAGGTAGTGTTAAGGCATGCTAGGGGCTAGGGAAACATGCCAAGATGTCATAGGTGCTAGGGTGTAACAACACGTGTCAAGGAGTGATAAGAAGTGCTAAGGAAACACAAGGGAGCACTAGGTAAAAATGCATGGAAATGAATGAATAAGAGTTTGTGACCAAAAGTGCCAACGATCTCTAGGTGTGCTAACGAGAGAGTGGCAAGGTATACTATGTAGTGCCAAGGAATGCTAGAGTGTTAAGGTGGTAGGCCAAGATGTGTCAGGTGCTAGGGTGAGCTAGGGAGTGTTAAGGGGTGTCAAGGAAACATAAGGAAGCACTAGGTCAAAATGCATGGAAATGAACGAATAAAAGGGTGTGAGAGGGAGTTTCAATGAGTTCTAGGTGTGTTAAGGAGGGAGTGACAAGGTTATATGCTAGGCAATGCCAAGGTATGCTAAACTACCAAGGCATGCCAGGAAGTGCCACGATGTGCTAGGGAGTTTCAAAGCATGCCAAGGAATGTAGGGGATGTTAACACATGCCACATAGTGCCAAGGCATTCTAAGACATGTCAGGTGCTATGGCATGTCAAGATGTAAATTGTGTTGCTTAATTGTTTTAGACCAAGGTTGAATGTGATGAGCCTTGTCTTGGTAGCTTGTTAAGTGGGATGAGTTGAGATTGTACATGAGTACCCTAAGATGAGTTACAAGTAATTCTTAGGTGAACAAGGCATATGCTGACTTTCCATGACACATGAGAATCCGGGTTTGGCCTTAGAATTTTTTATGCGAACACACTCAAGTGCGACAACACATCTACTATGCAGAACAAAATCTGCCATGAAAGAAAAAATAATGGATTGAATGCATAGAGTTTATGGTCTGCCACGTCTTCATATGTTAATGCTTATTATTGTGATATACAATAGCCATTTATATGTCTGGTGTAAGACTCCTCTTGAGATTTCTATCCAACAACAACATCTCTGTGGTAAAAGATGTACTGTCAAAGGTTGCTCCATCAAAAATAGCAACCAAAATGGACCTTATTATGCACACAGATAAAGAATTAAGAAGATTGTTATCTATGAGTGCTGATGTGGAGGTATGGGACAAAATTACACATGCAGCGAACCTTTTTGTTCATTCAATCAAGATCTAAAAAGGAAAATGTGTGATTATATATACATGTGTGATAGTATTTGGAGAAATGCCAACCTAACCCACAAATTTGTTGACATTTTGCTGGAGCTAACCTATAATTGTTCCTAAAGTTAATAAACAGGTAAAATAGGACAGACTTTTCAATACAAAATATAAATTGATAGGAACAGGGACAAATTATGAAAGTGTAAAAATTGGTATGGTTTTGTTGTGCTATACAACAACCCCCCCATTTCAAATTTTTCTTAATTTTATTCTTAGATGCCAAATAGGAAATAGGGTCCCTTTAGTTTGTAAAAACAATAAAATCTTTACATATAAATCAATTTCTTTGTTTCTCACTTTTTAAATAAAAGTGCTTCAAAAAACCCTCAAAAAACAACACACAACGCAAATCGCTTAAGGTTAACATACAATCCATATGATATTGTTGCGATCTGAAAGTCTCAACCTTAGAGCTTCTTAAGCAAATCATTGACAAACATGCGATGCGATAAAGCGATTGCATATCGCCTATCGCATCGCAGATTCCAAGTGATAGGTTTAACGGGACATTGAAACTTTACGATGCGATAAGATTCTCGCATCTTGCATATCGCTGAAACCAAGAGAAGCCACACCCGAAAACTTGCGATGCGATAAGATTCTCGCATCTCGCATATCACAATCCCAGCAGAGACAAATAATACTCACCTCGGGGAAATGCGATGCGATGTTAAATATAAATAAAGTGATAATAAAAAGAAAAACATTTTGCAGGCGGGTAAATAAGGATTTCCCCAACTCTTTGTGCCAAGTCATCATACATCGCAATCGCATAAATTCAAAAGGATTTTAGAACATGGTGCCTACACCTCCCGATTTGCGATATGTGATGGCTCTCGGAATATTAAAATAATATATATTCAAATCGCTCATCACAAAATCGGAAGATTGATGGCACACATTCTAATTAGGCCTTGGGAAAACTGCAATGCGATCTATTTATTGAAGCATTTAACTTTGACGACATTCAATATGGTGAAAAATTAAGAATAGTAATGACTTCAGTCCTTCAAGATTTCGTTGTTCATGTTAATATTATTTCATAATACGAAATCTTTCACACCAAATACTCTTGCCCTGATTTTCGATTGTACTATTATCACCACTATCTGCTCAAGCAATAACCGCTACGAAAGTTTAAGTTTATCGCTCTTTTCTATTTCATATAATTGCAGTTTGAATCTGGAAGTATGCAGCTAGCTAAAATGACAAAGAAAGCCCGAAAGACGAGAGATTCCCCTGCAATAGTCGAAGGAACAGAAAAAGTTGTGGTGATCTCATATACGACATGCCAGGACTGTGGGAAAATTTCATGGGAAGGCATATATGATATGATGGAAAAGGAAAAGCCTAAGGTAACTGAAGGATAGGCAACAGTAGATGGACCTACAGAATTTGAGAATACACTGAGTGATTTAGCCGACTCTTTTCTTCATAGGATAGCGGCCCGACCAAAGATTTTGCCATACAATGAAATGGTAAAATGGGTAGTTAAGAGCATCAATATAACAGACAGGACACTATTTACAGCCGATGGAAGAATGTTTGGATCTTTCAAGCCTAAGGACTTGAAAAAAATGTATCACTTGCCAGAGCCTCAGAAGTGCTATAACAAATCATTCCTTGAAGCTTTCACGAAGGAAAATGAAATAGAGTCGGAACCCATCAAACAATGGAGGCACTTCCCTAACAAACACAAGCACGAGTCATCCAATGTGTATTCTGTGGACTCTCTAGCATCTCCATATTGTTATGTTTCCGCAATGATGTGTAGGTTATTTGGAAGCCCCAATTTTGCTAAGTTTTCTGTTGAAATGGTCCCGTTAATAGAAGCATCATTGAATTCTTTTGTGATGGATTGGGCTACTATCCTCTCAGACAAAATGGCAGTCCAAATACTTGACTATAGGAAAAATAGGTTTGTGACCACTAGAGTTGTTCCCCCATTCTATATGAGTGCCTACATAATCGATACCATTTATTTCAATTCCGATTTCCACATCATGGGATAGAAATGGACTATGCAGGACCCAACCCCTATCCATATTTACCATAAATACCTATGGAAAAAGCAATATAAGAAGCATTTTTACAAGATTTGTCATGGCTTCATCCTACCCATTCATCAGGCCATATTTAATAGACCAACCCCTTGGCTGTCTGAGGAAGCTAGCATCAATATAACTTCAATTGGCAGTTGGTTTGGGGAAGAGTTGTTTACATACATTAGGGTTTTGGGCAGCATTACCAACCCGCATGTCCTTCCCCTATATGTCCTAGATAAATTATTGGCTAGGGAAATAGCATGTCAGATGGTTGAAAAAGGGCTTAAAAAAAATCTCAAAGATGCCAAGAAACAGTTATGGCCTGCATTTCCAATACGCTGCGACATTTATTCATTACATGATTATAAGCACACCCAAATTGAAGCTAAGAAAATAGAGAGTTTGAACCTATCGGTCATTCCCAAAAGGCAGTATGATCTGAATAATGTTGCCTTTAGTTTCACTACTCAGGTAAAAGTTAAACAATTCATTCATGAGAAAGATGAATTCGATGACTTCTTCATATCAGCCGATTCGTTCTCACAATTACACCACCTGGAAAAGAAGTTGGGACCAGGGAAAATGGAGCAATTCATCCAATACAGGATACAAAGGCTTCAGACAGTGCCACTGGACTTGTTGAGTATTACACCATTCATCCAACAAACTGCGCAAAGCACAGAGCGAGAGAAAACTTTTGAGGCAGCTGAGACAAGCGAGAAAGAAATGGAATAGTTGGACACAGATGTTCACATTGATCCGATATTGATCAAAGACAGGGAACATTTTGATCAAAAGATTAAAGGTCAGAGTAATACCCAAATTGTTATCGCAGTAGAATCTCCCTTAAAACAACAGCCCCTAATTCATGAGCCTGTGGTTGAAAAGGCATCCAGCAAGGATTCAACTATAAGGGAAGTCGAGATAATCCCTGAGAATCCTTCATCAGAGATTATATTGAGTATTGAGGAGATCCCACCGTTGGATGTGTTTTATAGCCCTAAACACAGGGATGTATTCAAAAGGCAGAGGACCAAGTATCAACAACAGTCTCTCAAGATGAATACATGAATGTCATTTGGAAAGACTCAGAAGTTGATCCCTCCGAAGACTTGACTAAATTATCTCAGTTTGCAGGTGCATATACAACAGCCACGATTGATAAAGCAACTAAATTTAATCAATTGATCAAGGAAAAATATCAAAAGATTAAACAACTTGAAGATCAACTAAAGGTCGAGAAACAGAGGATTAATCAGCAGGCAATTGAAAGACAGCAACAACTATCCCAAGAGTTTGAACAGCTAAAACTAGCGCATCATGAAGAGATTAAAGCTAAGGATGAGCAAATAATGCAGCTACAACTCTCAATAGAGAAATTCAAAGAAAATCCTAAAGTTGAAGAGTTCATAAAGGAAGCCTTAGCAATAAATAATTTCTTATCTCAACAGCTAACCCAACTCTGCCAAAAGATATCCCTCATTCATCCATTATGCATCAAAACTAACACACTAGTAGATCAAGCGGTCAATTCCAGATTGGAATTCGAGGATGCAGATGACAAGATTACAAATTATATCTCTTGGAAAAACACAAAAAAGGGAAGGGCTACTAAATTACTAGTGATTGAAGAATCTCATAAAGAGATATTATTCTCAAAATGGGAGACACAGCTGATCAAAGCAGAAAGAGCAACTTCAAGGGCCAAGGCAACAAGGAATAATATCATTGAATTGATAAATGATAATTTACACAGCGCCAACTTAATTTTTGAGTGTACCCCTGAAAATCTTCCTAAGGTAAAAGTATTGGAAAAACAATGGAAGCAAGATTCGAACACCAGAGAAGAAAAACTCAAAAAATTAAAAGGCTTCAATTGGGATACACATTGGATCTATTTGGTCAAACTGCATAGCCAACAAATCACAGTCAAATGCCTTGTGGATGCAGTTGATCGCATGATACCCAAACTCTCGGATGCGGTGTACACAAGTCAATTGCATGCCAGGATGAGTCATCCATCGGAAGTCCAAACTATGCTCGAGATTTGTCCATTAAAGCCACAGGAAGAATGATAGATGCAATGCATCTTTTTGAAGTTATTTGCAATTCTATTTTTGTCATGAAATCCCATATTTTTAGAGAGGCTATTCCAACCACTCCAAGCATTTTTTACGAATAGTTTGTTTTATTTTTACTATAAAGACCCTTTCATGTCATTTTAGAAAGGGTCTTGAATTTGATTTAAAATTGGATTGAAGAAGAGAGCACTTCTGCACTTCTTAATTTATTTTTTGTAGAAAGCAAGGATCAAGGTTCAAACCTTTTTTTGTAAGCAGATTTCAAAAGGACTTGCATTTCTGTATCTTTTTGGAGTTTTCATAATAAAAAGGAATGAACCAGATTGTTACTTCAGTAGCATGTTCAAATACATATGGTACTTATATCTATGTCATTTTGTTTCATGTTAGGCAATTTAACAGTCTTTTGATTCAATATTGTTGTATATGTGAATGTCCATTCAATTCTGCATTTATATCACTTTTGAATTTTTCTGCAATTGATATCCTAAACATGTATGCTGGCAATTAATGTTATTATGATATGCAATCTGTCTTACATTACTTTGTTTGAAGTAATCATCATTCATGCTTAACTTCTGTAATTGATTGATTGATCTTTATTAGTAATTGATTACCTGAAGTCATCATAAATCGCATAGATATTGAGTTACTCGGGTTAAATATATATATAGATATATTAGTATATTTTTAGAAGTATTACTATTCAAACCATCTATCATCTTTTTACATATTTTAAACACCCACTCATCAAAACACATCTTTATAGGGAAACTGGTCCCATATTATCCAGTCAGAGCCACCATACCAAACAGAAAAGGAACTATATTATGGGTCGGACCGGGTGGTTATCCCCCAATGTTGTTGCAACAATTTTAGAGGCATCAACATTTTTGGCGCTAGAAGGAGGGCATGACTATGAATGGCGAGTAAATCAAAATCTATAGGCCATTCTAAGAGTAAAACTCCCTCACCATCACCTCCAACTTCTCCCTCGCATTCTAAATCTCCTATTCCCAAGCAAGAAGTTGAAAAGAAAAATACACAACCCACTGTTGAAATCCTAAACAAACCAGACATTACTCCTTCTGAAACCCCTGAAGTACAATCTTTGATCCACAAATTGTAGGGGATTTCAATTTCTCAAGAAGAGTCTGAGTTATCCCAAGGCAGTGTCACTTCCCAGTATATCCCATCACAACCATTAACTAGAGCAAAGAGTGAAAAACTTGGAATCCCACCAGTTGAATTCCCTCTGCCAAGTCGAAAAAGGGCTAGGAAGACACCATCAGAATCTGATAGTGAGATTCTTTCATCATCATCCATACCATTGCAAGTTCACACACCCCCTTCTCAACTCCAGATCATAGTCCAAACAGGTACAGGAGCTTCAACATCCTCTACCCAATCACTTTCAACCGCTTCTTCACCCTCTTCTACTAATAGCTCAATAATGGCACATAATCAACCTCAACCAAGGCCATGGACCAATCCAGGAGCTGTGACAATGCCTGCCCCTTTGACACAATTGCCAGCTCATCCGGAAAAATGGTTACCTAAATTCAACCCTGATAATGGCCTGTTAGCGAAAGAACATATAAATAATTTCATGTTGTCCATTAATTTGAATGGAGTAACAGAAGAGGACGCAGTAGTAAGGTTATTCCCATATACATTACAAGGAGCAGCTAGATCATGGTACTTCTCGTTACCATCAGGCTCGATTAATAGTTGGGATGCTTTTCAAGAGCAATTTTTAACCAAATTTGGAGACGATAGGTCTACAGCAACTCTGATAAATGACCTCTCCAATTTGAAAGCCGAACCCAAAGAACCCATTAAGGACTTCAATTCACGTTTCAATAAGTTATTGAATAAAATACCTACGGCATCCAAGCCTAGTGAGGAGGTCTGAAATGAGTGGTACATTTCTGCGTTACCTTCAAACACAGCTATCTTTGTTGATAGAGTTGCTAAACCAACATTAGCAGAAAATATGAAAGAAGCAATAGCTGTTGAAAAACGTATCGTAGCCTTAGAAAAGAAAAATGCACTAGAGGAGAGAAAATCCAAAAAAGTAACCTTTAGAGAGGAATCAAAGAATAAAGTAACCAAAGATCCATATGACATGGAAGGCTTGCAAAAAGTTCTTAAAACTATGTCCAATGAAATGGTTGAAATTAAAAAACAGGTTGTTGAAACCTCATCAAAAAGACCATTTAGGAATTTTAAAAGAAATCAGCCAACTGATCCTAAACCACCAAATGTTATAAATGTATAATCTAATTTAGATGATGAAGAAGAGGAAGATACGACTTTATCAGCTGATGAAACTGAGGAAGAAGAAACAGTTGAATGTCATGGAATGTGGGACTTTATTTTGCCCAACTCTGATAATGAAAGTGAACAGGAAGCCTTACCAGTAAACACTAGAAGTAAGAGTGTTATAGAACCTAATCAGTCAACTCAAAAGAAGAAAAACTCAAATCTTGTTACTAAAGAGAAAGCTCCTGCGAAGAAAACTCCAATTTCATCTCCTCAAACAAAACCATCTTCGTCTAATCCTCCATCATCATCAAAGACTCTAGTAGTTTCAGATCCCATGGATTATAACATAGTTGAAGATATGAAGAAGACTCGAGCAAATATTTCTCTGCATGAACTTAGCAAGCTCAAACATCAACAAAAGTTGTTGCTTAAGGAATTAAATGTAGTACCTTCTTCTCCTCTTCCAACTAGTGTATTATCCAAGGCTGCCAAAGGATCAGGTAAGCCACCAGCTGATAAGGTGGATGCTACCGATGCCATTTTAATGGGAGATAGATCAAATTCTCATACTCCCCCTTTTATTTTGACTTATGAGATCTACAATATAAAATTGCATAACTTCTTGATTGATTCAGGGGCTTCATCAAATATAATGCCAGCATCAGTTTGCTCCAAACTAGATATTGAACCCCAGAAATCTACAGTTCATATTGTTCAGTTAGATTGGACTAGAGTTCAAGTTTTAGGAGAAATAATTTCAGTTATTATCAGACTATCTGTTGTAGATACAAGGGTTGTTCAAATAATTGATATATTGATTGCTGACATCCCTAAGTTTTATGGTTTAATCCTTAGCAGAGATTGGTCCAAAAAACTCCATGGTTATATTTCAATGGATTGTTCTCACATGTGGCTTCCTTAAAATGGGAAGCCAAATCAAATCAAAATCGACGTGAAAATCATCTTACTCACACAGTAACTGAGGTTGAAGAAGAAAATGAACCCGTAGCCTTCAATAATAATATTCTTGGTAACTATTCGGCTGAATCATTTTTTGGGAACTTCACTGCTCACCAATCACCTTTCTCAGCTAGTAATGTCACCTCACAAGTTGAAATTTTTTCACAAACGGATACTTCTAAGCGTGTTAATGTTGTAGATAAACATGTAAATAAGCCTTTATTTTGGTCGTTGTATTTCAATGGATCTAAATCCAATGACGGTGCGGGAGCAGGATGTATCTTAGTCGGTCTTGAAGGAGAGAAAACTATGTTATCATGCAGGTTAGAATTTGAGTGTACTAATAATACTGCAGAATATGAAGCCTTGATTCAAGGTCTTTATAAAGCAATAGTCCTGAATATCCAATATCTGAAAGTATTTGGTGATTCCGAAATTTTCATTAAACAAGTGAGAAATACTATCCATTGTCTTTCGGGGCATCTGAAACATTATCAATCACTTGTTCAAGATCTTATAACTCATTTTCTGGCATTTGATATTTCTCCTATTCCCAAATCACAGAATGCAGTAGCAGATCTCCTAGATAATGTTGCTTCTAAACTCCTTCCATCTGAGGATTATAGTCCAGATAGATTTTCTATTGAATTAATTTTTCGGCCATCTATCCCAGATAATGTCACCAATTGGCATGTGTTCAATCATGATGAGGATATCCTAAATTTCTTGACATCTGAAGGATCTTATGACGATCAAATCATTGATGAAAGTGATCATGATCTTCAATTAAAACAGAAATTCAAAGAAAATCCTATTCCTAAATCTGTAGTTAAACTAGAAGATCTTTATGATATTAAGAATAGATTCAAAAAGGTCACTAATGCAAAACTTCAAAGTTCAACTTTAAGGTTTGAATTAGTAAACCTTGGTACAAATACCAAACCACAAAATGTTAATCTAGGGCTTGGACTTTCACCTGATGAAAGATTTGCTTTCATCCGATTATTGAAGAAATACCAAAAGGTTTTTGCTTGGAATTATGAGGATCTAAAGACCTATGATACCTCTATTATTCAACACACAATTCCAATGATTTTTTACGAGAAACCTGTACAACATAAATTAAGGAAAATCCACCCCAATCTTGAGAGTCAAATCAAAACAGAGTTGAATAAACTCCTTAAAGCCAAAATAATCTTTTCTATCAGACATTTGAAATGGGTCTCAAATTTGGTACCTGTCAGGAAAAAGAATGGCGATATTAGGATTTGCATAGATTTTAGAAATCTCAACAAAGCATGTCAGAAGGATAATTTCCCATTACCAACAATGGAACAGATATTTCAATGAGTAGCTGGATCCGAGTTAATGTCTTTTCTTGATGGTTTTTCAGGATCTAATCAGATCATGTTACATCCAGATGATAGATTAAAGACTACATTCAGAACTAAATGGGGAACATATACTTATCAAAAAATGCCTTTTGGTTTGATAAATGTTGGAGCTACTTTCCAACGAGCCATGGATATAGCTTTCAAAGGTTTGATCAATAAAACGGTCGTTGTTTACTTAGATGACATAACTGTTTACTCTAAGAAAAAGAGCAACCATTTGCATGATTTAAAGCAGATCTTTGAACGTTGCAAAAAGTATGGGATTTCCTTAAATCCCAAGAAATCATTATTTTATCTTAATGAAGGTAAACTCTTATGGTTTATTGTATCCAAAAATGGCATATATATTGATCCTGATAGGATAAAAGAGACTTCTGATATCCCTTTACCACATAATAAGAAATATATGCAATCATTCTTGGGTAAAATAAATTTTGTAAAAAGATTCATTCCTGATTTTTCTCATATTGTTCTACCCTTGCAATCCATGATTAAGAAAAATTCAATCTTCAAATGGGGACATAACGAAAAGGAAGCTTTTGACTCAATCAAACAAGCAATCATTAATTCTCCTACATTGAATACTCCGAATTTTTCTAGTCATTTTATTTTATACACTCTGGCCACTGAATCATCTTATGTTGTTGTTTTAACACAAATCAATGATCAGCAAGTGGAAGCACCCATATCTTTCTTTAGTTCCAATTTACAAGGTGCTGAGCTTTATTATTCAGAAGTCGAAAAACAAGCCTTCGCTGTGTTTAAGTCTGTTAAACATTTTAGACCTTTTCTCCTCAAAACACACACAAAAATAATAGTCGCATTCTCTATAGTGAGGCGATTGCTAATTCAAAGAGAAATAGGAGAGAAAAGAGATAACTGGGTAACAGCTTTACAAGAATATGATATTGACATTAAACCGGCGAATATTGTTAGAGGACAAGGTTTTTGCAGGTTGCTAGCAGGAGCTTCCAATATACTAGATCATGAAGATTCAGGTAGTACTGCACAAGTAAATGAGATAAGTATAATTGATTCTGAATCTCAATATGTTGATCTGATTTTTTACTTAAGAAATGGATATGCCCCCCCTGAGTTCAGCTACAAAAACAAATGTGCTTTAAGGTTAAAAGCCAAACACTATGAAATCATTGATAATGTGTTATTCAGGAGAAATTATGATTTTGTTCTATTAAGATGCCTTGAAAAATCTGAAGCGCAAAAGGTTTTATAGGAATTGCATGATGGCCCAGCTGGTGGACATTTTGGAGGAGACACTATAGCACACAAAATACTGCATGTTGGGTATTATTGGCTGACTTTGTTCAAAGATACCCATGACTATGTGAGGAAATGTAAGATATGCCAAACTGCTAGTGGGAGGCAAAGGAAACCAACCTTTCATTTACAACCAGTGAATATTGAGCAACCATTTAAGCAGTAGGGGCTTGATATAAGAGGAGAGATTGTTCCCCATTCTTCCAAGCAGCATAGATATATCCTTACAGCCACGGACTACTTCACAAAGTGGGTAGAAGCAATTCCACTAAAGCTAGAAAATTCTGATGCGATTATTGACTTTATTGATCATTTCATCATCACCAGGTTTGGTTTACCTAATGCGCTTATCTTTGATAATGCATCTTATTTTTCTGGAAATAGTATAGTCAAATTTTCTCTTAAGAGAGGTTTTAAGTTAAAATACTCCACAAATTACTATCCACAAGGAAATGGCTTAGCAGAGTCAACTAACAAAAATCTCATCAGGATTATTAAAAGGACTATTGATCAAAACCAAAAGAATTGGCATAAATCTTTAATATTTGCACTATGGGAAGATCGTATAACCCAGAAGGCCTCAATTAGTACTTCTCCTTTTAACTTAGTATATGGGAAAGAAGATGTTATTCCACCAAATCTGGCCCTCCCATCACTAGCCCTAGTACAATTCATTGAAGAAACTCCTTCTTCCTCTATTCAATTAAGGTTTGATCAAATTCTTAAATTAGATGAGGAAAGAGAAAAGGCCAAGATTGATCATGCTAAACATCAGCGAGTCGTTAAATCCTCTTTTGATGCAAGTACATCTAGATCAAAAACATTACAGATTGGCGATCTCGTTTTGAAATGGGACAAATCACATGAAGACAAAAGTAAACATACCAAATTTCAGAAGATGTGGCTTGGACCATTTCAGATCGTCGAAAAGGTAGGCTCATCAACGTTTTTATTGCAAGACTTATCAGGAAAGATAGATTCTCTTCCTGTGAATGGGCTTATCTTAAAGAAATTCTTTCCCTAAGGAGGTAACCCCTTCTTATTTATACATATTCTTTTTATGCAAATTATGATTTCTTTCAATAATGTTGTAAATAATATACCATTGGCTTTCTACTACTGAAATCTCTTTGAAAACATATTGTGAATATCCACTTTTAGAAAGTAGAAACTTTTAAGGAAGTGTTTACAGTTTTGGGAAATTAGATAAACATCATAAAACTCTGAGATGTTCTTTGGAATTGTGAAATCTTTCAAACCAGAAAAGCATAGTGAATCATTTTAAGTTATCAGTTGAGAGAGGTTATTTTGTAAAAAGTAAATACTTTCTACGACTAAGCATCTACATCTCTATAATTTTCATCCAATAACTCTTAAGGAGTCAAAGATTCACCCCATCCATTAGGACTATGGTTTTTTAGAGTGTAATTCTAAAATATATCTGATTTAAAAGATAAGAGGTCTCATTACGAGCCTGCTTACCATGATCATAGGGAACTAATTAAATTGACATTACCAATACTACATACCAAAACAGGGTAATGGCTTATAATCATAAGACAAGGGGTCTCATTACGAGCCAGCTTGTTCAGTTCAATTACAACCAGTGAATGGCATTGTCATCTTCTGGCTCCCAAACCAGGACAATGGCTTTTATCCGGAAAAGAAAAAAAAAAAGGTAAAAATAAAAAATGAAAATATATATAGATATATCTTTCTGAATTTATCTTTAAAAGATTATTTTCTTAGATGGATGGGATAATGAGTAATTGATGGTTAAAAGGTAACCCTGTCGAGACTATAGACGTTTGCTGGCAGCAGTGGCTCTACCTATGACAAAAGAGTAAATTCAAAAGCTAAGTTGGAGAAGCCCCCTACTTTATCTTTAACAACCAATCAAGGCTTGAAGAAACTATAAATGTTTTCATTAATAATAAGGGTTTGTAAAAGAAATTGCAAAATTGATCAATTTTTCTTATTCAGAGTAATTTTGTTTATCTAACATATTTCAAAATAGTTTCCTTTTCCTCAATTGTTTGTACTAAAGAAAGTGTTAGAAATTTCATCTTTTTATTCAGAGATAATTGGTTCTTTCAGTGAATCGCCAATTGTTGTGCTATACAACAACCCCCCCATTTCAAATTTTTCTTAATTTTATTCTTAGATGCTAAATAGGAAATAGGGTCCCTTTAGTTTGTAAAAAGCAATAAAATCTTTACATATAAATCAATTTCTTTGTTTCTCGCTTTTTAAATAAAAGTGCTTCAAAAAACCCTCTAAAAACAACACACATCACAAATCGCTTAAGGTTAAGGAACATACAATCTGTATGATATTGTTGTGATCCGAAAGTCTCAACCTTAGAGCTTCTTAAGCAAATCATTGACAAACATGCGATGCGATAAAGCAATCGCATATCGCCTATCGCATCGCAGATTCCAAGTGATAGGTTTAACGGGACATTGAAACTTTGTGATGCGATAAGATTCTCGCATCTCGCATATCACCGAAACCAAGAGAAGCCACACCCTAAAACTTGCGATGCGATAATATTCTCGCATCTCACATATCACAATCCCAGCAGAGACAAATAATACTCACCTCGGGGAAATGTGATTCGATGTTAAATATAAATAAAGTGATAATAAAAAGAAAAACATTTTGCGAGCGGGTAAATAAGGATTTCCCCAACTCTTTGTGCCAAGTCATCATACATCGCAATCGCATAAATTCAAAAGGCTTTTAGAACATGGCACCTACACCTCCCGATTTGCGATATGTGATGGCTCTCGGAATATTAAAATAATATATATTCAAATCGTAAAATCGCAAAATCGAAAGATTTATGGCACGCATTCTAATTAGGCCTTGGGAAAACTACGATGCGATCTATTTATTGAAGCATTTAAGTTTGACGACGTTCAATACGGTGAAACATTAAGAATAGTAATGACTTCAGTCCTTCAAGATTTCATCGTTCGTGTTAATATTATTTCATAATACGAAATCTTTCTCACCAAATACTCCTGCCCTGATTTTCAATTGTACTATTATCACCACTATCTGTTCAAGCATTAACCGCTATGAAAGTTTAATTTTATCGCTCTTTTCTATTTCATATAATTTCAGTTTGAATCTGGAAGTATGCAGCCAGCTAAAATGACAAAGAAAGCCCGAAAGACAAAATCTTCCCCTGCAGTAGCCGAAGGAACAGAAAAAGTTGTGGTGATCTCATATATGACATGCCAGGACTGTGGGAAAATTTCATGGGAAGGCATATATGATATGATGGAAAAGGAAAAGCCTAAGGTAACTAAAGGACAGGCAACAGCGGATGGACTTGCAGAATCTAAGAATACACTGAGTGATTTAGCCAACTCTTTTCTTCATAGAATAGCGGCCCGACCAAAGATTTTTCCATACAATGACATGGTAAAATGGGTAGTTGAAAGCATCAATAAAATAGACAGGATGCTATTTACAGCCGATAGAAGAATGTTTGGATCTTTCAAGCCTGAGGACTTGAAAAAAATGTATCACTTGCCAGAGCCTCAAAAGTGCTATAACAAATCATTCCTTGAAGCTTTCGCAAAGGAAAACGAAATAGAGTCGGACCCCATCAAACAATGGAGGCACTTCCCTAACAAACACAAGCACGAGTCATCTCGTATGTATTCTATGGACTCTCTAGCATCTCCATATTGTTATGCTGCCACAATGATGTGTAGGTTATTTGGAAGCCCCAATTCTGCTAAGTTTTCCATTGAAATGGTCCCGTTAATAGAAGAAGCATTGAATTCTTTTGTGATGGATTGGGATACTATCCTCTCAAACAAAATGGCAGTCCAAATACTTGACTATAGGAAAAATAGGTTTGTGACCACTAGAGTTGTTCCCCCATTCTATATGAGTGCCTACATAGTCGATACCATTTGTTTCAATTCCAATTTTCCCATCATGGGATGGAAATGGACTGTGCAGGACCCAACCCCTATCCATATTTACCATAAAGACCTGTGGCAAAAGCAATATAAGAAGCATTTTTACAAGATTTTCCATGGCTTCATCCTACCCATTCATCAGGCCATCTTTAATAGACCAGCCCCTCGGTTGTCCGAGGAAGCTAGCATCGATCTAACTTCAATTGGCAGTTGGTTTGGGGAAGAGTTGTTTACATACATTAGGGTTTTTGGCAGCATTACCAACCCGCATGTCCTTCCCCTATATGTCCCAGATAAATTATTGGCTAGGGAAATAGCCTATCAGACGGTTGAAAAAGGGCTTACAAAAAATCTCAAAGATGCCAAGAAATAGTTATGGCCTGCATTTCCGGTTCGCTGCGGCATTTATTCATTACATGATTATAAGCACGCCCAAATTGAAGTCGAGAAAATAGGGAGTTTGAACCTAGTGGTTATTCCCAAAAGGCAGTATGATCTGAATAATGTTGCCTTTAATTTCAATACTCATGTAAAAGTTAAACAATTCATCCATGAGAAATATGAATTCGATGACTTCTTCAGATCAACCAAGTCATTCTCACAAGTAAAAAACCTAGCAAAGATTAAGCTAGGACCAGGGAAAATGGAGCAATACATCCAATACAGGATGCAAAGGCTTCAAACAGTGCCACTGGACTTGTTGAATATTGCACCAATCATCCAACAAACAGTGCAAAGCACAGAGCAGGAGAAAACTTCTAAGGCAGCCGAGACAAGCGAGAAAGCAATGGAACAGTTGGACACAGATGTTCACATTGATCTGATATTGATCAAAGAATGGGAATAGTCTGATCAACAGATTAAAGTCAGAGTAATACCCAAACTGTTATCGCAGCAGAATCTCCCTTAAAACAACAGCCCCTGATTCATGAGCCTGTGGTTGAAAAGGCATCCAGCAAGGATTCAACTATAAGTGAAGTCGAGATAATCCCTGAGAATCCTTCATCAGAGATTATATTGAGTATTGAGGAGATCCCACCATTGGATGTGTTTTATATCCCTAAACACAGGGTTGTAGTCAAAAGGCAAAGGAAGAAGAGGAAAATAGACCAAGTATCGGCAATAGTCTCTCAAGATGAATACATGAATGTCATTTGGAAAGACTCAGAAGTTGATCCCTCCAAAGACTTGACTAAATTATCTCAGTTTGTAGGTGCATACACAGCTGCCACGTTTGATAAAGCAACTAAAGTTAATCAATTGATCAAGGAAAAAGATCAAAAGATTAAACAACTTGAAGATCAACTAAAGGCCGAGAAACAGAGAATTAATCAGCAGGCAATTGAAAGACAGCAACAGCTATCCCAAGAGTTTGAACAGCTAAAAATGGCACATCATGAAGAGATTAAAGCTAAGGATGAGCAAATAATGCAGCTACAACTCTCAATAGAGCGGTTCAAAGAGAATCCTAATGTTGAAGAGTTCATAAAGGAAGCCTTTACAATAAATAATTTCTTATCTTAACAGCTAACCCAACTCTGCCAAAAGATATCCCTCATTCATCCTTTATGCATCAAAACTAACACACTGGTAGATCAAGCGGTCAATTCCAGATTGGAATTCAAGGATGCAGATGACAAGATTACAGATTATATCTCTCGGAAAAACACAGAAAAGGGAAGGGCTACTAAATTACCAGTGATTGAAGAATCTCATAAAGAGATATTATTCTCAGAATGGGAGACACAGCTAATCAAAGCAGAAAAAGCAACTTCAAGGGCCAGGGCAGCATGGAATAATATCATTGAATTGATAAATGATAATTTACACATCACCAACTTAATTTTTGAGTGTACCCCTGAAAATCTTCCTAAGGTAAAAGTATTAAAAAACAATGAAATAAATATTCGAACACCAGAGAAGAAAAATTAAAGGGCCTCAATTGGGATACGCATTGGATCTATTTGGTCAAACCGCATAGCCAACAAATGAAAGCCAAATGTCTTGCGGATACAATCGATCGCATGATACCCGAACTCTCGGATGTGGTGTACACAGGTCAATTGCATGCCAGGATAAGTCATCCATCGGAAGTCCAAACCATGCTCGAGATTTGTCAATTAAAGCCATAGGAGGAATGATAGATGCAATGCATATTTTTAAAGTTATTTGAAATTTTATTTTTGTCATGAAATCCCATATTTTTAGAGAGTTTGTTCCAACCACTCCAAGCATCTTTTACGAACAGTTTGTTTTATTTTTACTATAAAGACCCTTTCATGTCATTTTAGAAAGGGTCTTGAATTTGTATTAAAATTGGATTGAAGAAGAGAGCACTTCTGCACTTCTTAATTTGTTTTTTTGTAGAAAGCAAGGATCAAGGTTCAAACTTTTTTTTGTAAGCAGATTTCAAAAGGACTTGCATTTCTGTATCTTTTTGGAGTTTTTAGAATAAAAAGGAATGAACCAGACTGTTACTTTAGTAGCATGTTCAAATACATATGGTACTTATATCTATGTCATTTTGTTTCATGTTAGGCAATTTAACAGTCTTTTGATTCAATATTGTTGTATATGTGAATGTCCATTCAATTCTACATTTATATCACTTTTGAATATTTCTGGAATTGATATCCTAAACATGTATGCTGGCAATTAATGTTATTATGATATGTGATCTGTCTTACATTACTTTGTTTGAAGTAATCATCATTCATGCTTAACTTTTGTAATTGATCGATTGATCTTTATTAGTAATTGATTACCTGAAGTCATCATAAATCGCATAGATATTGAGTTACCCGTGTTTAAATATATATATATATATATATATATATATATATATATATTTAGAAGTATTACTATTCAAACCATCTATCATCCTTTTACATATTTTAAACACCCACTCATCAAAACACATCTTTATAGGTAAACTGGTCCCATATTATCCAGTCAGAGCCACCATACCAAACGGAAAAGGAACTGTATTAAGGGCCAAACCGGGTGGTTATCCCCCAATGTTGTTGCAGCAATTTTAGAAGCATCAACAGGTTTAAAGGGACCGATCCCTTTGAAAAGTCTTCAATGTGGCAATGAAGGTTGAGCCTCATTCTAGAACCCCTTTGGGCATCCATCTTAGGAATTGGTGTAGGATGCAACATTTTAGAATAATTTTTGTAGCAGTGATGTCAACACTTAATGTATGGTGACATGGGGTTAGAGTTGGCCTGTAAAAGCTCATTGGTCTACCTTGGAGCTTCTCTAGGGCGATGCATTAGATGCTTTGGAGTATGAGGGCATGATTTGATATTTAGTTTGCATTGAAGAAGCTTTAGAGGCTATATACTGCAGAAAAACCCCTTGTTTTGAACAAGGAAGCACATGCCACTGAAGAAAGTAACAACAAGTACACAGATTTGAAACTCAAATAACATCACTATTTATTACTCTTTGAAACAGGAAATAACTAAAAATTTCAAACACTAGTATTCAATTTTCCTTTAGTCTAGAAGGTACAATGAATCTGGAAACATGTACAACAATGTCTCAACTTTCTTAACTCCTAATCCTAATGCACCTTCCTTGCATGGGTAGACAAGACAATTAAAGTCTGCATCTACTAAATATGATAAGATATATGCAAACATGCTTCATTAGCTAACGTTGAGAATTAATAACTAGGGAAGT
Source organism: Pinus tabuliformis (assembly GCA_031772625.1). Taxonomy (NCBI): domain Eukaryota; kingdom Viridiplantae; phylum Streptophyta; class Pinopsida; order Pinales; family Pinaceae; genus Pinus; species Pinus tabuliformis. The sequence continues at coordinate 156,427,741 of CM062815.1, forward strand.
GATCCTTTTAACTGTGCATGCAAAAACTAAATAAAGCAAAGAGTTTCGCTACTCCAGGTGCCAGAAACGAATCCACTGCCTAAGGTAAGTGCTTTGCCCAAAACAAGATATTAAGGACTCAAAAACTTTGTTGCTTCCTTCAAGAGAGGTGTATGCCAAACAGAACTAATCTATCTTGCACTATCCTCCAAATTCATTCACCTTTAACAGAAATCTTGTGCCCAGAAAAAGACAAGAGACCAATATCCAACAGAATTCGTTGACTAGCCAGAGACCCTTGTGCCCAAACAGAGAGATAATAAGGGAATGTCAACTAGGGTGGAATATTTCACCACTGAAATTGACAAGATATAGAAGGGGTAAAAAACTATCAGACCTAATGCTCAAGAACAAATGAATTAATCCACACTTGGTGATCCAAAATGAATTCAATCCTTCTTTATTTATAGATTTTCCATAGGGGTTTCATATTCTTAAGTGATTGAGTAAACCTTACTCCAAACCCCAAATTTTGGTTTTTAAGCCAAGTTTCCCTAAAAATTGCCCAACAATGGGTATTTTGGGGTTTTTCCCCCTTTATGGAGGACTATAGCCTACGGGGATGGGTAAGATATTACGTCCCATTCGTCCTCAATTTGTAGAGGATGTTACATGGCACCTAATAAAAGAAACAGTGCTTTAGTTTAGGAGGTAATAACTAAATGCTTATTTCTTTCCACACAGGACATACATCTTGCAAAAATGATCATGGGGTACAAATACTACAAAAGGCCTAAATCTTACTAGCATTGTCATAGTCCAAGAATAAAAACCCTTTCATGTGAAACAAGGTCAGTACCACATACTACAAGCACAAATGACAAATTCAAAAACAATATACTTATTCAATGAAAGAATGATGAATCCTATTAGCGCACTTTAAATTGAATAGCTCTTGAGTTGTAGTGTCAATCAAAATTTCTCAGGTTGGATCATAATTAAGTACTCAATGTTGTTTTGGGTCCAATTTGGGGAAAGGAGGAGCTCTTGGTGACAATGGGATGATCAGGATTTTCAGAAGGGAGCTCTACTATACTTTTCAACATACAAGCCATTCATTCTAGTGGAGGAGATATAGAGAAGCCTTTAATAAGGACCCTTCTAAGATCAATCTGGAGGAAAATCCATTTTCAAAGCTTAAACATAGTTCTAGATGCAAACAAGAGTAGTTATTTTTCAGAATAATTATTAATTCCCAAGAAATTGGAGCCAAGCTGACATGTTGACCATTTATTCTTCTACTGGACAAGGAAGCATTTATGAAAAGTCCTTGGCCCTTTGATCCAGTATTTGATGTAAATCTCTTGATTAGAAATGTAATAAGAGATGCAGTTTATATTAAGAAAAAGGGAAAAGTAGAGGGCCAGTTAATAATTATCTCTAAAAAACTCTCAATAGAATCCTAACATATTTGAAATGGAAAAGGTTAACTCCATGGTTATTTTTTGCTTTAGAAACTTTGCTAATTTCCATGATTGAAGCATGTATTCATGCCTTGAAAGAAGCTCAAAAATTCTTTTGATATTGGTTGAAGCAAAGAAAATGTGAAAAGTTACACTCACATAGAGGTATGGAAAAAAAGTATGTGGAGCTTGTTGTCCCAGACTCCACACAAATAATGGACAAAAGGTGAAAAAACCAAGTCAAAAGGTATGTGTAGCTTTTGTCATGCAGAGGTAGGTGTTAACTCCACACTCTACAGTGAAGGCTTTGCGGCGCAAGTGACACAAAGGTTTGCATGCAGAACTTTGGATTAAAAGGAGTGGAGCTTGATGCTACATGTCCACTATTACCCCACTTTTTGTATGAGTTACAGGAGATAAAAATAATGAGATAACTGAGATACAGAGTAGATACTATTGTTATTCAAATTTAATAAAAAATTATTACTATGTCTTCCTCGAGATAAAAAAAATTAAAAATAATAATAATTAAAAAAAAAAAAACATCTTCCATAAAATATTTTCTCCATGAACCTGATTTAAAATGAATCTCTTTCATTGACGCGCCCAGCCGCAAATAGAAACGATGTTGATGGGCCAATTTCAGTTTAGAAAATTCACAATTAGTTTCAATTGTAAGATCTCCTCTTTTCAGTTCAGATTTCAGTTACAAGCAGTGAAACAGGACTTGCTGATCAATCGCGATTAATCACTAGTTGGAATCTGCTCACTCTCCAAGCGATTCGATCCAAATCTTTGCGAGTCAAACTCACATTGACCAAGTTTAACTTGTGGTTAACACAAGTTTGACTTGCGACTTTCCGATTAAAGCAGATTCCTACGATTGATTCTTATTTATTCAATTTTCGGCCTTGACTTGACAAGCATGAGTTTTTCAAGTTTAGGTATGCCGCATTGCTAAAAACTAAACGTAGATCGTTCCAAAATTTATTTCTCATTTATCAAGCCCACAACTCATACGTCGAGACCTTCAATAATCAATCACTACTCACTATTACACAGTCCAGACTCCATATCAGGGAACTGCCAGCATGAGCCTAAGTCCAGACTCCATATCGGGGAACTACCAGCATGAGCCTAAGTCCAGACTTCATATTGGGTAGTCGCTGGCGTGTGCTCTATCCATACTCCATATCGACCCTCAGGCAGTCACGCATCACCTTTAGTGTGTGTTACCTTTAGGCTTAGTCGCTTCACTATTCAACAATCAAGGTATGTTGGCACTTGGCTTAAATAATAGGTATATTACTATATTGAAGTTTCAATGTTGTCTTCAATGGCAAGTTTCAAGTTTCATTGTTCAGCAATCGAATGTTTGGCGTATTACTTTGGTTATGACTTTTCAACCCTATAAATGGGGCTTAAAATATAGATTTAAAAAATGCACTAAGAAATGGTTTCATACCAGCCACCAACCAAGTCATCAAGCATTCCTTCCTTGGTCGATGTCTTGACGACTCCAAAGGCTTTAACCATGCATTCACAATTTTGGGTGTTTTTGTTCTTCCAGAATCTATTATTGATGTATTGGTTCAGTTGTCTTATGCTAAACGAACTTGCAAATTCAAGATTACAGTGCAATATATGTTGATAATATTTCCTTTAGGTAGAATTTCCTCATATATACTTAATTGTGTTTCAAGGTCATAATGATATATTAGGTCGAAATGTGCTTGTGTTGCTGGACAAACTCCTCTTTGATCCTTAAAAAAACCTCATATCCTTTAAAACCAACCCTCTTTTTTGCAAAGTTATATATGGCACTTTAATTTTAATTTTTTATTGTATTTTAAAGGATCCAAATTAAATAGAAGGAACAACTCCAAATCTAAACAGAAGCTACAATTTAAACACAAGTCCAAAACAAAAACAATGCCGAGGGAGAAGGACTTTGCTTGGGCTTATTGTGACAAGATTCTTGGAGACCCCAATCTCCTTTGTAAATTTTGCAAAGCTAAATGTAGTGGAGGAATATATAGGTTCAAGTAGCACCTTGCACAAATACCTGACCATGATATAGGTCTTTGAAAAAACGTTGACAAAAATTTAAAACACCAAGCAACCTTGGCCATTGATATGTTCAGCCAGCATAATGCAAAGAAAGAAAAGCAAAAAAAATAAATAGGAACTCCTGGAGTTGACAATTTTTCTTCCACTACCCCATTGTCATCTCCCTCGGTTGAATACTCAATGCAGTTCCCAAGTTTCCCACACATGCCTCCAAGTCCAAGTCAAACTCAAGGCCAATTGAATCCTCCTGCATTCAAAATTGGAGGTAAAAACATAAACACCTTTTTTTCTACCCGCACAAAACCCGGTTCCCAACCTACCTTGGATACCACTGGTTGGAAAAAAAATCCATAGCCAGGCAAGGAAGGCAATTTCTAACTTTTGGTACTATTCTAACATACCTTTCCACTATGCCATAAGTCCTTATTGGCAAGCTATGATTGATGCAGTTGTTGTTGCAGGTCCAGGGTTCAAAGCCTCTTCATCAGAGAGCATTAGGACAAATTTTCTATTAGAAAGTGTTGAAGATGTCATGCTTGTGTTATCTGAGTTTCGTTCATCATGGGTAGAAACAAGGTGAACCATCATGAGTGATGGATGGACAGATCAGAGGAATAGAACTTTAATAAATCTCCTTGTATCTTGTCCAGTAGGTACAATGTTTCTCAAATCAGTGGATGCCTCAGACAAGGTTAAGACTGCACAACTTATTTGTGAAATGATGGAGGAAGTCGTTCAAGAAGTGGGCGAAGAACATGTTGTACAAATTGTCACTAATAATGCGGCTAATTATACGGCTGTTGATAGAATTTTTGAGATTAGGCACCCCACTATTTTTTGGACCTATTATGTTTCCCATTGCATAGATTTAATGCTTGAGGACATTGGTAAGCTTCATTGGATACATGAGGTTGTGGAGAAGGAAAAATCTATAACCAAATATCTATACAACCACACTATTGTCCTAAACACCATGAGAAAATACATTGAAGGTAAAGAAATTGTTCGACCTGCAGTGACTAGATTTGCAACAAATTTCATATCTTTGCAATTTGTGGTTGAGCAAAAGATAAATCTAAAGAGGATGTTCTTAGGACCTGAGTGGATGGCATCTAAACATTCCAAGACCCTTGAAGGCATTGAAGTTGTTGCACTTTTGTTTAATGACGGTTTCTAGAAAGATGCTGAAGAGATTATTGTTGTGATGGATTCCCTAGTTAGAGTTCTCAGGTTCTTGAAGTATTTTAACTTTTTCATGTTTTAAATTTCATTTCAAGCTTCTTTTTATTTTCAATGTTTCGTATTTATTTAAATTTGAAAGCTTGAACTTTCAAGATGGTTGATGGTGAAAAACCCGCTATGAGTTACATTTATGAGGCGATGGATCTCGCAAAAGAGGCCATCAAAAGAAGATATGTTGATGAGGAGGCAAAGTATATGCCTCTTTGGGAAATTATTGATGCCATTGGGATAGGAAATTTCATTCTCACTTACATGATGCTAGGTACTTCTTAAACCCACAGTATTTTTATGATAAGAGCAAATTTAATGAGAATGGGGAGGTTCGCAGAGGACTTATGACATGCATGGAAAGGTGCTTCCCTGATCCAAAATTTCAAAGTCGTGTATTTTCCCAACTATAGGATTATAGAGCACCAACTAAATTATTTGCCTATACCAGTGTTATACGAGAAAGGTCTAAGATGTTGCTAGGTACCCTTTGAGGCTTGAAGGCTTCATCAATTCATTAAATTTGTTTAAATTTTATTTTTTATGTTAAATGTTTTATTAAACTTTGTTGTCTTTTTAAGTTTTTACTATTTAGTATTTAGTACGTCTACTCACGAACCCTTGCCACTTGCTAGGTCTTTGGTGGAAAAGCTTTTGTAGTGATACGCCAGATTTGAAGAGATTTGCCATTCAAATCTTAAACCAAGCATGCAGTGCTTCAGGTTGTGAGTGCAACTAAAGAATGTTTGAGAAAATACATTCTAAGAAGCACAACCAATTGACACAAAAGTGCTTAAATGACCTTGTATTTTTCCATTACAATATACGACTTCGTAACAAGAAAATACTAGGTGAGAGATTGAATTTGAAGGTTTCATAATCTGATTTGCAATTTAAAGTTTAAAATTTAAAGTTCAAAGTGAAACTTAAATTGACATTTCAATGTCTCATGATAATGATAGGTTTGGATCATTCACCAATAGACCTTGAAGAGATAGATCTGCAAACTACAAATGCAGCAAATTGGGTTCAATTAGAGGAGGCTCCTATTTTAAGCCTACATGACTTGAAGAACTTTGAGAGTCAAGCAAGCGAAGGAGTGGGAGGAATCGCTTCTAGTTCTCACTCTTAAGAGTCTTAGACTCTTAGTTACTGGTTTTTTTTAATTAGTATGCAGTTGTTTGTAAAATTTTAGAAGTAGTTGCTTCTATTTCTATGTAGTGACTTGTTAGGAGTCATGACTCTGTACTTTGGATCATGTTTGGACTCATAACATATATGAGATGCTTATTCATTCATGATATTTTGGACATTTATTGATATTATCAATTGTTTGGACATGGCTTTACTAAATATCAATGAAAAATGTTTTTTTTTAATTCAATATATGTGTATATTTTTATTTATTGAATTCACTGATTTTTTCCCGATTTTTTCCCAATTTTTCCCCAATCCAATTAAAACTCTTAGCTCTTTTGCCTCGCCAATTTATTGTCTATTCTGAGTCTGGTAAGATTGGTTACACATTTGATTCTTCACTTATGAGTGTTAAGGTGTGCTAGAGAGTGTCAATGCATGCCGAGGAGTGTTAGGGAGTACTAGGACAACACAAGGGAGCACTAGGTCAAAATGCATGGAAGTGAATGAATATGAGGGTGTGTCCAGGAGTGTCAATCAATGCTAGCTGTCATGCCAAGGAGGGAGTGACAAGGTATGCTAGGCACGGGTAAGGCATGCCAGGGAATATCAGGGAATGTCAAGAAGTGCTAGAGTGTGCTAGGTAGTTCCGGGGTGTGCTAATATGTGCCAAATAGTGCCAAGGCATGCCAAGTGCTAAGACATGCTAGGATGTGCAGGGCGCCAGAGTATGCCAATATGTGTCAAGGAGTTTCAAGGCATAAAAAGGAATAACCAAGCTAAAATTCAAGTAATGGAACACATGAGAGGGTTAATAAATCAGGACTTTATATTTTTCAAAAGGGGCATGCTAGGCACACTAATAATATGTTCCAATACATACCAAGTGCCAATGTGTACCAAGTGCCAATGTGTACCAAGTGCTAATGTTTGTCAATGCAATATTATGCCAAGGAGTTCCAGGGCATGCTAGGGACTACAGGGGATGCCAACACATGATAGGGGAGTGCTCTGCTATGATATGGCATGCCAACATGTGCTTGGACATCCTATTCATGGAAATATGTTCTAGGTACAAAGATGTTCCAAGACATGCAAGGTGCCAAGGAATGTTAGTGTACTGTTCCAAAGAATTTTAAGGTGTGCCATGAGTGTTGAGGAGTGCTAGGTCTCTCTCATTAATAGAATTGACAGAGCTTGACTATGTATTAAATAATATAGTTCCTACACACACTAGTGGAACTTTTTTTAAAGGAAATTTGCTAGATAATAAACCTAATAGAGATTAATCATGTGTTGACTCATAGGAATACTATATTCTTATGACTTTAGGAAAATGATACACACTAATTACTTCTTAAAAAATTGATTGACTATTATAACCACTATGACCTTGGACACATAATGAAAAATACTCCACAACAATGGTCTTAAATCGTTATATTTTGACAAAACATATAGTAACAAGTACATAGCGTCATCAAAAACTCATTGGAATGATCAATGATGATGAACATTTTTTGACCGTCACCAAAAGTAACCAAAAAGAGCATTGGTGAGGGTCAATAAAAGATCATCACTAGAAGTGTCACCAAAGAGAGAATTAGTGATGGGCCTTTAACGACCCTCACCAAAGAGAGAATTAGTGACGGGCCATTAACGACCCTCACCAAAAGTGTCATTGAAAATGGATTTGGTGACAAACCTTAAAGGACCATCACTATATACACTTACAACAACAATTTTTTAAAGACCGTCACCATATGCGACACTGGTGATGGACCTTAAAGGTCTGTCACAGGCATGAATCGTCATCAAAAACTCATTGGAATGATCAATGATGATGAACATTTATTGATCGTCACCAAAAGTAACCAAAAATATCATTAGTGACGGTCAATAAAAGATTGTCACTAGAAGTGTCACCAAAGAGAGAATTAGTGATGGGCCTTTAACGACTCTCACCAAAAGTGTCACCGAAGAGAGAATTAGTGACGGGCCTTTAACGACCCTCACCAAAAGTGTCATTGAAAATGGCTTTGGTGACAAACTTTAAAGGACCATCACTATATACACTTACAACAACGTTTTTTTAAAGATCGTCACCATATGCAACATTGGTGACGGACCTTAAAGGTCCATCACAGGCATGACCCTCACCAATGACCTTTTTTCTTGTAGTGTGTCGTGCGTAGGGACCCTATCTTGAGGTCGTGGCCACCATATTCTTCTTTCCCTGAGTGCATATCATCAGGAAAACAAATTTCTCGGTTTTGGAAATGAGCTTACTACATTGTTTTGCAGTAACCAAAGAGATGGAGGTAGGCGATGCTACCTCCAGTATCCTATACAACTTATTTCTCAAAGTAACAATAACAGAATGAGGCCTTGACTCATACACAGCATGTCGCTTCCATAACTATGGTTTTCCTAATAATGAATCACAAACATCAAGGGGAGCAACATCACATAATACCTCATCAGTGAAGGGCTTGATGTTGTATGGAAGGCGGCACTGCTGGCTCAAGCGAAGATCCCGTCCTTGGTGAAGCCACCCAATGGTGTACAGTTGTGGATGTGTTGTGGTCGGTAAGCCCAGCGGCTTCATGACCTATGCCAAAATGATGTTCTTTTGGCTCCCGCTATCAACAATGAACTGTAGCAGGGAACCCTTTACCCACATCTAGGAGTGGAAGAGGCACTCATCCTCCTTTGGGTCTTCGGGTTCCTCCTTCTGGATCTTCATGGTGGAAACGATGGCATTGGGCTCTGCATAGATAATCTGCTTCCCTTTGTCATTCCCCTTGTTGGGTTCTGACTTAGAGACGTAACATGCACCTGATTCCGAAGCCTTTAGCTCGACCACCAGTGACGGCTTGACCCGACACTCACTTGTGTTGTGAGTAGAGCTCTTATGGAACTCACACCACTTTCCCATATCCTTCTTCGGCTTCACGGCGTTGTTCTTTACTTGCGGCTTTGACGGGTTGTCCTGGGCTACCCCAACTTGGCTTTATCCTTTGTTCTGCGGTTTGGGGGCACCTTTCCCTTGCTTCGAATTCGCAGATCCAAAGTCTCACTTCTTCCGTTTAAACTTTTGCTCGATCTTGACCGCATATCGGTATGTCGTGCTGAGCGAGGAGATGTCCATGAATTCCATCTCGTTCTACATGTACCTGTGTAGGCAGCCGAGGTACTTGAGAACCAAATGCTTCTAAGAATCCTTGATACCCAACTTCGTGTGAAGGGTATGAAAAACATTGGTAAACTCAGGCACATCTTGCTCCCTTCCTTGTCGCAACATTGTCCACTTTATGTATTTATCCTCATAGCTCCTGACAGGGTAGTACTACTCCTTGATGGCATCCCGGAACGAGTTCCAAGTGGGTGTGGCTAAAAACAGTGAGTTCGTACTTTCATCCTTCTGCTCACAGTAGGTTTCCCACCAGTTCTTGACATGGGGGGCTACTTTGAGAAGTGCAAAGGTGATCTTTTCCTGACTGGAAAAATCATGAATGAAAAAATATCCTTCTAGAATATTTAACCATTTATCTACAGCGTCTTCATCTAACTGACCCTCAAATATGGGAATGTCAAAGTTAACTTGTACCTTAAAGGGTGTGGCGCTTCCAGTGTAGCTATTGGAAGTAGATGCGTCACCCCTGGGTAGCCGCTGAAGGATCTGGGCAAAGTTGTCCATCATCGTGTTCCTTTGTCACTCAAGGGCTTCCTCGAGTAAGATTTTGATAGGACCTCCTACCCCCCGTCTTTCTTTTCATCCACCATGGGAGGTTGTCGGATTTGCGAGGCTGGTCTTGCAAAGGTTCGACCAGTTCAAGCCCTAACTCCTTATATCCTGACCTTGATGGGGACATGCAAAGAAAATTTGAGAAAGAGAAGACTGCTCTAATACCACTGATCCATATTTAAACAAGAATGAAACAAATTACAGATATAACCATAAATACAAAGATGCAGTAGAAATAACACTTCCTTTCATTAATATCAAATATTCAAATATGCTTACAAACAGAATGGAAATAAGACTAGCTCAGGCGATGGTAGCTTATCTCTGAGAAGAGATGTGGCAGCTACATGCCTCTGAACTACGTTATAATGAGGCTCAAGGGCCTTATTATTACTGAACCATAAGATAAAACCCTAAACAACCAAAACCCTAACCCAAGGAGATGTAACACCAAAAGTTTATGGGCCTCGTTGGGGTGAGTTGGACAGCCAACTTCTCGGGGTCACGACTTGGTCATATTATCTCCGTTTGAAGTGCATGATAAGCTGTTGGAAATATCTCTCCGAGGACCACAATGAAAAAGACAATTTTAAGCAGAAAATCGATGGCAATAGATTGCCAAAAAAACTTTGTTTAGGGCCTCAAAACGGCTTCAGAAGTTTAGGACCAGAAAAACTGCTAAAAATAGTAAATTGTGCTACAATTAAGGAATTGGAAAAACTGAAAGAAACAATGGTGGGGGTCCAAATGGAATTGGCGAGTGGCCACCAATATCCACCTTGATCATTGGGGCTGGCCAATCCTGAATGACTTGTCCCTTGGTTGGATCCACATGCACACCCTGCTCATCAATGATGTACCCCAGATATTGAACCTGAGTCATGCCAAAAGTGCATTTCTCTGAATTGGCACACAGCTTGTGTTGTTGCAGGGTTTGAAGGACCTGTCAAATATGGTGGAGGTGCTCTTCGAAATCTAGCTGAAGATCAAGATGTCATATAAATACACCACCATGAATGCATTGTTGAATGGTTGCAAGAGGTCACCCATCAATCTCATGAAGGTTGTGGGGGCATTTGTCAACCCAAAAGGCATGACCAACCATTCAAAAAGGCCCTCCTTGCATTTGAAGGCATTCTTCCACACATCAGAGGGTTCGATAGACACCTGGTGATAGTTGGATTTCAAGTCAATCTTGTTGAAATATTTGGCCCCCTTGAGTTGGTCCAGAAGGTCATCAATCCCTGGGATTGGGTACCTATTCTGGAAAATGATCTTGTTCAGCACCTGATAGCGAATAAGGAGTCTCCAGGTCTCATCCTTCTTTTGTACCACTATAATCTGGCTCCCATAGGGTGATGATATTGGCTTGACGTGCCCTTTCTGCAACAGCTCCTAAATCTGCCTCTTGATCTCATTTTTCTCCATAATAGAGATTGATATATCGGTCCATTGTAGCGGCATGCTTGGGGTTAGATTGATGGAGTGTTTGACCTGATAGTGTAGAGGTACCCTATAGGTGAGGTGAAAATGTCCCTTTACTCCTCCACAACCTTTTCCATTTTTTTTTGTTGTGCAGAGGAGCCCTGTCTAGAAGCCATAACCACAACCTTCTTCTTTCCCTGAGGGTGAATCATAAGGAAAACAAATTTCCTAGTCTGGGAAATGATCTTACTACCTTGCTTTGCAGTGATCAAAGAGATTGTGGTAGGCAGGGCTACCTCTAGTATCATGTACAACTTATTGCCTAAAGTAATAAACACAAAGCGAGGTCTAGACTCATATACAGCATGTCACTTCCACAAGTATGGTTTTCCTAATAATACACCACAAAATTCAAGAGGAGCAACATCACACAGTACCTCGTTTGTGAAGGACTTGATGTTGTAGGGAAGGAGGCATTGTTGGCTGACGAAGAGATCTCGTCCTTGGTGAAGCCACCCGATGGTGTACGGTTGTGGATGTGTTATCATCTGGAGGCCCAACTGCTTCACGACCTCTACTAAAATGAGGTTCTTTGGGCTCCTGCTGTCGACAATGAACTACAATGGAGAACCCTTCACATACATTTGTGAGTGGAAGAGGCGTTCCCCCTCCTATGGATCTTCAAGCTCATTCTTCTGGATCTTGGTGGTGGCTACAGTGGCACTGGACTCTGCATCAATGATCTTCTTCCCTTTTTCATTCCCCTTGTTAGGTTGCAACTCAAAATCAGAACATGCGTCTGATTCAGAAGCCTTCAGCTTGACCACTAGTGACTGCCTGGCCCGACACTCACTTGTGTTGTGAGTGGAGCTCTTATGGAACTCACACCATTTTCATGTGTCCTTCTTTTTCTTTGTTGTGTTGTTATTTTCTTGTGGCTTCGGCAAGTTGTCCTAGTTTGCCCTGCCTTGGCTTTGGCCTTTTCTCTGTGGTTTGGGCGTGCCTTTTCCTTGCTTCAGATTCACATATCCAAAGTCTCACTTCTTCTGTTTAAACTTTTGCTCGATCTTGACAGTGTATCGGTATGTCGTGTCAAGTGAGGAGATGTCCATGAACTCCATCTCGTCTTGGATGTACTTGTGTAGACAGTCGCGGTACTTGAGTACCAAATGCCGCTTAGAATCCTTGATACCCAACTTCATGCGGAGGGTATGGAAATAATTTGTGAACTCCAACACATCTTGGTCCCTTCCTTGTCGTAGTGTGGTCCACTTTATGTATTTATATTCATAGCTCCCGACAGGGTAATATTGTTCCTTGATGGCATCTCGGAAAGAATCCCAAGTGGGTGCAGCTGAAAACAGTGAGGATTCCCTCTTGTCCTTTTGTTCACAGTAGGTTTCCCACCAGTCCTTGACGTGTGGGGTGGATTTGAGAAGTGAGAAAGTAATATTTTCATTATTGCAAAAGTCATGAACTAAAAAATATCCTTCCAATAGATTCAACCATTTATCTATAGCATTTGCATCTATCTAGCCTTCAAATATGGGAATATTAAAGCTAACTAGTACCTTTAAAGGAGTGGTGCCTCTAGAGTGGGTGATGGAAGAAGATGCGTCACTTGTGTGTAGTCATCTAAGAATTTGAGAAAATTTATCCATCATCGTGTTCCTTTGTCACTCGGGAGCTTCCTCAAGCAATATTTTGAAAGGATCTCCTACCCCCTCGTCTTTCTTTTCTTCTGCTATGGGAGGTCGTTGGGATGAGGCTGGTCTTGCAAAGGTTTAACCAGATCAAGCCCTAACTCCTTATACCCTTACCTCATTGGGGACATGCAAATAAAAATAGAGAAAGAGTAGACCGTTATGATACCATTGATCTGAATTTAAACAGGAACACAACAAATTACAGATATAGCCATAAATACAAAGATGCCACAGAATAACACATCATTTCATTAATATTTGAATATTGAAATATTCTTACAAACATAATGGAAATAAACTAGCTTGGGCGATGGTAGCTTATCTCTGAGAAGAGATGTGGCAGCTACATGCCTCTGAACTATGTTACAATGAGGCTCAAGGGCCTATTTATTATTGAATAACAAGGGAAAACCCTAATCCTAGGTGATGGAATACCAAGAGTTTGTGGGCCCTGTTGGGGTTATTTGGGCAACCAACTTATCGGGGTTATAACTTGGTCATATTATCTCTGTTTGGCACGTACGATACCTTCTTGGAAATTTCTCTCCAAATACTATAGGATTTGTGGCATGCTCCTGCCAACAACTAGGGGCCTACTGCAGACCTCAAAAAAATTCCATTTAGGAGGTTAAAACTGCTCTGAAAGTTCAGGACCCAAAAAAATGCTAAAAATAGTAAATGCTAAAATAAATAAGGAAACAAATGAAATTGACTGGAGGTATGGGTGGAATAGGTGGGTGGCCATCAATATCCACTTGAATCATACTAACAGTGTGGTTTCATCCTGTAGTAGTGGACTATCGCAATCCAAGAAAAATCAGAAGCAACTAATTGTATGGATTCCTCGCATACACGCACCCCATCCTCCTTTGTGTATTCTCCTGCCATGTTCTAAATACCATAAGAATGGCATACACAAAAGTAGTTCCCTTTGTGACATGTCATAACCATCATTCCCCACATCCACAAGTTTCACAAGGATGCCCTCCTTTTCCACCCCTCCCATAACGGCGAGGGCGTAATTCATGTCCCCCATGAGGTCACGCACCCATATCGCACAATTAACAAAATCACCACAACCTGTCTTCATCACCTCTAAGCCCTCACAAACAAACCTACCCTATATGCGATCAGCTACACCATCCAATGTTCATGTGTGAACCTCCACCTCAACTAGTTCCTCAATTCCAATATTTTAACCCCATTATGACATTGAAGAATGAAAAACCTTTACTTGTGCATATATCAAATAATCCCTATGCAAATGCAGAACTGCTTCTCCACTCTTCCTTATCTCCACACATACCCCTTCACCTACATGTCCTTCACTCAGCACACATTCATGTCTCCATGCACATGTTCTCTCGCACAATCAAACCTGAAAAATTTTAAGATGAAAAGGAATTTTAAAACGAGATAAGAGAAAAATGCACTAGCAATACCTATCATAGCGTTAGTGTTAGTGTCAAGGCACTCATTGATGAAATTCCCCCCCCTGCTTACATAAAGGACCTGCTCAGAACATTGTGTAATTGTTAGTGCCAGAGCACTTCCAATGGAATGACCACTCAGAAAAATGGCCTTTTATTATGAAACGATTTGTTAGGCACTGAAAAATACCAAAAATAAAGAACCCTCCACTAGGGGAATTATGTCTCATCACAGGTCACTTAGCCAATCAAAAATTAGAAATAACACTTCCAGAAATTAGAAAAATATTTTTGAATTTAAGGAAAAATAGAAATATTCAGCGTTTTCCTAAAACTCCGGCTAAAATTGCAAAAACACAGAAAAAAAATGTACAGCCAATGCACTTTGTCCTCATGGAAAATGTTGTAGTCCCTGGTGAGGTAGGGACTAATAACACATTAGATTGTGTTTGATGAGAAGCTTTGAATACCATTTCAACGAAGTTTATATAAGGAAAAAGGGTTTTATAAACAACGAGGTGGATTGTGTTTATTGAGACTCTTATGATCATAGATTTGGTTCATTGGAGCTATAGTTACAAAATCAAATTTTAACCAAGGTTGACCTTATGTTGACCATCAATTACCAAATGTATAACCTACATAAGCTCAAAGTGTGGTGTGCCGCTAAGGGAATATTTATACAGATTGTATATTTTGGGAGCATTCCATAGTAATGAAGTCAATTATTTGACTAAGCTATTGTCCATCCAATTCTAACATATTTACAAAATATACGATAGGTATACCCCAATGTATCCATAGAAAATAGCATATATAGGTGTGAACCCTCCAAGCCTATATACATGCAAAACAAATCTCCATTGAGCCACAAGTGTTGTGGTTATATTATTTTGAGGCGTCAAGAGAAATTAAGCCTTATTTTGGGCCTGTGTATTTTTGCAAGTTAGTTTATTTTGGGTTGTCCCATTACAAAATTTATGATAGGCATATTATTTGGTTTGATGGGGTTGTGGAGTTTATTTTTTATTACATTCCAAGTTTAAATTTTATGGGAAGATTTTAGGATAGGAGATACTTATGAAAAAATAAACTATCTCAAATTATTCTATGGTTCATTTAGATTCTATTTCTATACTTTATTTATATTCTATTTATATAAATAAGTAAAAAGTTTTTCCATTCAATATTTTTTTTAAGCTTGGTGGTAACTTTCTATTAATTTTCTGAAATAAAGCAGGTTACATCCATATGTCTGAGAGTTAAGTGGCCTCAACCTGCCCGATGGGAAATCAGGCTTGTTGGCCAACTAACTATAAAATATGCCATCCATAAGCAAAAAATAATAAGTTTGTCCAACCATGATATATACCTGAGAGTCTTTATACTTCATATTCTCTAAATAAAAATAAGCATAATTGATAATAAGTCTAAAACTATAGGACTGAAGCATTCAAAATGAAAAACATGGGTGCACTGTCAACATTCATCATCAACAGAATCCATCGGAGCGGGGTCCTTCACAGTAGAACCAGGCAACTCCAAGTGGGGTATGCAAGGGATGTGTTGCTCAATTCAACTTAGCCGACCACTCTATTGTTGCAGTTGGAACTAAATTTTTTGCAATTCTTTGGTGAAATATGAATGCCCCTGGGGGGCTACATGCATGTCAGAAGGAAATTGTTCTAGAGATTTTTCTAGAATGCTCTTCATCATCCAAAATAGGTGCATTGTTTGCTTGTATTGAGTTACTCTTCCACGAGTATGGCATAGATCCAGGGCCACTGCTTGCCACTCATCCATGTCCAAATCAAAGTCTTCCACAGTCTGTCGAATTTCTTCTTCCCACTCTGCGATTAGCTACCTACCGGGTTGGAGTTGTTGGTATGGTAAGATTGGGTTGCTTCGTCAATTATGTGCGAAGCTGGCTTGCGCCCTCATCTCATCCATGCTTCCCCACTAAAAGAGCTGGGTTGGCTTCTCGACAACGGGGTTGCCTTTCTCTGCCTCCCCCGTCCTCAGATTCCACCATTTTTGTTCTTTGTTCCCTTCGCTCGAGCCATTCTATTGCCACTGCCTATCAATTGCTTTTCTTTTTCACTCACCCCCATATTTCCACCATCCCAGGGTCGTAGTTTGGGTGCTTGACGCTGCCAGAGGTCATGCCCACACTGCAAACCTACTTCAAACTCAAATGACACCAGCCGAGTAAGGAACCCAGTCCACTAACTGCGAGTAATTGTATGACAACATAGGATTATATTGCCACTCATTTTTCATGCCTTCCTTGCCTAGTGCAGAGCCTAAATGAACTAGCCATGTCAACTATTACCAGGCCATCAGTATTATAACAACAATTTCCAACAATAATTAACTTCATCAACCAAACATAGTAACAGGAAGTGAAAGGAAATTCAAGCTGGCTGCGAGACTGAGCCCATAGCCCGTCGAACCCCTTGTTAAACGACCCCATACAGAGTGCCCAGGCTATGGGAATTGAGACCCCTTTGTCCATAACCAGCTTCAATTGCTCAATGTCAATCCATACCCACCACCGATACCTGAGATAAATTCCATCCAAATAGAGGTTCCTGACCAAAGATATTTGAGTCCACAAGATCGGACTGACCCATAAACTTACCAATTCGCCCCATTGCCACCCGAGGGTATACCTGGAGTTCCTTGAACCCATGGCTCTCTCTACGCATAGGAAATTTGGATCCTCCCCCAATTCTCCACAAATCCAACCCCTTGTCGGCTCTTCCAAACCCATGGGAGGGGAATTTCCACATACCCTACTCTCTAACATCCTAACCTTGCATGCACCCATGAGAGACAAACATATCCCGAACTCTACTGACACTGGGACAAGCAAAACAATGGACACAGACCCGACCTGGAACTCAAGGAGGCCATGCCTTTGGCCCTTCCAAAAATCATCACCCCATAGCCCAGACCCATTCAATTCCCCAACCCAATGTTGAATACACTTCTCCATTCTAACTAAAATTGCAGCGTTAAGGCCGATAACATACCAGGAATCGCTGCGAATTACTGAGGATGTCGATTGTCTTCGTCTGTCCCGAATTCCCCTCGCACACCAATTCTACAGGAGCATGAGTGCCCACACTACTCTCCTCAACAATCCATACAGAGTATTTCCCTCTCCAATTGTCCTTAACACTCTACCACCCTCTTGCATTAAACCTCGCATGCTTGCTGCCACCGCTCCAAGTGTTGGCTGCATGCGGAGGGTTGTCGTGATGCTATTAATGAGCCACATTAATCTATGGGCCCATACGATCCCACTAGGGCTGGATCGCTCCCCAATCGGGGAATATTTAAAATTATTTTAGAAAATTTTTAGGGAAGGAATTATTTATGAGAAAACAACTATCTTAAATTATCCCATACTTCATTTATATTCTATTTATATAAGTAAATAAAACATTTTTCTATTCAATATTAAAATCATTTCAACCTAAACTTTATCTTAATGATTAAAAAAGAAAAAATGTTAAATGATTAAGACCCTCAATTGTTATATGTATTGTTGATTCCCTTCATTACGTAGATGCTCACTCCTCACAAGTTTCTCAGAATTAGCGAGCGATAAACAAGTATTAGAATGTTAAATAGATAGAACCAATAGTTGAAGGTTAGTGCATGATGATGAACTCATAACCTTGTTTAATAGGATCAATATTATAGATGTTAATATCAACAATATAGAATAAACCCCCCAGTTGTCAAATATAATTATTTGACGGAGCAGCACCATCGCATCAACTCCACTGCCTCAACACTGCCTTCACGACCTAACCACAACACCACCTCAACTCGTTGAAATCTAAAGGGATAACCACTATCACATTTGAAGGGTAAATTTTAATTTTTTAATCCATGTAACTGACTAGAAATTTTATATAAATATTGATGCACAGATAGAGTTGCATCATCCACTCTCTATTTTGATATATGTTTGTTTAATTTAGCAGCCATAACTACATTTTTCTCCATTCTTTGTCTTTAACATTGATAGCTCAAGCCCTGTGATCTGGGATCACATGAGCTGCAAAAAAATTTTACCAGAGGAGAGAGACGTGCTTGAGAATAGAGTTGGGTCCCATGGAAGGTCGTCAAAACGACCAAGGTGTGCAAGCCAAGCGTACTATGTACTGAGGTGAATTTAACTACTTCGGGACATCAATTTGAATCACTATTACTTTATTATTATGCAGGGAATCAAAATCTTATCAATTCTCACGCTCCTTTTATTTTTGAACAAGAACATAAAAGTCTTGACATGTTTTAGTCAATTATTATCAAGTGGATTGAACCGAGCCATTATGAATTGGGGAAACTAAAAATTTCAGTTATCTTTGAGAAATGGCATCAAATACCAATATTTCTCAGTCGCAGGTTCTTGTTCTATCTAAAAAAAAAAATATCATTTGTGGTGTATTAGAATGATAACATTGTTGGGTTATCTTTATCTTTGGGAATACATTATTGATGGGTAACCAAAGCCTATTGATCACAAAATAAAGATGGCACTAAAAAATGTTGAGTGAATGTTGTTGAGGGAGAACAAAAATAAGGATAACAAATTTCTTGACCTTATTCAGCGAGGCTTAGATGATGTCATATTTGCAAAGGTGTCAAGTGCAGACTCTTCAAATAAGCCTTGGGAAACTCTTGAACCTTGTTATCAAGGTGTATCTAAAGTAAAAAATGTCAAGTTAAAAAATTTGAGATGAAAATTTGAGAATGTAAATTTGAAATATAGCGAAGCCATGGATAGTTTTATGGCTCTGGTCATGATTATTGTTAATCAATTGAGACAGTATGGAGAAGGTCTCTCAAATAAGAGACTGATTGAGAAATTCCTTCAAAGATTTCCAAATAAATTTGAAGTTGTGGTTGTGTTGTGATGTGCAACAACCCCCCATTTATTTTACATAAATAACTTAGGTGATTATTGTACAAATAAATAGGGACCCTTAAAAAATTAAAAAACATAAGAATATAGTTTAATTTAGGCATTTTCTTAAGAATACATAGACCCTCATTAAGGCTTGAATGACTCCGATAAAGCTTACCTTAAAAGAAAACCCAACAATATCGCATATCGCAAAGTTACAAGGAACAAAGTTTCATTTACCCATCAAGACTTGTGATTGCGATAATAAATAGCCCCCGAGAACCAAAACATATTTATCCTTTAAAAAGCTTAAGTATTAATGGAAATCCTTCATAGGAAAAAACTCCCCACATCACAATCTTATAATAAAATGATGTATCATAAAAACTTAATGTAATTTTCTCTTCCTTTTATACCAGAGCTTCAGGAATTTCTTCTGCACATTAATATTGATAGTACCCACCTCTTCCATCCAATGGTATCCCAAAACAACATCCACATTAGCCATATCTGAAGCATAAAAATTAGAATGCAATACATATTTGTCCATATAAATCTTCAAATCTTTATAAACTTGAACATCCTCATTATCAATCTGTGCAGTTTCAATGTGTTTTGCTGGAACTTGCAATCTTTTTGCCAAATTAACACTTATAAGATTTTGCTTGCAACTAGGATTTATAGACACAATGATTTTCTCCTTCTGAATCAATTCATGAACCTGCAATAAAGATATACCAGTAGGAAATAACCCCATATGTTTCTCTCTATCTTGTTTTCTAGTATGAGACCATTGGTGTAAAAGGAATTTTTCAAATTCTTCATCAGGCAAGTTGTAACACTTCTTTTGGTTAAGTAATCCCCACCATGTGGCTGCATCATCTCTAAAGAATTGCACTAAAAACCATTTCCAATTTTTTTCCATAATGATTTCTGTTCTTTTATGTATTCTTCAATAGTAGGACCATTATCTTTCCCTGTAAAAAATTCCTTGCTAGAAGCCATGAAGGTTTGGAAAAATTTCACTTACTTGGCGAAAATTTGAAATTGTCACAGTTTAGTCAATATTGCTCAGAATTCATATTATGACCTATTTTCGGAAATGGAACAATCATTCTGCATCTGCCTATGTGATAGAAATCTTGATACAGACACTAGAATTTCAGATCTACGCTGCAACTCTCCCGTCATCACCAAAATTTCTGCAAAAAGAGCTGATTTTAAATCAGCGATATCTCCCTCATCCGAACTCCGATTCGACTGATTTTTTTTTTAAATTAGGTATTTTTTCACAAAGATCCAAGATCTACAATTAGATTTTGAAGATCTTGCACCAGGACGTCCAAATCTGCGCCTCAAACTCGCTGCCCTGAAAAATTGTCTGCAACACCACTGATTTTTAGATCAGTGATATCTCCTTCATCCGGACTCCAATTCAACTGATTTTTTTTTTTTGAAATCGGCTATTTTTCACAAAGAATCCAGATCTGCAATTAGATTTTGCAGATCTTGCACCAAAATGTACAGATCTGATTTGCAAACTCGCCGCCCCCGAAATCCTGCAAAAAAAAAAAAAAATTCTCCACTTTTTTGCCCAAGAAAGTGCTCTGATACCACTTGTTATAGATCTAACCCGGAAATACTATGAGAATATAAATAACCCAATAAATAACAAGATCTGAATATAGATAGAAATGCTTCTTTATTGATATCAAACCCTTATGGTAGGGCAACACCATACATTCACTCCTTAAGGAAGGAGAACACTCCACAAGCCATATGCCTGTTCATACAATATTCCTTGACGTGGAGTCTCTAGCCTCTATATACGCCTCATACATACAATACCATGGATCATTACCATGGTTCCCTCATACCATCGACTAATACCATGGGCCCATTACATTATTACTAACTACTTGTGGTCCCTTACATGATATGTGTTAACCACCTTATTTATTACTATGGCCCATCCATTATTACATTATTACCTTGGGTACCTCCCTTGGTACCCCATATTATCCCCCCTAGGTATATAACATTTGTTATAGATCTGATATAAAAATATAAGACAATGCAAATAAACCCCAAGAGATAACAAGATCTGAATAGATAGAAATGCTTCTTTATTGATATCAAACCCTTATGGTAGGGCAACACCATACATTCACTCCTTAAGGAAGGAGAACACTCCACAAGCCATGTGCCTGTTCATACAATATTCCTTGACAATATTCCTTGACGTGGAGTCTCTAGCCTCTATATACGCCTCATACATACAATACCATGGATCATTACCATGGTTCCCTCATACCATCGACTAATACCATGGGCCCATTACATTATTACTAACTACTTGTGGTCCCTTACATGATACAGGTTAACCACCTTATTTATTACTATGGCCCATCCATTATTACATTATTACCTTGGGTACCTCCCTTGGTACCCCATATTATCCCCCCTAGGTATATAACATTCCACCCCCCTTAGCATGTTTCATCCCCAAAACATGGGAAGAACACAAATAATAAGATCTACTCAAAAAAGTAGTCCACTGGTACCATGCACGTGCATCTAGCTATCCAAGGTGAACCCTCAATCTTGCTGGTGCCTCGCTCGCTTGAGATGGAAGTTGACCATGGCAGCTCTTCTGTGTTGATGTGTAGTAGGTGGATCGTCGCCCCTCTCTATATGCCATGCAGGGGTTGTTGTCCTTGTAGCCAATTTGTTGCCATCTTGTTGGTTGTTTTCTTGCTAGGTGATGTGGGTGGTGATATGCTGACGGTGTATCTTTCTTTAATTCACCACCTAATGGAGCCTGATTGGTATCTGGTACATGTTGTGGTGCCTGCTGTTGTTTCTTATCTTCCAATATTACCTCAACCATTGAGTCCTCATCCGATGTAACATTTTCTGCTTCAACCTGTTTGGACTCTACCTATTTTTCTGGTACCTGGTTTGATGTTTGTGTTTGGTTGTCGACCATCAATGGCTCATCATCTGATATGTCAGTCCCTGGAACATCTTCTACTTTAGCCTGTTTATTAATGGAAATATCCTGAAATGTAATTTTCTTCTTTTTATACCAGAGCTTCAGGAATTTCTTCTGCACATTAATATTGATAGTACCCACCTCTTCCATCCAAGGGTATCCCAAAACAACATCCACATTAGCCATATCTGAAGCATAAAAGTTAGAATGCAATACATATTTGTCCATAGAAATCTTCAAATCTTTATAAACTTTAACATCCTCATTATCAATCTGTGCAGTTTCAATGTGTTTTGCTAGAACTTGCAATCTTTTTGCCAAATTAACACTTATAAGATTTTGCTTGCAACTAGGATTTATAGACACAATGATTTTCTCCTTCTGAATCAATCCATGAACCTGCAATAAAGATATACCAGTAGGAAATAACCCCATATGTTTCTCCTTATCTTGTTTTCTAGTATGAGACCATCAG
The DNA here is from genome assembly GCA_031772625.1 of Pinus tabuliformis. Taxonomy (NCBI): domain Eukaryota; kingdom Viridiplantae; phylum Streptophyta; class Pinopsida; order Pinales; family Pinaceae; genus Pinus; species Pinus tabuliformis. The sequence goes on from CM062815.1 coordinate 156,450,323, forward strand.
TCTAAAAGGAATTTTTCAAATTCTTCATCAGGCAAGTTGTAACACTTCTTTTGGTTAAGTAATCCCCACCATGTGGCTGCATCATCTCTAAATAATTGCACTAAAAACCATTTCCAATTTTTTTCCATAATGATTTCTGTTCTTTTATGTATTCTTCAATAATAGGACCATTATCTTTCCCTGTAAAAAATTCCTTGCTAGAAGCCATGAAGGTTTGGAAAAATTTCACTTACTTGGCGAAAAGTTGAAATTGTCACAGTTTAGTCAATATTGCTCAGAATTCGTATTATGACCTATTTTCGGAAATGGAACAATCATTCTGCATCTGCCCATGTGATAGAAATCTTGATACAGACTCTAGAATTTCATATCTGCGCTGCAACTCTCCCGCCGTCACCAAAATTTCTGCAAAAAGAGCTGATTTTAAATCAGCGATATCTCCCTCATCCGAACTCCGATTCGACTGATTTTTTTTTTTGGAAATTAGGTATTTTTTCACAAAGATTCCAGATCTACAATTAGATTTTGCAGATCTTGCACTAGGACGTCCAGATCTGCGCCGCAAACTCGCTTCCCTGAAAAATTGTCTGCAACCCCATTGATTTTTAGATCAGTGATATCTCCTTCATCCGGACTCCAATTCAACTGATTTTTTTTTTTTTGAAATCGGCTATTTTTCACAAAGAATCCAGATCTGCAATTAGATTTTGCAGATCTTGCACCAAAATGTACAGATCTGATCTGCAAACTCGCCGCCCCCGAAATCCTGCAAAAAAAAAAAAAAAAATCTCCACTTTTTTGCCCAAGAAAGTGCTCTGATACCACTTGTTATAGATCTAACCCGGAAATACTATGAGAATATAAATAACCCAATAAATAACAAGATCTGAATATAGATAGAAATGCTTCTTTATTGATATCAAACCCTTATGGTAGGGCAACACCATACATTCACTCCTTAAGGAAGGAGAACACTCCACAAGCCATATGCTTATTCATACAATATTCCTTGACGTGGAGTCTCTAGCCTCTATATAGGCCTCATACATACAATACCATGGATCATTACCATGGTTCCCTCATACCATGGGCCCATTACATTATTACTAACTACTTGTGGTCCCTTACATGATATGTGTTAACCACCTTATTTATTACTATGGCCCATCCATTATTACATTATTACCTTGGGTACCCCATATTATCCCCCCTAGGTATATAACAAAATGCGATAACCTATCGAACCCGACGAAGCAATAAAATATACTCTTTAAAACACATCGCTCTAGATAAATCACAAAAGTACCAATATTCGCTTTGCTTATATCATTCCAAATTGCTATGATTGTGATAAAGTTGTTTTTTAAACACCGAACCCTAAGGAAAATCATAAAGCTAAAACATAAGTTGCACTTTATAATAAACCTATGGGCCCGTTACACTGCTATGTCATTTATCGCAATCGAAATCGCTAAAATTTTTCGCCCATATCCATTCTCCGCTACTCCCGAAACCGCTGATTGCAATATTGCGATAATGTGATTATCACAATCGCACATCTCTCACACTTAATAAACCAATACAGTTATATCACTATCGCATATCAGCAGGATACTTGAAGATAAGGTTATTTACCATTTGAAAAGGTTTTGTGATGCGATATGGTAATGAGTAATAAATAACTGCGCGAGTTCATGATTTCAGTTATTGAAGGATTCTAACAGTATTTATGATTTCAAAGCCCAAGGAGATTTGATGGCCTGTTTGGATTGATTCACATTTAAGCTTCCCTTTCCATCATTTCAAAGCCTTATGTGATTGAATGCTTCTGCATTTAACTCCTATTGCTCTTCATCTCTCTGTATTCTCAATTTGTAGGTTTTGCCTGAGAGAAAATTGCGTAACAAGATGACTAAGTCTAAGAAAGGAAAGAAAAAGGTGAAGCCACACAATCTTCCACATCTTATGGAATAGAAATGCCTCCATTATTCTAAGATACAACATGCACTATCGACAGTGGTACTTCCTCATGGGAAACCATGTACCACTTGTTGGAGAGCGAGGGTCCAAGGATAATTCAGAGTAAAGCAACAGCAGATGCCACTACCTCTTCGGAAGCCTCTCACTTTGAAGTTGCAAGTTCTTTCCTGCACAGAATTGCTGCTAGATCGAATATTTTACCATACACCGATATGGTAAAATTGATAATAGACAATATTAACATTTCCGACCAGGCATTCCAGACTTCAAGGAAAGTGGTTATTGGTTCCTTCACAGCAGAAGACCTAAAGAGAATGTATCATATGCCAGACCCATAGAAGGTATATGATAAATCCTTCCTCGATCATTTCTCAAAATAGAATGAGGAAACATCAGACCCAATTAGGAAATGGAGATCCAATTCAAACAAGTACAGACAAGAGAAATTGGGTATGTATCCTATAGCACCTCTCGTTGCTCCCTACTCTTGTGTCACATTTATGATGTGTAGATTATTTGGGTATGCCGATACAACCAAGTTTTCGGTTGATTTGGTTCCCCTACTAGATGCAGCAGTGAACTCTTTTATATTGGATTGGGGTACTATCTTGTCTAACAACCTTGCCTTACAAATTCGGGAATATAGGAAAAAAGGATTTGTCACCACTAGAACAATCCCATCGTTTTTTATGAGTGCCTACATTATGGATGCAGTCTGTTTCACCACTAGTTTCCCAAATATGGGGTGGAAATGGACTATTCAAGACCCTACCCCATTCACATATATCACAAAATTCTGTGGGAATCCAATTACAAAACCCATTTCTACAAAATCTGCCAAGGGATTATGCTACCCATCCACTAAGTTGTTTTTGACAAGAGGGCCCCAAGGTTATCTAATGAGGCCAATATTGATATTTTACCAGTAGGTAGGTGGTTTTGGGAAGAACTGTTTACTTATGTCCGAGCCTTTGGAAGCATAGCACCTCCCCATGTTCTCCCATGGTATGTTCTAGACAAATTGCTTGCTAGAGAAATTGCTTACCAAACTGTAGGGGATGGGATAACCAAGACCCTTAAAGAATTCAAAAAATATCTTTAGCCTTCTTTTCCCTTCCAATGTGGTGTCTATGTTGTGCTTGAAATCGATCACATTACTTGTCTAAAGCTTGTCCCCATTCCTGGCAGACAGTATGACCCCAATAAGGTCACGCAAAACTTCATTGTTTCAGTTAAAATAAGGAAACTCAGTCATGAGGAAGATGATTTTGATGATTTGTTTGAGTCAGCCGAGTTGTTTTCACAAATCCAAAATTTGGCTTCCTAAGATTCAACCCCACCAGATTTGGCCCACTTCCACCAGTATAGAAGGAAAAGGTTACTAAATTTCCTTTTGGATCTATTAGAAATACCTAAGCCAAATGCTCAAAAGGAATAGAGCTCAAGCCAAAGCTTGGAAAAGGTCTCAGAACATAATTCTGAGCATGATTCGAAAAAGGTATCAAAACATGATTCTTAGCATGATTCACAGAAGAAATCAAAACAAGGTTCTAAACAAACATCAGAGCAGAAATAAGCCCAAAGTTCAGAGCATAACTCAGAGCATGACTTATAGAAGAGCACAAAACACAACCCATAAAAGAGTCCTGAAAAGGAAACTAAGAAGGAATCTGAAAAGGTCTCAATAGAGAAAGAAGTGAAAGATGTTTCCACTAAAGTGCATACAAATGAAGCCCCCTTAAAAACTCAACTGGATGAGGCATGGAAGCAGTTTGACAAACAACTAAGAGGACAGTAGGGGAAAAGGATGTTGAAATGGAAACAACATTCAATACACCCCAAAACACTGGAAAAATCTCACTCACTGATAGGGCTACTGACAAAGTTGTCACCACAGAAGAGATCGAAATCATCCCAACCTTCCCTTCAACGAAAATTGTTCTCAGAGTGGAGGAAATTCCTCCTCTTGATGTCTTTTATAGTCCAAAGAATCGGGTTGTAATAAAAAGACAAAAGAAAAGGAGGAGAACAGAACAGTCCTTAGTGATAATTACTGATAATGAACCAATGGATGTAGTATGGAAGGATACCCCCATGGATCCTTCAGACAATCTGACCAAACTGTCACAGTATGCAAGTGCTTATGCATCTGCCACTATTGACTAGGTAATAGAAGTCAAACAACTAGTAAGGGATAAAGATGAAAGAATACAGCAACTAGATTAGCAGTTGGCCAAAGAGAGACAGAATGTAGACCATCAAATGCAGGCATAAATGGCCCAATTGCAGTAGAGTTTTGACCAATTTAAACTCTAGTATCAAGCAGAAACAAGTGCCAAAGATATTCAACTACAACAACTGCAATTTTCTATAGATCAGTTGAAAGATAATCCTAAGATTGAGGATTTCATAAAAGAGGCATTAGAACTCAATTCTTTATTATCTAAACAGTAGGCAACATTCTGTTAGAAGCTATCAATCATCAATCCAATGTGCAAGCAAAGTGATTTACTTATACATCAAGCATCCGATCTAAGGATCACATTCAATGAGACTGATGAAAATATTTCAGGGTATATTACATGGTAGGATACTCCAGAGGGCAGAGCAATAGAGCAACAGACATTCCCAAGATAGAGGAATCTCGTAAAGACATCCTCTTTATCGATTGGGATATTCAGCTAAAGCAGGCAGAAAGAGAAGTTTCAAGAGCGATTGATGCTGCAAATAGTATCATTGAGACCATCAATGATAATTTGCACAATGCCAATTTGATACAAGAATTCTCACATGGGAGTCTCCCCGAGATCAGAACCTTAGAAACACACTGGGAAGAAACTTGCAGGGTAAGAGAAGAGGTGATTAAACAGCTGACAAGGTTTTACTAGGAAGTATATTGGAGATATTTGGTGAAGCCACATAGTCAGTGGATAATGATGTGTTGCCTCACTAACTCATCCATGCATATGCTTCCTACTCTTTCAGATGCAGTGTATACAGGACAGTTGCACATGAGGATAGGTCAGCCTCCTGAAGTCAAGCTGATGATGGATATCTACAAGCTCAAACAAAGAATGAAGGAATAGACATCGTTACATGCTGGAGCTCAACATTTTAATATTTCTGTTTTATGTAATTCTTTCACTTATTTTAAGGAGAGTTGTTTAAACCTCCTCAGAACTTTCTGTAATTTCTATTTTAGTACTTTATTTTTATTTTATAAACCCTTTCATGTCTTTGAAGAAGGGGTCCTGAATTTTATAAAGAAACACTTTAAAAGCTTTCACTTCTGTACTTTAAAGTTATCTTAGTAGAATCCTTGGATCAGAGTCCTAAAGTTTTGTGAAGAAGGCTTTTGGAAGCTTGCACTTTTGTACTTTTGGAAACCATCTTAATGAAAAAGACTGGACTGGAGCTATTCTCTTCATGAGAAGATTTATATGCATCAGGTACTTCTATCATTGTGTATTGATTTGTTTTATGAATTGATAGCCATTTTCCTTTATATTGTTTGTCACATGTATCTTTTTTCATGCAGTTTTGTATTCATTCATTTCTGAACATGCTTGGACTGTTATTTTTAATACATTGATGAGAAAGTGTTTAAACGATATTTGATGCGATATATGTTTATCAATTATTTTGATTAACTATTTAATCAAAATAATTATTTCAAAGGCTTTTCATTTCTGTTAGTATTTGATTAATCTTCATTGTCATGTACTAAAGATAATCATTGTAGATCGCACAAGTATAAGTAAAATCCCGGGTAATATATAGATAGGTTACATATATATGTATTTCAATTGAAAACCACCCCATCTATCACTTAGTTTTGGTAATCAACCACCTTATCCATCCTATCACATTTTTATTTGGAAACTAGTCCCATTATATCCAGTCAGAGCCACTAATCCAAACGGAAAAGGGACAGTATTCAAGTCCCCGACCGGGTGGTTTTCCCCCATGTTTTTGTAGCGATCTTCGAGGCTTCAACATTTTGGCACTAGAAGGAGGGCCAAGACTATGAATGGCAAAGAGAACTCAATCTAAATTAGCATGGCATTCCAAGAGTCACTCCCCCTCAAGATCACCTCCAACTTCTAAATCCTCATCTAGAACTCTTATTTCTAGATCAGAAGTTGAGCAGTCACCCCCTAAATCTCCTAGTACAATTCCTAAAGAACCTTCTTCAGACAATCCTGAATCACCTAAGGTCCAAACTTTAATAAATAAATTAGAGGAAATCTCTATTTCAACATAAAATAATGTGCCATCTAAAACATCTAAAGGAAGTATCACTTCTGTTTTGCAGCCCACTCGGATTCTAACCTGTTCTCCAAGAGAGAAGCTTGGGGTTCCTCCATTTGAATTTCCTCTTCCTTCTTTCCTAAAGAAAACTAATAAATTTGAGTCACAGACATAAACCAGTGAGGCTTTATCAAATTCCCCTCCACAAACACCTTCATTCCCTCCATTCATTCCTCTTAATATCCATTCTTCTCAAGGTATCGGTGTTAGTTCATCCAACTCAAGTACACAACCTACCTCTTCTTCCACTCAAACTCCCTTAATATCCACTTCCCCTCAAACTCCAATAATGGCAAGATAACAACCACCATCACCAGTGAGACCATCGGCCAATCTTGGTGTTGTACAAATGGCACCTCTCCTCCATGTTCTACCTAAACATCCTAAAAGATGGTTGCTGAAATTTAATCCTAATGATGGATTGCCTACTAAGGAACATCTCCATAATTATATGTGAGCTATTAATCTTAATGGAGTGGATGAAGAAGATTATGTAGTAAGATTATTTCCCTACACCCTCCAAGGATCAACAAGCTCATGGTATTTTTCATTACCACTAGGATCTATTACTAATTGGGACATGTTTGAAGAGCAATTTCTAGCCAAATTTGGTGATGACTGTACAATCACATCCCTTATCAATGATATTTCTAATTTAAAAGCTAAATCAGGTGAAAAGATCAAAGATTTCAATTCCAGATTCAATAAATTGCTAAACAAAATCCCAGCCACATCAAGCCCTAGTGTTGATGTCCAAATCGAGTGGTATATTTCTTCTCTTCCTTCCAATATAGCAATTTTTGTAGATAGAGCTAATAAGGCTACTTTGGTAGAAAACATGAAAGAAGCCTTGTCTGTAGAAAAGAGAATAGTTGCATTGGAAAAGAAGACAACCTAGGAAGATAGGAAAATGAAAAAGGTTACATTTAAAGATGAATCAAAGAAGAAAGCCCCTAAGGATCCTTTTGATCTTGAAGGTCTGCAAAAAGTCCTAAAAACCATGTCAAATGAAATGGTAGAGATTAAGAAACAAGTAGTTGAATCCTCTTCTAAGAAACATTTCAGATCCTTCAAGAGGAATCATACCTCTAATCCTCAGCCACCAAACACAATATCCAATGCTGAATCTGATTTAGAAGAAGAGGAAGAAGAAATTGCATTGACTGATGAAGAGACTGAAGATGAAGAATTGGTTGAAGTACATGGAATGTGGGATTTCATCCTCCCTGTTTCCAATAATGAAGAAGAGCAAGAAGCTCTACCTATTAGCACTAGGAGTAAGGGCCCTGTTGATTCAACACAATCAAATCAAAAGAAAAATCCCTCAACCCCTGCTACCAAGGAAAAGGTGGCTAGTAAAAATTCTTCTCCCAAATCTCCTCAACCAACTCCATCCTCATCTAATCCTCCATATTCATCTAAAACCTTGGTAGTTACTGATACCATGGAGTATAACATAGTGGAGGACATGAAGAAAACCAGAGCCAATATCTCTCTTCATGAGCTCAATAAGATTAAACATCAACATAAATTATTGCTGAAAGAATTGAACGCAGTTCCTGCTTCTCCTCTTCCTGCTACTGTGATATCCCAAGCTGCCAGAGGAATGGGTAAACCCCCCAATGATTCATCAAATAAGGTCGATCATACTGATGTTATCTTAATTGGTGACAGATCCAATTCACATACTCCCCCTTTCCTCTTGACTTATGAAATATTCAATAAAAATCTACACAACTGCTTAATAGACTCAGGGGCTTCTTAAAACATTATGCCAAGAACAGTCTGCACTAAATTAAATGTTTCACCCCAAAAGTCTGTTGTTCACATTGTGCAACTTAACAGAACAAAAGTTGAAGTCTTAGGAGAAATAATTTGGCCACTATTAGACTCTCTTCTAATCCGAAAGTTTGTCAAGTAATTGATATAATAGTTGTTGATATTCCCGAGTTATATGGTTTAATTCTTAGTAGAGACTGGTCTGAGAAACTCCATGGCTATTTTGCAACAAATTAGTCTCACATGTGGCTCCCTTACAATGGAAATCCAAACCAAAGCAAAATTGATTCAGAAAAACATTTGAAGCACACAGTAACTGATTTTGAAGACGAAAATGAACCAGTAGATTTTAACAACAATATCATTGGAAATTACTTTGCTGAATCATTTTTAGGAAATTTCAATGCACAAAAGTCACATTTTTTGACAACTCTATTAATTCCCAGATTGAGAACTTTTCTCAAACAGATTCTTCCAAATGTATAAATCTTGTAGATAAACCATTAGTTAAAACTTTGTTTTGGACATTATATTTTTATGGATCTAAATCCAATGATGGTACAGGAGCCGGTTGTATATTAATCAGTCCATAAGGAGAAAAAACCATGCTATTATGTAGGTTAGCAATAGGCCTTGATATCAAATATCTTCAAGTTTTTGGAGATTCAGAAATTGTTATCAGGCAAGTAAGAAACACCATTCATTATCTCTTTGGACATCTAAAACATTACCAATCATTAGTCGAGGATCTTACTTCACATTTTATAGCATTCAACATCTCTCCTATACATAGATTTCAAAATGCAAGTGCTGACCTTCTGGATAATATAACATCCAAGCTTATACCATCAGAGGATTACAATCCAGATAGGTTTTCCATAGAACTAATTTTTCGACCATCCATTCCTGATAATGTCACCAATTGGCTAGTCTTTAATGATGACACGGATATCATAGGCTTTTTGACATCTAAAGGATCATATGATGATCAGATAATAGATGAGAGTGAGCATGATAATCAGTTAAAACAAAAGTACAATGAGAATCCCATATCTAAATATGGGGTAAAACTGGAGGATCTTTATGATCTTAAGGACATATTTAAAAAGGTTAGTAATTCTCAACTCCAAAGCTCAACCTTAAGGTTTGAACTAGTAAACCTTGGAACTGATATCAAACCTCAAAATGTCAATCTAGATCTTGGTCTCTCTCCTGATGAGAGATTAGCCTTTATTCATTTGTTAAAAAAGTATAAAGGTATATTTTCTTAGAACTATGATTATCTTAAAACATATGATACCTCCATCATACAACACAACATTCCCATGATATCCAATGACAAACCTGTACAAAAAAAATTAAGATTTATCCCAATTTAGAAAGTCAAATCAAATATGAGCTGAATAAGCTCCTTAAATCCAAGATTATCTTTCTTTTTAGGCATTCAAAATGGGTTTCAAACTTGTAGTTTTTAACGCCATACAGAAATTACCTGCATACGAATTCTAAAACACAGAAAATAAACAATGTGAAATCATAACACATAAAACACATATACACTGAGATTTTCCCCTGGATCCCAAAACCAAGACTACCAGCTTGATTTTTCATTATGTTCCTTTCAATGTCACAATACATATTTATACATGTTGAAGCATCCAATACCATGGACCAAAAACCATCGCGTCCAAAACCATGTGCGAAAACCATGCACAAAACCATAGGTAGGTCCGCCCAACCTAATATAGGGTCCAAAAAAAAAAAATCCCGGGGCACTGCCCCGAACCACATAGAGGGGGGCTACCTGCCCCCCTCAAACCCCCTATGACCCCCCCATTGCACAATCGGCACAACGAAGGGGGGGCCCTGCACCCCCTCTAACCCCCCGGTTAACTACGTGGACTAGTCATGAAAAGAATATAACACAACCCAACATTCTCCCACTTGTTGTTTTCTTTCCACAGGGGGCCACATGAGAGCTTAGTCATTTATCCAACCCTACAACGTCCATTGTTTCTCTACACCAAGAGAACTTCTCAGAGCTCATATATTTGGTCAATGCAGCTGCAATATTCTTCAAAGTGTCCACCTTTACCAGCAACACCTTTTTTACTTCTATCATATCCCTCACAAAGTGATACTGGACATCAATGTGCTTTGTCTTTGAATGATAAGCAGGGTTCTTTGCCAAGAAAATTGCACTTTGTTTGTCACGATCTATCCTTATAGCTCCCTGTACTAACCCCATACTTGAACACAATCTCTGCAACCAAACTGCTTCCTTGCTTGCATGAGTGGCTGCCATGTATTCTGTCTCTGTAGTTGATAGTGCCACTACAGATTGTTTCTTATTCATCCAACTGACTACACCTCCAAATAGGTTAAACACATACCCACTTGTAGATATTCTCTGATTTAGGTCTCCAACCCAGTCTGCATCAACAAAGCCACGGATATCCAAAACTCTGTCCAATCCTGGTCTTCCTTGGTAGCACAAACCATAATCACTAGTGCCACGCAAATACCTAAAAACCCGCTTCACTGTTGTCAAGTGCTCCTTCCTTGTTTTTGACATAAACCTACTCAATACTCCCACTGCATGTGCAATGTCTGGTCTAATATAGACCATTGCATACATCAGGCTACCGACTGCACTTGCATATGGAACACGGTACATGTCCTTTTCCTCTTCTTGTGTCTTGGGACACTGTTCGACAGATAAATTTACACCCACAGGAATAGGAAATTTCACTGGTTTACTATCCTGCATAATAAACCTTTGCAATATTGTCTTGACATACTTCCTCTGGTTTAACCAGAGCTTCCTCTTTGCCCGATCTCTTTTAATTTCCATGCCCAAAATATAGTTTGCAGCACCAAGATCTTTCATGTCGAATTTGGAGGACAATTGGGTCTTCAAATCCTGGATAATTTCTTTGTCATTTCTGACCAGCAACATATCATCCACATACAAGACCAGATAAATAACACAGTCACCAATTAATTTAAAATACACACAGTGATCTGCTTTGCTTCTGGTGAAGCCAAGTCCCCATATAAATGTATCAAATTTCTGATACCACATCCTTGGTGATTGTTTTAACCCATACAGAGACTTCTTTAACTTGCATACTAGTTCTTTCTTACCCTTCACCGCAAAGCCTTCAGGTTGCTTCATGTAGATCTCCTCTTCCAGATCCCCATGAAGAAATGTTGTCTTCACATCCATCTGTTCTACCTCAAAATCAAAAGCAACAAATAAAAGTAATCTAATAGAAGCTACCTTGGCAACAGGAGAAAAAATATCATCAAAATCAATTCCCAACACCTGAGAATAACCTTTTGCTACCAACCGAGCTTTGTATTTCTCCACCTTTCCTTCTGCATTTGTCTTCTTCTTGAACACGCATTTGCTGCCAATGGGTTTCCTTCCAGCCGGCAACTCCACCAGACCCCATGCTTCATTTTTGTGCAAATATGCCATTTCATCAACCATAGCCTCTTTCTAGAGTTTGCCATCCTCTGCATCTACTGCTTCCTTCACAGTTCTGGGATCATCATCAGTAATAGATAAAGAAAAATTTAAACAGAAAGCAAATGGACTATACCTTTCTAGCTGCCTTCTTTCTCGAACTGATCTTCTCACACTTGGAGTTTGTGGCTCTTCATCCTCAAATTCCTCTTCCGTTGTAGAGTCTGATTCTTCCTCCTTTAGCTCAAACTCTATCTTCTCGGGTTCCTTTGGTTGGACTTCATGTTTAATAACATCTTTAACCTCTCTGAACACCACATCTCGGTTGTACACAACCTTCCTTGTTACTGGTTTCAAAAGCTTATAACCCTTTAAACCATCCTTATACCCAATAAAGATGCACTTTTCAGATTTACTATCCAATTTTGTTCTTTTCTCCTTTGGAACATGTACATATGCATCACATCCAAATACCCTCAGATGTGAAAGAGAGGATTTCTTACCAGTCCATACCTCTTGTGGAGTCTTATCTTCCAACGCTGATGAGAGTGACCTGTTGACCAGGTAACATGTTGTCTCCACCACCTATGCCCAGAATTCCTACCCTAACTCGACACCACTGAGCATGCTTCTTGCCCTTTCCATCAATGTCTTGTTCATTCTTTCTGCAACTCCATTTTGCTAAGGTGTGTATGGAGTAGTCTTCTGTCGTGCTATACCACACTTCTTACAGAATTCTTCAAATTCCCTACTGCCAAACTCTCCACCGTTATCTGACCTCAGCACCTTTATCTTCTTCTCTATCCGGTTTTCCACTAGAGCCTTAAATTCTTTAAACCTGTCAAAGACTTCAGATTTCTTCTTAAGGAAATATATCCATGTATTCCTTGAGAATTTATCTATAAATGATACATAGTACACAGACTTACCGAGTGATGGAACTTTCACAGGTCCAAACACATCACTGTGCACAAGCTCTAATATTTGTTTCTCCCTCTTACCACCAAAGGGGAAACTCACTCGATTTTGCTTCCCATATACACAATTTTCACAAAAATCAAAATCCAAAGAGCTATTACTCATACCTTATACCATACCTTTACCATGTAGTATTTAAAGGCCCTTCTCTCCAATATGTCCAAACCTTTGATGCCACAACATGGTCTTCTCTCTAGAGACCACTAGATTTTTTGCTCCACTTTCAGGAACCATAGAACTGTTGCACCCATCGACAACAGTGCTACCTTGCAGCTTGTATAAAGTTCCAATCCGAACTCCCTGCATCAATACTAGTGTTCCCCAAACCATCTTGCAGGTATCCTTCTCGAACACTGTTTTTACACCTGCATCATCCAGCTTGCCTACAGAAATCAGATTTCTGGCCAATGCAGGAATATGCAAAACCCGGAAGTGTTCTAACCCTTCCACCTTGCAACTTCAACTTTGCTTTTCTACGACCAACGATTCTAGCCTTCCTATCATCCCCTAAGAAGACATCACCACTATCATATTTCTCATACTCGCAAAACCACTCTCTATAGGGAGTGAAGTGAAAGGATGCACCTAAGTCAATCAACCATGCCTCATAATCTACATGTGTACTTGAAGAAGCCAAGTACACATCCCCACCTTCATCTGAGGTGGTTTTTGCCTCTGCAGAAGGAGCATCATCGGATCCCTTTCCTTTGTCAGGAGCTTTAGATTTAGAGTCTCTTTTGTAGTGCCCTTCCTTTCTGCATTTCCAGCACACCACCTTTACAAGTTTTCTTGGAGATTTAGATCTCCCTCTAGATTTGGATCTCCCACTCGATGACTTATTTTTGTTTCTGTTATGGGAACGTCCTTGTACAGACAAGTCATCACCATTCTAGCTCTCCATATTTTTCTATCTCATCTCCTCCGTCAACAAGGATGAAACTATTTCATCAAACTGCAAGGAAGTTGCATTGCTACCTATTGCAATAACCAGACTATCCCACGAATCTGGTAGAGAACACAACAAATTGATGCACTTATCTTCATCTAAAATTTTAATATCAACAGATAACAACTGACTTACCACAGTATTAAATGCGTTCAGATGCTCTATCACCGAGTCTCCATCTTTCATCCTCATGGTATACAGCTTTTTTCGTAGGAATAGTTTATTGACCAGAGACTTAGATTGGTACAAAGTCCCTAACTTGTCCCACAAAGCCTTCGCCATAGCTTCCCCTAATACATTTAGCAATATTGAATCTGAGACACACAATCGTATTGTGCTCTTTGCCTTCCAATCCAACTTCTTCCATTCTTCATCGGACAATCTCGTTGGTTTAGTACCCGGAGCTACTGCAATCCACTAATCTTTATCCACCAATAGATCCTCCATCTTGAGTTTCCACAACTCAAAACTCTGACCATTAAATTTCTCAATCTCTATCTTTCCATTACTCCCCATCTTCTTTCACCACTAGAATCAATCTCGCAGATCTCCCACTGAACAGCGTCTACCACAGGCCCAAGCGAAACCCCTCAGTAGCAAAGGCGTCCCCTTGAAGCCAAAATAGCTCTAATTCCAAATGTAGTTTTTAACCCCATACAGAAATTACCTGCATACGAATTCTAAAACACAAAAAATAAACAATGCAAGAGCATAACACATAAAACACATATACACAAAGATTTTCCCCTGGATCCCAAAACTGGGACTACCAACTTGACTTTTCATTATGTTCCTTTCAATGTTACAATACATATTTATACATGCCAAAGCATCCAATACCATGGACCAAAAACCATCGCGTCCAAAACCATGTGCAAAAACCATGCACAAAACCATAGGTAGGTCCACCCATCCTAATATAGGGTCCAAAAAAAAATTCCCCGGGGCACTGCCCCGAATCCCATAGAGGGGGGCTACCCGCCCCCCTCAAACCCCCTGTAACCCCCCCGTTGCGCAATCGGTGCAACGAAGGGGGGGCTCCACCCCCCCTCTAACCCCCTAGTTAACTACATGGACTAGTCGTGGAAAGAATATAACACAACCCAACAAAACTTAGTACCTGTCAGGAAGAAGAATGATGCCATTCACATTTGTATAGACTTTAGAAATCTCAATAAATCTTGTCAGAAGGACAATTTCCCATTACCGACCATGGAGAAAATGCTGCAATCAGTGGCTGGTTTAGAACTAATGTCTATCTTGATGGATTTTCAGGATATAACCAAATTCTATTTCATCCAAATGACAGATTAAAGACTACATTTAGGACTATTCTAAGAAGATAAATAACCATTTACATGAATTAAAGTAGATCTTTGAACGTTGCAAAAAGTATGGAATTTCATTAAATCCAAAGAAGTCTTATTTTGCTCTAAATGAAGGTAAGCTTATAGGGTTTACTGTATCCAAAAAGGGCATTTGTAATTTCGAGACAAAATAAAAGAAATTGCTGAAATTTCTTTACCCCATAATAAAAAATCTATGCAACCTTTTCTAGGTCAAATAAATTTTGTTAAAATATTTGTCCTTGACTGTTCCCAAATTGTTTTACGATTACAAACCATGATCAAGAAAAATCCAATCTTTAAGTGGGGACATAACAAAAGAGAAGCTTTTGATTAAATCAAACAAGCTATTATGAATTCTCCCTCTTTAACAACTCCAAACTTTTCTAATCATTTCATTTTGTATACATTCACTTATGAAACATCTTATGTTGTTGTTTCAACGCAACTTAATGATCAAACAATTGAAGCACCCATCTCTTTCTTTAGTTCTAATTTTCAAGGTGTTGAACTAAATTATTTTGAGGTGGAGAAACAAGCTTTTACTATTTTTAAATATGTAAAGCACTTCAGGCCTTTTCTCCTCAAAACCTATACTAAAATTATATTCCCATTCTCAACAGTGAGACAATTACTTATGCAAAGGGAAGTAGGAGAAAAAAGGGCAATTGGGTAAGAGATCTACAAGAATATGACATTGACATTAGAATAGCTAAAATTGTCAAAGGACAAGGTTTTTGTAGACTGCTTACAGGAGCTTCCAACCTACCAGCAGATGAGGACTCAGGTAACATTGTACATATATTAGAGGTAAGCCTAAACGATTTAGAGTCCCAATATGTTGATCTTATTTTCTATTTGAAAAATGGATATGCTCCTCCTGAACTCAATCATAAAAGGAAAAGGGCTTTAAGATTGAAAGAAAATCAATATGAAATCATTGATGATGTGTTATTCAGAAGAAATTACAATTATGTATTATTAAGATGCCTTGAAAAGTCTAAAGCACAAAAGGTTTTGCAGGAACTCCACGATGGACCAACTGGTGAACATTTTGGAGGAGATACTACTGTACATAAAATCCTGCATGCTAGGTACTATTGGCCAACCTTGTTCAAGAATATCCATGAATATGTGAGGAAATGCAAAATATGTCAAACTACTGCTAGGAGACAATGGAAACCTACCTTACCTCTACAACCAGTCAACATTGAACAATGGGGATTGGATATCATAGGTGAGATTATTCCTCATTCCTCAAAGCAACATAAGTATATCCTTACAGCTACAAACTATTTTACTAAGTGGGTGGAAGCAATTCCACTAAAGGTAGCCAATTCTGATGATATCATTGAATTCATTGATCAATTCATTATTACTAGATTTGGCTTACCAAGTTCACTTATGTTTGATAATGCATCTAACTTTTCAAGAAATAATATGACTAAATTTTCTCTTAAGAGGGGTTTTAAACTTAAATACTCTGCTAACTACTACCCTCAAGGAAATGGTTTAGTAGAATCAACCAACAAGAACCTCATAAGGATTATTAAAAGAATTGTTGATCAAAGCCAAAAGAATTGGCATAAATCTTTGACATTTGCTCTATGGGCAGATCGAATAACCCAGAAGGCCTCAATAGGCACTTCTCCATTCAATCTAGTATATGGGAAAGAAGCTATCATTCCTTCAAATCTAGCTATTCCCTCATTAGCCCTAGTCCAATTTATTGAAGAAACACCTTCTTCTTCTTTACAACTAAGACAGTCTCAAATTCTTAAATTAGAAGAAGAAAGGGAGAAAGCCAAACTTACACATACTCGCCATCAACAGCTAGTCAAATCTTCTTTTGATGCAAGTTCTGTTTCCACGAAATCTTTTCAAATTGGAGATCTCATCCTTAAATGGGACAAGGCACATGAGGAAAAAGGAAAGCATACTAAATTCCAGAAAATGTGGCTTGGACCATTTCAAATTGTTGAACAAGTAGGCCCATCAACATTCATTTTTTCTTAGAAGATTACATCTTCTACTGTAACATTATTGCATTTACTTTTTTTGTGTTTTCTTAGAAAAATAATGTTAAATAGCATAGCTTTTGGCTTTACAATAAAATCTCTTAAAAATATTTTGATCTTTCACTTTGAAAGTAGAAATTCTTAAGGAAATGATCACAACATTTGAAAATTAGCTAAGTATCATAAAACTCTAAAATTTTCTTTTCCATTGAAGTTATAAATTCCTTGAAAACCTCAACTTTATAAAATCCTTTTATTTTGTTATCAGTCAAGAAAGGTTATGTTTAACAAAGTAAAGACTAACTACAACTAAGCATCTCCAATTCTAAAATTGTCATCCAAAACTCTTAAGGAGTCAATGATTCTCCCCATCCATTAACTTTACTATTTTTAGAGTGAAATTCAAAAATATATTCACCTTAAAAGATAAGGGATCTCATCACGATTCTGCTTACCATGTTCATAGGGAAATAATAGACTGACATTACTAACACTGAATACCAAACCAGGGTAATAGCTTATGATTATTTTAATCTTAAGACAAGGGCTCTCATCACGAGCTAGCTTCTTCAGTTCAATTACAACCGGTGAATGACATTGTCACTTTCTAGTCACCAAACTAGGACAATGGCTTTTAGGTGATAAAAAGTTGTTAAAAGAAAAGTAAATAAATAAAAATGATATATATATATACATACTTTTGAAATTATCTCTAAAGTTTGCACTCTTATATGGATGGGATTCTGAATCATTGATGGTTAAAAGGTAACCCTGTCGAGGCTATGAATGCTTGCTGGCAACAGTGGCTCTACCTGTGACAAATGAGTATATTAAAACGCCAAGTTGTAAAAGCCCCCTAATTTATCTTTACAACTAACTAAAGACTGATATAGACAAAAAGGATTTTCATCTATAAGAGGATATAAAAAGAATTATAATTAAGTGAGTTTTCTATGTTCAAAGTAATATTACTTATCTAAATATTTCGAAAATATTTTTTTCTTTCCTGAATTATTTTTACTTAGAAAAGTTTTAAAATTTTCATTATTATCAAAGATAACTAGTTCTTCCAATGAATCGCCAATTGTTGTGTTGTGAAACAACCCCCCATTTATTTTATATAAATAACTTAGGTGATTATTGTACAAATAAATAGGGACCCTTAAAAAATTAAAAAACATAAGAATATAGTTTAATTTAGGGATTTTCTTAAGAATAAATTTGATTTGTTAATAAATAGACCCTCATCAAGGCTTGAATGACTCAAATAAAGCTAAGTTACAAGAAAGAAAGTTTCATTTACCCGTCGAGGTTTGTGACTGCGATAATAAATAGCCCCTTGGAACCAAAACATATTTATCCTTTAAAAAGCTTAAGTATTAATGGAACATCCCGATTGCAAAATGCGATAACCTACTAGAACCAACTAGCAATAAAATATACTCTTTAAAACACATCGCATCTGGATAAATCGCAAGAGTACCAATATGCTCTCCGCTTATATCATTCCAAATTGCTTTGATTGCGATAAAGTTGTTTTTTAAAGACCACTCCCTAAGGAAAATCATAAAGCTGAAACAAAAGTTGCACCTGATAATAAACCTATGGGCCTGCTACACTACCATGTCATTTATCGCAATCGCAATCGCTAAAAGTTGTCGGTCATATCCATTCGCTGCTACTCCCGAAACTGCCGATTGCGGTATTGCAATAATGCGATTATCACAATCGCACATCTCTCACACTTAATAAACCGATACAGTGGTATCGCTATCGCATATCGATAGGATACTTGAAGATAAGGTTATTTACCATTTGAAAAGGTTTTGCGATGTAATATATTAATGAGCAATAAATAACCACGTGAACTCATGATTTTGATTATTGAAGGGTTCTAATGGTATTTATGATTTCAAAGCCCAAGGAGATTTGATGGCATGTTTGGATTGATTCGCATTTAAGATTCCCTTTCCGTCATTTCAAAGCCTTATGTGATTGAATGCTTCTGCGTTTAACTTCTATTGCTCTTCATCGCTCTGTATTCTCAATTTGCAAGTTTTTCCCGAGAGAAAATTGCGTAACAAGATGACTAAGTCTAAGAAAGGAAAGAAAACAGGTAAAGCCACACAATCTTCCACATCTAATGTAATAGAAATGCCTCCATTATTCTCAGATACAACATGCACTATCGACAACGGTACTTCCTCATGGGAATACATGTACCACTTGCTAGAGAGTGAGGGTCAAAGCATAATTCAGAGTAAAGCAATAGTAGACGCCACTACCTCTTCGGAAGCCTCTCACTTTGAAGCTACAAGTTCTTTCCTACATAGAATTTTTTTTAGACCGAAGATTTTACCATACACCGATATGATAAAATGGATAATAGACAATATTAACATTTACGATCGGGCATTTCAGAATTCAGGGAAAGTGGTTATTAGTTCCTTCACAGCAGAAGACCTGAAGAGAATGTATCATATACCAGACCCACAGAAGGTATATGATAAAGCCTTCCTCGAGCATTTCACAAAAGATAATGAGGAACCATCAGACCCAATTAGGCAATGGAGGTCCAATTCAAACAAGCACAAACAAGAGAAATCAGGTATGTATCCTATAGCACCTCTCGTTGCTCCCTACTCTTATGTCGCAACTATGATGTGTAGATTATTTGGGTATGTCGATACAACCAAGTTTTTTGTTGAGTGGGTTCCCCTAATAGATGCAGCAGTAAACTCTTTATAATGTATTGGGGTACTATCTTTTCTAACAACCTTGCCTTACAAATTTGGGAATATAGGCAAAAATGATTTGTCACCAATAGAACAATCCCACCGTTTTTTATGAGTGCCTACATTATGGATGCAGTCTATTTCACCACTAGTTTCCCAACTATGGGGTGGAAATGGACTATTCAAGACCCTACCCCCATTCACATATATCACAAAATTATGTGGGAATCCAATTTCCAAACCCATTTCTACAAAATATGCCAAGGGATTATGCTACCCATCCACCAAGTTGTTTTTGACAAGAGGGCCCCAAGGTTATCTGATGAGGCCAAGATTGATATTTTACCAGTAGGTAGGTGGTTTGGGGAAGAACTGTTTACTTATGTCCGAGTCTTTGGAAGCATAGCACCTCCCCATGTTCTCCCATGGTATGTGCCAGACAAATTTCTTGCTAGAGAAATTGCTTACCAAACTGTAGGGGATGGGATAACCAAGACCCTTAAAGAATTTAAAAAATCTCTTTGGCCTTCCTTTCCCCTCCAATGCGGTGTCTATGAATTACACAATTTCAAGCATGTTGTGCTTGAAATCGATCACATTACTTGTTTAAAGCTTGCCACCATTCCTGGCAGACAGTATGACCCCAATAAGGTCACATAGAACTTCACTGCTTCAGTTAAAATAAGGCAATTCAACCATGAGGAAGATGATTTCGATCATTTGTTTGAGTCAGTCGAGCTGTTTTCACAAGTCCAACATTTGGGTACTTTGAGATTCAACCCACCAGATTTGGCATGTTTCCAGCAGGATAGGAGGAAAATGTTACTAAAGGTCCCTTTAGATTTGTTAGAAATACCTAAGACAAATGCTCAAAAGGAACAGAGCTCAAGCCAAAGCTCAGAAAAGGTCTCAGAACACGATTTTGAGCATGATTCGGAAAAGGTCTTAGAACGCGATTCTAATCATGATTCATAGGAGAAATCAAAACAAGGTTCTAAACAAACATCGGAGCAAAAATCAACCCAAAGTTCAGAGCATAACTTAGAGCACAACTTAGAGAAGAGCCCAGAACACAGCCCAGAAAAGAGTCCTCAAAAGAACACTAAGAAGGAATCTGAAAAGGCCTCAACAGAGAAAGAAGTGGAAGATGTTTCCACTAAAGTGCATACAAATGTAACCCCCTTAAAAAATCAACTGGATGAGGCATGGAAACAGTTTGACGAATAGCTAAGAGGACAGCAAGGGGGAAAGAATGTTGAAATAGAAACAACATTCAATACACCCCAAAACACTGGACAAAGCTCGCTCATTGATAGGGCTAATGATAAAGTTGTCACCAAAGAAGAGATCGAAATCATCCCAGCCTTCCCTTCAATAGAAATTGTTCTCAGAGTGGAGGAAATTCCTCCTCTTTATGTCTTTTACAGTCCAAAGCATCGGGCTTTAATAAAAAGACAAAAGAAAAGGAGAAGAACAGAACAGTCCTCAATGATAATTACTGATAATGAACCAATGGATGTAGTAAGGAAGGATACCCCCATGGATGCTTCAAACAATCTGACCAAACTGTAACAGTACGTAGGTGCTTATGCATCTGCCACTATTGACAAGGCAGTAGAATTCAAACAACTAGTAAGGGATAAAGATGAAAGGATACAGCAACTAGAGCAGCAGTTGGCCGAAGAGAGACAGTATGTAGACCATCAAATTCAGGCACAAATGGCCTAATTGTGGCAGAGTTTTGACCAGTTTAAACTCCAGTATCAAGCATAAACAAGTGCCAAAGATAGTCAAATACAACAGCTGCAATTTTCTATAGATCAGTTGAAAGATAATCCTAAGATTGAGGATTTCATAAAAGAGGCATTAGAACTCAATTCTTTATTATCTAAGCAACAGACAACATTCTATCAGAAGCTATCAATCATCAATCCAATGTGCAAGAAAAGTGATTTACTTATAAATCAAGCATCTGATCTGAGGATCACATTCAATGAGATTGATGAAAAGATTTCAGGGTATATTACATGGTAGGATACTCCAGAGGGAAGAGTAGCATACCTTCCCAGGATAGAGGAATCTCATAAAGATATCCTCTTTACCGATTGGGATATTCAACTAAAGCAGGCAGAAAGAGCAGTTTCAAGAGCGACTAATGTTGCAAATAGTATCATTGAGACCATCAATGATAATTTTCACAATTCCAATTTGATACAGGAATGCCCACCTAGGAGTCTCCCCAAGATCAAATCCTTAGAAACACACTAGCAAGAAACTTCTAGAGTAAGAGAAGAGGCGATTAAACAGCTCACAAAGCTTGACAAGGAAGTATATTGGAGATATCTGGTGAAGCCACATAGTCATTGGCTAATTTTGTGTTGTGTCGTTGACTCATCCACACATATGCTTCCTACTCTTTCAGATGCAGTGTATACAGGACAATTGTGCATGAGGACAGTTCAGCCTCCTGGAGTCAAAACAATGATGGATATCTACGAGCTCAGTCAACGAATGAAGGAATAGACATCGTTACATGTTGGAGCTCGTCATTTTAATATTTTTGTTTTATGTAATTATGTCACTTATTTTAAGGAGAGTTGTTTAAACCTCCTCAGAACTTTATGTAATTTCTATTTTAGTACTTTATTTTTATTATATAAACCCTTTCATGTCTTTGAAGAAGGGGTCCCGAATTTTATAAAGAAACACTTTAAAAGCTTGCACTTATGTACTTTAAAGTTATCTTAGTAGAATCCTTGGATCAAAGTCCTGAAGTTTTATGAAGAAGGCTTTTGGAAGCTTGCACTTTTGTACTTTTGGAAACCATCTTAATGAAAAAGACTAGACTGGAGTTATTCTCTTCATGAGCAGATTTATATACATTAGGTATTTCTATCATTGTGTATTGATTTGTTTTATAAATTGATAGCCATTTTCCTTTATATTTTTTGTCACGTGTATCTTTTTTCATGCAGTTTTGTATTCATTCATTTCTGAATATGCTTGGACTGTTATTTTTAATACATTGATGAGCAAGTGTTTAAACTATATTTGATGTGATATATGTTTATCAATTATTTTGATTAACTATTTAATCAAAATAATTATTTCAAAGGCTTTTCATTTTTGTTAGTATTTGATTAATCTTCATTGTCATGTACTAAAGATAATAATTGTAGATCACACAAGTATAATTAAAATCCCCGGTAATATATAGATAGGTTACATATATATGTATTTCAGTTGAAAACCACCCCATGTATCACTTAGTTTTGGTAATAAACCACCCTTTTTGTCCTATCATATTTTTATTGGGAAACTAGTCCCATTATATCCAGTCGGAGCCACTAATCAAATAGATAAGGGATGGTATTCAAGTCCTCAACCAGGTGGTCCTCCCCCATGTTGTTGCAGCGATTTTTTAGGCTTCAACACGTTGTATCCATAGAATAGTTTTAAGATATTGGTTAAATGCAAATTGATGAATTGATTGGTTTGTTGATTGCACATGAATGTAGGATGACCATATATGATGATAGAGCATTAGAGAACACCTTCACAACTCAACTACAATTTACTAAAGGAAGAAGTAGAGGAAGGTCAAGTAATAGAGCAAGAGGTGGAAAAGTAGCTAATCAAATATGTACTTGAGATAATTTTGAGCATGAGGAGAAATCTCAACAACACCCTTCTAATTTAAGGTAGAGAAACAACAGATCCTAGAATCAAGGAAATGAAAGGCACAATAAGTCTAAGTTTCAATGCTATTGTTTCCAAAAACATGGTCGTTTTGCTAACAAGTGTTGGAAGAAATAGGCCAATGTTGGTAAGCAGCCTACACACATCTCATAAAAGCCTAAAGATAAACAAAAGACAGTGTTTTTGACCTCTAACATAACTCAAGAATGTTAAAATGATATTTGGTTTTTTTATAGTAATTACAACAATCATATCACTTGAAATAGAGATTTGTTCACCAATCGAGAAACTAGTATTCAATTTGTGTGGGTTTTAACCTTGTACAAAAATTACCTGCAAACAAATTCTTAAAATAGAAAAATAAACAATGGTGAGAACATAAAACAAATATACACAGAAATTTTCCCATGGATGCCAAAATTGGGACTACCAAATTGATTTTTCATTTTTATATTCTTTCAATGTTACAATACATATAAATACACACCTAAGCATTTATAAACCCCAATCCATAACCCCGAATTAGAACATAATCATAGTTCTCTTGATTGGATCTACTAAATGCCATGGGTAAAAAACCATCACGCCCAAAACCATGTGCAAAACCCCTGCACAAAACTATGGGTAGGTTTGACCACCATCTGTGGGTCCTGCTATAGCATTTTTTTTGGTTTTGATAAGTTAGAATAAATTAGACAAAAAACGAAAATGTATTTACAAAATGTTAAGATAGGATATGGACAAAAAGAATATTGAATACAAATGTTAGGAAAATATTTTGATAAATATGTCCATATCAAATAAAATGTTAGGGTAGATGCCCTAAAAAATGAAGGCAAAATAAAATGTTAGGTTAAACAGAAAAGAAAAAGAAATAAACTCTAAAAGTGTTGCAAATCTAAATGCCACTACTTTGTTCTAAATTCATTTTTTTAAATAATAGTTGCGTGTAGTTTCTTTAAATGCCACACTAGGTTATTTTATCCAATTATACAATTGTATCATAATTGGATTTGTTCTCATAGGTAGAAAATAAATTGGTTCAACAGTTTAATCTAAGCCAATGGAAGAAATAAGGAATAGAGATAGATTGTTTATAAAAAGAAAATATTGGGTTGCTTGTTTAAATGCACTCTGGAAGGATAAGTAAAAATGTTAGGAATATAATTCCGCGGATCCAAAAAGCTGTGAGCACGCCCGCTCTTGCTCCTTTTGATCATTGCGGGAAGGTCCGCCGAGGGCTCTTCCTCCTGGCTGCAGTCGGCTTGGGTTGGCCGCCGAAGGCACTAGCTCCTGGCTGCGGTCGGCTAGGGTTTGTGCTGGATCATCATGGAGGAACCAGATCCCCCCCAGGGGCCTTCCTCCCTTCCTCCACTTTCCGCTGCTGAGGCCTTCAGATCCTTGCTGGCCTCTCTGCCCAAGAAGAAAGCTGTGGAAGCCACCAAATTCGTGAAAAGACTAGAAGACATCACAGAGATCACTCTTCCTCCTGAAGGTCCGATACAAGTAGCTTTATCTCTGACGGATCGCGCTCTGGTTGGCCAGTTTACAGGCCTCTGACCTTCCCCGAAATCAACAGAGAACTGAGTTGCTAGGAACTGGGCTCCACTGATAAAGAACAAGGTAACCTGTTACTTCCTCAGAAGAGGATATTTCTTGTTTGAATTTACTAATAAAGAGGATAAAGATCTCATCTTCAGAAATGGCCCTTATTTCATGGGCCCCCAAGGGTTGTATCTAAACAAATGGACGCCAAACTTGGATCCAGCGGTGGATGTGCCTTCTGCGGTCCCGGTGTGGGTAAGGCTCCCAAATCTTCCTGTCCACTGCTGGAATTGGGACTCTTTGAAGCATATCGGAAACGCCCTCGGGAAATTCATAGATAAGGCCAACAGCAAAGATCAATACGACTGTGCCAGAATTTGTGTGGAGGTAGATCTGGAGGTCGGATTACCAGAGGCCATCAAAATAAGGGTAGGTCCGTGGACGCATGTCCAAAAATTAGATTATGAGCAGCTGCCATTCAAATGCCGGAAATGTCAAGTCTACGGTCACTTCGCCAGAGACTGCCCAACCAAAGGGGTTGAAGAAAAAGGGAAAGACGAGGGATGGAACCAGGCAAAAAGATCCAAAACTTCATTCAGGAAGAACGCAAACAATAATGCCAAAGTCCCCCAAGCGGGACCTCAAAATCCACCCTTGGAAAGCCAAGGGAACAAATTTGAGATCCTCGGTTCAGATATCATGACTACGCAAGAGACAGAAATCCTGAAAGTAGTCTCTCCAACCAAATCCATAAGTATACCAGAGAAATCCAAAGAGAAATTGTCAGAAGATGAAGAGGAAACTCAAGAGTCCGAGGAATCGGAGGAAGAAGGGGAGATAGGAGAATCACAGTCTACCCCCAGAAGATCTACGAGAGGCAAGATGTCAACAAAGGAAAAAAGAGACCAAGAGACATATAAAGACAAGCTACAGGGCAGCCAGCCAATGCTTGAGAAACTCCTAGCTAAAACCCCGAAGATGAAGAAGATCCAAACTTAGAGCTCCAAAGGGGCTCATCACAGCAAAAGTAAATGATGAAGATAGTCTCCTGGAACTGTAGGGGAATGGGCTCCAAAGCCAAGGAAGAAGCTATGAATAGTCTAATAAGACTGGAAGCCCCAGACATTCTTCTCATCCAGGAGACTAAATTGGAGGACTCAGTTTTCCTCCAAGCAAGCAAAAAATTTTGGAAAAAAGATGGAGCTAAAGCAACCTCTGCCCGTGGAGCATCGGGAGGTCTCGGGTCGCTATGGAATCCAAATAAGTTCTCTCTTATCTCTGAGTCCCTAAATACTCATTGGATTTTGTTAAAATTACAGCACTTAGAATCTAAGGAAACTATTTTCCTAGTAAATGTATATGCTCCTAACAATGCAGGTGAAAAAAAATCATGTTGGGATTCCATCAAAAGTTTAGCAGATCTAGAAAACTTGGAAAATATAATCATTGTCGGAGACCTGAACCTCACCCTCCTCTCGTCAGAAAAAAGAGGAGGCAGTATAGTTAGAGACCCGGCAAGAGAATTAGTAGATGACCTCATGCAGGATTGGGATCTGATAGATATCAAGCCGGTTATTGGCAAGTACACGTGGTCAAACAAAAGGGTCGGCCCAGGGCACATAGCGGCAAGACTGGACAGATTCTTGGTGCAAAGTTCCTTTCTGCTCCTTGGTTTAGAAGCCAGATCGCACATCCTCCACAGCAGCATATCAGATCATAAACCCATAAGTCTTGAACTGTTGACCCCTAAGGATCTGGGGCCTATTCCTTTCAGATTCAGCTCCCTGTGGATCAAAGAAAAGGATTTTATGGATAAGATCAGAGAGTGTTGGAAAAAGCCAGTCAGTGGATCAGCGTTTTTTGTATGGGAAGAAAAACTCAGAAGAGTTAAAAGAATGCTAAAAAATTGGGCCAAGACCCTGCCAAATCCTACAGCGGAAAGGAAAAAAATCCAAAGTGAGTTAGAAAGACAGCATCTGCACATTGAAACAGTGGAAATCACTAAGGAAGAGTTAGAAAAGGAGGCCAAACTCCAACAAAGCTTTCACAAGGCCTGCCTAGCAGAGGAAGAATTTTGGAGGCTCAAGTCCAGAAGCCTCTAGCTCAAATCTGGAGATAGAAACACCTCATTCTTCCACAAACAAACCCAGGCCAGGAAAGGCCGTAACACCATCAGCGAAATAAAGGAAGATAACCATGTTCTGAAGGACTTTAACAGCATAAAAAGTAGCTACTAATCATTTTGAACAGCTGTATAGAGAGGAATCAGCAGCTGAATTCTACGTTGACCTATTGGACGCTGTCCCTAATATGATCTCCTCTAAAATGAACCAATCTCTTGAATCAAAAATCACATTGAAGGAAGTTAAGGAAGCCCTCTTCTCAATGGAATCGGACAAAGCCCCGGGGCCAGATGGTTTCACGCCCAGGTTTCTCCAGGTCTGCTGGCAGATTGTAGAGAACGATTTTTGCAAAATGATACTGAAATCTCAAGATTGCCAAAAGATAGGTGGCTATACAAACTTAGCCTTCCTCACCCTCATTCCTAAGGAGAAAGGAGCAAACTCCTTCAACAGATTTCATCCAATTTCTCTATGCAATGTTGGGTACAAAGTCATAACTAAAGTGATAGCCAACAGATTGAAAAGGATCCTCCCCAAAATTATCCCGGACAACCAA
This sequence comes from Pinus tabuliformis, assembly GCA_031772625.1. Lineage (NCBI taxonomy): Eukaryota > Viridiplantae > Streptophyta > Pinopsida > Pinales > Pinaceae > Pinus > Pinus tabuliformis. Next base: position 156,477,811 of record CM062815.1, read on the forward strand.
GGTGGATTTATCCATGGAAGGCAACTGGTGGACAATTTCGTGCTGGTCCAAGAGGCAATCCACTCTAGTCTTCACCAAAAGGAAAAAGGTATGGTCGTCAAACTAGATCTTGCAAATGCTTTTGATCGGGTTAGACATAGTTTCTTGTTTAATGTTTTGCAAAAAATGGGGTTCGGTCCAAGATTTATCAAATGGATTAGAGCCTGCATCTCGGAGCCACGGATTGCCCCATTGGTGAATGGAAGGGCAGCTGATTTCTTCAAAGCCACTAGAGGGTTGAGATAGGGGTGCCCCCTCTCTCCACTCCTTTTTGTTCTTCAGGCCGTTGTTCTCAGCTTCCATCTTCAACGAAAGCAACAAGATCAAGACATATCAGGCCTATGCATAGCTAGAGGGGTCAAAAGAATCAATCACGCCCTCTTCGTGGATGACACTATCTTGTTGGGGGCTGCAACACCTCATTCAACATCCAAATTTAAAGAAGTTCTGGAAGAATATTGCAAGGCTTCGGGCAGTGTCCTAAACAATGCCAAATGTCACATCTATAGCTGGAATGTTCCTACCTCAACTGCAAACTCCATTGCTCGCTGCCTAGGTTTTGCAATCTTTATTTCTTGGTCGTCTTTCAAGTATATGGGACTGCCCATCTTTCACTCAAGGACGTTGAATAAAGACTGGTTGCCTCAGTTAGAAAATTTTAAATCAAAATTGCAGTCCTGGGGGTCCTCCTGGTTAAATATAGCAGGGAAATCAGTTCTCATAAAATCAGTGCTCAACAGCCTTCCCCTATTCAAATTCTCAATTCTATTGGCACCTGTGGGAATCATAAAAAAATGGAAGATCTAATCAGAACTTTCTTCTAGAAGGGAGGTAAACAAAATGAGAAAAGAATTTCGTTGGTAAATTGGGATACAGTCATGAGACCACTTCAGGAGGGGGGCTTGAATTTTAAGGATCTCAATGCCCAAAACTTAGCCATGGTAGCCAAATTAATTTGGAAAATCATAGCTCCAAATCATGGCTGGGTGTAAATTGCGTTGTGGAGAAAATACTTCAGAGGACCGAGAACAAGATGTCTGGAGCAGCCTAAGAATAAATTCAATTCGCCTTTCAGCAAGTTTATCAGCAAAACCAGTTCATTGATAAGGAACCATGCATACTGGATCCCAGGCAATGGAAAGCGCATACATATTTGGAACGATAGCATCCTTAATAGACCTCCGTTGGCAGAAACAATGAGCATGCCAGATCTGCAACGCTGGATGGCAGAAGCCAACATAAACACGATGTGGGATCTATCAACGTGGGAGGATAATGCGTGGTTGGGGTGGAAACAACTCGCAGTCCCTTCCTTTCTGCGCACTGACCTGAGCACTCTTATCATGAATTTGCATGGGATCGCTCCATCCCGAAAAACTAGTCATGACGTGAGAGGCTGGGGAACGAGTCGATCAGGCTACTCTGTAGCTCAGGGCTACGCTAAACACCTCGAGAGGCCTCACGTTCCTCCCAACCCTGCTCCATGGATCGGCATTTGGAGAATACCTTCAATCCCCAAGGTGGACCACTTCTGCTGGCTCCTCTGTCATCAGAAAATTTTGACTGAAGACAGGCTACTGAAAAGGGGCTTCTATGGGCCGTCTAGATGCTCACTATGCAAGGAAAACTCTGAATCTGCTCTCCACATCATGATCGAATGCAGATTCACAACCTCTATATGGCAGGAGCTCCTAATCTCCTGGAATTATAAATTCGCCTTTCCAACAGCAGTCCAGGATCTATTTGCGAGTTGGATGACCAAATACCCAGGCTACTCCCCAAAAAATAAAACAGTCAGGTCAGCTTGGAGTGCTTTACCAAAGTTCATCAGCTGGCAAGTTTGGCTGGAAAGGAACCGAAGAATTTTTCGCAATAAAGAACAGGATTTCAGGCTAGTGGCCAATGCAGCAAAATGTCAACTAGCTGAGTGGCTGGAGGATAAAGGGGACGACACAAACTTAAGCCAGCAGGACATAGAGCTAGGATCTGCTCTAAATTTTAAATTCCCAAAAGCCAACAGCTCCCCTTCTCCTTACAAAGATTGGCAAATCAGAAAAAATGAACAGGAATTTCAAAGTTAGATGTCCATCCAAGCTCTTCCATCTCTCTTCTTCGATGGGGCTGCTAAAGGGAACCCAGGCACTGCGGGAGCCAGAGGCATTATCATAAGCTCAGACGGAACAGGGGTGCACAGATTCTCTTGGGGATTAGGCCACTCCACAAGCATTCAAGCGGAAGCGATGGCCCTCTACCAAGGAATTAAACTCCTCAAGGATCTGGGCTACAAGGAGGCAAATGTCTTTGGAGATTCTCAGGTGACTATCCAAGCCTTGGCGACCAATTCCAACTCAACAGACCTGCAGCTTGCAAGGATAATTTCAAGGATCAAAGGTAAGGCAAAGTCCATGAAATTGAAGTACTTCCATGTCTTAAGAACAAATAACAAAGAAGCAGACAGCGAGGCAAACAAGGCAGCTCAGCTGGACGTCGGTTCCCTTCTCAAAGACAACGAAATCCTTTGGGACCCAATCCCCTAAAGTATAATGTTTTTTTGTCTCCTTCTTCATCAGTTTGTGTGTATCTTCCACCTTGGGAAAATAGCAACAGAAAACCACTTTGTTAAATGTAATAAGAAGATCCGGTTAAGAGTAGGTGGCATAGCTCGTTGGCTGAAAAGCCATGCAGAAAATCTACCCCGTCTTTGTAACTGAATTTATGGCTTTTGGCCGCCCAGTTAATGAAAGCTCATACCCGTTTCTGTGAAAAAAATAAAAAATAATAATAAAATAATAATAATAATAATAAATAAATAAATAAATATTGAAAAAAAAAAAAAAAAATTAAAAAAAAAAAAAAATGTTAGGAATAGAAGGGTAGGTAGAAATCTAAAATTTGAAATGGTTATTTCCTAAGTATCGTATTGCATCGCATTATTCATAATTGAATGAACCATTGGGCGAATGAAAGTGCAATGTGCGATACCGGTATCAGTCGTCGGATGACCACTGATTCCTGACCGTAGGATCATATTGCATCACACCATTCGTAGCTGAGTGCATAAATCATTGGGCAAAGGAAAGTGCGATGTGCGAGACCGCTATCAGCTGTTGGATCATTGTTGATTCCTGACCGTAGGATCATATCGCATCGCACCGTTCATAAGTGCATGAACCACTGGGTAGAGGAAAGTGTGATTTACAATATGCTATCACTTCAATCATTAAACCACCCGAACCCACAACCGTCGTGTCTGCCTACCATATCACGACCCCACCATTCATTCCCCACTCATACATGTTAAACTCCCTCCACCTTACCTCTCATCCCGCACACTCCTCCACAACCATACGGCCCACACTCCCTTTTGGCCCTCATTCACCGTCCGAAGTTTATCGGTGGGGAGGGGGGGAACCGAAATGGGCAATCTTTAATGCCACCCATATAAACCATGAAAGTGCATTTTAGTCTTTTGGGACTAGAAATCCAAAAACCACAAACCGCTCTATCTTACCCCCAAATGCGGCATCCTTCATAACTATTACTGCCACCCCACATCACGTTCCACTTCATATCTCCCGTCCAATCATCGGCCACCTATCCGTTTCCCATTCATTTCCGCTCCTGCACATTTATAACCAAATGTTCGTTAATTAACCTGTTGGATAATTAATGAACTTTCAAATGCTCGGCGCCACCCTTCCACTCCATTTTTCTCTTTATAAGCACTCTGCCATACATTTCAAAGGTTACACAGTTAACTTCTACGACCGAGAGTATTCTTCAAGCTCGCCTGCTCAACAGCTCAGCCACTGCCTAACATTCTAGCAGCCATTTGTCATGTTCGCAAGCACACCTTCCAAGTCCACTTGTCAGTTACCTATCTCCACTTTGTTAACTCCTTTTTATCATTCTGTCATTTACAGTCCGCAGTTTCATTTGCCAAAATTCCTCCCAAGGGAAAAGCAATTGTAGAAGTGTCAAATCCTCTAATTCAACCACAGATTGATTTCCACCATACTCCATTAGTTGACAAGGATTACAAAATCATTGAGACTTCTTCTCAATTCGATTTATTTGAAATTTATTGTTGGTGGGAAGAGCAGCTAATTGACCAGCGTGATGAAATTGGGCTCTGGGAATTCCAATTACCCCATTATATTTTTCCACAAATACACAGAGCTCCAAAGTTTGTGAGAAAATGCCAAGAATCCTATGATCCCAGCCAGAGAGCCATTATCTCACTTACTGGATAAATCCTCTATCCTATTAACACTGATTCAATTGAGAAAATGTTGTAGGCCCCTGCCACTACACCAACTCATCCTTTTACTCATGAAAACCTGATAGAAGATTACAACAAATTAGACTTTACCAAGAGATCCTAGACCCTGGAACTATTTTTAGCAATTGGTAGTCCTCTACCAAAGAGAAACCCCCCTTATGATTCATCTATGTTTCCTGATAGAACTAGGCATATTACTACTATCATGTCCTATTTGCTTGGTTATCACTGCGATCAGTCTGTCAATGAAGCCATCCTTGGTTTCTTTTCCATGTTTTCTTTTGATTCTAAACCTACTGTTATTTATGATTTTGGTCATTCCATCGCTGAAACCATACATAAGCAGTTTGTCAAATTTAACACTAAAAAAGTATTCAAGTATGCTTCAGTACTTGTGTATCTATTTATATATTTTTAGGGGGACAAATTCCCATTTTCTTTGCAGAAACTTGATGAAGAAGGATTGCCACAGTCGATGATTTTCTGGACTTCAATGGGGATGAAGGAAACAGAAGAATTCACATACAAGCAGTTCATAGAACTGTTTATTCATCCAGCCCTCAACCTTATGAGCAGCACTCCATTACCAAGGATCAGTGAAGAGATTTTCAAAGAGCTTCAGTTCATAGATCAAGCTGCAACAGGAAATTGGTATTGCTACCAGAACTACACAGAAATGAGGGTTTTTGGCTGTGAGCTTCCACCCAACAAATTGCCAAAGTACCCCCCTATGAAAATCTTTGCACTAGAGTACTTGAGTCAAAGATTGAATGCAGATGAAGTACATTTTGTAGCTGCCAAAAAGAAATTGCAATTTAAGCTCAAAGCTCAAGTTGGTCCTTCATTTGTAATACCAGGGCAGTAGGGGAGGAAGCTAATAAGCTTCTAAAAGAAATGAAATTTGCCCTCAGTTTCTCTTGGTCATATGACCCATTGGGAGTCATGTCCAAACTTAGGGTGGAGAATAAATTCACACCAGATCATCATATAGCTAGGCCTGAGATAGAACAGTTCAAGAATCAGTTGGAATGGACAAAGAATACCCTCTAGGAGGCTGAGGAGCAGGTAGTCTCTACATCAAATATGCAAACTCCAATTGCATAGGAAAAGGCAGCCAAGAGAGAGAGGGAAGAACAATCTTCACCTGCAATAGAGGCAACAAGCCAAGGCTTCAAGGTTTTTGACAGGAAAAAGAAACAAAGACTCTCTACAAATGTTGATTCGCTGTCTAATGAACAGCCTATACAATCTCCAACTCAGTCTACCACTTCTCATGAACAGCAAATAGTCCAACATGTTGGAGGCATTCCAGAGAATAAAGAGGAAGACATCTTCCATGTCTTCAGTGAAATCAAAAGAAAGAATGAGGAATTGAAGTTAAATACTTACACCCAGTTCTGGAAGCATTCTTCCAACTCTCAAGCAAGGCTTCTTTCAGTCTTTGACTCTGAGAAATGGAAGATGCAAATGGCTTTCTTACAGTCACAAGTTCCCCAGCCTAGGACTGCAACACAATATCAAAAACACACTTCTTTTGAGTTCAATGTTCAGGATGTGCATCCAATTGATCAAATTGATATTCACAAACAAACTGGACAAATGATTGCTTCAACCCTGACAAACACTGCTATGAGTTTGTCAAAATTGCAGGTTACATTGGCCAACATTCAGTCACAATTAAAGTTGGAGAATCTCTCCTCGCTAGCAAAGGATACCAAGATTCAGTCCCTGGAAAATCTAGTGCTAAGGATGGGATATGATCCATCAAACATAAATGATGCTGAGGATCTCATTAAGAAAAAGAACATTGAAGTTGCAGCATTAAAGAAATAGCTGAAACTACCAGCATCTGAGGATCCAATGGCCAAAGAAATCAAGGAGACAGAGACTCAAAAGCCAGACATGATGAAGCTCATCATAGAACATAATTTGCAAATAAAACAAATGGAGGAGCAAATGGAGAAATTGGTTAAGGAGAAGGAGGAAGCTATCAAGAACATTCAAACTTCAACAGATGCAGTTTCTCTTGCAGCAGTTCCCATCACCAAAGTTTCTACTACAGCCACTACATCAGCAACAGATACAGCATAAGGAGTTGAACAGCTTACTGAAGTTGTTCAGAACCTGTCTATCCAGACAGGAGAAATCAATAAATTGAAGGATGAGCTCAAAGAATTACGGCTCTTGAAGTCTATATCAGACAATACACACACAACTGAAACAAACAGACTTAAAGGTCAAGTGGAAGTGTTGAAGAAAGAACTCACAGATTCCTTCCTGGGAAACAAGTTGGGTTTAGCAATTTGGCCCTCCATTAAGATAATATTCAACCAAAAAGATCTTTTGGAGAAAGCTCAAGAAGTAGTGGAATCCATAAATAGGCAGCTGGAGGATATGCCAGAGACTGCCTCTGATATAATCAAATTTTTTAATTCCAAGGATGATTATGAGCTTGAGGAGGTAAGGATAAGTGACATAACTGCAACAATATTAGAAGGAAAGAAGGTTCTCACTAAAAGAAATCTCAACCTTTAGCTACAAGAAAAGTGCAGCAATGTTAACAACATGGTTCAGAGATTCTTCAACAAAATTGAACCTTTGATCAGCAAAGGTTTACCTTCCATGATGGTTATTAATGATAAGTTGATACCAATTGAATATTATGTCAAGACGTTAACAGAGGTGGGCACCCATGCAGCTTCAGTAGCCAATATCAAAGGATCAGCAACACCAACTCTCATAGTAAAAACACTCAAGGATTCTTTCTTCATCCTTGATGAAATCAAGCACATATTTTTAGTAAAACCCACATTTACTAAATATACCGAGATGGATGAAATATACAGGAGGGTAACAAATATTTCTATCCTGGATATGAAATGTTGGGAAGAATTAACAGATTTACTAGATTGAGGATAATGGAACAACATTCAATTTTTTGTGGGAACAGCCAGCTAGCTCCAACTATTTTTCAACTTTTTCAGCATTAGTCATCAAACAACACAGCACCAAAGCAGTGCCAGATCATTAGACAATTTTATTTTTGATTGTGTAAATAATCTATTTTTGTAAAAGCAGTTTAGGATATTTTTCGTCCTACTATTGTATAAATAACTCTCTTCACAAGTTATTAAGGGTTGCACCCTTGAAGAAGAATTTCTAGACATCTGATGTAATTAATCTTTCTAGATCATTAATACAAAGCAAAGGATTCTGAATTCTGTTTTGCACAGTTTGTGTTTCCTATAAGTGTTTCCAGTGTCATTCATTATGTTTTTCTTCATATACTTATGTCTTGCAGAGATAACTAGGTAGGAATAATTGTATTTCAATCTATTCATATAAGCTTTCTGAAGTGATAATCTATAAAGAGAATGAGTTAATGAACTGTTTGTTTAATTAATTCCCTCAAAATTAATAAATCATCAGCATATTTTGTAATCCCATGTATAGTTTCTCGAACCTGCAAACATGGTTTAAAGGTTTTCATACTTATGATTATCTAGCTTTCAATTTGAAAACTGTGGCAATCATATTACTTTTCTGTTTCTGCTCATCATCATAAAAGCTATTTCACTGTGTAATAGTAGCTCTCTGTTGAGATATTGATATTATTCAGGGGGTTAGGCACATGAGTTCTATATCTGTTTCATCCATTGGTCTCCCAAATTAAAACAAAACCCCCAAAACATTTATCTTAGATGCTCTGGCATAATAGCTGACCATTATTATCTTAGAGGTACAACATCAAACTGGCGCTATTGCCAGGGACTCGAATTTCATTAAGTTTTCTTGGGGCAACGATATGTATTCTATTCCTTTAAGGTGATTAAAGGTCTAGAAAGGTTAAAATCCTTCACCTAGCGACTCCACTCTCCCAAAATGGCACCTTTTAAGCACACCAGATCTCGTTTAGAGGCTGACTTAGTTGATCCTTTATCAGACCCTGAAAAAATTATAAGAAAAGCCAGTTCTAAAAGGGGACATCAACCCTCTTCTTCTTCTTCTTCAGTCTTGCAGTCTGAAGATTTACCACCATTTGATCCTTATAGTAACATTCCATCCAATCCAGATTACTCCCACTTATCACCTAGGGTTGCTGAACTCTTAAACAGGGGAGTTGATTTTAAATCAGCATTCCTCATTCATTCATTTGAAATTCATCTAAAACCCTCACTACCACTAGGATCACCTCAACTGAGTCTGACTTGGGTGTTAATTTACCAGAATACAAACCAATAGATTTCATATCCCCTACCACTTATTCATTTCCTCCCACTTTTGGACAACCTGAAGCTTCTACTTCTGAACAACCCGAAGAGACCTTCTCTATGTATTCAAATCCACTCTTCAAAACAAAGGAGGGTATTCATCCACAGGTCCAGAAGTTAGTTCTTAATACTCCTTTGAAATCATTCAGGAGATCCCCTCCTTCTTCACCTCCAACTAGTTCTTCACCCCCTCAATCACCTTCTTCAACCCCTTCTTCATCTTCTTCAGTCCTTCATCTACCCAAACACCTCATACACCACCTCTCACTATGGCTTTCCAACCTATTGTACAGGCTAGATATGTAGCTTTAGTCTTACCTCCTAATCTCGATGCACTCCCAGCTGGATACTTGAAATACCTTCCCAGGTATAATGGGGAAACCGACCCTTCTGTTGAATACCATCTTCAATCCTTTTTAGACTTTGCAGATAACATGAATATTGAACAAGAAAATGTTTACATGAGGTTGTTTGTACAATCACTTGAAGGAAATGTAAGAATTTGGTTTAGGCAGTTACTTGCAAATTCCATTAGAAATTGGGAAGAACTTACAAATATATTTAAAAACCAATGGGGTGTGAAAAAAGATCCTCTTTACTTCTCGCTGAGTTTGATGAACTTAAAATAAATTTTGGTGAACCTGTATCAAACTTTATCAAAATATTCAATAAGCTTTATCATAAAATTCCCCCTGATTGTAAACCCCCTATAGCAGCAACAAAGTATAGATTTTCTAAAGCCTTTGATGATGATTTTGTTATTATGCTGAGAGAGAGAACTTCAAGAACTCTTGAAGATATGCAAACAAATGCTATTGAGGTAGAAGCAAACAGGGCTACTTCAAATTCTTTGAAAGCTAAAGAGGAAAAGGCCCAAAGAAAACTAAAATAGACACAAGAGGTTTCTAGTTCCTCTAAGACTAAAACTGAAGATTCTAAAATAGATGAAATAACTTCTCTTCTTAGAAATCTATGTAATAGAATTTCCAAGATTGATACTCAACGTAGGACAATTCAACAAATAGTTTCCAGACCCCAAAATCAAAATCAAGGTCAATATAAAATAAATCCACAGTTACAAATTCTTCAGAGACCTAGTAATGATCAGCAGATTCCCACTCCTTTGTTGATAGATGATCAACAACCTGATGATAATACTATGATCATCAATGAAGATATAAATAATATGGATACTTCCTCTGATCAAACAGTCATTATTCCTCTTACACAACAAAATCAGGTTCAAGAAGATCAAGAGTCTTCACAGGTTTCTAAATACCATGCTTTCTCTGAATTTTTAATTACAAAGTTGAACAAAAGATATGATCTTAGGCCTAGGCCTGGCCCTGGAAGACCTCCTAAAGAAACTCCAGTAATTGAACCTCGTGCCAAAACTGCTCAAACTCAAACGAATTTTATTTGACCATTTTATCAGCCAGTTGATATTCCTCAAAATGACAAAAATGTATTGACTACATTTAATGTTGAAAAAGAGTTAGAAAGAGTTAAAATCCCAATTCCTCTTTCAGAACTTTCTAAAAACCCTGGGTATAAAAATCAGGTCTCCAAATGGATACAAAATACCTCGGTTGATGTTGAAGGTGATATCATCAGTCTGCAAGATGAAAAACCAGCAGTTGTTTTTGGCCCAAGCTCAGATATGATAGATGAAATAGTGCCTCCTTTCTATGTAACCCTTAAGACAAATGATTCCATGTTGTATAATTGTATGCTTGATTTTGGAGCATCACATAACCTCATGCCAAAAACTATCATGGATCATTTGAAACTTGACATAACTAGATCCTGTCATGACTCGTACACCTTTGATTCTAAAAAGGTGCCTTGCTTAGGATTGATTAAGGATTTAGTAGTCACCCTTGCCCAAATTCCAGTGAAAAGTGTAGTACTTGATATATTTGTCACAGATATCCCTCCCAAATTTGGAATGATCCTTTCTAGGTCCTGTTGTGCCAAATTAGGGGGAACTCTTCAGATGGACATGTCTTATGCTACTATTCCAATTTATGGGGGAGAACACCTAAGATTATATAGGGAGGTGAAATTTGTGCACACTGTTTGCAAAACAGACCAGCCAAGGAACCATCCCATTTATGCAATTGACCAAGATTTTGGTTGCTTTCAACTCTCTTCAAACCAAGTGCATGAAACTCAAGTTAAAATTGAAGATGTAATTGAAAGTCCAGTACCAAATCAAACTGATATATGGAAGCTATTCTTTGATGGCTCATGTACAAAAGATGGATCAGGAGTTGGAGTAGTTTTAATATCACCAGAAAAAGAAAACATTACCTAATCATGTAAGCTTAACTTCGAAGTTACAAATAATGTGGCTGAATATGAAGCTTTCCTTTTGGGATTACAATTAGCCAAAAGCTTAAAGGTTCAAAACTTAAGTGTTTTTACTGATTCAGAACTTATTGTCAAACAAGTCAGAAATATTTGCCAGACTAAACACCCTAGACTTAGGTCTTACCGAAATGAAGTATGGGATTTAATTGAAAACTCCTTTGATGCTTTTAATTTGACTTATATTCCAAGAGATCAAAATATTCATGCAGATGCCTTAGCTGTTTCTGCTAGTTCCTTTAAAATTAATGATCAGACTAATTTACTCTAACAAATACAAGTCAAGTATAGACCATCTATCCTAGACAATCTAAAACACTGGCAGATATTTGAAGATGGTGAACACTTGAAATCTTTTCTGCAAGTTGTAGATCAATTATCTGTTCTACAAATTGATGAATATAGATCCGAAATAAATGAAAATACAAGTGAGAATGATACTTCAGATTTCAGTTCAAAAATTGTTGATCGTGACATTATTCAATTGTCTAACAATTTTATTCCCAAAGGCTTGATACCTTTAGAAAAATTGTTTGATCAAAATGATGTCCTCCGAAATCCTCAGTCCATCTCTTCGGAAGAGGACATAGAAGAAATTAACATTGGAACAAATGATGATGTAAAAAGCATCAAAATATGTGCATCTCTAGACCCTGAGATTAAAACTCAATATCTTAAGTTACTTCGAAATTATAAGGATGTTTTTTCTTGGACCTATGCTGACCTAAAAACTTATGATACTTCATTAATACAGCATAAGATCCCTTTGAAGCCAGAAGCAGTACCTTATTAACAAAAACTTAGGAGGATTAATCCAACCCTTCTACCAACTGTCGAAAAGGGAATTAAGAAAATGCTAGATGCCCAGATCATCCTCCCTCATAGATATTCTAATTGGGTTGCAAATTTAGTTCCTGTTAGGAAAAAGAATGGAGAAATCAGACTTTGTGTGGACTTTAGAAATTTGAACAAAGCATCATTAAAGGATAATTACCCTTTGCCCAAAATGGACCAGTTACTTCAAATGGTTTCAGGAGCACAAAGACTTTCTATGCTTGATGGTTTTTCAGGTTATAATCAGGTGAATGGTGATCCAGCAGATAGAGAAAATACAGCCTTCACTACACCCTGGGGTACATTTATGTATGCTAGAATGCCATTTGGCTTATCAAATGCTGGAGCAACATTTCAGAGAGCTATGGATGTAGCTTTCATGGGTCAGGTAAACAAATTTGTGGTTATTTATCTTGATGACATTACTGTTTTTTCTAAATCTGATTAGAAACATCTAAAGCACTTGATCAAGGTTTTAGACGGGTGTAGAAAATTTGGGATATCATTGAACCCTAAAAAGTCTTTATTTGCTATCAAAGAAGGAAAGCTATTGGGCCATATAATCTCAAAGGAAGGAGTGGTAATTGATCCCAAGCGTGTGTCTGCCATTGAAACATTGACCTTACCTAGAAACAAGAAAGAAATTCAAGCTTTTCTGGGTAAGATTAATTTTTTAAGGAGATTCATCCCAAACTATGCAAAGAGTGTAAAAGATATAACTGATATGCTCCGAAAGGATCATGAAGTTAAATGGACTGTCTCTTCCAAGCATGCATTTGATCAGATCAAGAAATCTATATTCGAAGCTCCCACCTTAGCCATCCCTGATTATACTAAACCATTCAATCTCTTTTCTTTTGCCTCAGAAACAACCCTTGTTATTGTTCTATTACAAAAGAATGAAGATTCCCATGACCAGCCCATAGCCTTTTTCAGTAAGGTTATGAGAGATGCCGAGCTTAAGCATGACATAATCAAGAAGAAAGCCTATGCCCTCATTAAAGCCCTGAAATATTTCAGGATGTATGTCCTACATTCACCTATTACTGCTTATGTTCCTAATGGTGCTGTAGAAATCGTTCTACTCAACTTGACACTGATGGAAAAAGAGGTAGGTGGATCACTCAAATACTTGAGTTTGATCTAACTATCAAAACTACAAAGCTAGTAAAAAGCCAAGGATTAGCCAAGCTTCTAGAATAATCCAATTGCAAAGTGCTTGGAATCAATTCTATTCTAGAAGTACAAGGGAAGAATCCACAAGAACCTTTTGTCCTTGCACAAGGGAAGAATCCACAAGAACCTTCTGTCCTTGCACAAGGGAAGAATCCACAAGAAACTTTCCTAATTTTACAAGGGGAGAATCCACAACAACCTTCTCTTCAACCTGAAGAAAAGAATCCACAAGAACCTTTACCTTCATATCAGATTAGCCCTTTACATATTGATGACAAATTTCTATTGTCAGATTGGTATCAAGACATTGTAAATTTTCTGCTCCATTTTGAATGCCCAACATCATTCTCCAAAGCCCAGTGTAAAACTCTTAAATTGAAAGCAGTCAAGTACTACATCATAAATGCAAATTTGTACTGGAAATATCCACTAAATATTTTGTTATTATGTTTAATAGAATCAGAAACTGAAGGAATCATTGATCAGTTTCATACAGGATTTTGTGGAGGACATTATGCTTGGAGAGAAACAACATACAAGATTTTAAGGGGAGGATTTTATTGGCCAACATTGTTCTTGCAAGTAGGAGCAAAGGTCAGAGGTTGTGTTCCTTGTCAGATGTTTGTTGGTAAGCAGAAACTAGCAGCTCTTCCACTAGTACCATCAATAATATCAGCACCTTTCCTTCAATGGGGATTAGATTTTGTTGGAGAAATCCATCCCACTTCAAGTAATTAGCACAAATGGATCCTCACAGCAATAGACTACTTCACTAAATGGGTAGAAGTAATTCTGGTAAGAAATGCTACCGATTCGATAGTAATTAAATTCATTGAAGAAAATATCTTATCTAGGTTTGGTTGCCCAACTCAAATTGTCACGGATAATGCAGTAGCATTCTCTAGTGTTGAATTGAGACTTCTGTGACCCATAACAGTTGTAAGAAGAGCTTCGACGTAAATCACATATTGAAAGATCTTTTTCAACGCGTTTCGAACCAGCAAGTGTGGCTCATCGTCAGGACAAGTTGAAGAAACAGATCCAGCTTTGCATGATAAATAGTCTGAGCAGGGCCTCCAACAGGTATCTAGATCAACAGCTAGCTGAACAGTCTATACAATCTCCAACTTAGTCTACCACTTCTCATGAACAACAAATAGTCCAACATGTTGGAGGCATTCCAGAGAATAAAGAGGAAGACATCTTCCATGTCTTCAGTGAAATCAAAAGAAAGAATGAGGAATTGAAGTTAAATACTTACACCCAGTTCTGGAAGCATTCTTCCAGCTCTCAAGCAAGGCTTCTTTCAGTCTTTGACTCTGAGAAAGGGAAGATGTAAATGGCTTTCTTACAGGCCCAAGTTCCCCAGCCCAGGACTGCAGCACAATATCAGAAACACACTTCTTTTGAGTTCATTGTTCAGGATGTGCATCCAATTGATCAAATTGAGATGCACAAAAAAACTGGACAGATGACTGCTTCAACCCTGACAAACACTACTATGACTTTGTCAAAATTGCAGGTTACATTGGCCAACATTCAGTCACAATTTAATTTAGAGAAGCTCTCCTCGCTAGCAAAGGATACCAAGATTCAATCCCTGGAAAATCTAGTGCTAAGGATGGGATATGATCCATCAAACATAAATGTTGCTGAGGAGCTCATTAAGAAAAAGAACACTGAAGTTGCAACACTAAAGAAATAGCTAAAACTACCAGCATCTGAGGATCCAATGGCCAAAGAAATCAAGGACACAGAGACTCAAAAGTCAGACATGATGAAGCTCATCATAGAACAGAATTTGCAAATAAAACAAATGGAGGAGCATATGGAGAAATTGGTTAAGGAGAAGGAGGAAGATATCAAGAACATTCAAACTTCAACAGATGCAGTTTCTCTTGCAGCAGTTCCCATCACCAGAGTCTCTACTACAGCCACTACATCAGCAACAGGTACAGTAGAAGGAGCTGAACAACTTACTGAAGTTGTCTATCCAAACATGAGAAATCAATAAATTGAAGGATGAGCTCAAATAATTATGCCTCTTCAAGTCTATATCAGACAGTACACACACAACTGAAACAAATAGACTTAAAGGTCAAGTGGAAGTGTTGAAGAAAGAACTCACAGATTCCTTCATAGGAAACAAGTTGTGTTTAGCAAAAGAAATTCTGTGGGAAGAAATCACAGAGGCAATCAAGGAGATTTGGCCCTCCCTTAAGATAATATTTGACCAAAAAGGTATTTTGGAGAAAGCTCAGGAAGCAGTGGAATCCATAAATAGGTAGTTGGAGGATATGCCAGAGACTGCCTCTGATATAATCAAATTTCTAAATTCCAAGGATTATTATGAGCTTGAGGAGTTAAGGATAAGTGATAGAATTGCAGCAATATTAGAAGTAAAGAAGGTTATCACTAAAAGAAATCTCAACCTTCAGCTACAAGGAAAGTGCAGCAATGTTAACAACATGGTTCAAATATTCTTCAACAAAATTGAACCTTTGATCAGCAAAGGTTTACCTTCCATGATGGTTATTAATGATAACTTGATGCCAATTGAAGATTATGTTAAGAAGTTAATAGAGATGGGCACCCATGCAGCTTCAATAGCCAATATCAAAGGAACGGAAACACCGGCTCTCATACTAAAAACACTCAAGGATTCTTTCTTCATCCTGGATGAAATCAAGCACATATTTTAGTAAAACCCACTTTTACTAAATATACCGAGATGGATGAAATCTACAAGAGGGTAACAAAGATTTCTATCCCAGATAAGAAACGCTAGGAAGAATTAACAGATTTACTGGATTAAGGATAATGGAACAGCATTCAGTTTTTTGTGGGAACAGTCAATGAGCTCCAACCATTTTTCAACTTTTTCAGCATTAGTCATCAAACAGCGCAGCACCAAAGCAGTGCCAGATCATTAGACAGTTTTATTTTTTATTGTGTAAATAATCTATTTTTGTAAAAGCAGTTTAGGATATTTTTCATCCTACTGTTGTATAAATAACTCTCTTCATGAGTTATTAAGGGTTTCACCCTTGAAGAAGCATTTCTAGACATCTGATGTAATTAATCTTTCTGGATCATTAATACGAAGCAAAGGATTCTGAATTCTGTTTTGCACAGTTTGTGTTTCCTGTAAGTGTTTCCAGTGTCATTCATTATGTTTTTCTTCATATACTTGTATCTTGCAGAGATAACTAGGTAGGAGATTGTATTTCAATCTATTCCTATAAGCTTTCTGAAGTGATAATCTATAAAGAGAATGATTTAATGAACTGTTTGTTTAACTAATTCCCTCAAAATTAATAAATCATCAGCATCTTTTGTAAGCCCATGTGTATTTTCTCGAACCTGCAAACATGGTTTAAAGGTTGCCATTATTATTCTGGTCGGAGGAAATCTTCAGATGCATAGGGGATGACTTTGGTATCTATCTTGACCATGATAGAACCTACATTGAATCAGGATGTTTATCCATCGCCAGGATCCTGGTACACCTGGATACGAGAGAGGGATTAGGGGAGAGTTACCGGCTCCAACTTGGGGACATTATTCGATGGTATATCCTTGATTATGAGGGGATCCCATTTCAGTGCAGGAGGCGTCATGAGGTGGGGCACCTGTATAAATATTTCCCGCTTATTACTAGGATGTACACTGAGCCCCCGAAAAGATTTGTTATTGCGAGTACCCAGACTATCTCGGAGGTAGAATCAACCCCTGCACAAAACATCACAGAGGATCCTCAGAGGAGGAGGAGGGTGGATGTGGAGGCATCTCATCACGTGGGCACCCGGACTCTTGATGCTTGGGTCACTCGCTCATGTTCAAGGGGTCCTGATTTATTTCTGGGTACTCTTAATTCCTCTCCCCCCTCTTCTCATAATTTTATGAATTCTGGCATTGCATTGTTATCTTTAGTTGCTTCGGGAATGGGTTTAGATGCATGTAAATTGAGTTCTATTAATTTCCCTGTTGCATCGGCTCCCCTCACTGATCTGGTTACTATACTGACTATTACTTCGGACCCTATCCCTATTCCTACTAGGGAGGACTCTAATTCTAGTATCTCACATAGGTACAACCTTCAATCACAGTCCCATCTCCAAACCCTCACCTTCGGATTGGGTGAGGACCCCATCCCCTCAAGAGCTCAAAAATTGCCCAGGGGTAGATAATCATATATGTCAAAAGCAATCTTGAGAGTGTTCATAGAGGTGGCAACTGGTATCCTGATTCCTATTGATTGGGTTCTTAGAGCAAAGGAAAACCCTGATTGGGTTATCCCATGAAGTGCCTATCTTTCTATTGCAGGAGTTTGGCCAACCCGGACAAGAAACTAGCGCTCAAAATACTATTAGGCTCGTCAGGATTGATGTATTATTGCTACAAGAGACTTTGGGAGATGGGGCCTCCATCAAAAATATTATGTTGAGCATGCTTTCGGCTTGGATTTTCCATACTTTGGATGTGAGAGGGAGATATGGGGGATGTGCTTTGGGTTTCAATAAAAAGACTATCAAGATTGACAATATTTGGGGCAGAGAAGGATATTTGGGGGCTGATTTCATAGCCACTGATATTGATGTGCCTCTCAGACTGATAAATATTTATGGTCCCTACCATAATAGGGATAGTTTTTGGGACACACTGATAAATTCATCAATTATGCATAATGACAACATTATCATAGGAGGAGACCTAAATTTCTCCTTCGTTCATGTTGAATCTTGGGGAAACAGGGCACAGACTGACCCCTTGACGACATATTTTGAACACCTGTTGGACTACAATAACCTTATGAACATTGACTCAGCCAAGATTATGCCGACTTGGAGGAATAAGAGAACAAGTGAGGATGCTCTGGCCAAAAGATTGGACCAATTCATCATCAAAGCACTTCTGTTGGCGAAGCTGGACAAAATCATACAATGGGTGGGATCGGGGGGTATATCTGACGACTCCCCAATATATTTGGAAATTATGAATTCCAATCACAAGCCAAACTCCCCATTCAAATTTAACTTGACTTGGCTTGCAGAAGCTAAATTTCACAAATTAGTCATGGAATCCTGGACTCACTGTGGTCATGAAAACAACTCTACTCCAGTTGTGGTGATTGCCAGCAATTTAGCCCGTATCAAACTCAGAACCATAAGATGGGCCAAAGAAAAAAATAATAGGGATGAGGCTACTATACAGAAAATTGAATCTGACATTTCGGAGTTGGAGAGCAAGGGTATTGCTAGTTATTCATCCTGTGACAGTAAGGAACATTTAATACGATTGGAAACTGAAAAGATTTGCCTCCTAAGACAGCAAGAGGAGACATGGATATTGAAGAGCAAAGCGACTTGGCTGAAGGCTGGGGACGAAAACACAAAGTTATTTCAACAATGTGCCAGGGGGAGGAAAATAAGTAATACAATTTGGACTCTAAGGGACCATATTAAAAGGGAAGCAAACACTTTCAACCAGCTCACAGATATGGGAATCAGACATTTCTCCCAAATGTTCAAATCACCCAAGGATGCTACCATTGTTGAGGTACTCCGCATTGCTGTAACAATGCTTAGATTTGTTGAGGGAGAGGATATAGAGACATTAAACAAGCCGATGACTTTGTGGGGGATATTGAGGTTATTCTGAAGTGGTTCAAAAGAGACAAAAGCCCGGGACCAGATGGATGGTCTATGGAATTCTACCTTACCTTCTTTGATTGTACTGGGGTCAATCTCCTTATGGATATTGAGGATTGTAGTCTTTCAGGACAGATGCATGAGGGATTCAATTCGACATTTATTTCTCTCATACCCAAAGTTGATAACCCTCTATCTTTTGATGATTATCGTCCTATATCCTTATGCAATTGCATATACAAAATAATATCAAAAATTATTGCAATTCGCATCAAGCCTATTTTATCCAAGATGATTTCCAAGGAACAATTTGTTTTTTTAAACCATCGTCAAATTCATGAAGCCATTGGGATAGCACAAGAAGGGATTCATTCGATAAATCTCAAGAATACTAAGAGTATCATTCTAAATATTGACCTATCAAAAGCTTTTGACAGAGCTAGTTGGACATATCTCCAACTTATTCTAACCCATATTGGATTCCCTCACTCATTCATAAAATGGATCATGTGTTGTTTTACATTTGCATCATATAGCATACTCATTAATGGGGTTGCATTTGATTTTTTCCATGTTGAACGTGGTCTGTGACAGGGGTGTCCTTTATCACCTTTGTTATTCCTTCTGATCATGGAGGGACTAAGTAGACTTATAACAAAAGCCCATGCAGAAGGGTCTTTAGGTGGTGTAAAGATGTCAGATGTTTCCTATCTTTCTCATCTATTGTTTGTAGATGATGTACTTATTTTTTTAGATGGTTCTATCTGTGATACCACTTGCTTCAAGAATATTCTATCCCTATTTTGTAAAGCTACAAGTATGGAGCCCAACTACAACAAGTCTACCATCATGCTAGTGTCATGTTTACAAAATGAGCAAAGACATGCCTTACAACATTTTCAATTTGTCAGGCATTTTCAATTTGTCAGGCAAGAAATGGAGATTGGACTCAAATACCTTGTATTCAGGCTCAAGCCAAATGGTTATTGTATTGCAGACTGGACATGGCTTATAGAAAAAATTGAAGGGTGCGTCATCATATGGTAGTAGCAATGGCTTTCTAGAGTAGGAAGAGTAACACTTATAAAATATGTCTTGGATGCCATCCCAGTATATTGGATGGCCCTTGCCTGGATCCCAAAAGGCATAATCAACAGAATACAACAAATTTGTTGTCGATTCTTATGGCGGGGGAAAAATGTTGGGAGGACCTTTGCCTGGGTTAGATGGGAAAGAATTGGAAAACCAAAAAAATGGGGAGGATGGGGTATAAAGGATCTGCACTTATTTGCAAAGGCACTTGTTGCGAAGATGGCGTGGCAGATTATCACATCTGATAGTCTATGGAAAGAGGTGGTTTATTATAAATACATTCACCCTCTATCAGTTATGGACTGGATTCGCAGGCCGACCCAGGGCAACAATGGCGCATCTATCATATGGAAAGTTATTACTCATTCCATCAATGTCATTAAGGAAGGACTGGCTTGGTGTATTGGAATGGTGAGCTGGTGCGACTTGGCATAGATGCTTGGTCTAGATGTGGTAATGCACACATTCTACGACTAGAGCTCAAACAGACTCGGCATTGGATGGAATCACTCAACTCTCTCATATTGCAGATGGTCGAAACTCATCCTGGATCTCACAAAAATGGTTTAATTCACAAGAACTCAGGATTCCGAAAAGGTGGATCAGGGTGCGGCATCGTTTCATTTGTGCACTGGAAGAAGCTCACATTAGGATTACTATATAGGAGGATGAAATCATATGGGCTATTGCAACACATGGTCAATACACCCCTAGGGATGGATACTCAGCTCTTATACTAGCATAGGACCTAGTGGAGGTGGTTTGGTGGTGGCGCCCACTATGGAAGCTTAAAGCACCTCACAAAGCCCACCTTTTCATGTGGTGTATATTAACAAATAAAGTGCCCACGGAGGACAACCTAAAGCGTCGTGCCTATCATGGTCCTTCTAGATGTTGCTTTTGCAAAGACAGTGCCGCAGATATTGATCCCTTGTTCCTACATTTCCCTGTGACTAGTCAGGTGTGGCTTCAGATCACTAGCTCCCTCCACATTGTGCACAGATGGGATGGGTCTCATCTATCTGATGTCTAGAAAACTTGGTGGAATGCTGCAGCAACACAAAAAATAAGGAACCTCCCTCTGCTTGTTTGTTGGGGTATTTGACTGACCAGGAATCGTACTATTTTTCAGGATGCACCCATACTATGGCCGGCCACTTGTAACCATATTGCTACTATATATCATTTGATCCCTGAGGATTCAGGAAAACAACCTACCTGTGTCATCATTCCTGAAGTTATTGATAAGAATATCCCCTGGGCATATTTTGATGGGTCGGCACAGAACACTGGATGTGGGGGTGGGGCGGTACTACACATTAATGAATCACATCATTTCAAGCTCAAATTGGGAAGGGAGGCACCAACAATTTTGTTGAACTAAATTGTCTCAGATACCTTCTCATTTTTTTCTCTGGAACAAATCTTGTTATAAACTGGATCGACTCTGCATATCATTGTCACGTGCACACACTCAGGGGTTTACTAGATGAAGTCATCACTTTAAAATCACATTTTGATTTTATTGTATGCTCACATATAGGGAAAGGAATTTGGTTGCTGACTTTCTTTCCAAGGAGGTCGTGCAGCAGCACAGGGGGCAGTGGTTGATTCAAGAATTTCAAGACCAAGAGTTCTATCAGTTTTTCCACCAGCCATTCATTAAACAGGATGGGTTTATATCCGATTGATCATTCGACAGACTAGATGCATTTTTGTTTTTATATATTATGAACTATATGGACAACTATGTTTTTTATTTGTTAATAAATATGTCTTTCATTGTAAGTATTGGAACTATATGAACACTGATCTAGATAGAATGGCTTAGTCCATTACCTGTGATTATGCATACTCACACGCTAATAATACAACATGTAATTTTCTTATCTTGTTAATAAAAATTACAATTTTTTCTTAAAGAGAGAAAAAAACAGAAACAAAAAACAAAAAAAACAAACTCTCGAGATTAAAAAAGACACTAACAATTTTAATCAAATAAAGATCAGTAAATATTAATGGCCACTTCTAAACACTAATAATAATAATGATATAAATTAAATATTCATAGGTTACTAGCATAATCTTACATATAAATATTATAATTATAATTTTAAATTAATACGTAATTAACATAATAATAAATAACATACATACGGAAAACATAGTTAATATATGACTCGCATTTGATATATATAATATATATTATATATTATAGATGTAGGTAAAGATACTCCTATATAATATATAGGGCATAATAATAAAACTTTCCATTATCTATTAGAATATAATAATATAAATATAAATTAAGACTCCTATAACGTAACAAAAGTTTAATATATATTATTAATGGGAGATATATATTTTATTATATAAACACTATAATATATATAGATATATTATAAGATTCTTTACATCATTATATAAACTATAATATATATAAATATATTATAAGATTTTTGACATCATTATGTAAATGTATTAATATTTAATTAATTATTAATTTTTGTTCATGTCAACTATTTAGAGTTTGAATGGTGCATTTTTTATTTATCTCAATATTTATTGTTTTTTATGTTTTTGACATTTCCTCAAGTCTTGAAGATGGACATGACTTGTGGTTCCAAAACGTCGATTACAATATCTAAATCTGTGGATCTTCTTCTATTAATAAAAAATCTCAAACAATAGTCATATATGTAGTCAAAAACCTAGTTTAGTCAACAAATATAGTCTTGTACCTCTAGGTGCCTATGTATGCTCCTTCTACAGTCTTGTACCTCTAGGTGCCTATGTATGCTCCTTCTACAAGTACAGGTGAAGTGGGGGGTTTGAACCTTGAACATCAAAAGTTCCTAAAATAAAAAAGAAATCATAAAAATTAACTATATTTTAATTTTATTTAAAATAATAATAATTATTAATAACCATATAAAAATTCACTCTGTGATGTGTAGGTCACTGGTTCGAAACTCCGTGGGCAAAAATCTAGTCATGTTAAGGGTTGGCGTGGCCTAGGCCGAGTGCGATCTAGGGTGATTTTGACAACTTAGATGCCCCTAGGTCGCGGTTTCTCAAGCCACAGATCAACCCTGATGTAATCTCTAATGAACTATAAGTTAAACATATGCATTTTAAAAAGGCGTAGTCTAACTTATAGACAAAATAACCTTTTTCACCGGAATTCACCAAAATCCAACAATACAATTTCAAGATTTTTTGTTGTTTAAAATACATTTTTGAATGCATAAATGGATTCTGCACCCTGAAAAACCCCTAGGGCATTCGAATTATGCAGATTAAACAATTTGAACTCAAGTTTTTAAAATTCTTTGGCGGATTTTGATTAAAATTAACCATAGAAAATCTCATGAAAAAGGTTATTTCGTCTATAAGTTAGACTACACCTTTTTAAAAAACATGTAAGAATATCTTTACCCCATTTTATCATGGAGATTCTTAATATGTAAATAAGCTTTGTTGCAATACCATGAGCCAATACCATGGCTTATCAATACCACATGTCTGAAAAACCATAACTTATTTCATATGACACTTGTTCATATGACATTTTTTAAATTAATGAATTTAATTAAAAAAAGTGTAACTACTTTGAAAATAAATCTCACTGTTTGATTTGTATATACTACTAAAATTATTCTAAAATATTTTATGGAGGTTAAATCTCTACTATTCACATAATAATTATTGATAATCAAATTAAAATTGTATAAGCTCTATTCTAAAACAAGTATAATATGCATTGTTGTTGCTTAGTATCTGCCTCTTATGCGAAAAGTAGAGAACCCTTATGGCATGAATGTTTTTATATAACTTAGTTGTATTAAGTGCATGATTTAAGCACCATAACCTTGGTGGAGAAGGAATCAAATTGCTAACAATCTATTGGTACATACTAACATAGTTTTATGAAAAAATGGTCGTCAACAATTAAATAATTAAACTGTCAAAAAATACTATGATTAATAAAATATATTAATTGGAAAAAGGTGGAAAAACATTGTTATTAGAAATAATACAATAATTAATAATGATTATAGGTTAATAAATATTTATTGTTAAAAATAAGTATGATAATGAATGAAAAGAACATAATAATTATGGAAAAATCAATATATTTAAATTATTATTTTTGATAATTAATTTATGAAGACACTTGATGCTTGATTGTTTTTAGAAAAACAAAATAATGTTATTAAAAAGAATACAAAAACAATCAAGGAATGATTAGAGGTTAATAAATATTTATTGTTAAAAATAAATATGATAATAGATGGAAAGAAAATATTAATTATGGAAAAATCTATGTATTTAAAAAAAAATGATAATTAATTTATGAGAACACCTGGTGATTAGATGGTTTTTTATTTTATTTTTCTAAACAATTTTAAATTCTGATTTTAAACCACATCAAATTAGTCGTCCACCAATTGAAATTAGAAATTAAAATTTTAAAAATTCAAAAAATAATTTTCAATTTCTAAAATAATTAATTTTATATTTAATTTTACCAAAACTTTAATAAACTTTGCAGATAGTTTTTAAAATTTTTCAAATTAATTAAGAGTCAAAGCATTTTGACCCAAACTGATTACTATATACTTTGTCTTCTACTCGCCAATAAATTTATAATCTAATGAATGTTGACAAGTACATCCTAGATGTGGTTACTCTATTTGGATTATGTTGACATTAAACTTCAACAACAAACCTTGCTAAGGTTGGCCCCTAAAATTAATCTAATTAAATATTGAATCTTAAGTGCAGGTTTCTCCAAAAATGACAAGTCAACCTTGTTTTAGAATAGCTCGACTAGTATAAATAAGGGTCACTTCAACCCTATTTTGAGCTTCACTCATCCAAGCATCAAGGAGAGGAATTCAGATCTAAAGAAAGGGCAACATAGGTCATATCCCATGAACCTTAAAGAGGAATGAAGGCAGAATTACTTGGTTCTTATCTCTAATTTTGGGAAGGGCTATTGGTGTTTTTTTTCTAATTATATTTTGGGAGAATTTTGAAGTTATATTTTATTGGAGTTCGACCCTTTTTTGTAGCTTGAACTTGCCCTGAACTCGGCTTGATCTAGCCTCAAAATTCGTCCTCTTGACAACTTGAAATTTAGCCGGGGGAGTCTGTGATTCGGCCTGAGGAGTCTATGATTTGGTCTATGGTAATTCAACCCCTCGTGTCTTATAGAGTTTTGACCCTGAGGCAATAAATTCGGCCTCCTGTCACAACTTTGGTCCTGAAGTAAAGGGGTATATTTGGCCACAGTTTTTTACCTTATTTGGAGCAAGCTTTGGATCAATTTTTAAGGATACATTGGATCAACTTTTGGATAGACATTACATCATTTTTTGGAGACCTTTGAAGAATCCCTAGAAGCCTCCCTTGAAACAAAGTGAAAAATATTTGTGAAGTAGACTTGGTGAGTTTTTAGAGCAAAATTTTGAGCAGACCTTGAAGTATCTTTCTAAATCAGATTTGAAGCTTACCTGGAGCATATTTGGAGTTCACTTTGGATTTTTTGGGCTAGTTCTATAACAGTCATTGAATACCTTTAAAGCAACTTCTTTGGAACATTCTTAAAGACCTTCGGAGTAGGCTTTAAACCATGTTTGAGTTCATTTTTGAAGCAAATTGGGAGGCACCTTTGAGCAAGTTTTGAAGACATGTGTTGGAGATGTCCTAGTGCAGACTTTGGAGACATTTCTTGAGCAGACCTTGGACCAATTATGAAGTTTATTGAGGAGACCTTAAACTAGAATTTCAGAGACCCCTAAATCAAAATTGTTGAAGCATCTTCGAAGACCCCTGTAGCAGACTTAACGATGCCTCTTGAAGCATATTTTGAAGACCCTTTCGGAACAACTATCGAAGATAGTGTTTGGAAGTATTTTGGAGAGAGTGGGGCCTAAATTAGCTTAAGAGGATTGGATTTCTCATATATAGATCAGGTTGGAGCCTGACTTAGATTGAGAGGTTTGGAATCCTCATTCAAGGTTGGAACCTTGAAAGAATTAAATTTTTGTAGAGCCAAAACTTGAGGATTAGAGTCCTCACCATTTGATGTATTTTAACATAAGATATTTTATTTCGGTGAATTGGGGTATCTTGTGTTTCATTTTGTGAACAAATTTTAACTGGCGTAATATAAAAATTGAAATAAATACTGATTCTTCCCCTCATCTTAGTATTTCCAACAATTGGTATCAAAGCCAGTACCTTCAGTCTTAGCCTAACAACTGAAAGGAAGATCCAAATAATCAAATGGCAAGGTCAAGAAGTAAAGCCTTGTTGATGTGGATTTTATGACCTTTGTCAACAGAGGAGAAGTGCCCTAGACCGAAGCTCTTTAAATAGCCCAAGTTGTTCGGTGTGGTCATTCTCGATGGGTTTTAAGGCTTTGTTATGTATAGGATCTACCACTACTTGTTAATACACCTAAAACTAATGATTAATATAATGTACAAGTTGAATAATTAACAAAGTATAATACATAAATCAAATTAGCATTAGTAACTAAAATATAGAGAGCACTGTACATCAATTATGATACAACAGATGAAAGACCTAGAAACTTAACATTAATGGTGAAAATAATAATTGTATTTATATTTGTTACAATGTATCGAAATGGAAACTAATTTTAATTTATATATGCAATTATAAATTAAAATTAATAATAGTCTTCAACATGAGTAAATAAAATACGAATGACTACAAAAAGGTAAGTATCTTATATTTTAAATCAACGTAGAGAAATCAATGTTCATTTTTAATGATTCACATCAAGACATGTAGAATACTAACTAATGTTAAATATCTACTATTTTTTAGCATAAACAAACTAGAGAGATGAATGTAACTATTTCCAAGGATTTAAATAAAGTTTCAATTATCTATTTATGAGTCAAACCAATAAATAAATAATGAAATGTAACAAACATATTAGAAACAACTACAGTGCATATGTTAATTCAACTCATATATAAATGACATTATTTGCAATCAAGATTTTTGAACACAATTCACAAGAATCTGGATTGAAGTAATACCCAGATTAGTATCACCCTTGGGATAAAAATAATTGAAGGGAGATATAATCGATTATAAACAACTAAAATTGAACTGACAAGATGGAAAAGAAATGCAAATATTGTCATTGTTCGTTCACGGGTCCAAGCCATAGAACAACAGCATGTTATCTTCCCAAAATTTAGGAATCAAATCACATAACATTAAGAAGATCAAAAACAAAAGTGACTATGAAAAAGAGGAATCACATAAATATCATTTGATTGAACCAAACCAAACCAACCACCCTTACAATAAGGTTTCCAAATCAAAATTCCATGGTTAGAGTAATGTTTTCCAACATTTATTTTCAGTATTATCTCTCCTAAGATTCCACCCCCCATTAAAAATGTTTTATAAAATCAAATTGTTTATTTTCAAAATTACAATATTTTGTCTTTGACATATCAATCATATCCTAACTACTTGCAAGAAATAAACATAGAATAACTAACAAGTAATCTTCGCATGATTGAAGGGTATCCATAACAACTGCTTCATTGAAATCAATATCCCCACAGAGACAACCTGTCAGCCAACAAAGCAGACATAATTAACAACTTATAATAATATTAAACAAAGGCTACTACAGAATTGAGATTATGTAACAGCCGTATTAAATTTAGTAAATGTAAACAAAACAAGGCATACCTTTAAAATTTTGTTGAAACAAAGATAAACAAAAACCTTTATTTAGTAGGATTTGAATATGGAGAAATGGAAACCTTTACATTTGAATATTTAATGACTATATGAGTCTCTCTAGATTGAGTTTTTACTTCAGTTTTCGTAGACTTGTGTTTACTGTGACTTTCTCTTAATCGATTTTAGGTTTTAATTTTATCATTCTCCTATAACAACTGGTTAATACGATGTTCCAAGTGAGGTATTGTAACAAGAAATTGTTGGTGCTAGTACAAGTCCAACAAACATGGGTGAGAGGAAGAATTACTTTGAGGAGTCTTCTCTACATTATCATTTCCATTACGCTTAAACTTATCATTGTCAGAGAAACCAAAATTGTCTTTGGCCTAAGGTTTAGTCTTCTTCTATGAAGGCTCATATGGATCTTCTACATCGACAAAGACCTCCTTTACAGGAATGTTCTTCTACCTATTATGCCCACCTCTTGAAATTTTTCTTTCATTCAATTTAGTCTTTACTTTAGATTGCAAGTTATACTTCGGTTGACTGCTTTGTTCTCATTTTGTAGGTTTGAGTCGAGGGCTACAATATGAGGGTTTAAACTCCTTAGTTTCCCTAAATTCGAGTTTCAGATCCTCATAATGAAATTCGACATTTTTAGCCATGCTTCTAATTACACAAATTGGTGCAATTTCAGTATTTACAACCTCGTTATCATCAAAATAATCTGGGTGCTTTGCATGAAATGACTCATTGGGGTCATTATCAACTTGAGAATGAGAGGGGAATGGTTTTGTAGGTGGGGATTTAGACAAGACCCTAACATTGGGTTCTGGTTTCTCTGCAACATGGGGTTTCTGCAGCTCATTACTGTGGAGGAACGTATTCCACACATTGTCATTTGTAGCCAAATAATACTTCACAGAGATACAAATAAAGTCATGGTGGAATAAGGACATGTCAGGGTTCTTACATTAGGCCTGATAAGATTTGGCTATTTTGGCCAACCTTTTAGAAAGAGAAAAAAAAATGAACGTATTCCACACATTGTCGTTTGTAGCCAAATAATGCTTCACAAAGATACAAATAAAGTCGTGGATGAATAAGGACATGTCAGGGTTCTTACATTAGGCCTGATAAGATTTGACTATTTTGGCCAACCTTTAAAAAAAAATGACGGCAAATTCAATTCATACACCATAAATGCCATGAGGAGACACATATGATAAATGAACACCAATGCATAATTCCCCTCACATGTGACATAACGACGAAGAAAAAACAACAATTTTGTCACTTTGGTTTCAAGAAGGGGATCAGCATACCTTTGACATCATACGTGTGATTTTTGTTGGAGAGAAACTTCTTCCATGGAATTTCAAGTACCAAGAAATTATTTTACCATTTATCTCTTTTTGTGGGAAGGTGGATCGCCTCGGTGATAAACCAACATCTATAAGAATCTCAAGGTCATCGTCTCTCGTCGTTGCACCATCAAAAGATAGAAGCAAAGGCTCAGACTACTTCTTCATTAAAACCCTGAAATAGCTAAAGGAATTCCCACCATCCAACTTGTTTAAACAATGGTAAATACTCCTCATAAGTCTCCGTGAGGTCGGATCCAACTAGATCTATTCTAATTACTGGAAGCATGGTCGAAATATTGATAAATATTTTCTAGGGATATGGCTCAGAAAGGAGTGACATAGTAGCGAAAGGTTACGAAAACCTAACAGTCAGTAGAGCAACATGGGAAGGTTGAACAACAAACACAAAATGCATTGAATGGGAATAAAAACCCTAATGCATGAATCGGTGGAATAACGGGACCATTCGTACAAAGAAATAAGTGCGACAACCAAAACAATACCATGGCTCGATGATTTGAGTCGATTAATGGTGAATGGTATTAACAGGTGATGAAACTACAGTATGGGTTCAGACATGCTATGCCAAGTTATCAAAGGCCACAAACATTTTAATCGACATAAATCATGATGGATCTGCTTACACTTGCCTCACATCGTTTCATCATAATACGTAGAGAATTATGGATACGAACATTAAATTTTGTACACAACCAAAGATTTTGTTATTGAATATAATGACCATCAAACCATAGCTACAAGACAACACATTGATTGATAGCTTTAAAAATCATCAACAATATGACAAGGTCACGAATTGACAAGGTTTCCAATGTAAACATATGAAACCTTTGCCATAACAAATAAACCATATTAATGTAAGAGCAATAAAACTTATAAAACCAGAGTATCAATACCATCAAATTTGGAATGAGACCTTTCACATATGGTAAATAGACCAATGTTATATTAAGGTTCGACATCCATATAATTCAAATAACCCGTTAAAACGTAAACAAAATCATGACTGGCGTGCAATGTGAAATAAAAATAAAAATAAAAATATATACATAAACCATAATGGAAATTTTAATAACATGTTGACTAGATTAAATACATAGGTCAAGTTGTTATTGCAACAGAAACAAATGCGCAATATTATGTAACAAAAACAAGCAGTAACACACGTCAAGAAATTAAAGATAAGTGTTCCATTTGGATGGAGCAAGACGCCATTATTATAAAAAAAAAGTCATCTTTAGAATCCATATTGAAATCCATACTTCAAACCATCGTCAAGACTTGAATTCAAAACTAATTACGAAAATCAAAAGAAAACACCCAAATCAAAAGAGGGGCCCATATCATTTCAAAAATGAGAGGGGAGTTAGTTGGGTAGCCAACAATCAACAGCTCGCTGGATGAACCAGTTATCTTTGTCTTGAAATGAGTTAAGTATTGGGAATACAAATTATTTGTTATATAAGATATAAATGATAAACAATCTAAAAGTTGATCGCTTCAGTTTTGCTTGAATGTAATTAGCATTAAACTATTCAAATACCTGTTGAAATTAAAACAACATACATAAATCTTATATGTAATTCGTATATGCTTTCAGAGAACCAAATAACCAACAAGTTAAGAGAATGAACTAGTTTATCAGGATGGTGGTTTAAATGCAAATTTAATACCACATGCATTACTTGTAACAACCCTGGTGAAAATTCCATGTAATAAAAGTTAATAAAGGCAAAATAACAACCACGGTTATGGGACACTTATTCCAAGTTGAATGTTGTGCAAGACATCCTACTGTGGGTGTTCATTTGGTTTATTATGGCTAAGGAAATTGACAAAGTCAATGGCAAAGGCTTTTGAAAGGCAAAATGGAATTTTTGGCAATTTATTTATGAAAATAATGGAAATTAGGAAAAAAAGGAAGGTGAAAGGTCACAGGTTGCATGTGAGGAGGAAAATGAAGGAAAATAATGGAAAATGAAGAAAATAGAGACCACAATAATAAAAAGGCTTCTAAGGATTAGTTCATAGCTTTTGGTTAGTTTATTTTTGGAGTTCTCTCTCTATTCTCTCTCTCTCACACTCTTGGACACTTAGAGTTTTCTTGGAGCATTTCAACATTGGATCAAGAAGGGCAGAGAAGGCAAAGAGGAAGCAAAGATTAAGCAAGGAAGAGCAGGATCAAGCATCTACAATGGGTTTACTTGCAGGTATCGATTTGCATGTGTGATTTCCTTGCTAGATTTGGCATGCATGATATTGCACGTGTGTTCTTGGTTCTCTTCCTGTCATTAGCATGGGTTTTTCCAGGTGTGATAGTGTTCTTCCGCCTTGACTTTCCATTTCCGGATAGCCATGATGTGATGGGGTTCTCATGTTTTGGTTGAGATGGATTACCGAATGGATTTGAATCTGAGTGACGTGGATCTATGAATGAATGAACACATGGCCTAATGATCCCTGAACCGAACTGTGGAATGTGGTAAAGCCACTGGCCTAGTGACCCCTGAACTAGACTATGGGTTGAGGTAAAGCCAGGTATTGTGTGCCTCAGTGGGCCTAGGAATCCTTGGCTGGTGAATGGCGAGATATATGGTAAAGCCTAGAGTTGGTTGCCCTTGATCAGGCCTAGGAATCCTTGCTGGTGAATGGCAGGATATATGGTAAATCATGAAAGGTGGTGTCTCGATTATGGCCTAGTGATCCCTATATCAGACCGTGGATTGCAATAAAGCTTAGAGACTAGGAAGCAGGAAAATTCCTCACGTTGTAAGTGGATAAATCTGGTGGCGTCCATGCTTGTTTATGGCTTAGTGATCCGATGAGGATTATGGTAAAGTATGATTCTGTTGATGAGGGTGAGGTGGCTTAGCCTCGGGAAGCCCTAGTTGGTTCTTTTGGTTTGGGTCCTGTTGTCATTGTGTATTTTTTAGGTTGAGGGAGTAAACACATAAGACAACATCAAAACCACTTTGGACGGTGGGATCTAGCCCTACCAGCTTCAGAGAGGGATCTCTCTGTAAAATTTAGCTTTGTTTTGAGGTAAATTTTAGGCTAGTTATGATTGTACTTGTTTGTTTTGATTTGATTGGTTTGGTTGATTTAAGTGTTATAATTGCATTGGGCTATGGAGTCTATCAATTAAACTGGATTTTGCATCAATTTTTTGAGGAGTTCTCAAGGGCAAGGTAGGTTGCACTATTCGGATCTTTTTAGAAATTAAATGGATTGTGAAGTAGCAGAGACGAAAGGCTAAATAAAAATTAAGGAGAAATTAAGAATTCCTTAATTTGACTTCAGTGGAAAACATGAAAATTATTAACAACCAAAATAGGGTGCTCTAAATAACAAATCATATTCATCACAGTTTCTGCTAAATAATTGAGATTTCAGAATAACAGAGAAAGAAAAACAATGTTTAAACAAATAAACTGAAGAAACACATCACCATTTGATACACCACATGAATCTTGTGAAAGGTCCCTGTCTTATTGATGCTCCAACACTTTGAAAATTACAATATGCAAAAGAAATTACATTTAGAAATCAACATCTCTTACTTCAAATGATGAAGTATTTATAAAAATTCTAAACTAAAATATCTTGAAAAAATATCAAGATTTGTTACAAATATCTCAAACTGTATTACACAAATAGAACTAAAATATAGGACATTCAAAACTAATGAATCTACTTGGAACTATATTTTTGGATTGTTGGTGACAAAGAAGAGCAATTCGAATATGATAGCAACTCTTATTTGATGAGGTGGCCTCCAAGTCACTAACTGTCTTTGAGCTTTTTCCTCCCGAAATTCTAAAAAATAGGGTCCTGTAATCCCTTTGTATATCCCAAACCGTAATAGCGGTTAGAAAACTGAGAGATGTTTTTGTAAATGATGATGTTGGAAACAAAAACCTCTTTCAATTTTTGAAAATTCATTTCCACCTGCTCGAAAAACCACATTTGAAAACACTAACTAAAAACAGGAAAATTTCGGGAAAACATACCTGCAAATATTCATCCAAATCTCCCAAACCATAACAGCTGTTACAAAACTGAGAGAGGTTTTTGTGCATGAGGATGTTAGAAACAAAAATGTCTTTCAGTTTTTGAAAATGCATTCTCAGTTGTCTGTAAACCATGTTTTAAATGACTGTGTTGTATATGAAAAAACATATTTTTAACTAACCATGAAACGAACATATGACGTGGAGGCATGAG
Organism: Pinus tabuliformis; assembly: GCA_031772625.1. Lineage (NCBI taxonomy): Eukaryota > Viridiplantae > Streptophyta > Pinopsida > Pinales > Pinaceae > Pinus > Pinus tabuliformis. The sequence goes on from CM062815.1 coordinate 156,510,884, forward strand.
GTGACATGGAGGTGGGGATGATGTGGAGACATGACGTGGAGGTGAGTGGGGACAACAATCCAAGTGGCAGGCAGTGAGTGGTGTGGGAGTGACAGTGAGGTCAAATGTTAATTTCGTAACGGACATGGCCAGGTGTCGGGATAGGAGTGGAGGGGAGCGCGCAGGAAGAGCTAGTGGGAAAGGGGGAGAAGGTTGGTGGATTTCGGAGGGGGTATAAGGCGGTAAGTGGTATTAGTCGGCGAGGTGGGCAAGGTGCGAAATGTGGGGAAGGTGCCACGTATGGATGGGGCTCGGCAGGAGAAACTACCTTTTTAGACCCCCCCCCTCTCAGCAGTAAAGGTAGGATGGAGAAGGGGGGCCGAAAAAAGATATGAGTCATTGATCGAGATCAGTGGGGAATCCCGATGCTCTGACAGCAGCATCCTTTAACCATATAAGACAAAACAACTTTGTCCATATGCGCCTTATTACAATTTATTTAATCACATTTAAATGATGTGATTAATTTAATATAAACACACTTAATTATTCTCTAATGTTGCATTTCGACTTGCAAGCATATTTTTTTTTAATTTCTCAAGGTTTTGACCTTTTTGGAAATAATTTAAAACATGGAATATTATTTACAACATCTGAAATATAATAATCATCAGCTATAATTAAGCAATCCTATAAAAATTATAGGACCGTAACAAGTCCCACGTTCATGCTTGGAATATGGCATAGGGGTGATTGGATGAAGAGAGATTTGGGTCAGCAAATCTATGGTCGAGTAGAACGTGGCAGTCCCATACTGGGTTAGCTTTTGCAATAATTAATAAAAGTTCCTTTCTTCAGTGTTTTATGAGCAAACGTACTTGATTATATGTGGCAATTATGGTTGTTGTATCCTCATTATTTATGTTGTTTATATGTTGGTTATGAGTATGTTTTATGATAGTGAATATGTGTTGTTCTTGTCATGTTTCAATTTGTAAATGTTTGAGCAATGAATCTATGACCTAATTGATGATAATGCAGCTAATGTGATAAACCATCAATCCTTCTTAGCGATTCTCAGATAAGTATAAGACCCCTATGCTCAGATATGTTATTATGACCTGTATAATACATATTTGTGACATGTTTGATGAAATTCCTGCCATGGTTAGTAGGGGTCCATTCAAGTCTTTGTTCAAGAATTTGTATTGGCATCATTGTCTTTATGTTTCTTTTCATTTCTGTAAATTCCATGAAGTTATGGGTAGTGACTGGGTCCTAGCCCTGGAATTTAACCTTAAATATCGCAGTTGTTGGCATAACATTGACAGAAAAAGGCTACAGTTGTACTCAAGCATGCTCATGGGAGTGACTGGGTCCCTCAGTTGCTTGGAGGGCTTGGCAAGGGAGCGACTGGGGCTCTAGGTCCTTGAACTATTGAGTTGCCTCAAGGGTTGGTCACCTGGAAAGGTGGGGTAGCTCTTGGAGGTTCTGTAGGATATGTGGATGTGTGGATGTTCAGTTTAGTTGTGTTTTGTCAGTTCCACTTCCTTAAGGTGACCTAGGAGGTTGAAACAGATCATAGTAGCCTCTTGTCACATGTTTACCCAAGTTGGTCGGTTACTTGGGTAGATGTGAGAGGAGGGTGTTACAAAGTAGTATTAAAGCATGGTTTACCCCTTGGACTGGATGGGTGGTGTGTTGGTCATGCATTCATGTTGGTTGCATATGTGTTATCATGTTTGTGGTCTATATACTGGATATGTATGCATGGTGTTGGATATGGTTGCGGTGGTGTTACCGTGTGAAAAGTTAATGCGTTGTTGTTGGATGTGTTTATCATGAGTTTATGTCGGTTATGCATTAGATATGCATGTCAGTGTTCGTATGTCTCGTGTATACATGCATGTTGTCCATATGTTGATTATGCATACAGTGATATGGTTATAGTTGCTATGCATGAGGTCATGATGTGTGGTGGGTATGGTCATGTTTTTATGATTCGATAATGGTTGAGATGACGATTAAATGATGATATGATTATGTTTATATATGTATTGTACTAATCTAGTCAATCTTGCAGATGAGATAACCTCCCTGAGTTATACTAAGGTATGTTGGTTTGTTTATGATTTGATTTAGAGGACATAATATGCCTTGCAGGAAGAAATCAAGATGACTAGCAAGATGGTAGACTACAAATATTCTCCCTATGAATCAGATGAGCAACATGGTGTTGGGCACTCTTCTGACTTAGTAGACACGTTGAGGAGTTTGAAGGAAGAAATAAGGAGTTGTAAAGCAAATAATGACATAATCATGCAGGCACAAGAGAAACAAGCAGAAGTCAATGCAGTAATTCTTCAGAGTTTGTCAGAATTGTTGAGACAGGGACCAATCCAGATCAGCTATGGACAGGAGGATGGGACAAATGGGGCATATGGAAGTAGGTCTCATGGTGGTCACTAGTTAGATATAGATGACATGATTAGAGATGGTAGATTTTTGGGTACTCAGGATAGAAGAGGTGATGGAAACGGGTATTATTCTAGTTCTAACACGCACTATGATTGTCACCATTATCACCTTTACAAGAGAAGCGATAGGGGATACTTGCCGGATGATTTTAAGAAAGCGAAGCCACCTACTTTTGATGGAGAGTTGAAGAAGCTTGAGGATGCAAAGGCTTGGTTACTTGGCATGAATAAGTTATTTGAACTGCATGATTATACAAAGAATATGAAGGCTAGAATAATTATCTTCAACCTCAAAGGGAAAGCAAATATATGTTGGGAAGATGTAAAGCGGGTCAAAGACATCAGGATAGAGGAGTTGAGTTGGTATGAATTCAATAGACTCTTCAGAAATAAGTACTTGTCAGAAAGGTACTATGACAGCAAAGCCAAGGAATTTTATGAGCTCTAAGTGGGATCGATGACAGATGAGGAATATAATACCAACTTCTTGGAGCTATTGAGGTATGTATCGTATCTTAAAGATGAAAAGGTTAAAGTTCATAGTTTTTTTAGTGGATTGTCATTAGCATTTAGAGATCATATTGAGTATGATGAGCCTCGATCACTTAAGGAAGTTATTGGGAAACTAAATCATTGGTATGCACAGTAAAAGCGCAAGATAGGATCTCAGCAAGGATGGAAAGGGAAATATAAAAGTAAGGGTAAATGACAATCAAAAAGAACAAGGCCTCAGAATTCATAAGAGAAAGAGAATTTTGCATCGCATAAGAAGTTCAATGCAACTAGACAAGGACATGGGACACAATAGTAGAATAGAGGTGATGGTACAGGACAATTGGAGTGTTGGACATGTGGTAAGGAGCATCTTAAGAGGGATTGTCCACAGAATCAAGGTGGTAGGCCTCAGATCTATAGTGCACAGCAGGCATAGCCTGTTGGGGATGTTGGGAAGAGCATTCTTCATATCTATGAAGTGTTGGATAATAGGCAAGAAAATCATCAAGCATCTATCATTGAGATGGATGGTAAGCTTTGTGATCAAGTTGTTTCTATTTTGATTGACCCCGGATCTAATTATAGTTATGTTAACCTTGACTTGGTGGCTAAGTTTGGTTTGAATAAAGAAGTGAATGATGAATCTTGGTTAGTGCAGTTGACTATAGGTACCAAGAAGAGAGTTCATCATTGGGTAAGAGCTTGTGCATTTGAGTTGAATAGCATGCCTACTTCAACACATTTGAAAATACTACCGTTGGGGTCATATGATATGCTTTTGGATATGGACTGACTATATTTTCATAGGACCAAAGTGGATTGTTATGACAAAGGCATTGTGTGCTTGGATGATAATGGGGAGGAAAGAATCTTACAAGGTAAGACGAAAGAAACATCAGTTAGGATGGTGACAACTATGCAGGAAAAACACAGTCACATAAAAGGGTGTGTGTTATTTGCAGTACACATTTCTAATGATAAAGGTAAGGAGGATGTGGATGCAGAGATATTGAGCAGGTACCTGATCTTGCAACAGTTTCAGGATGTGTTTCCAGCTGAGATTTTAGAGTTGCCACCTCACAAGGAAGTAGACTTTTTTATTGAGTTGGTACCAGGGGAAGCACCAGCATCAAAGGCACCGTACAGAATGAGAACTCCAGGGTTAGTAGAGATGAAGTTGCAGTTGAAGGAAATGCTTGACAAAGGATACATTAGGCTAAGTGTATCACCATGGGGTGCATCAGTCTTGTTTGTAAGAAGAAGGATGGTACTCTCAGGTTATCCGTTGATTACAGGCAGTTGAACAAGGTGATAATCAAGAACAAGTACTCGTTGTCGAGGATTGATGACTTATTTGATCATTTAAAGGGAGAAATAGTGTTCTCAAAGATTGACTTGAGATTTGGATATCATCAGGTACACATCAAGGAAGAGGACATTTACAAGATAGCTTTCCAAATTAGGTATGTGCATTATGAGTTTGTTGTAATTCCATTTGGTTTGAATAATGTTCCAACTACCTTTATGTGCCTGATGAATAGTGTGTTGTGTCCTTATCTAGACAAGTTTTGTTGTTGTATTCATTGATGACATTTTGATATATTCTAAGAATGAGGAAGGGCACGTCGAGAATTTAGCAACAGTGTTGAGACTGTTGAGAGAGTATCAGTTGTATGCTAAGCTCAGTAAATGTAGCTTCTTTCAGATAGAGGTGCATTACTTGGGGCATGTGGTCTCCAAGGAAGGCACAACAGTAGATCTAGAGACGAAAAGAGCTATCATGGAGTGGGAAGCTCCTAGAAATAGGGATGAGGTAAGATCATTCATGGGGCTAGCATGATATTATAGGAGGTTCATCAAGAACTTCTCTCAGATTGCATATCCTATTACGTCATTGCAGAGGAAAGGTAAGAAATTTGAATGGATTAAGGAATGTGCAACAAGTTTTGAGAAGCTAAAGTAGTTGTTGACAAATGATCCAGTGTTAAATATTTCAGACCCGGATAAACAGTTTGTAATGTGTACATATACTTGCAAGAGAGGACTTGGTGGAGTCCTTATGCAAGAGGGACATGTAGTATGTTATGAGTCATGGAAATTGAATGAGCACGAGTAGAACTATCTGACACATGATCTTGAGTTGGCAGTGATTATTCATGCATTGAAGATGTGGAGGCACTATCTTCTTGGCAGGAGGTTTGTATTGATGAGTGATCACAGTGGGTTGAGATACTTGTTTGACTAGCCAAATCTAAATGCCAGGCAAGCTAGATGGTTGGACACGATTAGTGAGTTTGACTTTGAGACCAAGTATATCAAGGTAAAGAGAACATGGTTGCAGATTCTCTTAGCAGGTGGATACATGTAAATCACAATTCAGCTATGAGTTCTTATGGGACAAACTTACAGGATCAGATTTTATAAGTAGGTCGGCAGGATGACAGGTATAGAGAGCTTGTGCACAGGTTATAGTGGAGTATGTTTGGTCCCTATAATACTAGTGTAACCCCTCATTGTTATTAGTGCAACCCCCTTATTCTTTTGTTGTGCCCATGTAGTCCCCATATTGTTATTATTGTGCCCCATAGAAGCCCACTATTGTTATTGTTGTGCCCTTACATTATTATTGTTATGTCGGCTTTGATTATATTATGACCACTTAGACTCCTATATATAGAAAGGAGGTTTAGTCATTTGTATCATCCAATAATTGTTCATTTGTGTAACTTAAAGGAGGTTTCCCCCTCGAAGAGGCTAATTTTTAAAGCGTTGATCTATCTTTTCTATCTTTTTGTGAGTTGGTTTCATAACATTTGGTATCAGAGCTTTGGATTTTAGGGTTTCGCTGCTCCAAGCAGGGCATCGTGGAATTTTCGCTATAAATTTTTTTTGCGACGTTTCAAAAGCTAAAAAAAAAAAAACCATTTCAGCTGAAATCATTCTGAACCTTAGGTCTGAATTTTAGATGTTGTCTCGCTATATTTTTGGAGATATGATCTGAGGAAGTTAGGGTTTTTGTAGACTCTCGAATTACATTCCAAACAGGTAACCTTGGGAAATTCGTCATAACTTTCTCTCTGGGCATCTAATTGAAATGTCGTAAAAAGTGATAGAAATAAGACGGAATGTAGTTTGTTGAATATCAGTTATTGAACCAGAGGTCAAAACAGTGACACGTGGCACATCGTACAAGTTTTCTCTACTGAACTAGTCTATAATTAGGTCATTGCGGGAAATTGGTCATAACTCTTTCTTCGGGAATCCAATTGTGATCAAACTTGCAGGGTTAGAAAGAGGACTCAAATAACTATTACAAGGTGTAATTTATGAAATGGGAGATCCAAAATTACAGAGTTACAGTCGTTTCAAGATCGAGCTCCTAAAATCAAGAAAAAGCGATATGAGGAAGTTTGATGGCAAGGATCTGTAAATTGGATACTACAAATGGAGCAATATTTTGATCTGCATGGTGTACCACTGTTACAAAAGGTACATATTGCATCTTTATATTTAGAACCATATCAATTTTTATGGTATAAAGGGATTTGTTCTAGTAAACCACTTGTCACTTGGTCAATTTTCACGAAGGAAATGATAGCACATTATGAGGATACAAAGAGAAACACCTTCTTTAGCCAATTGATAAATCTCAAACAAAAGGGTTCAATGGCAGAGGACATTGAGGACTTTCAAAAATTGAATAAAAGGGTAAATGATATTCCAGAGAAGCAGAGGATTAATGTCTTCATAGGGACTTTAAAAGATAACATCCAACATGAGGTTCGCCTTTCAAAACCTGATTCATTGGAGAAGGCATATAGGTTGGCAAGAAAAGTGGAAAGAAAAATTATGGCAACAAGGAAGTCTACCCCTCACAACTATAAAGATGGAAGTGTTGTTTCTCCTAGCCTTCCACAACCTACAAGGTTGACACCACAACAATTGGAAGAAAAAAGAGCAAAAGGGCTTTGTTACAGTTATGATAGCAAATACACTAAAGGTCATAAGTGTGTTGAGAAGAAATTATTTTACATAGATTGTGAAGAGGAGGAAGAAAAGGATCAAGAAATGTCAAAAGAAGAGGATATACACCAAGAACCAACCCCAGAGAAAGAAGAAATGAATCTGACCATATCTTGTAAAGCATTGGAAAGAATTACCACTCCTCAAACTCTCAAGATAGAAGGACATATCAAGAAGAAGAAGGTTCAAATAGTGAAATATCAAGAAGAAAAGGTTCAAGAAACATCAAAAGAAAAGGATAATCACCAGGAACCAACCCCAAAGAAAGAAGAAATGAATCTGGCCATATCTTGTAATGCAATAATAGGAATTACCACTCCTTAAACTCTCAAGATAGAAGGACATATCAAGAAGAAAAAGGTTCAAGCAGTGAAAGATCACATCGAGCATCAACAACAAGTTCTCCAACTTTTAAAGGATAACCTCACTTTGGCACAGAATCAAATGAAACAACATGCAGATCAATATCACAATGAAAGAAGTTTTGATGTAGGAAATTGGGTATTTTTACGAATACAACCATACAAAAAAATGTCCCTCAAGCAAGCTAAGAAGGATAATAAATTATCACCAAAGTACTATGGTCCTTACAAGGTGCTGCAAAATATTGGTACTATGGCATACAAATTGGAGCTTCCTGCATCTTCCCAAGTGCACCCAGTTTTCCATGTTTCATGCTTAAAGAAGGTTATAGGTGAGAAGATCGCAGTTCAAACAATATTGCCAGAACTTAATGAGGAAGGAAAAATCATATTAGAACCAGAAGCAGTCACAAAAACAAGAAATTGACAACTACGGAATCGATCAATTTTATAGTGTCTCATCAAGCAGAAGAACTTACCCGCTGAAGATTCCACATGGGAGGATGATAATTTTATACAGAAGCATCTAGAACTACTCAAGCGTTGAGGACAACACTTTTTGAAGGAGAGGGGCATGTTAGGTCCCTATACTACTACTATAACCCCTTATTGTTATTAGTGCAACCCCCTTATTCTATTATTGTGCCCATATTGTTATTAGTGTGCCCCATAGAAGCCCACTATTGTTATTATTGTGCCCTTATAATATTATTGTTATGTCGGCTTTGATTATATTGTGAACCCTTAGACTCCTATATATAGAAAGGAGGTTTAGTCATTTGTATCATCCAAGAATTGTTCATTTATGTAATGTAAAGGGGGTTTCCCCCTCGAAAAGGCTGATTTCTAAGGCGTTGATCTATCTTTTCTATCTTTCTGTGAGTTGGTTTCATAACAAAGTACAAGTAGTGGTACAGGTACAGTTGCACAGGATGCGAACTATCATCTCTCAGCAAATGGCTTGATCAGATTTAGGGACAGGATATATGTGCCAAACAACAATGAGCTCAAGAAGATTATTTTGAGGGATTTTCATGTGAAACCGTATTCAAGTCACCCATGCTGCCAAAAGACATTAATAGTAGTAAATAAGTTGTATTATTGGATGAATATGAAGAAGAATTTGGTAGAGTTTGTGGCTAGATGTTTGGACTGTCAGTAGGTAAAGGTAGAGTATAAGCATCCAGGTGGACTACTACAGCCGATTCCGATTCCAAATATAAATGGGAGCTCATTTCTATGGATTTCATTACTGGTTTGTCGAGGACATCTAGACAACATGATTCCATCATGATTGTGGTGGATAGGTTCACTAAGGTAGCACACTTCATTCGAGTGAAGACTATTATTCAACTAGTGATGTGGCACAGGTGTTCATCAAAGATGTGGTCAGATTTCATGGTGTTCCGAAGAATATTGTGTCAGACAAGGATGCAAAGTTCACTTCCAAGTTTTGGAAGGAGTTATTTGCAGGTTTAGGTATAGAGTTGGCCTTCAGTACAACTTATCATCTGCAAACATATGGATAGACATAGAGGGTTAATAGGATATTGGAGGACATGTTGAAGATGCATGTGATGCATCAGTAGAGGAGATGGGAGGAGTACCTTCTGTTGGTTGAGTTCACTTACAATAATGGTTACCACGAATCACTGAAGTTAAGTTTGTTTGAGGCATTATATGGGCGAAGTTGTAATACTATAATCAGTTGGAGTGATCCAATAAACAAGGTATTGATTGGACCAAACATGTTAGCAGAAATGGAACATGAAATACAAGTAATCAAGAAGAATCTAAAGGCAACACAGGACAAGCAGAAAAGTTATGCAGATTGGAACAGGTTGTTTAAGGAGTTTCAGGTTGGGGACAAGTGTACTTGCGCATCAAGCCAAAGAAGAGCTCCTTGCATATTGGATCGTGTGCCAAGCTAGCACCTCGCTTTTGTGGACATTTCAAGATTATTGAAAGGATTGGTCTAGTAGCCTATCGACTTGCACTGCCTCTGACAGTGAAATTCCATGATGCTTTCCATGTGTCATCGCTTACGAAGTATGTTAAAGATGTCGATCATGTGATTGACTTGCTTGTATTGCAAGTGGAGCCAGATGGAGAATTCCAGTTGGAACCTTAGTGTATATTGCAGAGAAAAATTCTTATGCTCCAAAACCGAACAATTGAGCAGGTTAAAGTGCAGTGGAAGCACTTTGGGTTCGATGAAGCTACATGGGAGATGGCAGATTAGATGTGGGCTATCTATCCTTATTTATTCGTTGGTTGAGCGAATGTCCTTGATATATGTTTTGGGTATATGTTTAATGTGATGTTTTGGTATAGGTACATATGCATATGTCCGTAAATACCGCCATGAATTGTGATATAAAGCTCCAATAAGTGATATGGGGTTCATTTTAGTATGATTGTCATGTTATTATGTTGTCACGTTGGTTTGCTTCTCAGCAGGTTGATCATTGTAAATACTGCAACGAGCTAAGTTATAAAGCTCCATGGGCAGTATTTTTTTCTTTTAGCAGTCTTGTTGGTTGTGAGTGTCATTGAACACCGAGGACAGTGTTCCCCCAAGGGGGAGGGTTCTATAACAACCCTTCTTTTAGCAGTCTTGTTGGTTGTACGTGTCATTGAACACCGAGGATGGTGTTCCCCGAAGGGTGGTGTCTCGATTATGGCCTAGTGATACTTGGATCAAACTGTGGATTGCGGTAAAGCCTAGAGACTAGGAGACAAGCAAATTCCTCACAGTGTATGTGGAGAAATTTGGTGGCATCCATGTTTGTTTATGGCCTAGTGATCCAGTGAGGATTGCAGTAAAGCTCAATTCTATTGATTAGGGTGAGGTGGTTTAGCCTCGGGAAGCCTTGGTTGGTTCTTTTGGTTTGAGTCCCACATTCATGCTTGGTATATGACATGGGGATGATTGGATGAAGAGAGACGTGGCTCAGCCAATATACAGTCGGGTGGAGCGTGGTAGTCCCATACTGGGTTGGTTTTTGCATTCATTAATAATAGTTCCTTTCTTTGGTATTTTATGAGCAAATGTATTGGATTATATCTGGCATTTATGGTTATTGTATCCTCATTATTTATGTTGTTTATATGCTGGTTAAGAATATGTTTTATGACAGTGAAGATGTATGGTTCTCCTCATGTTTTAATTTGTAAATTATTGAGCAATGAATCGATGGTCTAATAGCTGATAATCTAGCTAATGTGATAAGGCATCAATGATTCTTAGTGATTCTCAGATAATTATAAGACCCTTATGCTCATATATGCTATTATGACTTGTAGAATGCATATTTGTGACATGTTTGACGAAATTCCTGTCATGGCTAGTAGGGGTCCAGTCAAGTCTTTGTTCAAGAATTTGCATTGGCATCATTGTCTCTATGTTTCTTTTCATTTCTGTAAATTCCATGAAGTTATGGGCAATGATTGGGTCCTAGCCCTAGAATTTAGCCTTAAATATCGTAGTCGCTGGCATAGCACTGGCATAAAAAGGCTACAGTTGCACTCAGGCAGGCTCATGGGAGCAATTGGGACCCTCAGTTGCTTGGAGGGTTTGGCAAGGGAGCGACTGGGGCTCTAGGTCCTTGAACTACTGAGTTTCCTCAGGGGTTGGTCACCTGGAAAGGTGGGGTAGCTCCTGGAGGTTTTGTAGGATGTGTGGATGGTCAGTTTGGTTGTGTTTTGTCAATTCCACTTCCTTAAGGTGACCTAGGAGGTTGAATTAGATCATAGTATCCTATCGTCACATGTTTACCTCGGTTGGTCAGTTGCTTGGGTAGATGTGGGAGGAGGGTGTTACATTACCTCTACTATTAGCAGGCGTCCATAGCCTTGAAATGAGTGCCTTTTAACTAAATTTAGATGCTTGGATCCCATCATACTAGTTGTTTGGTCAATTTAGAGTGTCCTAAATTGCTATATTAATTGTCAATCCGGGAGTCGTAAATTGTTGAAGTGTGGCGCACTATATGTGCAAGATAACCTATTTCTTACTTTTTGTCATTTTTTATTTTTTTATTTTGTTTTGGGGGTTTTTATCTTCGTTTATCTCCTAATGTGAAATGGAAATTCTATCCCTGAGTTTTAAGATTACTCTAAAAGACAAGTATGGATATAAATTTTCAAGGCAATTATGTCCTTTATAATGATTTCCAAAACTTCAAACTTCAGAGGGTCTTAGAACATACTAATGATGAAATTAATTCCTAAAAGAAAATGAAAATGTGCCACTATTCTAATCAAACAAACAGTGAACTATTGATCATGAAACCATTATCCATGCTACTATCTAAATACAGAAGAAATGAATTAAGCTACTGCACTCAACGAAATCCAAAAATTGCAAGTAAAGTAAAACTAAAATCAAATTACATAAATTCATAGTCTGACCCCTCGCCAGTTAGTCCAGCTATGGCTTTTGGAGGTAATCATCAACAACTTGAGCAATCTGATATCTAATTGCAGAAAAGTAAAACTAAAATCAAATCACATCAATTCATAGTCTGACCCCTCGCCAGTTAGTCCAGCTATGGATTTCGGAGGTAATCATCAACAACTTGAGCAATCTGATATCTAATTGCAGAAAAGTAAAACTAAAATCAAATCACATCAATTCATAGTCTGACCCCTTGCCAATTAGTCCAGCTATGGCTTTCGGAGGTAATCATCAATGATATGAGTAAGTTGATTTCTAAACTAACTAATAAAGCCAATGAACAAGACTGAAATAAACAAAACAGAACTGGAATTAAAATCTAAGAAAAGCAAGTCAGCGGAAAGACTGATTCCATGTCACTAGGTTTTGCAAAAGGGAATGTATGAAGATGCCTGGGCCTACTGTAATCTGGAACATACACATTGATCAGCATTAACAGCAATGTACAAAGCATGTAAAATTATGAACAAGAATGAAGCGTTAGTACCATAGTAAATGAAATATACATAAGTGAATAACTATGGCATATTTGTAATAAACATAAAGAAACACAACATGAAACTGTACAGCAATAAGAAACAAAACCTCGGCGTGTGCAGGGGCCCTCTGCACAACCTCGGGCAACAGCTATCAATCAAGAATTACGCTCATGCAATCATGTAGAAACAGAGTCTTCTCATATATTTCAAAACGCAGTCACAACAATGAAACTAGTGTCACGGCACAGTGGGCTTTTTTAACAGCAAAATTATATTCAAAAGACTAACTCCTATGCGTATAGAAACACATTATTTATAACAAAAGGTTACATAACTGTTTTCCTGTAAACTACGCTGACAGAGGACACGTAAACAACAGCGTCCATGGATTTAGCATCATGGCTGCTGAGATTATGCAATCTATTGAAAACGGCTTGTTGGATTCACATCGTGGGCAGCCTACAAGTGTCAGCGCGCCTCCAGAGATCTAGAAACGACCACGAAAATCTTTCACGTTCTTGGAAACGGAGTCCTGTTGTCGTAGGACTCTTTTGTTTAACCACCGCTTGACCACCGTTGACCACGACTTCCCCTGATGAATCCGACTGAGTCAATAGGACTCGGTCCATGTCCAAGTCATTTCCAACTTGCCCATGTGGCTCGCTTTGCTTAATGACACCTGCAATGTAGACTTTAACAAAAACAGCTGCGGAAACTTGAAGCAGTTGCGGAAAGTGACAGGATTCCGCAGCTCAATGAGCAAAAATCTAGCTCAAACAGCAGACACAAAACATAGTTAAAAAAAAACCACTTTAAATGCTCTTTTATGATTAATATGCAATGATGTTGATAGCTTAGGAGATCCAGGTGAATGGAAAGAGTCTAGGAAAGTGTATAGGAAAGATGCAAGTTCAGGGCTTAACACTAGTTATAAATTTATGGCTTAGGATTTTGTTTGTTTGTTGCCTCAGAAGTAGACCCTGAACCTCCTTAAAAGCTTGAGATGACATGTAGATTTAGAAAGATAACATGTGAAAAAAATTAAATATTAATTTGGAATCCCATATGTCACAGGCAGAGCCACTGCTACAAACAAGCATCCATAACCTCGCCAGAGACATCTCTTAAACTCATTTTACTTTAGTGATTTTATCCCAATGAAATAACACAAAGAGAAGTTAAGACTATGAGTAGTCATTGTTAATATGCATTAAGAATCTCTAGTAATTGGGGAAGCAAGTCTAAAATCCCCTTAAGATATAGGATGGTGTAAAAAGTTTTAAAATTACCAACCTTACATTAATTACACTGCTCATAAAAATTATATTGTTGAGCATTAAGCTCTCTTAACAAAGTAAGAATTTTAAATCATCTTCATTTCTGCAGCAATAATGAGATTCCTTAAACATAAAACACTTTTATTTATCAGTTGTTACTGAAGTAAGCAAATCAGAGAGTTTAAAACATCAACAAATAACATTTGTTACAAAAATTTCCATGAAAAATATGTTTAAGATAGAATTATTTTATTTTCAAGTTGTGGAATTCATCAAACAAGCAACAGAAAGAGAAAAACCATGTTGAAAAAAAAGCAAGCAAACTTCAAAAAAAAAAAACAAATTTATAGAAATAGGAGATCCCCAAAGGGATTTAGGAAAACTACTTCTTCAAAAGTTTCCCATTAACTAGAAGGGGTTCAGACTGACCTTCAAGAGTTTGTAGACGTAATGTACTTGGGCCAATCTTTTCTGTAACAATGAATGGCCCTAGCCATAACCTCAAAAACTTGGAATGCTCCCCTTTGTCCTTGTGGGCTTTGTCCCATTTAAGAGCCAAGCCACCAACCTCAATATTCTCGTAAGAAGAAGATCTGCCATCAAACCACCATTTAACAATTTTTTAATGTTGATGTAGTTCATGTTTTAATTGCTTTCTTTATTCTTCCAATTTAAGCAAGGCATTTATCTTGTTTTGCATGGCAGAGGATTTGACTTCCTGTACTTGTTGAGACAACTGTAGAGAAGGTAAGAAAATATTAGGCGGTAGAATTGCTTCTCTACCATAAACAAGAAAAAGGGGGAGTTCCCAATTGCAACTTTGGGGGTTATCCGATTAGCCCATAATGCGTTAAAGAGAGCAGTACATCGCTTTTTGTGATGCTCAAAAATTGTTCTTTTAAGGATTTTTGTCAGATTTTTGTTTGAGGATTCAACAAGACCATTCCCTTAAGGGTAATAGTTTTTTGAGTATTTAATCTAAATACCTTTATCTGAAGCATAAGCATCTAGTTCCTGAGAGGAAAATAAGATGCATTATTGAACATTAATGATTTTGGAACTCCAAAACGAGTGATAATGTTAGAATCTAGAAATGGAATTACCTATTTATCATTGACCACTTGCAAAGGAACTACTTCCACCCATATTGTAAAGTAATTGGTAGTTTTTATGATATATATTTATGTTGTTGTTTGAAGGAGGATTCATGGGACCAGCAATGTCTAAGCCCCACTATTGGAAGGGAGCTTCAACAGTAATAGGCTTAAGGGGAAGGTTGGTTTTCTCATCCTACCGACAGACTTTTGGCAAGTCTCACATCTTCGTACCAGGGAATGAGCATATTTAAATGAGGCGTGTCAATAATACCCAACTTTTAGCACTTTGTGAGTAGTGGTATCTCCGCCAAAATGACCACCAGCGGGACCAAAATGAAGTTCATGGAGTACTTTTTGAGAATCATTTTGTTCTAGACAACGAAGTAATATCCCATCATAATTCTTACGAAATAGAACATTATTTATCAGTTGATAAGGAGCAAGTTTGAGCCTTAATTCTCTTTTGTTTTTGGGTTCAAGATGAGGCGGTGTTGTACCATTCTGCAAATAAAATTTGATATCAAAATACCAAGATTTAGGATAATCTAATACACAGGAAACCTCTTCTTTCATCAAAGAAACTTCGTTATTAGAACAAGAATCCCTGTTGGGAGAGTTAACAAACTCAACAACCACATTGAAAAGACCATGACCTTTCACTATTTGAGTAAGTTTGATCTCCAAGTCATACTCTTGGAGGGTTTTCATCCAATGAGCCCTCTTTTCTACTAATTAATTCTGCACAACTAAATTTATTACTGTTGGATAAGGAACAATTACCTTTGTTTAAGATTTTAGCAGATATGACCGGAAATGCTTTACTGCCTTGAAGACAAAAGGCCTATTTATCTATTGTCAGGTAATGTAATTCAAACCCCTTAAAGGAAAAGCTCATAAATGTAATAGGAAACTCACTATCAAGATTTTTTTTTGTGTAAGGACAACAACATAACCAAAATCAAATGCAAAGGTATAGAGTATGAAATCTCTAGAGAAATTAGGGCTCATTAGAGAAGGAGCCTTAGAGATGGATTGCTTTATAGTACCAAAAGCCTTTTTTTCTTGATGTTTCTACTTATTGTTATAATTCTTTTTAACTAGATCTTGAAGTGGCTTGATTATTTGAGAAAAAACTAGGGACAAATCATCTAATAAAATTGATTTTCCCGAGGAAAGAATGCATGGTCTTTTTGGAATTTGGAGGTGGAAAACTATCAATGGCATGTGTTCTTACCAGGTCAATCATTATACCATATTTAGACATGATACACCCTAACCATTTTCCTTTAGTGACTACAAAGATAGACTTTTTGGGATTTAAAGAAATGCCAAATTTCCTGCATCGTACAACATGTTTCTAAGATGTGAGATATGGTCAGATCTATGTTTAGAATAAACAATGACACCATTAAGTTATACGACAACATATTCGTTTATAAGCCCCCTAAAGGAAATATCCATTGCCACAACATTAATCAAATCGAAGGGCATATTTCTGTAGGCGAATGTTGCCCATGGAGTTCTAAAGGTAGTTTTGAGTTGGTTAAAGGGAGCCACCATAACTTGGTTATAGCTCGAGAAACCGTCCAAAAGAGACAACATCTCGAAGCATGAAACTTGTTGTAGGATTTTCTCCATGGGAGGTACTAGGTAGTTATCTTTGTAAGAGGCTTTATTCTGGTTTCTGAAGTCTAAACAGAGATTAAGGTTTTCGTTTTTCTTTTTCATTGTGATAAAATTTGTAATCCGTAGCATATGAAAAACATGGAAGATAATTTTTAAAAAGTAATTTGCCACCAATTCATAAATGGTCGTGACTATAATTTAATTTTTAGGCATGATAGATGACATTTCATCCATGGAAATTGTTATGATATTTTCGCCTTAAAAATGAAAAGAAACCAATAATTGTTGTCCACTTCGAGGGGGAAACCTCCTTATACAATAAATACAATGAGCAAGACAATATTTGATGATCCTAAAACTAGGTCTCCTTAGTATATATATAGGATACAAATGATAAAATTATAATAAAATGGAACCATGAGGGGTTCTAGCCTATATAACAATAGAAATGTAATCACTCAATATCTATGGCTTAATAAGGGGTTTTTTGGGTTAACATGAGGCTTATATAGGGCTTAACATGCCTCTCCCCTTCAAAGAAGTGTTGTCCTCAACACTTGACTATCTGTGGGTGTTTCTGCATGAAACACTCATCTTCCCATGTCACTTCTTTCACTAGTAGGTTCTTCCATTTGATAAGGTACTCAATAATTAGGCTCGGTTTCTTAGCTGCTTATTCCTTGTTTTCAAAATTGTTTGTCATTCTAGTATTATTTTCCCTTCCTATTTGATCTCCGGTAGAAGAGTTTGGACTAGGATCTTATCATCAATGACCTTATTTAAGCAAGAAACATGGAAGACTAGATGTACATGTGAAGATGGAGGTAGCTCCAATTAGTAGTACATACTTCCAATCCTTTGCAACACCTTATATGGGCCATAATATCTTAGAGCTAATTTATTTCCCTTATTTTTTTGCTTGAGGGACATCTATTTATATGGTTGTAGTCTCACAAATACATAATCCCCAACTTCAAATTCTCTTTCACTGTGAAGTCAATTTGCTTGTTGTTTCCTCCTATTTTGTGCCACAACCAAGTTGTTCTTCAAAAGTTTGAGAACATCTTGTTAGTGTTGGATGTGGTCCAAATATTTCCAGTGAAAATTAGATCTTTGTCACTAACAATAATCTTTGGTATTCCATGTAGCTTTTGGATTGCTTCCATGAATGCTTCTATCGTAATATTTTCTTTAAAAGGATGAGAAAGAGAGCAAAAGTGGGCATACTTTGTCATTCGATCTACCACTACCATAATGAAACTCTTTCCTTTAGATTTGGTGAAACCTGTAATAAAATCCATTGAAACTTCTTCCCAATGTTGGCTTGGTATGGCTAATGGTTGAAGGAGCCTTGGGGTCTTAATAGGCTCTCCTTTTATTTTTTTGGCATACCGTACATTCCACCACAAACTTTTGCACATATGCTTTAAGACCTTCCCAAAAGAAATTATTTCTTGATCCTATAGTATGTCTTTAAGAACCACAAAATTCCTCCTATAGGAAAAGTGTATAATTCTGATAAGGCCTTTTTTTTTAGTCGGGAATTCTTACATAAGTGGTCTTGATACCATAACAAAAAAGATTTCCATGTAAATTTCTCTATTGCATCAGGGTCCTCCTGTAATTGTTGAATGATATTGCATATCTTCTCATCTTGTTGCCATTTTATCCTTGCTTCTTCCACCCAATCAAATTGTGGAATGGAAATAGCAAATAATAAACCATTTGTGTATTCCTCTTTCCTTAAGAGTACATTTGCCACAATATTTTGTTTTCCCTTTTGTAGATAATTTCAAAGTCATAAATCAAAATCTTTGTGACCCATTTTTGTTGCTCTTTTGAAGATATTATTTTCTCCAAGAATTACTTCAAACTATCATGATCTATTTTTACTTTGAACTGTCTTTATATTAGGTATGGACACCATTTCTTAACTACATGTAGTATGGCCAACATTTCTTTTTCATAGATTAGTCTAAGTAAGTTCTTTCCTTTAAGTTCACTACTTGCAAAGGAAAGGGGTATTCCTTCTTGCATTATTGAGGCATCACAATCCACAAAAAATATTTTTGTGAAGCTAGTTGTGGCCAAGAAAGGAGTTGTACACATATCCTTTTTAAGTTTTTAAAATGCATTGGTTGCTTTTTTAGTCCAAGGAAATGCTTCCTTCTTCAATAATTTTGTTAGAGGTGATATTATTTGACCATAATTCTTGACAAATTTGTGGTAATATCCTGCCAATCCTAAGAATCCTCTGAGTTTCTTCAAGGTCTTTGGGATTGGTCATTCCCTCATAGCTTTGATTTTGTTATGATCCACTTTGACACCATCATGTGATACAATATGACCCAAATATTCCACTTATTGAACCCCAAAGGCACACTTGGAAGGATTTGTATATAGTTTTTTCTCTTCCAATAGTGTCAAGACCATGTCAACATGTTGTACATGTTCTTCCCAAGATTTGTTGTAAATTAATATGTCATCAAAAAATACTAGCACAAATTTTCTAAGGAAGGGTTTGAAAATAGAATTCATCAAGCTTTGAAATGTTGAAGGTGCATTTGAAATTCCAAATAGCATAACCAAAAACTCATAATAACCTTCATGTGTTATAAAGGTTGTTCTGGGAATGTCTTCTCACCTCATTTTGATTTGATGATATCTAAATGAAGATCCAACTTAGTAAAGAAAATTGTTCCATGTAATTCATCAATGACAGGAATAGGAAACTTATATTAATTTTCATTTTGTTGACTTGTTAGTAGTCTTGACACATATGCCACGAACTATCCTTTTTTATAACCATCACCATTGGTGAAGAGAAAGCACTTTGGATAAGCCAAATGATGCCTACCTCTAACATTTCTTGAACCATACCATCAATCTCACTATTTTTTTTCATGTGGATATTTATAAGGTCTATTGTTAGGTGGAACACTTTTAGGTTGCAGATGAATATCATGGTCATGTTCTCAGACAGGTGGAAAACCCTTAAGCATTTATCCAAATACCTTAGCATGATTGTTGATAACTTTTTAAAGATTCACTAAAGTAGAGGATACAAATTATTGAATATCTAATGAACACAATTGAGAAACTACACCTTAGTGTCCCTTTTTTAGAAACTTAGTCATGTTATTAGAGGTTACCACTTTATTGGCTTTCCCTTGGATAAGTCTAAGCTCAGTTTCCTTTCCTTCTGAGAAAAATATTATAAAAAGATCTTGGAAATTAAGAGCCATTGTTCCCATTGATTATAACCATTGGATTCCTAATAAAACATCAACACCACCCATTTATATTGCAATCATGGAACTAACCAATAAATACTCCCCATACTCAACTTAATCTTATTGTACTTCCTTGAACAATTTATGGTACCACCATTTGCAATCATTACTTCAAATTTAGGTGTTGGATATACAAATCAATTAAATTTTTAATTGGTGAAGTTATAGGTACTATTTGAATCAATCAACATTGTTACCCTTTGTCATTTGATATATCCTTCTATCTTGAGGGTTTGTGGAGTGTTGATGCCATCCAATGCTTGACAAGACATTGTTGGAGCAATTTCTTCTAGCTCTAGATATTGTGAAGTTTCCACTTCATGATCTTCTTTGTCTTCACAATCTATGTAGAATAATTTATTCTCACTACATTTATCCCTTTACTATACTTGTTGTCACAGTTGAAACATAGTCCCTTTGCTCTTTTTTCATCTATTTTCCTAGGAGACAACCTTGTCGGTTTAGGAAAGTGAGCTTGATTTTCTCTATAGTTATTAGTGACCAATTTCCTATTGGCCATATTTTTAATTTCAACTTTCCTTTCTAGACTGAAAGCATGCTCTAGAGATTTGGGTTCAAAGAGATGCACCTCATGTTGGATTCTTTCCTTTAAAGTAACCATAACTAGGTCTAACAAGTTATCCTCTGGAATATTCTTTACTCTAAGACTCAACTTTTGGAATTGTTGAATGTGCTCTATAATAGGACTTTTTTTTTCAAAGATTTACCAATTGAATAAAGAATGTGTTGCTCTTAATATCCCCATAATGTGTTACCATTTCCTCTCTAAAATTGGACCAAGATATAACAAAATATTTTCTTTCTTTCACAAAGTCATTAACGATACCATACATGTTGCTATTGTTCTAAAAAAATTGATGCAATATTTACCTTTTGTAAGGATGCCACTTGGTGTAGATCTAAGTATTACTCTGTCTAACATATCATGTTACAAAATCATTACCATCAAATTTTGTCATATTAATATTTGGGATGTAATAGTCCTTAATGTTGACTTGAAGCCCTAAAAATGTGGATCTTGGATTGAAAATTAATGGTTATGGTTCTGTGATTCAAAATTTTTGCTCTTGAATTGTGATAGCATGCTCCTCATATGAGATTGATTCACAACGATATGCTTCTCCTTATGTTCAATATTTCCTTGGATATCCACATCCCTTTTAGGAAGCATCTCCAAGAGAATATTTTCCATGGAAATCATGGATTTTTGTATTTCTTCCTCACTTTCATTCATCTTCTTTTCCATTTCTCTATTAAGAATTTTTTGGGAATATGAGAAATCTACCTTTTTCAACATACTACCATCCATTTGATTAACTTTCTCTTCTAATTGAGATAACCTAAATTCTAAGGCTTCACTTTCTTCATGAGTAAAGGGTGGGCCTTTAGTAGATTTTGTTGGTTCAATATTTTTCTTTGGAGGAATTTTGGAAAATAATAATATCCCTCCTCTTTATTACAACCAAAAAAAGAGGATTTTCTAATGAATAGTTAGGTCACTAGTAAGTCACATACCTTAATTTGGACAATATTGGAATGGTTGAAACTTTATTGATATATCTCTGATATTTGAGGCATTCTAGATATGAAAAATTGTTTTGTACTACTTTGATATGTAGTTTCTACAATTCCATAGGTGTGAACTAAATCTGATGTGTCAATTGGGAGTTGTAAAAATCGTTCCCAAAACTTGTTGATTTGTTTTTGGGATCTTCCCACGCAAACTTGTATGCCACACGTCCAATTATTGAAATATAATTTTAGAACCAATATCTAAGGTATTTATATATGTCTCCTAACAGTGCTGAAGATTTCATATCTAAAAATTTCCAGACAAGAAGATATAACAAAAATACCAAGTTGACATGTTTAAAATTTATTTCATGACTATTTATAAACCTTAAGTTCCATAAGGTATAAATCCAAAAGTATAGTCAACCAAATTCCAAAAATGGAACCAACTATTCCTCGATATTTCTACTTAATATGGTCAAAGTTACACTTTATGAAGCCTTGTAGAAAAAAAAGTTATAGCACAAATGCCAGATTGACCCGTTTGAGACTAAATTTTGGAGCATACATAAACCCTAACTTCCTTGGAGCATATCTTCGAAAATACAGTGAAAAAATATTTGTAACTTGGATGAAATGTTCTCCAAGAATTCTCCTCAATGTGGTATGGGTTTCATGGTCTGGAGCCTCACAAGAAAAAAAAATTATAGTGAAAATCTTGAATTGACTTGTTTGAGATAGATTTTAAGAGCATTAAGAAACCCTAACTCCCTTGGACCATATCTCGAAAAATATAGCGAAACAAGATCTTAAACTTGAATCATAGATAGCCCAAGATGTATGCTCAATCATATCCATGTTTCACCATCTGAAACCTCCTATAAAAAAAAATTATAGTGAAAATGCCATGATGACATGTTTGAAGCGATAAAACCTTAAGATCAGGAGCTATGAAACCAAATGTTATGATATTTACACCTTAAAAATGATAAGAAACCAATAATTATAGTCCAATTTGACGGGGAAACCTTCTTATACAATAAATACACTGAACAAGATAATATTTGATAACCCTAAGATGAGGTCTCCTTTATATATATATATATATATATATATATATATATATATATATATATATATATATATATATATATATATGAGACAAAGGATACAATTATAATAAAATGGGACCATGAGGGGTTCTAGCCTACATAACAATATAACAATAGAAATGTAATCACTCAATATCTAGGGATTAATAAGGGGTTTTTGGGTTAACATGGGGTTTACATAGGGCTTAATAGAAACCATCTCCAAGTTGTTCTTCACATCACTAGCTTTGAAATGAGCTCTCTTTTTCACAATTTGGACATTGGGAGCTCAAGTTATGGCTTTTGGAACTTAGTGACTCAACATTCATTGATTTATAAATATTGACATTTTATTTATAAATATGGACTATTTATCTCACATGCATTATAGGTGGGCATTTGTAACAATTTACAAGGAAATAAGATTCCCATATAGTTTTTTATGGAGTAGAAATAGTCATGGGTCCTCACGTAGTTTGTGTTTAGTGTAAACTTTTTGTCACCACCTCAATGCCCAATCATCATGCCAAGTCACCTATTTCCAACTAATACCTTCCAAGTGTCACCTAGAGATACTACCATGTGTCATTATGAGTTGTGCCAAAGAAAGAGGGGGGGAAACTTAGGATACGAGAATGCATGAAAATAATCTAAATGTAGAGAATGTAAAATTTTGGTCACTGCCTCAATGCCCAATCATCATGCTAATTCATATGTGTCCAACTAATAGCTTCCAAGTGTCACCCAAAGATACTGCCATGTGTCATTGGGAGACATGCCAAAGAAAAAGGGGCCAGGAAAACTTAGAATATGAGAATGCCTAAAAATAATCAAAGTGTGGATAATAATACATATATGAATAAGGAGCCTAATACAAAGAGGTAAAAGTAATGTTGAGAAGTAAAAAGTAAGAAAAATGACTAAGTAAATTGATGGAGAGAAGTGAAGTCCACAATCTGCATTCAAAGAATGGCTCGGTTGTAAAATTGAGAGTATATGTGAAAATTGACTGAGTATAAACAAGTGGATGAAACAATTTGCATGAATAACAAAAAGGCTAAGTAAATTGGTTAAATCACTAAGTAAAAATAGTTAAATAATGAGAGGGGAATGAGAAAGAGTGATTCTACATGGAAAGAATCACTTAGTAAGAGTTTTAAAATTGGATGGGAAAATGGATCATGAAAATAATATTGGGAAATGGGAAATGGATGAAAAATAATGAAAAAAATGGATAATTGAGGAATATATAATGAAGAGGATGTAGTTAAGTTAATTCTATAGGTTCTGATACCCACCAAAAGTGGGTGACCCCATAGGAGAATTTTATCTCTCATTATCTCTTCCAGTCGGTAGCCAGCAGCCCCTGACAGCCACTAGTAGCTGTTCAATCAATTTAATGTCTTAAATTGCTAACATAAATTATCGACCAGGGTTAGTAAACTAATGAAGTGTGGCGCACAATATGTGCTTAGTTAACCTTGTTTCTTACTTCGTTGAGTATGTTTTTGTATTGTTTTGAGGGTTTTTTCTTCTATGCCTAATGATTTTAATGGATGTTAAGTCTCAATGACAAACTAAGTCTAAATGGATGTTTAATATAAAACCTAATTTCTAAGAAGGAAGAAAAGGAAATGTACTTCAACTAACTTAATTTGCATAAAATCAAATCAAAAACTTGAATGGTTAGTCTATTCTAGGCCGACACTGTGTCTATGAAAAGCAGAGCATTATTCTAGATACAATTGTATTCATTGATAAGATGAAAATGAAATCACTTCCTATCCTATCCTTGAAAACTCTTGATCAAAAACAAAATTAATCCTATTCTATTTTATGAAAGCAAGCAATATAAAAACAACTATGGTCTACTGCATGCTCAAATACTATTGTGAACATTCAATATAGGAAGATTTCGAAATCATCTTCTTGAAATGACTTAAGCAATTGAGTATACATTAGATGTGATATAAGAAAACATAATAAAAGCATGGAAAGGAAAACTTGCAGCTACTATGTGATCTAATGCCTCTTAGGCAACCCAAATTGGAAGAACTACCTTCTTGGACTTGTTGATCATGAGATTACACAATAGGTGAAAGCATAATCTAAAAAGCATGACAAAAGCATAAGGGAAGAAACTAAATCAATGTTTATTCTTAACACCTCAAGCAACCAATATTGGAAAATAGTTGAATGCTACCTTCTTGAGAAGCTCTTTGGAAAACATAAGGTTAAATAGTGAATGTAAAGCTAAATCTAAGAAAGCATTGTAATGACATGTGAAAGAAAACTAAGTCACTATATGCTCTAATGCTTCAAACACAATCCAATTTTGGAAAAGAAAAAATTATTTTCTTGAGATGCTTTGATTAGCATGAGATTACACAGTAATTAAGAAAACAATAAATCTTAATCTATGAAAGCAAATAAATCTTAATTTATGAAAACAAATAAATCTCACACATTGTAGATGGTCAATCCAAAAGTATGAGGATGGAAAGTTGAGAAGCTCCAAATGCAAACCTTCTTCTTTATTCAAAACATGAGCAATTCCCCGACTTTACACATAAAATGATAGGAGAAAACTTCCCCTATTTATACAAAAAGATGAGAAGTTATATCATTAATGAGAGTCCATGAATCTCTCTCCATATCTCTAGAGTTACAATCAAAATAGGAAATGATAAGACACGTCTTCTTAAAGTTTCAATACAAATAGGAAATGAGACACATATCCTTATGATCCCATGGTCTTCTCCACTCAAATTCGAATTTGGTTTTGGGAGGCCATATAAAGGTCTTTTAGAAGTTTCCTTTTGACCTACACATGTCAACAATCTCATCCCACTTGTTAGGTATAAGCATATGCACATTATCTTCTAATTTTTAACCATAAATTCATTTAAAAATGTTAAGAATTAAAAAAGTTTGGAAAAACATAAATGTGACCCAATAATGATAATGGTAAGGTAAATGTAATGAAATTGAGGTGGAGTGAAGGTGACAATATGGAAATATAAGTGAAAATGTAATGGAAGTGAATGACAATTTCAAGGCCCAACATACCCCCCAACTGAAGCTATTGCATGTCCTCATGCAATCTATTACATTAATTCTTTTTGATCCTTGAGCTTTGGCTTAACTTTGCATGATATCATTTGATAACTTCATACTTCTACAAAGTCTTTTAGTTGAATTGCAACATGGTTGGTTCTTGTGTTACAACCATATTTTGTTGTTGCATTCATTTTTTTATCTTTGAACTTTTCATAGTGATAATTTGATTATTGTTGCAAAGTATAACTTTATTAAATTGCATCATAGTTGATTCTTGTGTGACAAATATGATTGTGTTTGTATCCAACTATCTTTTCAATACTTTTGAAAAGTCTTTGTATGCTCATAACAATAATGTAATAGTTAATATCTTTTGAAAGTATGTGGGTTTTTGAATGTGATATGAATATGGCAAAATATGAATATGAATGTATCCCCCCCCCCCCAACTAATGATATTGACAATTTTATGAGATGAGGAAGAGAAATGTTTTTTTCCAAAAATTATCATTTTAGCTTTTCAAGGAATTTTATGGTAAAGAGTTAGAAAATGACATACCTTAACTTACTATTTGGAAATGGATGAGCTGCATGTGTGGTGGCTGCAAAATTCTGATCATAATCTTCTTCAAGTAGTTGGACAAGTCGTGGAGAAAAGAGTCAAAATGGCTTTTTATTGCTTCTATTAAAACTTGTTGAATCTGTTACGGACTAGTGCTAATTCTGCTACTGCCATCTAATTCCGCAGCTGTTATTTGATTTTGTAGCTGTCATCTAATTCTGCAGCTACATGTCTTCTACATTTGCTCCAAAATGCTGAAAATGATAGTCTTCATGTCTTCAAAACTCATTGGCACAATTCTTGCTATGTGAATAGATGTTCTGATGTCGAACATAGCAGGAAATTGTTGACTTAGTGGCCATTAATGGATGCCACTAGTCAACACGAGAACTCTCACCATTGATGACAATGAGAGTCAAGATGCCCAAACACATCTTGCTAGGTACGAATAATTTTGTTGTTGTCGAGTACCTAGAAGATCTGATGAACAAGAGACATTAATGTATTCCCATTGTTCGTTGGCATGAGGACTTGCCATTAAGGCATGCAAGCCTCAAGGTGTTTTTGCAGTGATTTTAGACTCAAAGGACTATGGACTCAATAATTTTCATTTAAACAGGGTATATTTGCGAAATGAAAAGGATAGGAAAGGAAAAACGAAAATGGAAGATGACAATGGAAAATAATAATGACAATGGGCAATAAGCATGTCAGTGAGCTTCTTGCTTTTATTTGCGGGTCAGGAGTAGACAAAAAGTAATGGGAAGTGTATGTGAATAAAGGAAAATGAACAACTGACTCTTGCTGGGAAAATAACTGTGGCTTGATTCGAAGTTCTTGGTTGGATTTATAATTCAAAAGGGAGGAAGAGTAATGGTTTTGATGAATATGGACATGGACTTGTTTTTATGTTTCTCATGAGATTGGTCTTTTGAAAACTAATTGTCATCATAATTTAATCTCCTTGTTGATCATTCAATCATCCTAAACATGCAAAAAAATTGACACAAAGAACATAAGTGTGTTAAAAAAGAAATAGCTAATTTCTTTCTGATTCTTATGCAAAAATTGAATGTCAAATGAAATAGATAAAGGAAAATCAAAAAGTGTTATATTCGGTCCAATTCATGATATCGATAACAATTCATTTTTAAGAAATAACCATGAAAAATAAATCATCTCCCTGTTGTCGGATGACTTCATTCACTGTGCTCAGTAAAATTATTGGCATCACAAAGATTTGTTGTGTCCTGCAAGTTAAAACTTCATAGAAAAATACACAGCAACAATATTAATGTCAAATGTTCATAAATCGTCTAAATAATTTTCCAATTGTTTTGCAAGCCATTATTGAATCGTCATCTATGCTGCAAAAATAACATGCTGTCAAAAATATTTGAAGCGGCAAAAAATATGAAAAAGTACTTGTACAAAATATATATATATATATTTCAATCAAATTTTGCAAGTATTTTTCGTTTTTATAAATTGCTTCAAAAAATTGATTGCATCATTGCAATTTTTTTCTTTTAATTAATTTTCTTTATCAAAAAGACATTATTAATAAAGAAAATGATTTGTTTTATTATTATTTATTTTTTTAATCATGAGACACATATGTGTCTAAAATCAAATTTATTAAATCAAATTGGACTCTTAGACCTCATGCCATGTGGAGCAGAGTTTGTTATTCACTTGGATTTTTCTATTTTCAACTTTCCATGTTAAAATAGTTCCAAACAAATCGTTTTTTCCTCACGCAATCTGCAAAACGGAGCTCTAAAGAACCATAAAATTTGTTCAAACGGTCGTGAAATTCAGAAAACCATTTATGGGTTACCTAATTCACCCTGTTCCTGAAAAAAATGTGTTTCATGTTTTTCTAATTTGGTTTGGTTTGTTCAGAAAATGCATTTTAAAATCATGTGTTTTTAACAGTTACGCATTTTTGGCAATTTCGCTTTTTGGCAATTACTTGTGCAACAAACTAAAATTGTTGTGGTTTGATTTATTATTATTATTATTATTATTTATTTTTTTAAAATTTTTTTGCCGGTTTGTTGTTGGTTATGCCTACTGGTTCATGAGCGTCTTGGGAAATGCTTGCAGAAATGCTATGAGCAGCCACAACTTCTCTCTAACTGTGTGTAGACGGGTTGTTGCATCATCTGCTTCCGCCATGATTTTTCCCTCTGTTCTGTGCCGCCTCTCCAATTAGTTTCAACGACCTTTTCAGCCTCCCTTCGTGTTCAAGATTTCAGGACATACAAGGGTTTGAAATCTAGAGCAGAGCACCGACTTCAAATGCAGGTCTAGTCTGGTTTAAAGATCTAGTTGGTTTTTCGGAGCAAACCAATAAACGGAAATAGATCCGAGATCTTCGACATGCAAATCATATTATAATCGAATATCAAACCCACGTGCCAGGTTATTAAGTGCCACCGAGCCATCGAAATATTTGAATTTCATTCCAATTAGTTCTCCTCGAAAAAATATGGATCTGCAATATCAATTGTCGACTCATCATCTTATAGAAACCAATATTTTATAACAACTTTGGAGCTCGAAGCTCTACAAAATGTGCATATGAATTTACGGGTTGATCAAGGTTGGGCCAAAGCAGCCATTGTGTTTTCACCAAATGTTGCAGCGTTGAAAACTATGCTTCTGACCATACTATATAATGGCGTGTGTGCTTAATTCATGAAAGCCCAACTCATGGTTTTTTGCGAATGATTTTGTTTTGTGTTGGTCCTTTTGTTTGTTTTATTGTGTTGTTTTATTTTTTTATTTTATTGTTTTTTCTTTTCTTTTTCTTTTTTTTTTAATTTAAAAATAAAGGTTTTATTTAGTAAAAAAAAAAAGATAAATAAATTAACTAGGCATTTTTATTTTTATTTTTTAATAAACAAAGAAAAATAATTTGTTTTAAGAAGATTTGAGACAAGAGAAATTGAGATGGAGATCAAAATTTAGGCAATTTTTTTTTACAAGGAATAGTCAATTTAGATCTCCTAGTCATTTTTCAGATTTATGAATTTTATTACAAAATTGCAAAGCTAACTTATTCAATTTCCTTTTTGATCTTCCAGGTCGCACAAGGCACAAGAAGAGAGCATACTTGGGAATTTTTATTCGTTTTTTTTTTAGATGTAAGAAATAAGGTCTCCTAATTACACTTCCCCGACAACGGCACCAAAATGTTTAGTCAATTTAATGTCTTAAATTGCTAACATAAATTATCGACCAGGGTTAGTAAACTGATGAAGTGTGGTGTACAATATGTGCTTAGTTAACCTTGTTTCTTATTTCGTTGAGCATGTTTTTGTATTGTTTTGAGGGTTTTGTCTTTTATGCCTAATGATTTTAATGGATGTTAAGTGTCAATGGTCAACTAAGTCTAAATGGATGTTTAATATAAAAAATAATTTCTAAGAAGGAAGAAAAGGAAATGTACTTCAACTAACTTAATTTGCAAAAAATCAAATCAAAAACTTGAATGGTTAGTCTAATTTAGGCCAGCACTGTGTCTATGAAAAGTAGAGCATTATTCTAGATACAATTGTATTCATTGATAAGATGAAAATGAAATCATTTCCTATCCTATCCTTGAAAACTCTTGATAAAAAATAAAACTAATCATATTCTATGAAATGAAAGCAAGCAAAAAACAACTATGATCTATTGCATGCTCAAATACTATTGTGAACATCCAATATAGGAAGATGTCGAAATCATCTTCTTGAAATGACTTAAGAAATTGAGTATACATTAGATGTGATATAAGAAAGCATAATAAAAGCATGGAAAGGAAAACTTGCAGCTACTATGTGATCTAATGCCTCTTAGGCAACCCAAATTGGAAGAACTACCTTCTTGGACTTGCTGATCATGAGATTACAAAATAGATGAAAGCTTGATCTAAAAAGCATAAGGAAAAAACTAAATCATTGTTTATTCTTAATGCCTCAAGCAACCAATATTGGAAAATAGTTGAATGCTACCTTCTTGAGAAGCTCTTTGGAAAACATAGGGTTAAACAGTGAATGTAAAGTTGAATCTAAGAAAGCATTGTAAAGACATGTGAAAGAAAACTAAGTCACTATATGCTCTAATGCTTCAAACACAATCCAATTTTGGAAAAGAAAAAATTATTTTCTTGAGATGCTTTGATTAGCATGAGATTACACAGTAATTAAGAAAACAATAAATCTTAATCTATGAAAGCAAATAAATCTTAATTTCTGAAAACAAATAAATCTCACACATTGTAGATGGTCAATCCAAAAGTATGAAGATGGAAAGTTGAGAAGCTGCAAATGCAAACCTTCTTCTTTATTCAAAACATGAGCAACTCCCCGACTTTACACATAAAATGATAGAAGAAAACTTCCCCTATTTATACAAAAAGATGAGAAGCTATCTCATTAATGAGAGTCCATGAATCTCTCCCTACATCTCTAGAGTTACAATCAAAATAGGAAATGATAAGACACATCTTTTTAAAGTTTCAATACAAATAGGAAATGAGACACATATCCTTATGATCCCATGATCTTCTCCACTCAAATTCGAATTTGGTTTTGGGAGGGCACATAAAGACCTTTTAGAAGCTTCCTTTTGCCCGACAGATGTCAACAATCTTATCCCACTTATTAGGTATAAGCATATGCACATTATTTTCTAATTTTTAACCATAAATTCATTTAAAAGTGCTAAGAATTAATAAAGTTTGGAAAAATATAAATGTGACCCAATAATGATAATGTTAAGGTAAATGTAATGAAATAGAGGTGGAGTGAAGGTGACAATATGGAAATATAAGTGAAAATGTAATGGAAGTGAATGACAATTTCAAGACCCAACTGTAGCCAATGACGATGTGTCATTCATATCTCCACCACCAGCATTAGTCATATGTTTCATTTCCCATTTTGCAAGAACACATGTTGGAATGTGGGTATCCGATCAAAAGGTACTTTATTCATTTTGCAATCAGTTGCTTACGCTTGTTTGTATTTTGGGCATTTGACATGGATTATGGGGTAACTTGGAAGGAGGAGGGGTATTGACCATGATCTTGTTCTCTCACCTTAAATGGGGGGTTAAATGTAGATCAAGAGGAGAGCTTGGTTTATGTTCATTACAACTTGTGATTGTTGTCCCATTATTGTGAGGAGGCAAAGAATAATAAAGACCTTAACCTTTGGGACAAAATCCAAGAGGATGTTAATTTGGAGGATGGAGCATTGCAATTAGAGAAACCGGAGGATGTTCTTATCTAGGATGATGATGATTGATATGAGACAACACCCTCATCCAGTGTTATGGTCCCTAGGTTACATTCTTCAACAACAACAACCAATGCTTCATCTTCATCAGTTCTACAACTTCCACAACCACCATCTTCTTCACTTCCACCACATGGAGGCTCACATAGTGGTCATGGTGTGAGGAGGAGATATTAGGAGATAAATTCACAGTTCACTACTTTTGTCACAGCCTAAAGTCTCTAAACTCTATAGATGATATATTATACTCTAGAGTGTTAGACTTATGAGTGTTGTGAATTTGAACTTTTCAGTCTTACTCTTCTTAGTTAAATGTGTAGTTGGTTGTGGCTGGGTGGCCTTTTTGTAAACATTATTATTTGAATTTTGGTCATGACTCATGTTGATATTTACTCGCTAGATAAGTTATTTGACTTTTATGATTTTATCTTCTTAATGTCCACTTTCTATTATATGCTTAAAATTTTGGTGCTTTCTCCCTTCTACCTTCTATTATCTATGATATGCTTAAAAATTTGATGTATGTTTCTAATTGCTAGAGTCTAGATGGTTGATGCTTGAATAATTAATCATTGATGTACAATGGATGTTGTATTTATCTTGATTTATGTACAAATATGCATGTTTTCATATTTTTTTACAACTAATTTGGTATTTTGGATGTTATATATATATATATAGAGAGAGAGAGGGGGGGGGGGGGGGGGGGGAGAGAGAGAGGGGGGGGGGGAGAGAGAGAGCTTCCGACGTTTATGACAAAAAAACGTTCTGCTTCGCGCAACATTTGTCCTTACCATAAACAAATATACATAGGTGTGTCTATTTTGAAATAAGGCTTACAAAATTTTAATTTAATTATCAACAATTAATAGTTGGATGATAGGAATTTAAATTTTATGGAATATTTTTAGTGGTAGGAAAGACAGGGTTGAGATTTATCTCAAAAGAAATTATGATAATTTTGCTTTTCAATTTAATTAAAAAGAAATATAAAATCAAATTAAAATAAAATATATAAAAAATATTTTGACTCTGAAATGAATTATGGTTTTTTGGGAATGTTGTATTGATAATCCATGATATTGGCCTCTAACATTATAACAAAGCCTATTTATAAGTTAAGAATCTTTATGATAAAGTGGGGTGGAATCTCCATGGTCAAGAATCTTGTTATATATTTTTAAAATGTATATATGTATAATTTTATATCATTTTTTAACAATATAACGTGCCTTTTGTCTTTGATCAACGTGCTCTTCACTGCTCCAAGGATATTGCAATGAAACACAAGCCCTTGTTGTTGTGCAATATGACCTTGATATTGTTAATTTTTCATCAATTTGTTCTATGTTGCAACTATTACTTCGACAATATCCAATAGCACCCAATCTAACAATTTCATTTCTTCAATTATCCAATGATAGTAGAACAATAATAGACAGAACAATTAGACAAATGCACAATGAAAGACAACCACAAGATGAGACACAAATTTGGTAAATGACCAGGGAAAAACCCCACTAGGGGGAAAGGCCTTGCAAATCTTCTTCTATTAGATTGTCTTCAAATGTTCAGCGGAGAGAGTACATCATCCAACATCAATTTCAATATCCAATATTCAATTGGCTATCCAAAATGGAGATGAAAGAGAGTCAACAACAGTCAACTCAAGTGCAGATCTGTCCCAATCAACAACAACCAACATCAACAGTCAATGCCCTAACCAGTCAACAGTTCACGGTCAAATCAACCCTTCAGCAACTCGTTCTAGGATAGTCAAATTTGACCTTTAAATCTTGTCAAATATTAGTCAAAACAGTTCCAAAACATATGGTCAAACTCTGTGAAAGTCTGTTCTTTTGCCTGCAGTGAAATATGTAGTCAGCGTCAGTCAAAGCGCCCAGAACTTTTCAGTTTTGGTGCCAAAAGATGTGGCCTGGAAATATCGATGTTATGTTCAAATCCACAACCTAATTAAGAGTTATAATCCCCATTTCATGTAGAAAAACCACCATCTCCTGTGGAAGAATGAAATTCGCCCCATAGTTGACCCAAGCATCTCGACCAATTCTGACACGATCACCAGGGCCAACCTTCCATGCTAAACCTTGTTCAATCACACCAAAAGACTTAATGACAACCTTCCAAACTGCTGAGACATTTGGCTTTTGCTTGTTAGAGGATCTAATCCAATCTTCTATGGATAAAGGAAATATGTATTTTCTAGTGACAAAATTAATCCACAAACTTTTTGTAGATAATAACCTCCATCATATCTTTGCTACCAATCCTTTGGAAAAAGACACTAAATTTTTCAGACCCCACCCACCTGATTTCTTTGGAAGAGAAATTTTCTCCCATTTGACCCATGGAAAAAATTTGTTGTCCTTTGACCCCAACCATAAAAATTTACAACCACTTTTTCAAGCAGAATTGAGAATTCCTTTTGGAATCCAATGAAATGACATATAGAATACTAGTATTGCTTGTAAGGTTGATTTGATAAGCATTAATCTACCTTCCTGAAACAACCACTAAAAGCTCACACTCTGAGCCTTTTTTCTATCTTTACCAATAGCCAATGCCAGTCCACCTTCTTGTAATCGTTAGGCTTAAGATTATAAAGCATCTACAACATGTAATATTCATAATTATAATGGAAATTATGTTTTTTTTCTAAGGA
This sequence comes from Pinus tabuliformis, assembly GCA_031772625.1. Classification (NCBI taxonomy): domain Eukaryota; kingdom Viridiplantae; phylum Streptophyta; class Pinopsida; order Pinales; family Pinaceae; genus Pinus; species Pinus tabuliformis. The sequence goes on from CM062815.1 coordinate 156,544,670, forward strand.
AAAAAAAATCGTTAGGCTTAAGATAAAATCCCAAATATTTAAGCCCTTCCTCAATATTATTTATTTGAAAAGGAAAGAGGTTTTTACCATTAATAAGTTCATCTCTAGACAATCCTACCGTAGTGAAAGTTGATTTCTGCAAATTAACCAACATATCTATTGCTTTTTCAAAAAGAGATAGAGCAGATTTTATTGAGGCTATATCTCTCCTAGTTTGATCGGAGAACAACAAAATGTCATCAATAAATGAAAAATGAATCAGGGTAAGATCTCCAACTACCGAAAATCCCTTTAAATCACCCCTTCTTTTCACTTATGCCAATAGCCTACTTAGTCCCTTCCCTATCAAAATGAATAACAATGAAGATAACAAACAGCCTTGCTGAAGACCTCTTTTAGCATGAATTTTTTTTAAGTAGATCCATTGATAAGCATTGCAAAGGAGACTGAGGTTATTCAAGACATGATCCAATTTATGAATCTTGCCTCAAAGCCCAAGTGCGTTAATAACATTATGATGTAAACCCAACTAACTCTATCATATGATTTAGATAGGTCGATCTTGAGAAACATACCTTTTAACTTCTTAGTTTTTAGGCTATGGAGGTCCTCCTGCGTGACCCCTATGGCCTCATGGATCTCCCTTCCTTCCAAGAAAGAAAATTGCTCCTTTGAAATATTTCGAGAAACAATTGACTTCAATCTATTAGAAATGATCTTTGCTATAATTTTGTATATGTTGTTGCATAATGAGATCAACCTGAATTCATCAAAAGAGTGAGGGGAGTCAAATTTGGGGATCAAAGATATAAAAGAGGAGTTAAAAGCATCATACATTTGTCTAGACTACCTATAATCCTCAATAACTTTGATGAGATCCTCCCTAAGTATATCAAAAAATTCAAGGTAGAATTCGATCGACCACCCATCGGGACTTGGGCTTTTGTCTCGCTGGAAACCGTGCAAGACCTTCTACAGCTCCTCCTTAGAAACTGACTCCATGAGAGAATTCTTAGCATTATCATTAGATAACCATGGAAAATGTCTAGCGAAATCTATCACTTCAGTTAGAGAGATGTCTTGGGGAGCTTTGAAAAGGGAATTGAAGTGACTTATGCCCAATCTAGCTACAACATCAAAATGATTTGCTTGCCCCCCATTCATATCATCAAGGGCCCAAATGGTATTCATATCCTGACGCCCTTTAGCATATTGTTGAACAAACTTCGAGATCTTGTCCCCACCTTTCAACCATATCTCCCTACTTATTAACCTCCAAGACTCCTCATGTTCCTTCAATATTCTATTTTTGGAGGCTTCAAGTTGGATAATTATTTGTTTGGATTCCTCAGATGAATAACCCCCCCTTGAGGATCTTCTAATTACTCCAGCTCTTGCTACACCCTCTTCAGGACCTCAAAATATGTTTTCTTTTTTTCTTTTTCTCATTCAATGGTGGCTCTTTTAATTCTTTTGAGGTTGTTCACAAATCAAGCCATAACTGAGCCTTCCCTATCTGGGCAATAGGGGATCCAATGCTCCACCATTAGATTTCTAAAGGATTCATATTTCATCCAAGACGAGATAAATTTGAATGGGGATATGGAATTTCTAATACCTCCTATTAGTTCAAGAAAATTGGGATGGTGATCAAAGCTACCCTCCGCTCTAACCCACTGATAAAATAGGGAGATTTTGTTACCAAGAAGAGATCAATCCTTCGAACTATCATTGCATCCCTTGAGCACCTATTACACCAAGTGGGCTTTAATTTTATTAAACCAACATCACATAATTTATGCACCTCCAAAAAATGAGCAAATAAATCAGAAAGAGGATCTGAATGGGAATGCATATCCCAAATTTCTGAAATACCAAGAGAGAAATTCATGTCACCTCCGATAACCACATTATCTACATTCATGTAGGAACTTTCCATCAATATTTCCTTGAAAGAAACCCTGTCTTGACAAGGCCCATAAATGTTTACCAACCTGATCTCCCTTCCCAAATTCAACACAAAAACATTGGCCCCTAGGCCCCTTCAACACCCTAGGAGCTCAACATTTTAATATTCATTTGATTAATACCTAACACTAACCCACTAGAATGCCCCCTGGCACCCATTGCTACAAAACTCCAACTTGCATTTAGAGATTCTGATATTTTTACAGTTGCATCACCAGGGCCAAGGGTTTCTTGAAGAAAAATGACATCAAAAGAGTAAACAAGCAAAAGTTGTTTAAGAAATAATATTTTCGAGGAACTAGCTGGTCCTCGATAATTGAAAGAGAGGAACTTCATGGAGAACCTGAGAAAGGGGCTTGTGCTGCTCTAAGTGCCCCAAGAATATATTTTTTCCTTTCAACAACAACATCCAAACTGACCTTCAATTTAGCCCTAGAGATGTGAGATTGTCGGCCTTGAGGGTTTGTTGTTTAGATAAATCCTCTCTGCAGACAGAGATGATCCCTCTAGCCCAATGAGTGGGACTAGCAACCTATGTGACAATCTACTAGAGACTTTCCTAAGCTACAATTGAAAAGAGAGATGAAGAAGATGACCTACCTCGTTCTGATGCTATCAAGTCATCTTTTGTTGAAAATCTTGAATCACTTGTGTCACAAGCTCGTTCCTACTGCTTACAGCGTTTATGCACCTGCATAAGAGATCAAGACACAACAAGGAATGCAAATACCAATAGCATATTCAAAAGCAACCTACTTAATTGATTAAGGAATGTTAAGATAGATGATACATAAGCATACACATCAATGGAAAATCAACCAGCAGTTGTATATTAATAGAAAATAAGGGAGCATACAACCAAGCCTTTATGTCAATAGGCTCTCCTTGAATGAATGTCCAAGTCCAAGCTAGGCTCTCCAAGCACTCCTTCTCGAAGCCAAATGAGTAGCATATAGGCACAATTTTAGCATAAGGGTGCAAATAGACATAGACCAACCATTTGGGAATGGGAAAAAATGAATATATAGGCAGGGAAAGGGAGTTAGGATCTCTCCAAAGATAGGAGAAGACCCTCATCTCAAGGAAGTAACTCATAGGGATAAGACCAAGAGTCCAAGTTGGGAGAACTCGACCTCATCCACGTTGAACAACCTCCAGCTCGCCACTTTGGAAGTTTCTAGATCACAAAGCTTCTCATCCTCTTTTGGAAAATTTCCTTTTAGGGATCATCGCGAGTATACAAGCAAACAGAGCGATGGCATTGCGAGGTTAGTATAGTGCAACTAGCGACCATCGCGGTTTTTAGTCTCATAAGAGTGATGATCCTCAAATTAGGGTTTAAGATTTATTTCCTTAAGGGGAAGCTCAAGGCATTTTCCAATCAATGTCTTAGGGAGGATCTGAGCTGCATATATGAATGAGTGCACTGCATAATGGTCATGTTTCAGGCACTTCAGGGTATGTCACAGGGAAGTGCAGGAGGTGTGACAAAATACTGTGTAACAGATGCCCCTTAAAGCATGAAGGCAAAACGGGGAGTGATGGTTGAGATACTTTACAAGATTTTGCAAGGATGAGGAAAAAACTGTCAGGAGACTTGCAAATCAAGGATGCATATACATATACATATCTGATATCAAAACATGAATCCATGGTATGGACACAACCATCCAGATGATAAGGACTATATGAAAGGATCCATGTCACGGGCTCAGCCATCCAAATGAGAAGGATCATATGTAAATATAAGATGTAAGGTATGGACGCAACCATCCAATATAGAAGGATCATCATAAATGTAAAGTCCCACATATGGTCAAAGCCATCCGCATAGCAGAAACATGTGTACAATGACGAATAACACATAACTTCATGCAGCCTAAGTCATATCAGACAAGACTCAGGGTCTTGCGCTCCATCCCAACCCGATCAAAGTACAATTTCTAACATGCTAGAAAACCACCTTATTATCGGCCAATGATGTGGACCGTTAACAGGCATGAGAGAAACCACCAATAATGACAATGGCTCTCAAGGTACGACAATACAAGCTGTGAACATGAAAATGAAGCTGATGTTGAACACTCGTGGAATCACCCGATCGAAGGTCAATAGTGAAAACCTGTTGTCGGATGTGAAGAACTTGTCATTAAGGCATGCAAGCTCCAAGGTACTGAAAGGAAATTTCTAACTCATCTTCCTGGATAATGAGCTGAAGTCGACAGGAAGTGACTCGTTGAAGGAGGGCCATGATGATTCCCCCATCATCAACATGAAACAAAGAATAAAGTGGAATGAAATGAGTAAGATCCAAGACTATAGCAAAGGGTTAGACAATGTATAGGTAATAGACTGCAGATAGGACTTCTCTTGAACATATTGGCAACACGACTCTGGAGTGTGGCAGCATTAGACTCAACATAAGACCAAGGGTCATAACGACGAAGTGGAATAGTCAGATGAGAGTCAAAATGGATCATTCATACCCGAGAAGACAAGTGATTGAGTGAGGATATCCCAAACCTGACACGAGATACAAATGAGTGTCATGTTCAAGAGCGACATGCTACCTATACAAGAGATGTTTCACTTTCATTTTCCCCACTATTTATAGTGAGTACCTCTTTATTTTTACACAAGATTGAAGAGGATACCATATGCTTGTCGTATAAGTTCATTCTTTGAATGAATCCATCCTAGTAAGTTTTACGAGTCCTAGGAAGGAGAAACTCGGTCTCATCATGGTGACAAGTCTTTCGCCGTTTAACTTTTAACGAGTCCGACGGAAGAATAACTCGGTATATTTTTCATATTTAGAGAGTTTGAAAAAGAGACGAAAAAGAAAACTCCATCAGGTCCCTTTTTGTAATTTGTCTCTCGAATTCGAAAAGGTAGAAAACAATATTCGAGAGAACCTCTTGACCATGTCGACCAAGGTGTACCTTTTTCATAAATAGTCAATCTTAGCCCAAAAAAGGGGTAAACATATAGTGAGACGACGTCAATTCATTTAATTTAACAAGTTCGAAAATAAAAGTACTCGGAGATTTTTTCATTTTTCGAGAGTCAGAAAAGCGCTGAAAGATGACTCTGCTTGGAAGAATGAGTAATATAAAAGGATAGCAATTGGTTCTAATCATGATGGAACTACTCAAAACACGTAAGGGTCAAGAGGCTGGCTAATAAGACCAATCACCGCAGACGTTCCCTAGGCAAGGGTAAAACAACCAAGTGAAAGCGTATGATCGGCCAAAGAGATGGTGACGATGGAATGAAAAAAGCAGGGCTCATCTGGAAAGACAGGCTGATAAAAACAACAATCACGAGATGTAAAATGGGAATGGTTTCATTTTTACACAAACTTGAAATATGGGAAACTATACTTGAGTATACTTGACGATGGTTTCATTTTTTCACAAGCTTGAAACGTGGGAAAAAACTATGCTTGGATTTGGTTTCATTTTTACACAAGCTTGAAACGGAAACAAACTATGCTTGGGTTTGGTTTCATTTTTACACAAGCTTGAAACAAAGATAAATTATGCTTGAGATAAGTTTGCATGCCCCCATCATACTGAGATGACTTCAAATCGAGGAACATTCCCCCCAAGCTTCAATTCATTCACCTAAGTGGATGGAATGAAGGTTCACCTACAAGATCAAGTGAAAGACTCAACTAGAATTTTACGAGATCTAATCAAAGACTCGAATTGGAAGGGGATTTGTTTCATTGTTTAACAAGCTTGACAAAGGAAAAGAACCATGCTCATGACACCTTATTTCATTTTTTAACGGGGTTGACATAGTAAACAAACTATCCTCATGGGGACCTATTTCATTTTTTAACGAGGTTGACATAGTAAAAGAACTGTCCTCATATCCTTTATTTAATTTTTTAAGGAGCTTGACATAAGACAAGGAACTCTGCTCCATGATCCTTGTTTCATTTTTTAGCGAGCTTGACACAAGACAAGGAACTTTGCTCCAAGGGACCTATTTCATTTTTTAACGAGGTTGACATAGTAAAAGAACTATCCTCATGGTCCTTGTTTCATTTTTTAACGAGCTTGACACAAGACAAAGAACTCTGCTCTATATCCCTTGATCACAACCCAAAAGAAGCCATGGCTTCCAAGAGTTTCTCATTAGGTGGGAGAACAACACTCCAGAAGGGATACATGTCCAGGGATCTAAAGTAAAAACTGGGCTCCAATGCCCCCAATACATGGCGTACTACATCACCTATGAGAGCATCAGTGGATGTGAGCATGGAACATGTGGCCATGTAATTAGCCTGTGGTGAAGGTGATACTGCTTGCACATAAGAACCATGTAGGGATGATGGTTGAGTGGGTGTTGAGTCAGGACCAATGAATGTAAGTTGATCAATGATCACAATGCTTCCTTCATGCGGGAAACACATCACTCGAAAGAGGGAAGAGACAAGAGCTCCCATGACATAAACATAGTCATGAACAAGGAGTCGATTAAAATTGAATGGGCCTTAGACAACCATCACGTCTATATAGACAGTCTTTCCTCCCAAAATAATAGGTAGCTTAGGAAGGATCCCTAACAGTTGATTGATTCCTCTGTTAAAAGCTAACAGATTCTGGGTGATGGGGACAAGCTGGGGAGAACCTAAAGCTTTCCAAGCAGTTGAGGACAGAATACTAACAGATGTGCCCTTGTCTATGAGCGTGCTAAGTATGACCATACGGTAATCTAAAAAGGCACATAAGATGGAAGGCGATATCCTACCAGTCGACTCCAATCAAAAGAAGTGACTAAACTACTCGGAGGGGGTGTCGTAGGAATGTGAGAACTGCCCTCTTGCTCTATGGGAATAGGAGAACTACTCTCATGCACCTCAAGAACTGAAGGATTTCCCTCCTGTTCATTGGAAACTGAAGAAACAAGAAGAACCTGAGCGGTATGGGGTTCACTCTCTACTAGAAAGGGACGGTTAACTGAAGGTGGAACCAAGTCTACTATTTTCTCGACCAATGGTTGGTCAAAAACAAACTCACAAGACTCACTTTTAGAGAGAACGGGGTTAACCAAAGTTGACTTTTGATCAATCACTGGATCAACTAGTGAAGGATCGAGGGAAAGCTTTTGATACCCAGTCGAAAGACGAGGTTGAGAAGCTGTAAGGTTTTCCAACTCTTTGGAAGCTTCATCTATAATAGGAAAAAGGTGAATGGGATGATTACCTTCACACAACTTACAGGGAAATTTCACTTTTCCCTTTTTCCCATGGGATTTACTGTTACTAGTTGAGGGTTTGTCACTAGCATGAACTCCAGAGTCTGATGACAAAGGTTGATGTGAACCTGTGAACCACACTTCTAAGACCTTGGGAATGCCAAGACAATTTCGAAGAAGCTGATCACCCTTACATAACATGCAAGGGAATTTTACTTTCCGGGGCTTGTTGGAAGATTTTTCTTCATTAGTTGCATCGGTAACAATAGTTGTTTGGTTGCCCCTTTGCTTATTTTTCTTCTTCTTCTTCGTCCTCTTCTTCTTCTTCTTAGCTTCTTGGTTACTAGAATCCAAAATTTCACCAGGCAAAGAGGAAGAAGGTGAAGAAATAGGCGAAGAAGCCAAGGGGTCAACTTTAGGATCAACATGAAGTTGATGTTGTTCAGATTGAGGAGAACTTGGTTGAAAAGCAGTTTGGACACTCAGAACCACCGAGGTCTAAAATAACCAAACTCACAGATCAATGGTCAACCCAGGAAGGTACAACGTCACCATATAGGGAGCACCAACATTTCTAAAAGAAGGAAAAGGAATAGGATTCCTGTCAGGGGGATTTCCTTGGTTGGTAGACTCGGGAAATGTTGCCATTGGTATCAACCTAAGATCTACTAAGGAGTATTTCCACAGAAAGGATGTTGTTCCGTGGTTAATTAATTTTAGAATTTGAAACAAAAACTTTGCCTTTACATGTTTTAAGAGTCGAGAAAAGGACAAAAATGTGACTCTAGTCGCTTTCATTGGTTTAACGAACTTGAAAGAACAAGTACTCGATGATCTTTTCAAGTTTAAGGAGTCAGAAAAGATCGAAATGACTACTCGAGTTACTCTAGGCAAAAGGGATTACCAAGTAACCGTGAACTGCAATATACACCTTAGCAAATAAATTTACTAAGGACTTGACGTATGTGCAGGCAATCTCCTCGAATGTTGTTTTCGGTGTATCACATTTACAGGGCAGAAGACTCGGCTTCTTATGGATAAAGGTTTGCAACCTATGAGGGTATCCCTTTATATACTCGACGGTACGGGGAGCACAAGTCCGTGCTAGCGTTGTCTAATGCAAGAGAATTTCAAACGACAACTGCTAAGTTTTATAGACGTCGGAACACATCTCTAGCCTAGACCACTAAGTATGAGTGTTAATGTTTCAAATGCTCCTTAGATTAATTGATAGATTTCAAAACGTTTATCTTCAATTATGTTTCAGTTTTGGGCTCAAAACGATGTCACCTGAACACCTATCATGCAACTATATGAGAAAATGAAAACTTTCCATTTCTATGAAATCTAAGCTAATCAAGGGAAGAAATTTCAATCAATAATGCATCATGAAAAATGCCTTCCACTAACTTTCACAATGCAAAATGTGAAAATAAAATCTAATCTTCAATTTCACTAAATGCAATGCCAAAATGTGATCCTCTAAGAAACGAAAATCACTTTCCTTTCACTAAGATGCAATAATGAATTTTCTTTTCACTTTGATTCAATCAATGCAATCTAATGCAATGAGCAAAGGAAAATGCAATCAACTCAACTCAATGAAAATTTCTTTCACTTTTGTCTACCAAACGCAATGCCAAAAGTAAAAATGATTTTCACTTTTCACTATCCTAAATGCAAATTTTCGAAAGCAAAATGATTTTGAATTTACTAAGACGCAGTTATATGAAATATGCTTTTCTTTTTGTTTTGAATGATTTGATGCACCTAATACAGTTTCTAGCTTTCAATCACTGAAAAATGTAATCTATTTTCAATGATGAATCTCAAAATATAACTTTTCAATGCAACTAATCTAATGCATTTTCACGAAAAGTAAATTTTGAAATACAAGCTAAAACAAATGCAAAATGATGTTTTCAATGATTTCCACATAAAACAACACTCAATCAATCATCAAAACAAGCATCTCAATGACACCAATAAGCCGCAAGTGATGACAAATTGACTAGAAACCGTAGAACTCAATCAGATTTCATTTCAAAGCCAATGAGACAAATTTTGCAAATTAATCAAGACAATCAATCAAAAACACCATAAACACTTTGGAAAACCACTAATAGAGGACACATAGACTAAAAACAAGAAGAACAACCCTATTTTCTCTCATACTCTAGGATCATCGCTCTTGTTTAAGTCAAAACAACGATAATCACAACTGTAATTTAACATCAGCGATGTCATCGCGAATGTCAGTTAGAAAATTGTGATGGGCGAGAAAAATGAAGAACAATAAAATAAAAAATCTTTAAGACCAAACAAAAATCAATGTCCTCAAGCAATCACCAGCAAGTGAAAATAGTTATAGAAAAGAAAACAAGCTATAAAACTGGCGGTTAGTCAAACTCATCACAAATTCAAGGTGAAGGATTGAATGGAAAGGTTTATAGCCTCCCTTGGTTAGGTGCTCAATATCTAGCTCAAAAAACAAAGTTCTCATATTGGCTCAAAACCTAAACGAATGCGTCTGTCTCGTTAAGACGATCGCAACACAATTCGTTTCACTGAAAATTGAGTCTGGATGAAGGAGAAAAGGCCTAATGTTCGTTTTCTTAAACAACTAAAAAAACTGTAGAACATGACAGAATGATGACATGGAAATACAGTCAGCATAATGGGAATCTTCTTCAGTTTTTGTCCAATAAGACTGTGACAAGTGTCACTTCAAGATTCGTCAGTTTGGTTGTGTGAAGGTGAAATTTCTCAATGTCCTCCAAGGTGGAATTATGGCTTCATGGTGAATATTATGTGGAAATTGTTTGTTTATATATCTATATATATATATATATATATATATATATATATATATATATATATATATATATATATATATATATATATATATATATATATATATATATATATATATATATTTTTGCATACATATTAAACAATGGCACATTTCAAATGTTTTATGGGATAGTTCCGAACTAGATACAAAGGCGTACATATTTTGGATGGCAAAATGTGTTAAGGAATGGGCAGAGGGTTGGTCGAACCCGTGACCTCCCCCTCCCAACTCTAATACATTGCCAATGAACGAAGCGCATGTTTTGTTAAACGGAGGCCACAACACCATATTTAAAACCTACAATGTATGCGACGGTGGAGCGGAGGGAGCCAGCCCCACAGGCCATCCCCCTCACGATACGACCATATGCTATGACCACGGGCCAACGCCAAGCATAAGCGCGCCTAATGCACCATTAATCCATACTTAAATTAATTAATCCGTTGTTAAGGTTGGCGGAAGTTTTGGCGGTGCGCCAATTTCTGCGGAGTTGCCAAATTTGGCGGCGCTAACTGGAGTCTTCTCTAGTTTTAGCGAAGTTTCTTAGGGAAACATTAAATGAAGCATATCTTGAGAAATTTTCGACCAAATTGAGCTCAGAAAAAGGTGTTCTTGGATAATTTGGACACTATGGACTCATTGGCATAGGTTGCAGAGGCAATAGAATACTTATATAGGTGATTTTTCCATAGGGAAGTTCAGGGAAAACTAGGGCCATCAAGGAAGGAGGTCATGCCCAAATCATCCATAGTCAATTTTTAGAGATCTAATAGTCATTTTTGGCTAATTTGAACATTCTGAACAGATTGGTGTAGGTATTAGCCATAAAGCTTTGTAAACAACATTTTTTCCACATTGAGCTCATACAGAAGCCCAAGCCATGGGAGATGGACCAAGGAGATGTAGCCCAGGAGGGGTGAACTCCTTCATCAAAACACTGTGTTAACGTGTCTCTTTGATGGTTTGCTACACTGTATATGTTTGTTGTTCAATATTTCTTTTTGAAGCTATTTTGCTCATGAATTCCTTTTAAAACTTAAGGAAATTTAACTGATTGTATGCACAAAGAGCTAATGAAACCTTAGCACAAGTAGAAATAAGCATACACATATTTATAAATCTATAATTGTTATTAGCACATTAAAACTAATCATACAAAAATAGATCAAGTTGGTATCAGAGCCAAGTTGAATTGATTGATTGCTTGAGTTTGTGCTATTAGCATTTTAATGGTTGCAAAATTGTGATGCTTACAAGGTTAAAGTTGCAGAAAGGAGAAGAGATGTTATTGGTTGCAACTCCTGCGGTAATGCCCAGAAGAAGGAGAACCACAAGGCCACAATCTCCACCACCCAAAGTTTCGATTCCAACTGCACTTGAAACTCCTCAAGTTTTGTCTTCAACTGAGATTGAAGAGGTACAAGCAGTACCAGTTTTTGAGTCTGAATCCATAGCCATTATGCCTGGAGAAAGGGACCCTGAAGGTCCCTCTTCAGAAGAGGAAGAATTCAAGAAAGCTTTCTATACCTTGACTGAGATGGTTAAAGTCCTCTATGAAGAGAGGAACACTAGAATGGTTGGTGAGAGTTCTAAACCTCCACATGGAGAAAGAAGCTCAGAGGACAAAAAATATGAGAAGAAGGATTCCAAAGGGAATGATGGAAATCCACTTCCATCTCCACCATCCTCATCATCTCCATCATCTCACACAACATCATATTCCACTATCACCACTGAAACTACCACTACTCATTCCAAAACTCCAAAATGAAAGACTCCATTACTAAAATTGGACATAAAATTCGAACTTCCCATGTACAATGGAGAGGTGAATGCATAAAAGTTGGACAATTGGATTCGACAGTTGGAGGTATACCACGGAATTTAGAACCTTCAAGAAGACGACATAAAGATCCAGTTGGCTTCACTGAGTCTAGAAGGAGTTGCACTAGTTTGGTGGGAAGCAAAGACTCGAGAGGAAATGAGAATCCATGGTAAGATATCAATCACTTGGGTTGAATTTGTTTTTGCAATTAAAAGACAATTTATCCTTTAGCCTATATGCAAAAATCCATTATGAGTTGGCATAATTTTAGGCAGCTTAAAGGCCAAACAGTCCAAGATTATACACAGGAGTTTAGGAAAAGGGCTTTGTTATTAGGAGTGAATTTGAATTCCCAAGATACACTGCTGAAATATATTGGGGGTTTACATTCCTATCTTAAACACACTATTCTTATGTTCAATCCAACTAATTTAGATGAAGTATGTGTGCAAGCCACACATCTTGAATCTAGAGGAAAGAACACTTATGAAGAGAATAGTAATAAAAAGCCACCTAAGGGTAAGGAGAAAGAGAAAGGAGGAAAATGGAAAGGGAAGAAAAATGCAAGTGTGAAGAAAGAAGGGGATAAATTTATCTGTAAACACTGTTCAAAAGAGGGACATAATGAGGATCACTGCTAGAAACTCCATCCAGAAATGAGACCAAATAAGTTCAACAATAAAGGGAAACAGAAAACCACTGCTATCACTCAAGAAGATTTAGGTTCTGAATCAGGTGATGAAAACAAAATCACTGTCATGGGAATCAAAGGAAAACAAGATATTGCAAGCACTAGTTCACAAAACTGTAACACTACTACTACTCCAGATGAAAAGAGACGAATTGAGTTATTTCATGTTAGGGTCATATCTAAACACACCAAGATTGACACACTCTTCAATAGTGGGTCACAAGTGAATCTAATCTCTGAAGAATTAGTCAACAAATTGAATCTTGAAACTATACCTCACCGTAAACTATACCCTTTGGGATGGATAACAAGAGACACCAGTTTACAGGTTACAAGAAAATGTTTGTTTAAGTTTATAATCACTGCAAATTTTGTTGACGAAGTAGAGTTAGATGTGGTATCACTTGATATTTCAGGTGTGGTGTTGGGTAGTCCATATTTGTATGACTGGAAAGCAGTCTTTTACCACCATGAAAACAAGTATCACTTGTTCAAGGATGGTGTGGAGTATATAGTGAGAGCCCATCACAAAAAGTTAAACATATCAGTTGTTAATGCAGGGCAGGCAAAAAGACTAGTGAATTCAAGTAAAAGTTTAGTACTTCTCATGTTCAAGCCAAATGATGATATTGTTTATGAAAATGTTGTTGCATGTAATGCAAGTTTCAATTATGATTTGGTTGGTTCAGTTCATCAGAGTGATGAAGTATTTCAGGTTGTGAAAGAATCGTCCTTCAAGGAGAAAGAAACTTCACATGAAATATCTTTGCAGCAAGAGGTTTTTCTTTGTGATGTTAGCATGCAAGGGTTGAAAAATTGCAAAGTGTAGAGACATCAATGCAATGCAAAAGTTTGTTGAACAATGGGCTCACTCAATCATCCCTTACACCACGTTGTGCACCGATGGTTATGGTGCCAAAAAGGAATGGTAAGCATTTCAAAAAAAAGGACAAAAGAAGTAGTTTTCACCAAAGCAAAGTTGTAAAAAGAGATCAGTGCAAGAATATAAATAACACCAAACAAGAATGGTTTGTATGGCTTTTAATGTTGTATGTTTTTTGTAACACTTCTATTACATACATGTATTTGAATTATGGCAAAAAAGAGTCATTTTTTGAAGAAATTGTCCACTTGGGTAACATAAACATGTTTAGAAAGTTTTCTTATGCACATGTCATCTATGAAGGAAAATTGTTTGATATTTTGAAGATATCAAAGTACAAGTTGGGTTTCACTTCTTTGATGCATTTGGGCCATGATATTGGAGGAGGTAAGTTGAAGTCAAGCCTCTCCAAGTTGGATGCCATTGTTGATTGGTCAACGCCCAAGATCGTCATTTTGATAAGAGGTTTGTTGGGAGCAGCCCAATATTGGAGGAGAGTTGTTTTTGACATTTCTTCTTTCGTGGCTCCTTGGCATGCATTGTCATGTGTGTGCAAAGTCTTCCACTGGGGAGGCAAATAGAAAGAGGCATGTGTTGCTTCAAACCAAAAGATCAGTTCAATTCTTTTTTATGATCTTTCAAACTTGAAAGGTTCATTTAAGTTTCAAATTTATGCAAGCAACTTCACCATCTTATTTCTTATGCACATGTCATCTATGAAGGAAAATTGTTTGATGTTTTGAAGATATCAAAGTACAAGTTGGGTTTCACTTCTTTGATGCATTTGGGCCATGATATTGGAGGAGGTAAGTTGAATTCAAATCTCTCCAAGTTAGATGCCATTGTTGATTGGTCAACGCCCAAGATCGTCATTTTGATAAGAGGTTTGTTGGGAGTAGCCCAATATTGGAGGAGAGTTGTTTTTGACATTTCTTCTTTCGAAGCTCCTTGGCATGCATTGTCATGTGTGTGCAAAGTCTTCCAGTGTGGAGACAAACAACAAAAGGCATGTGTTGCTTCAAACCAAAAGATCAATTCAATTCTTTTTTTATGATCTTTCAAACTTGAAAGGTTCATTTAAGTTTCAGGTTTATGTAAGCAACTTCACCATCTCATTTCTTATGCACATGTCATCTAAGAAAGAAAATTGTTTGATGTTTTGAAGATATCAAAGTATAAGTTGGGTTTCACTTCTTTGATGCATTTGGGCCATGATATTGGAGGAGGTAAGTTGAAGTCAAGCCTCTCCAAGTTGGATGCCATTATTGATTGGTCAACGCCCAAGAGTGTCATTTTGATAAGAGGTTTGTTGGAAGTAGCCCAATATTGGAGGAGAGTTGTTTTTGACATTTCTTCTTTCGAAGCTCCTTAGCATGCATTGTCATGTGTGTGCGAAGTCTTCCAGTGGGGAGGCAAACAACAAGAGGTATGTGTTGCTTCAAACCAAAAGATCAGTTCAATTCTTTTTTATGATCTTTCAAACTTGAAAGGTTCATTTGAGTTTCAGGTTTATGCAAGCAACTTCACCAATTTATTTCATTAAGAATATTTCCATGGTATAAAGATTAAGTTGCAGTGATCCATGCACTTTCATTGGATGGATACTTGTCAAAATTTTCACTTGGTTTGAAGGTACAAAAGAGGTATAAGCAACAAGTTCATTGTTATGCCTTTTAGGCCTATTGGTTATGAAACTGTTGTATTCATGCATCATTACGTTTTACATGAAATTTATGTTCATAAAATTTCATACTTTCAAGATGTACAATCGAGCTTGAGTCAAGAAAACCAAGTAGTGAAATTTGTCATCCATTTGCATTATATTTTGTTATGTCATCTTGGTAAGAAGGATGTTACTTTTGATGACGACATGGACAAAACTATGAGTTTCTATGAACGACTGAAAATGGTGCAACAAACAGTGCAAGATCAGCTTGAAAAGGGCAAAGACAAGTACAGGTATTATGTCAATCCTAGTTTTCAAGTCAACGGTGCAAGCTCGTGTCAGTTTTGCAAAAAGAGGCTTCAAGTTGTTGAACAAGGAGAGAATGTTCAGATTTCACATTCTGAATGCATTCCTACAAAATTTCTGAATCAGTTTCAACAAGACGCCATCCGTGATAGAAGAACAGGGTCCTCAAGGCAAGTGAATGTTGATTTCCTTAGAGAGGAGCTCAAGGAAACAAATTCGTCAAAAGCCAATTGGATCAAGCTTGGAAAGGTGAGGGGGTTGTACCCTCATCTACTTGTCAGATAATAGTATCTTTTGGGGCCCAAAAGGCTTATAGTGGAGAGGAATGATTAGGTGCTCAATATTTAGCTCAAAAATCAAAGTTCTCATATTGGCTCGAAACCTATACGACTGCGTCCATTTCGTCAAGACGATCGCAACACAATTTGTTTCACTGAAAACCGAGTCTGGATGAAGAAGAAAAGGTTTGCTGTTCGTTTTCCTAAACAACTAAAAAAATTGCAGAACATGACAAAATGATGACATGGCAGTACAGTCAGCATGATGGGAATCTTCTTCAGTTTTTTCCCAATGAGGTTGTGACAAGTGTCACTTCAGGATTCGCTAGTTTGGCTGTGTGAAGGTGAAATTGCCCAATGTCCTCCAAAGTGGAATTATGGGTTCATGGTGAATATTATGTGGAAATTGTTTGTTTATATATATATATATATATATATATATATATATATTTCAAAAGGTGGAAAAACCTATCAAACTCAGTTGTCAAACCAACAGTGAGGACAACCATCTCTGGCTGCTATCCGCGAATGTCGGTTGACGCATCATTGTTATCAAGGAAAACCACGCCACCTGGAATAACCTGCTGGTGGTCCGTAAGGGAGCAGGCTTTCACTACTGCCAGATGCCTCTGGGTCTTGGGCCGTTAACCTGTTTCCTTACGTCCGAGGAAGACGAGCTCTTAGCCAAGCAGAAGCAATTTTAGGGCATACTCCAGGCCCATTATATATATATATATATATATATATATATATATATATATATATATATATATATATATATATATATATATATATATATATATATATATATATATATATATATATATATATATATATATATATATATATATATATATTATTTTATATGATTTTTTATTTATTTATTTATTTATTTTTTCCCGTAGAAAAAATCGTAATTTTATTCATATTGATAAAATTAGATTTTGTAGATGCTTGAAGCATATGCAAATGGCTGTTCCTGTGTAATGACAGGCAGAAAATAGCGGATGGCTGTTCCTGTAAAGACAGGAAGGTAACATAAATAACAGAAAAGTAATGTTGTGTCAGCAAGCCTATGTTTTCCTGCCTTTTTTCTTCTCTACTTTGCGCCAGACTCCAGTGTTGGGAGTGGGAACAATTATAGCAAGTTGGTTTTCCTCTGTGTACATTGGTTGTTCTTTATCAGATTCCGATCCTTCGGAGCTATATGCTCGTTTGGCGCCGCTTATTTCCAGCGGTGATTCTTGTTGCCGTACCAAGTGATCTGGCTCCAAATTGGGCCCCTCGGTGCTCTCTTCCTGTGTTTTTTCCTGTCTCCTACGTGCGTCTGTGGGTTCTGTGTTCAGTGCCTCTTCCTCCAGTGGTTCGGTATGCTGCCAACCTTTGGGTTTTTTCTGTTGTTTCTTGTTCCCTTTTGGCTCCTTGCTAGCCTGTGGACATGCATATTGAAGGTGCCCTGTCTGCAAGCAGCCGCGACATCTGAATGCCGTGTTCTCGTAGTCAAGTTGTTGCGTCCACAGTGAATTATTAAAATTCAATGTGATGTGATCTGGGAGTCCTTGACTTAGGTCCACTTCAACACATATTCTGGCATATGTGAAAATTCCTCGAATAGCTCTGTCTTCATCTGTTTTAAGATGTTTTCCTAGGGAATTCCCAATGGCTATTTTATATGATTTTATTATCATATATTATCTTATAATTATAATTATATATTATATATTAAATATCGAATATCATATAAATCCACATAATATATAGATATATTTCTATGGTATAGTTCTGAACCATATACAAAGGCGCAAATATTTCGGATGGCAAAATGTGTTAAGGGATGGGCGGAGGGCGGGTCGAACTGTGACCTCCCCCTCCCAACTCTAATACATTACCAATGAACCAAGTGCAGGTTTTGTTTAACGAAGGCCACAAAACCATATTTAAATTCTACAGTGTATGCGACGACGAAGCGGAGGGAGCCAGCCCTGCGGGCCAGCTCCCTCACCATACGACCATATGCTATGACCATGGGCCAACGCCAAGCATAAGCGCACTTAATGCGCCGTTAATCCAGGCTTAACTTAATTAATCTGTTGTTTAGGTTGGTAGCAATTTTGGAGGCATGCCAACTTCGGTAGAGTTGCCAAATTTGGCGGTGCTAACTGGAGTCTTCTCCAGTTTTAGCGGAGTTTCCTAGGGAAACATTGAATCAAGCATATCTTGAGCAATTTTCGACCAAATTGAGCTCAGAAAGAGGTGTTCTTGGCTAATTTAGACACTCTGAACTCATTGATACAGGTTGTAGAGGCAATACAAGACTTCTATAGGTGATTTTTCCACAGGGAATTTCAAGGAAGCCAGAGCCACCAGGGAAGGAGGTCATGCCAAAATCAACCAGAGTTAGTTTTCAGATATCTAATAGTCATTTTTGGCTAATTTGAACATTCTAAACACATTGGTAAAAGAGTCAGGAGCCATAGAGATTTGTAAACAACATTTTTGCCACATTGAGCTAATACAGAGGCCCAAGCCATGGAAGCTGGACCAAGGAGATGTAGCCTAGGAGGGGTGAACTCCTTCATCAAAACACTGTGTTAATGTGTCTCTTTGATGGTTTGCTGCACTGTACATGTTTGTTGTTCAATATTTCTTTTTGAAGCTATTTTTCTCATGAATGTCTTTTAAAACTTAAGGAAATTAACTGATTGTATGCACAAACAGCTAATGAAACCTCAACATAAGGAGCAATAAGCATACACATATTTATAAATATGTAATTGTTATTAGCACAACAAAACTAATCATACAAAAACAGATCATCCCTAACAGAGTCGCCATTTTGTTGTCTAGGTAAATCCTCTCTGCGGATAGAGACGATCCCTCTAGCCCAATGGGTGGGACTAGCAACTTACATGATAATCTACTAGACACTTTCCTAAGTTACAATTGAAAAGAGAGACGAAGAAGATGGCCTACCTCGTTTTGATGCTATCAAGTCGTCCTTTGTTGAAAATCTTGAATCACTTGCGGCACGGGCTTGTTCCTACTGCTCACAATGTTTATACACCTGCACAAGATATCAAGACACAACAAGCCATGCAAATACCAATAGCATATTCAAAAGAACCTACTTAACTGATCAAGGAATGTGAAGATAGATGATACATAAGCATACACATCAATGGAAAATGAACCAACAGTTGTATATTAATAGAAAAGAAGGGAGCATACAACCAAGCCTTGATGTCAATAGGCTCTCCTTGAATGAATGTCCAAGTCCAAGCTAAGCTCTTCAAGCACTTCATCTCCAAGCCAAATGAGTAGCATATATGCACAATTTAGCATAAGGGTGCAAATAGACATAGACCAACCATTTGGGAATGGGAAAATATGAATATATAGGCAGGGAAAGGGAGTTAGGATCTCTCCAAAGATAGGAGAAGGCCCTCATCTCAAGGAAGTAACTCGTAGGGATAAGACCAAGAGGCCAAGTTGGGAGAAATCAACCTCATCCACACTGAACAACCTTAAGCTCGCCGCTCTGGAAGCTTCTAGATCACGAAGTTTCTCATTCTCTTTTGGAAAATTGTCTTTTAGGGATCATTGCAGGTATACAAGCAAACAAAGCGATGGCATCACGGGGCAAGTATAGTGCAACTAGTGACCATCACAATTTTTAGTCTCATATGAGCGATGATCCTCAAATTAGGGTTTAAGAGCTATTTCCTCGAGGGAAAGCTCAAGGCATTTTCCAATCAATCTCTTAGGGAGGATTTGAGCTACATTTATGAATGAGTACACAACATAATGGTCATGTTTCGGGCACTTCGGGGTATGTCACAGGGAAGTGCAGGAGGTGTGACAAAATACTGTGTAATAGGGTTCCTGAGGGTTTTGGATGGTGAGGGGCGACCCAAGCCACCCACAAACTCCAGTGGCACAACATGGTTAATTTCGACCTTAAATTGTATCGAGAAACAATATCTGAGGATGACGAAGAATCCCTAGAGAGCGAGGGAACAGGCAAAGGAAAAATCATAGTGGTAAGGGAAATAGGGCAAGGAACAAAACCTAAACAAAATCCAGACGATGCAGAACATGATGTAGGACCATATGCAAATGCGGAAGGAAGCGATTGCATATCCATAACCAAAGAACATAAAGACTTGATGAGATAAGATATAAGGAGGGATGATAAAACAATACCTGACGCCGGTGGTGCAAACGAAGACAAACCATCTTTCAGAGTAACCTGATCATTGTGAAGAAGCCACAAATCTTCATCCATCGGACAAGGCCCGATGTCAACCTTATGAGACACCCCAAGATACTACTACAATTATCTCAATAATTAAGATGATAAAAAAAATAAAAAATAAAATTAATAATTATAATTTAAACTATAAAATTATTGTTGTTTACTCTAGATTAGACCCATCTCAACTCTGGACTTGATCCCTCAGGTGCTTGGTAGATTCAGATTTAAGATGAATCTAGGCTTGTAAGTATAACAATAAAAGTTACTTTAACAAGCTATTTGATATTATATTAGATGGTTATTTAATTATTATTATTTATATTTTTATACATATAAGTTTTGGAGATCAGTGAGTGTAATTATTTTGAAACAAATAAATCATAGAGAGTTGAGGTCACTAAGTTCATAAAGGATTTAGATAACTAGCTTAGATCAATCTTAACTCATGATGTATCAAGTGCTCGGAGGAATTGAGAACCGCTCCACATCCACACGATCCCCTTTGTGATGCTCCATTGAACCACCCTGCAGGCATAATGATTGTAGGAGAAGATCTTGTCTTCACAGAGATCCGGTTTGAATGTGTGTGTAATGGAATGGCATCCTCCCACGAGATCACTTTGTAGCAGATTATGTTGTAGTCAATTGGCTTCCCTTCAAATATATGTTTGTTCCTTGCATTCCAGATCTCCCAGATAACATATATGGGCATTTGTAATTCCCCAGATGTGCATGCAAACCTTTGGGACATAGAGTTTTCCAAATTTGTAGCCGAAATAAGAGGGATGCTCAAGAAATATGCTAGGTTTCTCAAACCAAATAATAACACTATATACAACCTTCATTGGAATGGAGGCCCTGGTACCAACACTAGAGTTGAAATCATGGCACTTTGGGGGTTGCTCTGGTTCGCCAAAGAGAAACATCTGAATATCATCAACATCTATGGAGATTCCAAAACTCTCATAGAAGGTATTATGGGACACTCTGCATTTGACCCACCTCTATTATCTGGATGGATCAACAGGATTAAACAGGTGCTAACCTCTATCACTTCCTACTCCATGACACATGTATACAGAGAGGACAACAAGGAAGCAGAGAAGCTGTCCAAAGCGGGTCTACAGAGGCAATATGGTATCATGCATTACAAACTAATAGTAGATCAACACATTAGAGAGGAAGGCGAGATCAACTTGCCATAAAGACGAATATTGTATTTACTAGTTTTTCTTATCTTGAGTATAATTATGATGGGTAGACATACACTACAATTTTTTAATTTTGCTTTGTATTTGCTTTCTGGATTAGTGTATTAAGGATTGTCTAAATTGAATGCTATATTCAGATCATCTAACAACTTTTAACTAACTGTCACTATGTTTTTTTTGATATATTGCTCTGATGCATGTACTAGACTATTATTCTCACTATGCATGTATTGGACTTTTAAATATGTATAAAAGCCAACGTTTTTTCTTTTAAAAAATGTGCCGAGAGAAATAAAATTTCTAGAAATGCAAACCTTCATAGATCTAGATTAGTTTAGTTATTTTTTATGATTTTTTTTTGAAATATTAATAATGTGAAATGTGTTATGAAGTAAAAATATTGAGAGATTTATTATACATCAATATTTTGTTTATCAACTATTTACTAATTATTTAATTAAATTATAACATCTAATTATATAATTAGACTAATTAAATTATAATATTTAACCGGTTTTTATAAAATTAAAATGAAAAGTTAAAGAAAAGAGAAAAGCGAAAGAGTTCGTCGGTGCAAGGGTGATGTCACAATTCAAAAACGAAATGGGAAAATATGAGAAACCAAAATGACAGAGGGTAATATTCCGCCCACAATCAAGCGAATTTTTTGTTTATTTTAAGTGAAGTCAGATAGTGGTTTGAGCTTCGGTGCGCGATACACAGATCCACGTCTGCATTGAATGCAAGCAAAAATCAAGGGTGGTAACCTCGTGTGATCCGCGGGGAGAACCGCCAGACCACCCTCCCAAATTTTGGTACCAGTTGTCGCTTTGATTTGATTCGATCCAGTAGTTTTCGCTCTTCAATTCAACCTTCTTCGCGGTCGGAAAGGTTCAATTTGGACTAACATCGGACCAAACTGAGAAGCGTTCCAAGTTCCAGTATAAATGCGCAAGGGGACAGCCAACTGAATTCAAGCTCACGAGATCGTGTAGGTGAAGTTCCCGGCTTTTATATGGTTTTCCACTTATTTTGGTAAACTCTGTCATTGTTTGCTATACTCTCTCCAATGCAGGGTATGGGTAATAGCCTTCTAGGGCTTCGATTTGTTTAATTCTTCTTCTGGTTTAGGTCGGGCGGTAATTTAGCTTCGTATATAACCCATGATCGAACCCTCCCACCCCGCCTGTGTGTTTTCAAGGAAGGCTTGTGAATTGTGCACCGGGCAAGTCATTTGGTAAAGTTCGAGCTGAATTTAGTTATAACATAGGTGGATGTGGGAATTAAAGCACACTGATCGTGATTCGAAGCATTATAAGCTGCGTTCATTCCTATTTGGTCTTCATGCTCTGCAGCTTATATCCCTCCTTGTGTTTGTTTTCTCGCCAGAGATGATCTGATGGCGAGATCCGATGAAACTCGTACCAATTCCATGATAATCATCAGCCGGATTTTGATTTGCCAGATAAACAAGAATTGGGTACACCCAAGCGTTCTAACCAGTACATAAAATTAGCGCTACCAAGGCATTTAGCTTTTCTTTCCCTTCGCAATCAGAATGTCAATTTTTCATGGTGTGGGAGAAACAAAAAGCTGGGTAATTATTTAATACAAAATTGTAAGTTGGCAGTTTGAGTAAAAATAGAATGTTTTCTTTCGTTTTTCCTTCAGAAGGCTAATGCCTAAAATCATTGCTATGTATTTGCTCTTTGAGACGGGAAACTTTATGCTCAAGTTTTCTTTAAGGCCAAAGGAAATGCAGAACACGAAAACTAAATCTTAAGTTAAGATAAAAATTTGTTTGTCTGGTAGACCGTGATCCTTATCTGGAAATACCCTATAGTACCCTTTTCTCATGCTATTCCCACATGCCTGTTAAAAAGGTTAGATATGCCAAGTGAGCATCTTGGAGTTGTTTTTACCACACCTTTCATGCTTTGCCTTCTGGTCTTCTCCTGTGTTGTGGCCAAAAGAAATATTCATAACTGGTAATACTCTAGAATACTCCTATCCCATTCTATCCAATTGTTGATTAAAAAAGTCAAACATAGAAATTAAACGTCTTAAAATTGTTTCTAGAATTATAAAATTGTTCTATACAGAGAATGTTCTTTTGAGAGGGGACACCAGGAATTGGTTGTGTATGCAAGTTAGGATATGGTTTACCAACGTTTACAAAAGTGAGTGAAATAGGCAGTGTAGAAATAAGTAAATTTCTAATTCCTTTGCATGGCGTGTTTCAGCCTTTGTGGCTGCTTATGAAAAGGGTATATTGCACTCAGGAATATTAACTTGTGGAATAAAACATCAATTGTGAAACAACTTTTTAGATATTTTAATCAAGGTTACGTATGGCTTTTGATTGCTGAACAGATTTGCCCTGTTGAAGTCTTGGGTTCTTTTACAAGCTTCTTCAGCAACAATAATAATTGACTGCGAAGATGGTCAAACTGACGATGATTGCTCGTGTTACTGATGGTCTTCCTTTAGCGGAAGGCTTGGATGATGGGCGGGAACAAAGAGACCTGGAATTTTATAAACAGCAGGCCAAGTCATTGTTCAAAAAATTGTCACACGGTCAACATGAACCTTCAAGGATGTCCATTGAAACTGGCCCATATATATTTCAGTATCCTTTAACTAGGTTTGCAGTAGACTTCGGTCATTCTTCTTGATCAGAAGTCCTTAGCAAGTGTTCCAAAATTAAAACTATTTTAAGATGCTGCATTTAGTGGATTGTCACACGGTTATCTAATATTATAAATTGTATATAGTGCTTTTCAATTTTGTGGGTAAATTGTTGGACAATACTAGTTCACTGTTCCCAAGTCTCAATCTAGTAGATGGAAGCCTGTTGGTTAATATTTTCAAAATTGTAGGCGATAGTGGAACAAGAGTAAATTGAAGTTTCTTTTCCTAACAATTTCTTAAAACCATCCTTGGTTTGTTCCTCACCTTATTTCAAAATTCAAATATGACAGCCCTAATTTGTAGCAGCATTCTGTTTATGAAACAATCAACCTTTGCAGTTTATTAGTGCTGGTAAAGATGATGCGAGTTCTTGTCCAGCTCCTGCTAACCTAGGCACAATATTGTGTTTTGTGCCTTCTATTTATTTTGCTGGTCTGATGGTACTAGCTTCTTGTACAGTAACCACACCTGTCTCTATACACATTTGCTAATAGCTTGTAAGCATGGTGGGAGCCTTGAGGTTCACCAGGGATTATGAGGCAGTATGTGTTTATGACACAGAACATTTTTAAATTTGGAATTAGCAATAATTTTGTGTCAACACCAATTCTTAGAATTTCAACTTATTTGTGATGATTGACTTGGATGCCCCTTTTGACTGAGTAAACATTTATTTTGGGAAAATAGATACCAGGTCATTTTTTGTGGTTTATAAGAGGACTAATGATTTAACTGTGTTCCCATTTTTCATTCTATCTTGGCACGGTCTTAGAAATTGTTTATGTTTTTATATGAGATTAAGGGTATGACAGTTACGTTTCTAAATTCTGGCTGTATTGTCAGTTTATTAAGTTACTCATTATGGATGTTGCACCCGAATTGTGGTCGTAGAGTAAAAGATGTGGTGATGCCACCCCCATGTACTGCCGTGGTCACCTTGACGAAGACTTGAGCAGAATGAGCTTCTCGTCCAGGTTCATCTTTAGTGATACCTCCATCACCATTACTATAACTGTGTGGGGGCGGTGGAGGTCATGGTGGTGCCAAGAGGAAGGAAAAGTAGATAGATCATAGAATAGTTGTTTCTCTTTTTTCATTGCTTTATTTTTCATAACTTCTACTCAATTTTGCATTTCCTTGTTTAGACTTAACTTAAATTGGAAGTTATGCTAATGGCCTTGCTATCACACGATCTTGCACCTTAGTGCAAATATTTCACAAGGTACAAAGACGAGTGGAACATGGAAGTGTTGCCACCATCACCTAGACAACTACTTCCCTTGTTTTAGAAGGATGAGTCCAACACAAGGAAGGCTTTTCTAGTAACACTTAGGATTCTGAAGGCAAAACAAGTCCATTCTAAGGTCGCCTATGTTGTTACCCAATTACCACCAATTCTTATGATATACGAGTTGTGTAATTATCGGATCCACAAGGTATTGATGTTGGATACACAAATCTAGGCTTTAGGTACGGATACGAATATGGATCCACCTAGATCCACGTACAATTTACCACGTAAACAAATCCTTAAACCTAGAAATGGATCCCATGCTACTGAAATGGATCCTGTGCTAGCTAGCCTTTACATGTCGGATCCCAAGCAAATAACATTAGAGTTTTTGGTTTATTTTTTGTTTTTTGGAGGATATTTGCTACTTGTTTGAATTTTGAAACCCTAAAAACCAAATATTCTATTTAGATTTTTGGTTTGATTATTTATTAGTAGTTTGTAGGTTGTATAGTTGTATAAGTTATTAATTACCTACAGGTTGTATAGCACACGATAATGTTAGCATGAAAGGTTTAACACATCAAATTTTTAATTTTCATTTTTTGATAATGCTAACAGGAAACCTTTGAGACAATACATAGATAATAGTGTATAGTGTACAAAGGATGGTTATGTGATTAATAATTTAATTGTGTCAATCCCATCCAACTCTAGGTGAAGAGTCCTATAACAATATGATACATAGATTATAACACGTTCTCAGCGTACAATATTCATTTACCATTGTAGTTAGATGGGAATTTTTAAATTTTAAGGCAAATTTCAAGGAAGATGACAGGTTGATCATGACGTAGAGTTGAAATATTAAATGATAAGCATGTAGACCTGCATTTGGACCTACTTTACATCATCATATCAATAAAGTGATCATTGATGCGACTCTAAATTTTGTATTTACAAATATATAAATTGCAGTGTTGAAAATATCGGCATCGGCAAAATATCGGTGAGGGTCTTGAAAACATCTTATCGGCAATATTGGCGAAAATATCGGCAAACATAAAAAATCAAAATTTTTAGTTTTCTAAACATTAGCTGATATTTTCAAAATATGGTGATATTTAGCCGATATTTTTAAAATATCGCGATATTTAGCCGAGATTTTCAAAATATCGCGATATTTTCAAATTTGAAAATATCGCAATATTTACTTGCCGAAATATCAATTCCTTGAAAATATCGCGATATTTCAGTTCTAATGTAGTGATTCATGAAAGGTTTTAATTTTTAATGTTGAATAAGTTTTTTAAAATTACAAAAAATATATAATTGTATTCTTTTGGATGTGGTGTTTTCCCACCATATCCAAATCCTAGCTTCTTCTTCTTTTTTTTTTTAATTTTTTAATTTATTATTTATTATTTATTTATTTTATCCCACCGGAAAAATCGTAATCTCTCATTATATGGTGAAAAATTACATATAGTATATGCTGTTCAGCATATGCGGATTGCATCCATGTCTATAATATCTACAAACCATTCCTGTACATGTCTGTGTCAAAAACAAAAAATCATCACGCAGGATGATGCTGTATCAAAAATCAAAAAATCCTCGCACAGGATGATGCTGTAAAGGTATTCTATATAAAAACATAATTGCACCTTGCAGGATGCTGATCATAAATAAAACTAGATTATCTACATCATATACACTTGACAGTTCTTCAAAAATTCAATGACCATCCACTTGATTGTAGATTTGGTTTATATAAGGCCTGTGGAAGTACTGGTACTGTGAGGTGCCCCTCTGTTCTTGGATTATCCATTGTCCTCCTGGCAGGTGCGTGGCGTCCTTGGATAATTCGTCGGCACTATGATTATGCTCCCTGTAGATATGACGAACAATGATGTTATTAAATTGTGTTTTGAGATGCATAACTTCGTCCAGAATATTTAAGAGTGTGTGCGCATGACATCTAGTTTTCAAATTGATCCAATTTATGATAATATTTGAGTCCCCATATATCTGTAAGTCTCTGCATTCATGATTTAAAGCAAAATGCATAAGATGATGAAGAGTTATGAGTTCTGCAAAGTTGTTCGTTCCTACGCCTAAGCCCATCTTGACTTTGTAATAATGCTGATCTGATAGATATAGTATGAAGCCCCCCCCACATCCATGTTGTTGAGCAGCTCCATCGAAAAATGCCCATGGTGTGGAGTGGTCTATGGGGTCGGGGCAGTTGGTCTGCGAGAACGAGGAGGAGTATATTCAGGCAATTCGTGATATGCTGCAATGATTTTGGCAATAACAGATTGCCATCGAATTGAGCCATTTTCGAAGATCAATTTGTTCCTAGCCAGCCAAATTGCCCAGCAAATGATGAGAGGAAGGCATGTGCGGTTTGTTCCAGCGTGTGCTCAGTTCCAGGTATCCCATGCTGTTGTGATGTTTTCACCCTCCCATGCTCTCGTGAACTTAATTTCCTCAGCCACGTCCTTCCATATATGTTTTGTGGTTTTGCAAGTAAGAAAAATATGAATGGTCGATTCAGATTGCTGTTTGCAGAGTATGCACTAGGTGGGACCATACACAGACTTGTTCATAAGCGATTCCCCAGTAGGGACCTTATTTCGGAGAATGCACCAGAAAAAGAGTTTTGTCTGGGGTGGAGTCTTTAATTGCCAGATGAGCTTCCACCAGCTTTGAGTGATTTCTGGTTGTTTGTTATTAATCAGACACAGGTAACCTTCCTTGGGGGAGTAGTATCCAGATTCGGCCTTGTTCCACATGAGCTCGTCTGGGCCTTCCTTGATGCGAATGTGGGATTCACTTAGAGCACTTGTGTAATCCTCCCAATTTTGGTGCCAGATAGGAGGCAAATTTAACTGCGTTGCCGATTTCCATGCTTGTGTGAAAATGGATGAATTCTCTTGGTCCGCAATGTGAGCTATTACTCTAATGTTCTTTTGATCGAGTAATCGAATAAGCTCACGAGGGAGATAACATCTCCCTCCTCCACCTGTCCATGGATCCATTCCAATGCGAGCCCTGGTTCCATCATTGATTCTCCACGTAAGATGACTGCGAATGAGGGGGAGCGAGTACAATAGGGCTTTCCACACCGATGAAATACCTGTTCTGTTCCAGCCAGGCAGTCAGATCCAATCCATGACTTGTAAGGGCCAGATGTATTTATGGTATGAGATAGACGTCCAGAGATTTTGCTTGGTAAGCAATGTCCATCCCATTTTCGCAGCCAAGGCATGTGCAAAGTATGATAGATCTTTTAGACCCCAGCCTCCCCACTTCTTAGGCATGGCAATATTATCCCATCTAATCCATGCAAAAACTCGCTTATCCTGTCCCCCATTCCAGAGGTATCTGCAACAAATTTGCTTGAGACGGGCAAGTATTCCTCTAGGTATCCATGCTAAAGCCATCCAGAATACAGGTGTGGCCTCCAGGACTGATTTAATGAGCACCAACCTTCCTGCTCTGGATAGAAAGCGATG
The DNA here is from genome assembly GCA_031772625.1 of Pinus tabuliformis. Taxonomy (NCBI): domain Eukaryota; kingdom Viridiplantae; phylum Streptophyta; class Pinopsida; order Pinales; family Pinaceae; genus Pinus; species Pinus tabuliformis. The sequence continues at coordinate 156,573,258 of CM062815.1, forward strand.
GCTCCAGTGTGAGATCCTCTTCTCAAATTTGGAGATCAGCCAAGTCCAGTTCGCTATCTTGTGTCCCAAAGGCTTGATCCAGTAACCCAAATATTTGAATCCCTGATCCAGAGGTCGAGGGTTATAAGGGAAACGATGCAAGGCAAGATTGGATTCTTGAGCAGAAGTGTAAGCCTGGGAAATAGTTGATTTTGTGTGGTTTGCCGACATACCAGTGGCTCTGTAGAAAGAGGCAAGGATCTTATCAAGAGTGATCGAATCTCGTATACTTCCGTCCAAGAAAATGAGGACATCATCCACAAACAGGAGATGCGTCAGGTAACACTGATCAGTAATCTTTAAACCTGACAATCTGCCATTCTGCTTTTCATGATAGATGAGTCTGCTCAGACACTCCATAACAAGCAGAAAGAGGAGCGGTGAGAGTGGGCAGCCTTGCCTGAGACCCCTTTCAGCATGGAAAAAAGGAGAGGCAGAACCATTAATGAGCAGACTGTAGGAGGGGGTTGATATGCAAGCCATTATCCAATTGGTAAATGAGAGGGGGAAGCCCAGGTGAATAAGCAGCATTTTGATATAAGTCCAGTCCACCTGATCAAAGGCCTTGGCCAGGTCAATTTTGAGAATGATACCTTTTAGTCTGTGGGCTCGGATGGAATGAATGGCTTCTTGAGCAGTGCCAATTGCTTCATGAATCTGGCGATCTTCAAGAAAAGCAAATTGTTCAGGGAGGATATGCTGAGAAAGGATAGGTCTGATATGATTAGCAATGATTTTGGAGATAATCTTATAAAGGCAATTGCAGAGGGAAATGGGCCGGAAATCATCAAAGGAGGCAGGGGAATCAGTTTTAGGGATGAGGGCGATGAAGGTAGAGTTGATAGCATTGAACAGTCTACCAGATGATCGACATTCCTCCACAACCTGAAGAAGATCCAATGCCAATAGATCATAAAAAGCCAAATAGAATTCTATAGACCACCCGTCGGGTCCCGGGCTTTTATCCTTTTTGAACCACTTTAATACCCCCTCAAGTTCCTCCAGAGTGACAGGTGAAGTCAATTCATTTGCTTCTTCCTCTCCTACAAAGCGAGGGAAGAGTCCAGCCACTTGAATGATATCTGCTAGATTGGCCTCATGGGGAGATCTGAACAGATTTCGAAAGTGGGAGGTGCCCAATCTGGAGAGTTTTCGGAAATTGTCTGCTTGCTCTCCATCAGGAAGGGGCATTTTCCAGATCGTGTTAGTAGTCTTCCTTCCCTTGGCAAAATTTTGGTAAAATTTGGTATTATCGTCTCCTGCCAAATGGCCCTGCTCTTCAATCTCCATGATTCTTCGCTTTCCTTAAGAATCTTGTCTTTCTGCTTCTTAAGCTCAATCAGCTTGATCTTCTCTTCTGCTGAGGTAAAGCCAAGATTCTTTTCATCCAGCAATAATTCCAACTCAGCTTCAATGGCCAAAATCTTCTGATCATCCTTAGCCTTCTTCTCCTTTGCCCAGGCCATGGTTAGTTGTTTAAGATGAGAAAGGTTGTGGCAAAATCCCTCCGCCGCTGTTCTGTGATTAGATATAGGGTGGGAGACCCAAAAGTCCTTAACAAGTCTAGTATACTCCTCATCTTGGAGCCAGACATGATTGAATTTGAAGGGTGCCTTTGGCTTGGCATCAGGTCCAAGAATCTCTAGATAAATAGGAGAATGATCAGATTTTCCCCCTGCCCCCACCCATTGTCTGTATCTGGTCAATCTTTGAAGCAGGGGGATTTTGATCAGGAATCTGTCGAGTCTTCTAGCCAGGGCTGCATCCCCTACTCTCCGGTTCCTCCAGGTAGGCATAGGCTTGTTCATGGGGATATTAGCAAGATGGTGTTGGTCCAGAATGTCTTTAAAGAAATCAGACAAGGGGTCAACTTGGGCTTGTGATCCCCAGGATTCCCCATATCCCATGGAGAAATTAAGATCACCCCCTATGATGATTTGATCCATAGATGTCGAGTTTAATCCGAGAAAATGCTGCCAGAATTCCTCTCTCCTCTGGCAAGGGCCATATACATTGATAATCCTCAAGGTCTCCCCTAGCTCAGCCGAGAAGAAATCCATGCCTATAAAGCCCACTCCTCCCCAGGTGGCAGTTACATTTATGGTCCGAGGATTGTATCCGATGGCTATGCCTCCAGCCCTACCTATGGCATCCAGTGCATGGAAGTGCCATCCAGGTCGGATGGTAGTAAGGGTATGCTCAATAGAATCTGCATTGCCCAAAGTCTCTTGCAGCATAATGATATCAGTAGGTTCATTCTCAATCAACCTCCGCATGGCTAGTTTTTTGGAGGTACTAGCCAGACCTCTGCAATTAAAGGAGAGGCATTTCATGGCGGAACCCCCTCTGGGGTTTGCAATGCTCTAAGAACCCCTTCCATGGTGGATTGCTTGCCCAATGCTACCTTAGCACCGGGTTTTTGTATGGCCTTTGTTAGGTAAGATTTACGCCCGCAGGAAGATTGAGCAGGGGGTCCAGGGTAGGCCAGCCCCAGCCTAGTTTGCGGGTCAGGACCCGATATGAGCCTGGATCGAAGGTTGTAGGAGTGAGGCAATACCGGGTGGGAAGAGGCCGAAACCCCTGTTGAGGATGGGGTCGGATGGACAGTAGGGGAGGAGGGGGCAATGATGGGCGGGGGGATGGAAATCGCACAAGTAACCAGAGGTGCATTTACATCCAATGGTGCAACAACGGAAAGTGATAATGAAGATGAGTGAGAGATTAGAGGAGAGGAAGGAGAAGTACCCGATTTCCGCGCCATCTCCGCAGCAGCTGCAGCTCTTGCTCGCGTCAAAGGGGGCGAGGGCGGCCTGTTGGCTTCTTCCGCCTCCTTTGAGGATTCACCCAAGTTGAAAAGCTTTGGAACCGGAGTACTGATGCGCGATGCCGACACAGGAGCTCGAGATGCCGACACAGGAGCTTTTCCTTTTAGAGACGATGGCGAGCTGAGGGAGTCAGCAGGTTTCGTGAGCAGAGGACATTCCTTGAATACATGCCCTACCTTATGACACCTTCTACAACGGAAAGGAACACCCTCGTAATCCAAGATCTGTATCTTAGTGTAATGCCTCCATTTCAGGGTAATCTTCTCTTCCAGGCCCTCCCTTGTGTCCAAGTGAACTAGGATTCTTGCCAGCGCTCGGTTTTTTGTTTGAACATAGGTCTTATCATATTCCAAATACGTCCCAAGGGCATTTCCAATCCTAATAAACACCGCTTCAGACCAGAATTGTAAAGGAAGACCTGGTAATCGCACCCAGATAGGTCCTGCTCCAATTTGTTCCCGCTCCGGATCGAATAGCGGTGACCAACGCTTGAGGAGGACTGGTGCCATCTCTATGTGCCAGTATTTGGCAAGAATCAGATCAGTATATTCAGCCTTTGAAAAGTGTAGGGCAAACCAACCCCGAGCCAGGCTCTGTACCTCTGGGAGCTCCTGAAGAATGCCACCCCAGATCTCTTTTACCCAATTTGTGAGCCTGGTTGCTGAGTAAGCCCTTCCTCGCACATGTCCAACAAGTACTCTGTTGGCCTTGTCCACGACCTCGCCCATTGGTATATCTTCACCGAATGTGATGGTAAGGTCCTTTGCGGACGTCTTCACGCACTTGACCTTTCTCTTCCCTGTTCTCGGCGCCGATGGGTGTTCCGTCAATGGATCTGATCCCGCATCCTTCAGGGGAGTCGCCGCTTTAGATTTTATGACCGGAGAGTCGAAGCAACCCGATGGGAGGGAGTTAGGGTTTGCAGAAACTGGAGGGGGCGAGCTCCGGGGAGGCGCCGGGTTATGGAGGGGGAGTGGATCGAAATCAGGTGAGGGAGGCGTAATGGCAGTGAGGAGATCGAGCGTGCCAGGGGAAAGCGGGGGGTAATCAAGACCCGAGGTTTCCAGAGAGAGAGATCCTAAGCGCAGCGACGAGGCTGAGGATCCCGGAAGCGCAACAATCGGCGAAATGTCCGGGAGAGGAGGAGCAGATCTGTCAATGCTAGGGTTAGGGCTTCGACTGCCAAAAATGGTTTGTCCCTCGAACGGATCCTGGGAATAATCAAGGGCCTCCTCTTCGATATCCATCGCTTCCATTAACGGAAACTACCACCAAAACCGCTAGGAGATAGTTGACCATGCACAACAAACAGATGTCGACAGGTCGTTGAGGTAGGGTAACAACTATCACATATGCCCGAATAACTGCGATTAAATTAAGTTCTGTCTCTGTGCAGGTGCAGGGAGGCGCTTGTGCCACTTGCCCGCCTGCGGCCACGTTAGAGCCCAAAACATATTCGCTGCCTACTTCTGTAGACTCTGAATCCTAGCTTTTCAAAAATATGGTGGATTCATATTTGAATCCGATTTTGTAATACCCCAATTTTGATTTTCCGCATTAGAGATGATTTTTGGAAGAGGAGGAAATTCCGACGTCGGGACTTAGGAGGAAAAAGGGAAATCAAAACTTTAGTGGAGAGTGGGGACACCACATGGAGAGAAAATTCGACCCAAATGGAAATTCACAATAGTGAGAAGAGACAGAGAAAGGAAGGGGTGCGAATTAGTGGAAGGTGGGGACCACCAAGGGAGATAGGGCCAACAATTATAAATAGAGCTTGAAGGCCTCCATTTGGTATCTTTGGTCATTTTACAATTTTAACATTAGTTCTCTTGAACTGCTTAGCCAAGACAACCGTGTTGGTCAGCACATGGAATTTCTAAGCGAAAATTTCACCTCTACCTTCGGTGAACTTCGAATGTCACTCTAGGGGAGTAAGGAGTTTATCCCAGGGCTTCTCTAGGAGCTACATTGTAGACTATTTTCAGCTGGAGTGTGCTTCTCTTAGGGCGCAAAAAGAAATTCGAAGGGGCTGAGAGGAAGTTAGCAAACAATGGAGTATTGGCCGGAGAATTTGCAGAGATTTATCCATGGGGGGGCGAGTTTTTTCTTGGTGATTTGCAGGGCCGAGAGTGCTGCATTTTGGAGGGCCTAATTTATCTATTTCAGGGCCTTCATAGGGGTTTCTGGACAGTGATTGCATAGACATTTTGATAGGGAGTTTTGGGGAGTTTGGGCTAAGGAGAAATAAGGAGGTTTGGAGGAGTGATTAGTAGGGGTTGGAGGAGATTTTCCAAGAGTTGATTTGGCTTTTTACAACTAGATTCTTTCTACCCGACATTTTTTCTAGCTAGTTGGAGCTTTTTTTCTTTGGGGTCAACTCAAACCCTTTCTAGGTTTTTGTGGGTTTGGTGAGAGGAGGCTAGGATTAATTTTACAGAATTTTCTGAGCACTTCTGAGGGTAGATTTCCTAGTTCCATTCAACAACCAGCAACAAAAATTGTTGGAGGGCGCAGTTTACCCTAGAACCATTTCCACCACTTGGGTCCATGAAATATTTCTGGGTTTTGTTGGAGCTGGTGTGGAGAGCCTACATTTAATTTTGCAGAATTTGTGGAGTAGATTTGAGGGCCGAAATCTCATTGCGCCTACAACAATAGTGGCAGTAATTTTCTGGGTCATCGCAAAGGTTGTTGGTGGAGTCATTCTAGCACTTGGGCATTACAATTCCGACCTGGGGTTTGCCTAGCTTGCTGTAGCAAGCTCAGGTTCCTCTTTCCATACTTGTTTGTACTCCATTTTGCTTAGAAATACATAAAATGGCTTTGAGTTTTGGTGCATTTCCTCGTGTTTGATTTCGTGTGTATGTGTTGAATTCCCTAGTTGTTGTTTTTTTTTCCAAAGAAAAAATCAAACTTTTTATTACCAGGATAAAAAGTTACATAGCATATGCCAAAAGCATTCATTTTGCTCTATAATTTGCGAATCATAGAGCTCACTGGATGAATATTCATTCTAGCTAAAAACAAGTAGAGAAAGTTACTGAGCATATGCACGGCCTCCTCAAATGAGGAATATTTCAAGCCAGTGCCTATCAGAGATGAGGGCAACATTAAGAAAAATAGGGGCAAAAAAATAAAAACAAAATTTCAAGTGGTAACGACCACATCGAGAACAGAGGAGCCAAACTTGGAGGATGAAGTCTTCCTCCCTGTTTTCTTCTCCACCTTTCGCCATTCTCCTTGGGCTGGGGTTATGAGAACAATATGATGTGAATTTTCTTCGCCGGGTCGAGGATTTTCTTTGTCTGAATCTGAGGAGTCTGATGAATGTTGCCTTTTGGTTCCACTAATTTCCATTGAATTTGGATTTTTCCCAGATTGTGATTCCTTGGTTTCTTGTATAGAAGTCTTTTGTGTTTCTCTTGGGATACTTTCGTTTGGATCAGGTTCTTCCTCTTCATCCTCTTCCGAATCTGAATGGCTGAATTTCCATCCTTTTTGTTGACTGCCGGTTCTCTTCTTTCTACGGCTGTTCTTTTTATATTTCGGACAAGCATTTTGGAGATGTCCAGTTTGTCGACATATTCTGCATCTGAAAGCTGTATTTTCATAGTCTAAAGACTGCATCTAGCTGCGATCTTTGTGATTCAGTTTTATGCTTCTCGGTAATCCTTTACTGAGATCTACCTCCACGCATATACGTGCGAAAGTAAAAATTCTTTCCTCTATTCTTTGTGTATCCATTTTGATATATCTACCTATGGCGTTTCCTATGCTTGCTAGTACCTTTTGATCCCAAAAATGGATAGGGAGGTTGTGAAGACGTACCCATACAGGCATCTTAGACACAACGAAAGTGTTTGCATCAAAATCTGGAAACCATGGAGTGATGAAAAGACTCGAAGATCCCCAGAACCAAGGTCCTTCCTGGATCACAAGATCTCTGACTTCTGGGGATTGAAAAATGACTATTAAAAACCCTTTTGAGCAGAGATGGATCTCACAGTCCAAAGACCATTTCGTGAGAATCCAATGAAACAGGGTAAAAGGTTTGGGCCAAAAGCCATTAAAACGGCAAATGATGGCTTGCTTTTCATAGTTGTTCATACCTTCTCTGCTTCTGCTGTTTCGATTGTTAATTCTGGAGTGCGTTGCAGTTGCTCTGCTATGTATGGGCTCGGTTCTGATCCAGCCTGTTTCAGGCTTGTTGGAGAAACTTTCCCTCCTTGTAAAATATGCTTGTAAGATGTTCCGCCGCCTCTATGCTGCTGGAGTGGATCTGGGATGTGTGTTGATTTAGATCCGCTGCCTCCTGCTGTAGCTTTGCCAGCTGCTGCGCCTCCTTGTAGTCTCAAATTGAGGATGATTGTAGATCTTGGCTTAATATTGTAATCCTTTATAGATCGGAAGTCCTGAAGAGATCTGCCTCCTGTTAGAAGGTGTTGCTTGCCAACCGGGTAGCCGATCTGATTTGCAATGTTGTATTTCGGATCTCTTATACTATCTGTAGCTAAAACCCATATCAGTGTTGAGTTCCCCTTGGGTGTTCTAACGAAGACTTGGAAGTGGTCGCTTAATTCCAAATCTGCCCCGTTTGCCGGATCCGACTCGATCAGATCTGCATCATGTCCATGGGGCCAGACCTGGTCACGACGCCCGAATCCTTTTCACCAGTGTGCCGGCATTGGGAAGATGGCGTGCCTTCTGGTTGCCCTTTTGGATATCGCTGAGAACGGATTCCTGATTATCGGAGGCCTGATGCAGCCAATCTCTGCATTGATCATATGAACTAGGCTGTGGAACGGCCATTCTTTGAGGAAACAAGCCGTGTCAGACCAGTGAGAAAAGAAATCCATGGCAAGAAATGTAGATCTGATTCCATATCCAGCCTCCAACGCTGTGTGTGGCTCGAGATTTGTTCTCCCAGCAGCGTAGAGACTTCGATCTCGTCCTGGGTGCCTCCCTTCCTCCGCTTGCTGGTATTCGGCATCAGTGATCGCTTTGGAGGAAATGCCAATGCTGTTCTGTGCTCTCGTTCCAAGATAGTTCTCGGGTGCCTGCACCCTCATCTTTCCCACGTTGTAGCCATCCCTGCGCGTCGCTTCGAGCCAGAGGCCGTTGAGTTTGCGAGAGAGTCATTGATGAAGGGTTTCCTTACTACGTCCTTCTGCATTCTTGGTTCGCGAGGGATCAAAACGTCCGAGAGCCGCAGAGCCAACTTGTCCTTAATTTCCATTCCCTAGTTGTTGTTATAGTGCATGTTTATGTTATTCACTTAATATTTCCGTTAGGAATATTACAGATTTCGGATCTGTATTTGTTTCCGTTTCTTGGTAACATAGTATATGAGTTAGAGATTAGGTGGTTATTCAAAGTGAATTCTAGATTTAGGTTTGTTCATTTCTAGGGCTGTTTTAGAGGGTTTATCAAGTGATTATCCAATGCAAAATTATCCCAAAACAATCTGGATCTGAAAATTACTCAAGGTTGTCATAAAACTTGCATAAAAGATAAATAAATAGCAGTAGTAAACAAGTTATAACAGAAATATTTTTCAACCACTTAAACAGATTGCAATAAAGAAAATTTTAGGGCTAGAACGATGAACAAAATGAGGGTTTATGCAATGTCAATTTTAAAAGTATATCAGCATGTAACAGACAATAATACCAAGATGTCCAGCCTTATTTAGGTAGCAATACAAACCAGCTAGGTTGATTTTTCAATATAGATGGTTTTTGAGTAAAAAATGTGTAGGGAAACCCTATATTGTTTAGGGCTTTGATGGCTGATAATTAGGTATAAGATGTTAAAACCTTAGATTACCCTAAAACAAAAGTAAAATATGGAATTTTAAGATTGACTAGATAAGAAAAGACTAGTGCCTATTATTTTTTTTGGGCATATGGAGGTCAACCAAGGTTCCTCCTCAAGAAAGTGTAGGTGAAACTAGGGTGATAGTTAGGGTTATCCACTGCAAACCCTAGCAAATCCTCCTAGTTGTTGATGTTTGTAGCAATGGATAGGAACTTCTGCATAGATCTAGTGTTGGACGTGTGGGAGTTATCCAAAAAGGTCCTTTCTATTTTGTAATTCACTTTAATTAAAGTTAATAATAAAAGTGAAGAGTCTTTTAATAGTGAGTTGATTAGTGTCTATGTTAGTGATATAGATGCAATCTCCAATGTCGATTGGGATTTAATCTCAACCGTCAATCTCATTGAGAGATTATGGCTATGGAGACTTGGTCATCAACTCAATGTTATAAGAGAAAGACAAAGTGAAAGGAAAAAAACACGGAGAGTGTTAGAGAAAAACACAAGTGAGTGATAAAGGATTTTCACTCAATGTGCAAGTCCAAAGGAGAAAAGAGGAAGCGGTGTGAGTAACAAAAGGAGAGTAACCCAGCTCTCAGAAATTGAAGCGGCCATACATAGCAGGTGTAGAGGCAATTGTAGAAGGTCATACAACCCAACAAAAGACGAGGGCGGTTGTACAAATTTCTGAGACAAATTTCAACAATAGTATGAGGGTTTTTACAACTACTTTGAGCAGGGTCGTATAGACTCTATGCTGCACTAGAGAAACTAGGTTATATTGTAATCTTTTCTTGTTCTCATTGGACTATTTTCCCACTTTGAGAGCCCTTGTAAGCTTGGAGTAATTTTAATGAAAACTTGATATTTGAAGGGCATAAATTTCCGTGTGAATGTTTGAAATTCGTTTCCTGTGCTTATGCTGATTTTTTATTTCTAATTAAATTTCCAACAAAAGTATTTTATTTTATGAGCTAAAGAATTCAATCTAAATTATTTTTTTAATAAGGAAATCTTATGGAATTAATTTAGCTAGGTTGTTGGAATAGGGATTTTAACATGGTATCTAAGCCTGATCTCTGAGAGAAGTCGATTTCCAAGTAGTTATAGCAACAAATATAAAGGTCATCATAGCAGATTTGAAGGACACAGCAGTAGATCTGAAGGTTACAAAAATAGATCTGAAGGCTACAATTGCAAATCTGAGTTTCCAACAGACAAATCTAGTGTGGATTTGGTTGTATAACAAATAAATCTTGCATATTTGAGAGGCCAATAGTTAGATGTAGTACAAATTCGGGTATATAGCAAGTAGATCGTGCAGATATGAGTGACCAACAGACAAATCTAGTGTAGATCTGAGTTTGCAACAGGCAAATCTTGTGGATTTGAGTGACCAACAGATAGACCTAATGCAAATCTGGGTATACAACAGGCAGATCTAATAGATCTGGGGACCAACAATTATTTTTAACCAGGTGCTTGAAATACTAAGCACATTTGCAGGGCAATTTTGTTTAGACTTGGAAGATGGAAACAACAAGTCTCAGGTCTGAAGACAGATTGGATAGAGCTTCAAACTTTCTGCCTTGGAAAGCAAGAGTTACTTTGCTTTTGAAGGAAAATGATCTCTAGGAGATTGTTGACAAAGTAGTTTCTTCACTGACAGATCTGCATCAGTTGGTAGCTCATGAGGAGATAAGATCCATGCGAGTAGTCTTGGATGTAGTCAAGGATCATCTGATTCCTCAGGTGTCTGGGAAGAAGACGACTATGGAGATGTTCAATTCCTTGGGAAGTTTCTATTAGAGCGAGAACATAAACATGAAGATAATATAAAGGAATGAGCTCAGATCTATGCAGATGTCTGGATTAGATTTAATTATCAGTTACCTCATGAAGATTGCTCAGATCCGTGATCAACTTGTAGTAGTTGGGGAGAAGGTGATTGATATAGAATTGGTAAAACGACATAGAATGGATTCTCAAAGCCTTGAGAACCATTTCTTAAGTGTATTTTTGCATGAGAGAACCTTTCAACTTTGGAGAGGCTTTGGGATGATTGCGTTTAGGAAGAGACTCAGGAGGAGTCTAAAACCAGTCGATAGGAAGGTGACAAGAACTTAGCCCTAGTTAAGTCAAACAAGGAAGGGTAAAATAAAGGGTTCTGATAAAGGAAAGAGTGGGGAGTTGGCCTCACAACCAAGGACGAAGAAATATTTGAGTAAAATCAAGTGTTCCATATGTCACAAGCATGGTTACTATGCATCACAGTGTTCAAAGAGGAAAAAGGGTGGAGATAAATCATAGTAGCAGGAGGTAGTAGCTTCAACAAAAACTCAGATGAGTGAGTTTGCTATGAAATTTGAGAAGGATTTCTCATTTTTTTTTTGCCTTTCTACCAACACAGTTTCCAGGAGTGCATAGTACATGGACAATGGCGCATCTAGCCATACAACATTAGCACTGGAGTTGTTTACTAGTCGGACGAAGCAAGACTCAAGAGTACATGTGGAGCTTGGTAATGATTCCGAGTATGCAATAAAGGAGTTGGGACAATTTCGTTCAACTTGAGTTAGGTAGCTCATTGGAAGTGAAGGACGTGTTGTATGTTCCAAGGCTCAAGTTCAACCTGCTTTTAGTCTCGGACATGGAAGGTAAGGGTTTTGTTGTGGAGTTATAGAAAGCGTAAGCACTTATCAGATTAGAAGGATCTAGCCTTGACGCAACTGAGGTTATTGGGGTTGGAGAGGGCAATTTGTACAGGTTGTAGGGTGAGTCTGTTTGAGCCTTGGTTCATACTAGTGACAACCTATTTGAGTTGTGGCACAGGAGGATGGGTCAATTGCATTACAAGGTGTTGTTGATTTTGAGGGAGATTGTCATTGGTCTTCCAGATTTCAATATTGAGCAACAAGAGGTGTGCAAAGGTGCACACTTGGCAAGCATGCCAAGGTTGCTTTCCTAAGTAGCGAGTCCAGATCCAAAGATGTTTTGAATATGACAATAGCATCAATACTTGAAGGCAGGTATTACATGCCTTTTATTAATGACTTTCTAGGAAGAGATGGATCTACTTCATGAAGACCAAGGATGAGGCCTTTAGTTGGTTTTAGGAGTTCAAGACTCTTGTGGAGAACTAGACAGGGAAGAAGATTAAGGTCCTAAGGTTAGACAATGGGGTTGAGTATACCTCTAATGACTCCAAAGATTTTTGCAAGGAGGCAACAACTAAGAGGGAGTTGCCAATATCTTATAGCACACAATAGATGAGATTGCAAAGAGAAAGAAATCGTCAATCATAGGGGCTGCTAAGGCCATGATCCATGATCAAGATTTTCCCATGCCCCTTGGCCAGAGACATGTAATACGACAATATACATTTAGAACAAAAGTCCTCACAGGATCTTGGAGGACAAGACACTAGAGGAAGCATTCACTAGTGTGAAGCTAGAGGTGAGCTACTTATGTAATTTTGGTTGTCCAATGTATATACATGTACTAGAAGAGAAGAGGACCAAGGTGGAGCCCTCTAGCATAAAGGTCATGTTTTTGGGATACAACAAAACTTTAGAAGCTTATAGGATTTTCATTCCATCACAACAAAGGACTTTGGTGAGCTAGGATATGAAGTACAAGGAGGAACTCACATCTAGGAAGTCACATGAGACCTTATTGGTGAGAGGACAAGGAGCAAGAAGCCCCGAAGGTTGAGTGTAGATCAATAGCTTCTAGTTTAGGCAGTTAACTTTCAGATGAGGAGTGATCATCTCCTTCTAGTTCTGTTAGGAGACCTCGATAGTTCATTCAAAAATTGAGAGATGTTCAGGAGCATGTGGAGGGCCCTAGGAGCATAGAAAGTCTATGAAGAAGATTCCAAATCATATGGCACTAATAAGTAGCATCATTGAAGAAGAAATAGACTAACAAGTTTGGAGGAATGCCATGATGAAGGATGATGTGTGGGACACTGTGCCAAGACCAGAGGGAAACCAGTCCCAGACAACTCTTCAAGAAGTTCCTTCCTCCATGATGAAGGATGATGTGTGGGACACTGTGCCAAGACTGGAGGGAAACTAGTCCCAGGTGGCTCTTCAAGAAGTTCCTTCCTCGCTAAGAGGGGGTCTTGATGTTTGGCATTGAACAAGAAGTTCTACACATATCTAGTGTCAAACATGTGGAAGTCATCTGAAAAGGTCATTTCTATTTTGTAATTCACTTTAATTAAAGTTAATTATTAAGTGAAGAGTTTTTTATTAGTGAGCTGTTCGATGTCTAATAAAATGTAACGTATTTATAGTAGTGATTTAGATGTAATCTCCAATATTGACTGGGATTTAATCTCAACTCTCAATCTCCTTGAGAGATTGAGGTTAGAGAGGCTTGGTCATCAACTCAATGTTATAAAAGGAAGACAAAGTGAAAGGAAAAGACATAGAGAGTGTTAGGAAAAAACACAAGAGAGCGATAAAGGATTTTCACTTAGTGTACAAGTCCAAAGGAGAAAAGAGGAACAACATGAACAACAAAAGGAGATCAATCTAGCTCTTATAAATTGAAGGGGTTGTACGCAACATGTGTAGATGCAACTTTAGGAGGCCATATAACCCAACAAAAGAGAAGGGCAGACATACAAATTTCTGAGACAGTTTTCTGTAGTAGCAGGAGGGTAATGTACAATAGGTTTTGGCAGGGTCGTATAGGTTGTATGGTGTACCAGAATTGTTAGGTTTTGCTGTAAGTTTTTCTTGTTTTCTTAGTGGGCTATTTTCCCAGTTTGGGAGTCCTTGTAAGCTTGGAGTAATTTTAATGAAATGTTGATATTTGAAGAGAAAAATATTTTGTGTATGCTTCATATCGGTTTCTTGTGCTTCCGCTGATTTGTTATTGCCAGTGAGATTTCCAGAAAGTTTATTTTATTCTATGAGCTGAAAATTTCAATCTAAATTAAATTTTTTGGTATGAAAATCATAAGGACTTAATTTGCATAGGTTGGAATAGAGATTTTAACACTAGTGCCTTACAAGCTTCAACATGACTGAAGGGGAATATACTCCACTGGTAATCATCCAAAGGCTTTGAAGAAGGGACTTATTCAAGAAAAGAGAAAAAGGGTGCACCACTACTACTAGAGAAGCACAACCACACTTACAATTGTTTATAAATAAAATCCACAAAGATTAAAAGAGATCACTTACTCATTAAATCGATTCATTCACACAACCCTTGATCCAAGAACATCCATAAAATTATAAACCATCCAAAGACATCATCCTCAAGAGAATGCTCTAGCTATCCATCCATGGTAAAAAGATCTTAATAGTAGACAATTAGTGTTCTCCACAAATTCTAGCAATGAGTTAAAAATGAGAGGTGTTTGTCTTTTTATATGAAGAGATCTAGCAAATCTCTCTATATAAAGATAATATTCTCCTCACCTTTAGCTTAGGAAAATATAAAATACCATTATCTTTTCTCAAAACCTAGAGATATGGTCAAAATACATAAAGTGAGGTGGTTATGCCACCTATACAACAATATCCATGATATAAGAGTGAATGAGTTAAAAGACTCCAAAGATGCTTCCATAATCAAGTAAATTTTCCTCAAGTGCCATGTCCTCCTCCTCAACATGTGGCACGACCTCCTCAAAAGCCTCAATGACCTCCTCCAAAGTGTCCTACAAGTGGTAAAATAATTGGCAATAATCTTCTCGCGATAGATTTTAAGCATCATAACCATGTTAATTTTATTTTTTATTTTTCTCAATGCTTGTTATGACCACATTTTGGAAATCCTGTGGCCATTCTGCATCTAATGGATTTAATTTGGTGGAATTCTGGGCATTCTGTCAAATGATAAATGCTCTTGAAGCTGGATGCCCTCTGAACATGTGCAAAAATCTCCACGCAACATAAAAAGTGAGTCATGTCAAAATGCAAATGCGATTAGGCAGAGAAACATTATGTATCATCTTCTAAGTTTCTAACTTGACAATAACTCATAGAATTTATACCATTTTTGAGAAAAGTTAAGATATGAGCAGGACATGGTCAACCCCTATAGCATGTGCCAACACCTAAGAGGAGAAATAGTGATGTGTATTCATAGATAGTATGGTTTCGTGGTTAACTTAATGACTTCATTGCATAGTCATGTGCCAACACCAAAGAGGAGAAATAGAGATGTGTATTCATAGATAGTATGGTTTGGTGGGTAACTTAATGAGTTCATTGCATAGTCATGTGAGGTTGTTTAAGATGTTCATCCACATGATTTCCTTTGAAACTGAGGGAGCGCTTATGCATTGAGTTACCCTTTCCTCGACATCGTTTCATGTTACCCATTGCCTTACTTATTTCATCTAGTCCTTTTTATTAATATGCTTTTAGGCATAGGACTTGGGGTAATGGCCTCATAGCTAGGGGGCATTGCTCAAGCTTTATTTTGGCTTTTGAATTTTCTTTATTTTGTTCCTCACTACGAGCTTATAGCTTTTTTAGAGAGGCTTTTCTCATGGGACTATGAAGGGACTATGAAGCACAGATCTTTTTGTGACATATGACAACCAACCATTAGTGGGACAATGAAAATTGGGAATGATGGTGAGTGTTTCATATGGATTGGGATATGGACATGCTACACCTTTCATATTCCCCCAGTAGTACAATTCAATCCAAGAGTGACAACACTTATCTAAGGGTTGACTATGACCCACCATGGAAAAGTAGGGCAAATGTCATCAATTTAGAGTGTATTGATCCATTATTTGACTCAAGCAATGAAATAATGTAAATCTTGTATATCAAACCTCATAAGCATCATCGAATGTGAGTGCGCTGAGCAAATATATGAAGCATCTTTGGCCAAATGTCCATGGAAGACCATAAATCTCATTTGTGGAATTGCTGCTGTGATAAGAATCACAAGTGAAAAGAAATATCCTCTAGTTACCCCTACATGTTAAGGGTAACATGTCTATTTTATAAATATAACTTTTTGGTCATGTAACATATTGGCAGATAACTTATTTCATTCCATAAAATCATGGTTTGTTTCCTATTATATGTTCTAAAATTTTGTAAGTTTGTAACTACTAGATCATAGATGGTTGACGCTTGAATGATTAATCATTAATCTACAATAGATGACATTTTTAACTTCATAATAATGCAATATTCAACTAAATGTAGCATAAATATTCATTCATGTTTTCATATTTTTAATTAATTTGTCATTTGGCATGTTTTTTTTTGAAAAAAAGAAATACCTATTCTATGATCTATCTTGTTTGCCTTCCTCTTGGCATCACTATGACCTCCATGGTAGTGGCATTAAAGGTACCACTGAAGATGAACCTAGGCATGAATTTATTGTTGTTAGAGTCCTAGTCAGGGTGACCATGGTAATATATGGGGGCAACATCTCACCATGATGATCATCATCAAAAAGAGTGGTCTAATATGTTTTCATATTATTTTTGCATGTTTTTTTGAATTGGCTTTGTTGGGAAATGGTGCTCTCAACACTCTTGTTCTTGACTTCGCTCCATGCGTTTGCTTCGTTGCTTGCAATCATAACATGCCAATGATATACAATTTTACTTCATGTGTACAAGATGCAAAAACATCTCAAGAAGCATGGGATAAACTGAAGACTGTTTGAAATTTCTAAGACAAGTAGGGTTCTTTATTTGAGAAATCAAGTATATCACTCGAGGAAGGATGATGGTGAATTAGCTATATATCGTCTTACCAGACTTAGAAAATATACAAGATTAGTTGGTTGCTGTGGGAGACATGACTAAAAATATGGATATAATCACAATAACACTCAATATTTTGCCTTGAACTCTCTAAAAGCTTGTTGCAAACCTCAATTGATCGTCAAGAACTAGTGAATTAACATTTGATGAAGAAGGTCTTCTTGCAAGAAGCTATGTTGCAGGAAACGTTGGGCCAGAGGGAGTTTCTAGCAAAAAACGAAACCATAATGTTGAAACACGTTTGGTACATCTTTGAAATGCGTTTCAGGTTGTATTGACACGTTTCACGACGCTGAAACGTGACCTAGTACTGCGTACGACCACGTTTCAACGATAAAGTGACTTTTTCTTTTCGGTTTTTATTTTTTATTTTTCGTTTTTATTATTTTATTTGGCGATTAAAATATTTTTTGGATGTTTCTAGATGACTCTTGCAAGTTATAAAAAGACTCTTGCCTCATTCCCTCATCACACAAATTGAGCAAGTCGTTTCACTTGGAGGGGCAATTTTAGCAAGGAGAAAAGAGGAAGAGAGCAGTGGTTTTAGCTAGGGCGTTTTCAACAGTGAGCAAAGGAGATTTCAACAACAAGAGAAAGAGATTTCACAAGAAAATTTGGAGTGGGGAGTTTCCGGCTATGACATTCTTGGTTTTTGGCTTAGCTACAACCATCTTTCTCTTGTCTTTTGTGGCATTTTGGGGTAGCTTCAGCTACAAAAAAGTAATTTGGGTAAGAAGCATTCATTTTCTTAGTTTTTTCCCACGATTTCTTCTATTTTTCGAGGGTTTATGCTTCCAAAAATGTGAGAAACGTTTTGGATTGTGGTTGAAGCAAGGAAGAGGAGAGCCACTCAACAACAAGAACAACCACCATCCAAAAATACCAGAGGGGCATCCACTTCAGTTCAAGATAGCAAAATTGCTAAATTGGTGAATGTGCAAGCAAGAGAAGAAGCTGATTCCAGAGTGGCTAGGTGCATCTATGCATGTGGTATCCCATTCAATGTTGTTCGCTCTCCTTACTGGCAAGATATGATAAGGGCAGTTAACAAAGCTCCCACAGGGTACAAGGGGCCCAACTATGAGAAAGTTAGAACTCAGCTTCTCAAAAATGAGAAGGAGCTTGTGGAGGATATCTTATCACCGATTCGTTCTTCTTGGAGTAGCTCTGGGGTTAACATAGTCTCAGATGGATGGAAAACTGCAAGGCGTAGGCCATTGATAAATATCATTGCCACTTCACCAAAAGGAGCAATGTTTTTAAAGGCAGAAGTTTGCTCAAGAGAGGTAAAAGATGCACAGTTTATTGCTGATGTTATAATAAAATCTATTGAACAAATAGGACCTAACAGGGTGGTGCAAGTTATCACGGATAATGTACCAGTTTGCAAAGTTGCAAGTTTAATTATTGAGGGGAGGTATGACCACATCTTTTGGACACCTTGCATTGCCCATAATTTGAATATGATCTTAGAGGAGATCGACAATAAAGTTCCATGGATAAAGGAAATCACAGGGGAAGCAAGGGACATCGTTAAATTCATCACCGACCACCACCAATCTCAAGCAATATTTTGAGACTACTCCAAATTGGAGTTGTTAAAAGTTGCTCAGACAAGATATGCCTCAAACTTCCTAATGTTGCGTCGCCTTGTTGAGGTTAAGCAACCATTAGTTTCTATGGTGGTGAGTCAACTCTGGGCTGAGTGGAGACAGGCAGATTCAGAGCGGGGATATATGGTGTGTAGATTGTGCCTTGATGAGGAGTGGTGGAGCAAGATATATTTCTTGCTAAAGTTCACAACCCTTGCATTTGAGCTTCTTTGGAACGCTGATGCAGACCAACCTTTCTTAGGAGAGGTATATGATGGCATGGATACCATGGTTGAGAAAACTATGGAAATCATTTCACAGGAGTCTCCACAACTTTTATTTGTTGATGATCATTTTGCTGATTTAGTCAAGAAAATCATTGTTGATAGGTGGAACAATTTCAACACTCCATTGCACACTTTAGCACATGCCTTGAACCCCAAATTTTATGATGAGGAGCTTATTGCTCAAAGCAATGGGAAGAGGAAGGCACCCCATAAGGATAGAGAGGTGGCTAATGGGGTGAAAAATGCCCTTATGAGAATGTTTCTAGCTTATCTACATAGGGAGGTGAAGGAAGAATTTGCCAATTTTGCTGCAGGATTAGATGATTAATCAAATATATCAGTTTTGGAGAAGAGAAGCACCATAAATCTAGTTAGGTGGTGGATTTGTCATGGAGCAAATGGTGTACATTTGCAAAACCTTGCCATTCGTGTTCTTTGACAAGTGGCAAGCTCTTCATCAATAGAAAGGAATTGGAGCACTTATGGTTTTATTCATTTTGTAAAGTGCAACAGGTTGGGCTCACAGAACACAGAGGATCTTGTTTATGTGCACTCCAACCTTCGCCTTACATCTCGTAGGGGTCTAGAATATAGTAATGGTCCTTCTAAAGAATGGGATGTGGATCCAAAAAGTCCTGATTTGGAGCTCTCTCTTGCTGCCTTGAATATTGAGGACCAAGAGCCTAGAAGTGGAATTGGCCAATCATCTTCTTCAGCTCCACCATCCACTGTTGAGCATGCTTTTGCTTCTATTTTTGATGAGGATTATGATGATGAGGATGAAGATTGAAGACTATTAGTCTTTAGTCTTTATAGTACTTGCAACGTCATAGTCTTTATTGTACTTGCAACCTCATATATATAATAAAGGCTGATTTTGAAATTTGGATATATAAGAAAGGCTGATTTTGGATATTGCTATTTTCAGTATGTGATCATTCATGTGTAAATGTGATGTAAATTTAGAGACTTATAATTTTTGCATTGACATTAGACAATTTAAAGATAATGTAATAAATTATAATGTATCATATATGCTTTATGATTGCACATAACATTTCTTAAATGTTCTAACACACACACTCACATATATTGCTTTTCCTCGTTTCAAAAATTTTGGGGCGGGGGGGGGGGAAGGGTGGCAGTCATGTTTCATACCCGTACCCGTTTTGGAAACTCGTACCCATTTCCCCGTATTGTGCAACTTAGGCAAGAAGTGAAAAGATATAAGCTTTATGATAGAAATGGGAAGTTTGAGTATTTGAAATGAAGCAAAAGGGCAAAGGAAAATTGTGCCTTGGCCAATGAGGAGATAAAAGGGAAAGTGAAAGAGAAGGTAACACTGGTAACATGGATATAAAGAAGGTCTATGCCAACTCAAGTAACAATAAGTGTTTTTGATAGGGTAAACTTGGTCATTTGGAAGAGTCCATGAAATAGGAAGCACAATTTTTTGCAATTAAAGTAGACCATTTGAATAATGATGTTAGGGACCATGATGGCAATGCTAGAGGACTTAGAGTGTAAACCCTTTACTACTTTGCAAAGAGAATGAAATGCATCAAACTATGCAAGGTATAGACTTAGGCGTTGCTAGGCATATGATAGATTACAAATAGTGGTTTGCCACGTTAGATAACAACAAACATTATAGGGTAATGATCGCTTTAGGAGATTAAAGAGTACCCATGATAAATGGTTCATAGTTAATTTTTCTTTTAAGGTGTCTTATAGAAGAATCAAGGTAGTGCATCGAATATTGTATGTGCCTACATTGATGAAGCTTTTTCTTTTGGTAAGCCAACTTACAAAACTTCAATGTTGAGTTTGATGAAAAGATATGTACTTCTTAAAGGATAAGAACCATTATGAAGGGAGAGGAACTCTACCATACCCGAGGAGAATACATGGCGGCTCTGAAGAAACCGGCGACCTCCTGCGCGCAGCTCTGATCTGATCTCTCCTGCGCCCCCGTGCCTGGCAGCGTCGCTGCTAGGCCCGCGTCCTCCCTCTGCTGACTCCTCCTTCGCCCCTGGGCCTCCTGCCCTCCCCCAGCACCGGGGCCTTCCCCGGTTCCCCTCTTGAGTTCTTCGATCTCCTCCAATGCCTGAAATGGACCCCCCGTCTCAGGACCCTGAAGATCTTGAAAAATCGTTCGCCTCTCTCATTCCTGAGAATGCAGCAGGAAAAATCCGCCCTACAGCTTCTAAGTTCATCAAGAAGCTAGATGAAATCCCGGAAGTCTCGCTCCCTCCTTCCCTCCCGAGGAGAGCAGCAGTCTCCTTAGCAGAACGTGGCCTGGTTGGTCAGTTCACGGGACTGTGGCCCTCCCCCCGATCAGTTCAGAGATGGGTCGAGAGAAACTGGAACTCGATGGTGCAAGGGAAAATAGCAATCAGGTTCTGCGGCAGAGGGTTTTACACCTTCCTTTTCGAATCAATGGAGGACCGGAACCTCATCTTCAGAAACGGCCCTTATTTCATGGACTCTCGGGGTCTTTACCTAAACAGATGGACCCCAGACTTCGATCCAGAGATGGACGTCCCCAACGCTGTTCCCGTCTGGGTTCGCCTGCCCCACTTGCCGCTTCATTGCTAGGGGGACGAGTCAGTAAAAGCCATAGGGAACGCTGTCGGTAAATATATTGACAGATCTGAACCGAAGGAGAACATGCATGCATGCGCACGGATATGTGTCGAAGTAGATCTGGGGAAGGGACTGCCGGAAGCAATCAAACTCAAAGTCGATCAGTGGACGCACATACAGCAAGTGGACTACGAGCAGCTACCCTTCAAGTGCAAGGTATGTCATGAATATGGGCATTTCGCCAATAGGTGTAGTAAATCTAAAACAAATGTATCTGAAGGCACTGTTGAAGCCCATGAAGAAGCCTGGGAGCACGTCAAAAAGAAAAAATCAAACCCACCTCCTGGACCAACCTCAAAGAACCCCCATGAAAACCCCTTCCTCCCCTCTCAACCCTCTGGATCTGGCCCTTCCTTCCCCTCCTCCTCCAACCCTTTTGAAACCCTGTTCGCAGAGGACCCCCCATCCCCCCCCCTTCCCCGCGAGGCCCCACTGTAACCCCTTCCCCTATCTCCCCCCCCCAGCCCTCTCCTCCCCCAACAGTGGAAAGAATCTTAACCAGGAACAAAACAAAGGAAAACAACCTCTCCACTGACCCTCCCAGAAAAGTTGGAAGGAAGTCTAACAAAGAGATTAGGGACGAAAATGCTGCAAAAGAAATGGCTACCGGAACGCAACAACCAATGGACACATACCTAGATAAAACCAAAGGAAGCGGAGAAAAAATGAAAGAGAAAAGCGGGGCTCACAACAAACAAGGTAAATGATGATTTTGGTCTCCTGGAATTGTAGGGGGATGGGCTCCTCCCTAAAAGCAAATGCAGTCCAAGACCTTCTCAAATCTGAACATCCAGACCTTCTCCTTCTCCAGGAGACCAAAATCACGGAACAAGAATTCCAAAATCACATAAAAAAAAGCAGAAGCTATGCAGGTATAGCAATAAGTGCAGCTGGTGCCTCAGGAGGCATAGGGACAATATGGGACAAAAACAAATGGGAACTCAAAGATCAAAAGTAGTACAGATGGTGGATAAGATCAGACATGCAGAACATAGCCACGAAAGAAGAATACTCAATCTACAACATCTACGCTCCCAATCATTATAGAGACAAAGCTTCATGTTGGGACTCAATAACTTCAGACCTCATGACAGTACAGGGAAGGAATATTTTCCTTGGAGGAGACCTAAATCTTATAAGGAATGCTGATGAGAAGCTGGGAGGAAACTTCTACGCTGATCCTTCAAGAGACTCATTAGAAGAAATAATCCAAACCCATAACTTAGTGGACATACCTCCGCAAAATGGGAGATTCACTTGGTCCATAAAAGAACTGGCATCAACAATATAAAAGAGAGATTAGACCGAATCCTCGCCCAAGAAAGAACAGTGGCAAGATTTCCAAATATTCAAAGCAAAATCATTCAAGGATACATCTCAGATCATAAACCAGTGGCTTTGACACTAGATAAAGGGAAGAACATGGGTCCTCTTCCCTTTAAATATAACAAGGCTTGGGACAGCAAAGAAGAATTCAGAAACATGATCAAGGAGCAATGGGCAAAAGAAATAATTGGCTCCCCCCACTACATTTGGGAAGCTAAGCTCAAATCTCTCAGGACTGTCATTAAGCAATGGGCAAGAAATTATGCTGCAGAGGAAAGCAAAAAAAGAACCGACCTCCAAGCAAAGCTGGAACAATGGAGCCAGGAAAAAGAAAGAGCACAGTACACAGAGGAAGATCAGGCCAAAGAGAACGAATTGTACAAAGAATTGTATAAGCAGAACAGAAAGGAGGAAGAAGAGCAAAGGCAAAAGTCTCGCTGTCTTTGGCTCAAAGCCGGAGACAAAAACACTTCATTTTTTCACAACAGCCTTAAGCTCAGGCGGGCAGGGAATCATATAGAGAGAATAATGACGGAGGGAAGCGAGCTCAGAGATCAAGAGGAAATAAAGGAGGCAGCGTCCAGGCACTTCTGCGCTCTTCTTACTGCAGACCCTCAATCCACCGATAATTCGGATTTTCTCAGCCTAATTGAAAACAAAATATCAGCAGCACAAAACACCGAGCTGGACAAAGAGGTCACGCCAGAGGAAATCGAGTGGTCAATCTTCAGCATGGCTCAGGACAAGGCACCGGGCCCAGATGGGTTCACTGTGGCATTTTATAGAAACCATTGGGAAATCATCAAAAAGGATTACATCAGAATGGCAAAGAATTTCTTTTCGAAATGCAAAATGGGAAGCAGCATCAAATCTTCTTACTTAGCCCTCATCCCCAAGGACCCCAATCCCCAATCCTTTGATCGATTCCGCCCAATCTCCTTATGCAATGTCTCCTATAAAATCATCACCAAAATCTTAGCTAACAGGTCAAAAAAGCTTGTCCCTTCCCTCATCTCGGAGAACCAAGGAGGATTCGTGCCTAGAAGACAAATAACGGACAATGTTATTCTTATTCAGGAGGCAATTCACAGCAGTATAAACAGAAAGGAAAAGGGCATGATCATCAAACTAGATATGGCGAATGCCTTTGACAGAGTCAATCACCAATTCCTCAAGGCAGTCCTCGGGAAATTTGGCATATCTGAGACCTTCATCAGCAGGATCATGGAGTGTATTTCATTCCCCTGGACAACCCCTCTCATTAATGGCAGGCCAAGTAACTTTTTTCAGAAGCTCAAGGGGCTTGAGACAGGGATGCCCGCTCTCCCCCTTCCTCTACATCATCATGGCCGAAACTCTAAGTATACACCTGGAAAATCTACGCAGGCTAAAAGAAATCACAGGTATCAGCATAGTGCGGGGAACCAAGGGGATAAACCACTCTCTCTTCGCTGATGATACTCTTCTAATAGGAGGAGCTTCCAGTCTCATGGCTAGAAGGTTCAAGAAAACGCTTGAGCTCTTCCTTCAAGTGTCTGGAGGCAAGCTCAATAATAATAAGTGCATGATATACACCTGGAACGTCCCCAGGCATATTATCCAGAGAATCTCCACAATCTTGGACATCCCTGCCCAAAGGAACTGGACCCATTTCATGTACCTGGGGTTACCATTAGCTAAGGAGCCGGTCAAAACCGAAATCTGGGTCAAATTAATAGAGAAGCTGAGAGGGAAGCTTCAGAGCTGGGGGGTGTCCTGGCTCAACCTGGCTGGAAGAACAATTCTTATCAAAGCCATTCTCTCAGCCCTTCCAATTTATCAGTTTGCAACCACTCTCGCCCCGGCCAGCATCCATAAGCATATGGAATTAATCATTAGGAGCTTCTTGTGGCAAGGAGGAAGGCAGGACTCCAAAAAGTTCAGCCTTGTAAAGTGGGATCAGGTCATCTTACCCTTCGAAAAAGGAGGGCTTGGAATTCGAATTCCAAGATTAGCCAACATGGCCATGGGCTTTAAGTTGATCTGGAGAATACTCAACGAAAAAGGAGCCTGGTGGACAGAGGTCATCAAAAGGAAATATTTGAATGGGGCCAACTCCAATATCCTATCAGAAACCATTATTGACAGGCAGTGCACCCCAGTCTGGAAACTTATTAAAAAAACTCTCCCTCACTTCAAAGCCTGTATCTCAAGAGTCCCGGGCAATGGCAGAGACATCAACATCTGGACTGATAGAATAATGGGCTCAGAAGCAAGGGAAGCTCTCCCAAATCTCAGGCCCCTGCAACTGTGGATGGAAGGGAAAAATCTTAAGACCCTTTATGACATCTCCTCTTGGGATCAAAACAGATGGCTAGGCTGGAAGCCCCTTCCCCTTCCTAACAATCTAAAGAATCTGTGGGCCGAACTCAAGATATCCCTCACAGGCTCAGCTCCCCTTAACAGTATGTCCGAGGATAAATATGTTTGGGACCCCAATGGTGGCAGCTACACAGTCAAAGAAGGATACAAAATCCTCCAAAATGCCTCAGCAACAAACAACTGGCCTCTTCACAAAGTGGCTTGGAATCCGGAATGCCTCCCAAAGGTCAAATTCTTCAATTGGACCCTCCTCAAAAGCAAAATCCTCACAGCGGAAAATCTAAGGAAGAAGGGTATCCTTGGCCCCTCAATCTGCTGCCTGTGTAGAGCAGCGGAAGAAAGTAGCAATCATCTCTTTCTAGAGTGCTCCTTCGCTCGAAATTGCTGGAAGCTCATCACTAGCCCGCTAATGATTGGTGATCTTCCCAATCAGGTTACCCTCCTCCAAAAAAATTGGGGGAACAGCTATCCTCATCCCAAAAAAAGCAAGACCCTGGCCAAAAGGCTGTGGAACAACATTCCTTCAAATCTTTGCTGGCAAATTTGGAACGCCAGAAACAAAAGCATTTTCAACAACAAGAATCCCAGCATCTCCAGCACCCTTGCAAAAACAATCGCCCTCATCTCCGAGACCATTGGAGCGAATGGAATAGCCCAAGCAGACCATGCACCTGGGGATCGAAGTGAAATGGAATGGATGGGTAAATTCAACAATGAAGCAAGGATCCAAAAAACTGTAAGCACAGGTAAGAAAAAAATTGATTGGAAGCTGAGAGGAACCAAAGAGGAAATCAGAGAATGGTTACAAAATCAAAAGAGGCCCTCCCTTCAATTCGACTGGGCCTCAAAAAATAACTTGGGCCAAGCAGTTGCAGGAGGAGTCATCAAAGACTTTCAAGGGAAAACCATCGTGACCTACGAGTGGGGATTGGGTACAATGTCCAATAACAAGGCCGAGGCATATAGCCTTCTCCTGGGAACCTCCATAGTGAGAAAACTCGGCCTTCAGAACCTGCTTATAATGGGTGACTCAGCGATCATCATAGCTGCTATGGTCTCAGGGAGGGATTTCAATCAAATGGCCTTGAACAACATCAAATCCAGGATTATGGACAACATCAGAGAAATAAACGGGGCCACCTTCAAACACGTCCTAAGGAGCAGCAACACAGAGGCCGATGAACAGGCCAACAAGGCAGCCAGCAGACAGACAGGCCAAGTCAGAGAAAATGACTCAGTCTATGACAAAGCTATCCCCTAATCAATCCCATCCCAACCTCTCTTCTCAGAATCCGAGTCACCTCAGGCATCATTCTCCTCGAAATTTGTCCACCACCGAATCTCCTTACCCTCTGCCATATCTCCTCGACTGCGCAAACCTGTCCATCCCATCTCAAATCCGCCCCCCTGCAATGGATTATATCACCTCTCCCAGCCTCGACATGGAGTTTCACTCATCCCCAACAGCCATTTACTGGCTCTGCGCATTGGATCATCACCCTCGTACCTTCACCGCTCGCTGCAAGATCTTTTCTTGGGATCACAGTCATTTCAAGAGTCGACCCTCCCAGCACTGGCTCATGCACCCGAGAAACCTCCTTCCTTCTATTTATAGCAGCTTGGGCCTCATCGCCTTCTCATCTATCAGTGCTGCAAGGGCTCTGGATTGCGCCTCCTCTAAGCACAGGCTTTTTCTCGAAGCTGCACTCAGCCATCGGGAGCTCGGCCCTCGCTCTTCGACAGTGGTAATCTCAGGTCTCCTTATTTTTGTTTTAAATTTCTTGCTAACTGGTGGTTTTACTGGCTGTAGCAGCGCGTTCCCTCGCATCTCTCTGCTCCCCTGTCATTCTGTCCCTCCCTGTGCTGCTCCGCTCCCCCCCTCTCTGTGCTCTCTTCTCCCTTATATCGCCCTCCTCCCTGGAATTTGTCCTCTCCCGCATCCTCAGCTCGTCGACATTCTTCACCAGTTCAGTAAAATGGCGGATCAGCAGGACCAGCAAGGTGCTCAGGTGCCTGTCAACAATCCTTTTGACAAGATCATCACCAACAGTGATTGCTCACTTTGCAAAGCGCATACGTTCATGATCAACAGATTCATCAAACATTTCAACGAACTCAAGGATGATTACCAGGCAGACAGCAGATCGAAACGGAAGAAGCTTGAGAAGCAAAAAGCAGAAATCGAGGCCTTGAAGGGCAGGTGCACTCATCTTGAGGAAGCCTTAGAGCATATCAGAACTCTCACCCAAAGTATGCAAGCGGAGGCTTCAACTAGAGCCAGTGCAAGGAAGGATCCCCTCCCTGATGACTCTGTTACCCAGAAAATCCCTTAGGAACTATGGTTTGTAAATTTTGTTGGCTTGGAGGCTCTTTTATTCGGCAATATAGCCGTTACCTCTTTAATTTCAGTTATCGTTTATGCAGCAATGAGGAACAAGGGTCTGCGAACCCATTTTTGATCCTCATCGCCTTGATCTATCATATCTATGTACTAGGACGCAGTCCCTGATGTTTTTATAATATACAAGTAACCGATTCTGTTAAAAAAAAAAGAAGAACCATTATTAGGTAGTGGCAGTAGGTATTAAGCAGCCAGTTTATACAGTTTTACAACTTCAATGATAGAACAACAATCGTTAATGTTTGAAAATGGTGCCAAAAGTCAACTTTGGCATTAGAGGTTGATAAGGGCTCACGGTTTGTCTCTTGTGCAGCAGGAAGCATGTATGTATCTTTAGCTTATGTGTTGGGTGGGCAACATAAACAAAAGGTTTGTAAGTAAGGTTCATAGATAAGATAAGATAAGATAATTTTATTAATGTCCAACAAATGACCATAATAGGTCAACGGGATTGTCGGTTACAATGATTACATCTTGCCAAGCTGGTGGACCAAACGGTCCCCTTTAACATTTCTTTTAAAAAGCAGAAAATACATCTATAATCTAAGTAAATGTAAATGTAAAAGCTAGAATCTCTCGGCTTCGAAACAAAGCACTGCGATGAAGCAGAGAAGGAGAAGAAGAAGAAGCAGGGAAGGAGTCTCCTGTCCAGTGCCTACTCCTAACATCTCCGAGGTCGAGAGAAGAAAACTGAGAGAATTTTGTCGAAGTCTGCTGTCCTGTGGGCATACTGGGCTGTCGCTGCTGTCGCTTAGAGGTTCTAGGGCGCCTCCCAGGGGTGGATCCAATCTTGGAGCGCTGGTGTAGTCTGGTGGGTGGGCCCCCTCGGGACCGCACTGATCTGGTCTCAGTGTCTGTGGGTCGGTCAATGGTTCTTTTGGTGCCCCGCGCTGATGGTAGCGCCCTAAAGAAGTTCGTGATCTTCTGCTTGGTGTCCGATCTGGTGAGGGGCTGAAGAAAACGGGCCCGAAATCTGAAGGTCTCCTGGAGATACAGTGCAAGGCATCTCAGATCAACATATATGAGGAAGCTGGTCAAAGTCTGAGAAGACCCGAAGAGACAATGGAAACGACCTCGAATCTCGTAGTAAGCAGGGCGTTCGAAGATGAAGTGTGTCTTTGTCCCTATCTCCTGTAAGTGACAGCGCTAGCAAATCCTATCTGCCCTATCGATGTGGTGATCTGTCTCCACCCGGAGTCTGTGAGACCCAACTCTGAGATTCCCGAGGGGGATTCTAAGGGCATGCATCCAATGCTAGAACGTGTACTGGGGTTCGATGATGAGCCCATCCCTGATCTCCAGGCAATGCTCCGTGTAGAAGGCCATTTTTGGACGCAACCCATTGGGAGGATTGGTCCATGTAGTTTGAATGTATCGTTTGTAAATATCCTCCTAAATGATTTTATTTAGCTCTTGCTGATTGGGAAGGAGTTGGCCTGGAGCATTCAGAGAGTACTGAAAAGGAGGGAGACGGTTAATCTGGATTCCTGAAGCCTCTAGAAGCTCTGTCACACTGGTGTACCAACATTTGGATTGACCTGTCTGCATACGGGCGATGTTCTCTGAGGAGCAATATGCTAAGTATGGGTATCTGTCACGACCCTTCCTCGCGTCTGCCAGGCCTCGGAGCCTGTGCAGGAGCGACACTAACTTGAATATCACCTCTAGGTGGAAAGGTTGAGCCCCGAACTCTACTAGAATGATGTGCCGAGGAACTGTCTGCTTGCACCTAATGAAACGACACAAAAGGAGGGTCTGGACCCGCTTCGCTGAAGCCCAATTTGACTCTAGGAGAGAGGGACCCCAAATCTCTGAGTTGTAAAGCACTGTGGGGCGAATCAAAGTGTCCATGATGCTCATTTTGGACGAGATGTCCTAGAAATGGTGCCGTAAACATTGCCTCTATAGAAGGGCTAGGGAGCCATACCCTTTGTTGATCCGAGGCTGAAGGGCTGGCCGCATGTTGAAGGGCTAGCCGCAGGTTGAAGCGAGGCCCTGAAAACTGAACTCCCAAATATGTATAGGTGCTGACAATCTCGATCTCTTCTCCTTTAAATAGGAAGTGGAAGTCCGAGGTTTTCTTGACTCCATTGAAGATAATCACTTTGGTTTTACCCAAGTTCACAGTTAGATGCCTTCGGTCACAAAAAGCTGCGAGAGCATCCAGCTGTCTCTGAAGGCCTTCTTG
Organism: Pinus tabuliformis; assembly: GCA_031772625.1. Lineage (NCBI taxonomy): Eukaryota > Viridiplantae > Streptophyta > Pinopsida > Pinales > Pinaceae > Pinus > Pinus tabuliformis. The sequence goes on from CM062815.1 coordinate 156,602,507, forward strand.
AGAGGAGGCAATAAGGGCAATATCGTCTGCAAAGAGGAGGATGGAAATCAGGACCTCGTGAAGAAGACACCCATTTGTATCTTGGATATGCTCTTGGAGGAAGGACTCAAGCTCATCGATATAGATCCCGAATAAAGTAGGAGAAAGGGGGGCATCTTTGCTTGACTCCAATGGTGCTTCGGATGAAATCCGACATTCCTCCGACTGTGTGGAGACGACCAAGGACGACCTCATAGAGGCGCCTGATCGCTGTTAGGAGAGTCGAGGAAATGCCAATCTCTCTTAGCCTCTGGAAAAGATCTTCCCTCGGGACTGAGTCAAAGGCCTTCCGGAAGTCTACAAAGCAGCAGTACACTTTAGAGGATTGATGTCTAGCCTCCTCGATCACCGCACGAAGAGTAAGGATGTGGTTGATTGTCTGGTGGTCTGGGCGGAATCCTGCTTGGTCCTTGGCCTTGAGTTGTCTCTGCTAAAGGAAATGGGAGAGTGTCCTGTGGAGTGCTATAACATATAGCTTGGAGAATGTGTGCCCAACCATGATTGTCCTGTAGTTGTTTGGGGTCGGAAGTAGGCCCTGACTTGTGGATCGGGTAGATAATGTGGTATGACCAACCATCCAGAAATCCACCTCGAACCACCTAGTTGAAAAGGTCCACCAGATATCCTACTAGGGGGTGAAGTCCATGCTTGAAGAATTCTGCCTGGAAGCTTTCTTCGTCTACTGCCTTGCTACTATTCATTGTCCATATTGCCTCTCTGATATTTTTGTCGAAGAAAAGGTGGCAGGAGGCGAGGGGGGGGGGGGAAAGTAACCTGAATCAGAGGCTACCCAGGAATGTCATACAGCGGGGAGGTGTGAGAGAACATTGAGGCAGGATCAAGGTCGATTGGGGTAGGTGAGCGTCGGGAAAGGATGGTCTCCTATGGGCAATGAAAAGGCGTTTCTTGCGGTGAAGGAGGTGATGGTAGGCTGAACAAAGGTCTGGGTATGTTGGTAAGGAGTTCCGGAATGCGTGTCGGAGGTCCTGATGCATAAACTTACATTCCTGGTCATACCCTTTATTCATAGGGCAATTTCCTGGTTTGCGGGAGGTGGTGGCAGTACAGGTAGAGTGGGGGAAGGATTGGAGCGCAGCTTCCCAGATTGCATATGAGAGGCACTGGTATTTGCCCTTGGCGGAGCTGAGAGAGGCGAACTGGGAGTCCGTTGGGAGTGTTTGTCTGGGGATAGAGGAGAAGAGATCAGGGTCACCCTCCTCAAATCGGAAGGTGGTCCTGGGAGGGCTGCGGGGAAGAATAGGAGATGGATTTGGGAGGTCAAACTGCAGAGAGAGTGAGAGAAGTGCATGATCTGCGAGAGGGATGGGGGTGATCGAGAAATTTTTGATGTAAGGGAGGAGATCTGGGTTTGCAATAGCGTAGTCAACCAGATTTGCCCCGCCTCCAAATGGTCTGCAGGTAAAGAAGTGCGAGGATGGGAAACATGGTAGACCATTCAGAATTACCAGCTCATGAGATTCTCCCAACTGCAGCAGATATCTCCCATAGGCTGTGGTGGGTCCCAAGTGATCCTTGGAGGTCCGGTGCATGCCGATCATGGTCGGGTCAATCCCCCGAGTGCAAAATATATCCTCTGTCCGGTCGTGCATAGGAATCTTGAGGTCTTTGGTCCGGGCATTGAAGTCCCCCGTGAGAATGACGTCCCCTACTGCTCAAAACCTGGTGATGTCTTAGTACAGGTTTGTAAAAGGGTCTCTGTCTGAGCTATTGTGAATAGCGTAGGAAGACGAGATAGGTGGGAAGTAACAGACTACGACATAAATGTCTCTCGGAGGTGATGTTCTGGCTCTGATCTGAATCCACATGAATCTGACATACTCATCGGTCGCGACCATCGATACTCTGCCCTTGAGGCTATCACGGACGAGGCAAGTAACACCCCCTGATCCCCTGACACCTCCTGAACTCCTTGTCTCCTGTTTGCAAACTGCGGTCCACTGGTATCCTGTAATGTTGGGGAGAGGTTGGACTGGGCTCGCATGAGTCTCGGTAACCAGGAGGATGTCTCCTGGTGAAGACCAGAAGGAGCCATTGCCATTCCAACAGTGAACTGAGAGATCCATGCCCCGCCTCCTTTCCGCTCGGGCCCGTCATTTGGAGCTACTTGAACGGGATGCCCATCCTGGGGGAAGGTGTCCCGAATAACTGCCCTAAGGTTTCTAATCACTGCCCATTTCCCTGCCTGTCTTGCTGCTGCAACCTGTTCTGTGGCCTATTTCAATTCAGCTACTTGAGCTCTTGTGAGGTCTTCATCCAAAAAGAAAATAGCTTTCGCTTGGCTCGGAGTACCCAAAGTCTATTCGAGGAGTCACGGAACCTGAGGAAGAGGGTAGAGTCCTGCCCTAACCAGGCTTTGTCCAAGGTTATGTCTGGTATGTCGAGAGTGTCGCATAGAAACATGTTCCTCAGTTCCATTGGGTCTGCTGAGGGGGAGGTGTAGCGAGTCCTCTTACCTTAAGATTTAATTCTCTTGCTCGTCGGGTTCTTTCCTCCACGAGCTTTGCCTGCACTACTTCCTCCACCGCTATAAGCAGAGGGGCCTTGTCCTTTCCTTTGACCACTTGTGCCCATGTGCTGATATGCGACTCTGTTTCCTGTTTAAAGGACATTTGTTGGGATCTAATTTCCTCCTGTTTGCTTTTAAGATCTTTGATCTCCGCCTGTAAAATCTCGTCGGAATTCTGCCCCGCACTTTGTTCTCGGTATTCCTGCAGTGTTTTTCTAATAGATGCGTTGTCTCCCTCTACTGATAGAACTCTGTTTGACAAAGTGCTGATGTCGGCTCGCAGCTTGCGATTTTCCGCCTCTAGGTGTTCCATTTTCCTCATAATTTGTCTAATTTGTGATGTCCAGAAAGCAAAATCTGTTTCTAATGCAATATCAGTGGGGCTGTATACATTCTCACCTTTATTGTGGCATTGCTGTAAGTACTTCATTGGACCTCTGTTGTTGAAATCTTTGGACAGTGGCGTTTCAGCTTCCCCGGGGTCCTTGTTGTGTTGCTGCTCTATCATGGTTGGAGCAGCTAATTTTTCCAGGGCTGAAAAAGGTTGTAGAAGGCAGGGTCGACGCCGGACGGTGGCTGTGTGGCCAAGGTCGACGGCAGAAGTGGCGGCAGCGGTGGCAAAGATTGACGGCTTTGCAGCGGGCAGCTGCGTAGACACCAGCAACTGCGTGGCCGTGGAGCAGCAGTGCTGCGTGGAGTCTGCACAGGTCGTTGACGGGTCGTGGAGCAGCTGCGTGGACAGGTAGTGGCGCAGCTGCGTGGAGCAGCAATGCTGCGTTTACAGCCTACAGGTAACCGTGGAGCAACAGCAGATGGATTGAGGGTTTGCAGGCAGCAAAAGGGACTGAGCCGACGGGAGAGCCGACGAGATGGGAGAGCCGACGGGAGAAATAGAGAGTAAGCAACAAGTTAGCACATTTCTGTGGTTCTATGAGAACTTCATTATAGGGAGGTTTGAAGTATTACATGAAATTTATTGACGATTTCTCAAGGAAGGACTGGGTGTATTTTTTGAAGTAGTGAGAGGTGACTCATATATCAAAGGTTCAAGTCTTTGTTGAATGGCAAAGTGAGAACAAGATCAAAGGCTCTATTAAGAGATGGTATTAGAGAATACAAATCTGATGACTTCTACAATTATTGCAGGTCTCGTGGCATTCACAAACAACTAACTTTTTCATATATCCCTCAAGAAAGTGATGCTGTAAAGGGGAAGAACATGGCTGTTGTTTAGATGGCAAGACCATCCTGAAAGGTTAGGATATTGGGTAGAAGCAATGTGCCCAATAATATTCTTTTTTTGAGAAATACATCTTATAGAATCTCTTTGGCTAAGCTGCTGTGCTATAAGAGGGGCGTATCTATGCCATCGAAGTCCCTTAGGACTTGTTCCTGGCCTCATCTGCAGCCACTCAGGGGTTTTAAACCTGTGTCTCCATGCTAATGATAAATACAAGTCTGATCACCTCACTACCTGCTGCTAGACCACACTGCTGTGGGCTGTAATAATTTATCTACTTAGCAGAAGTTTGAAAAAATCTGTTACAAGCTTACAAATATCATACCTGAAGAAGCATTGAGTGGTAAGAAGTCACCTGCTGTTATCTTAAATTTTTTTGAATGTAATATCCATATACATGGACTGAAAGCAAGAATACATAAACTGGAGGATAAAAGCATGCTGTGTATTTCTGTATGCTACATAAAGAGTTTGAGACAGACATGCTTTTTGGTTTGAAAAACAATGATATAATTATCAACTAGGTTGTCATATTGATGAAGATAATATTTAGATAATGCAGAATGCAGATGAAATTGATGTTGCATGGCTTATTGAAGATAAAGATGATGCTAAGAAGGTGACAAAAAAGTGGTCAAAATCAAGAAGGTCAAATCGGTCAAGAGTCAAGTGATGATAAGGAAGTCAGTGACAGCAAGGTTAGCAGTGATAGTACATCACTAGAGCCCAAGAAAATTCTAAAGTGGTATTTGTAGGGTAGTTAAAGCTACAGGATTTACCAAAAAGTAGTAAAAGAAACAGGATGTCATTGCAGCAGTCACAACTTCACAAGGTAAATATGGTTTTAATGACTATGTAGGAAAATATAGAATACACAAACACAACAATAATGAACACACAAGTACAGAGAATAACAAAAGTTGTATTAAATTCTAGTAAATAAATTACAAAAGGCTAGCCCATGGAAGGCTGCTTATGTGCTCACTGTTACTGCTCAAACTAGCAGGGGTCCTAAAAGGGGATCCTTGAAGGGCTACCACTAGGTCAAGGGCAACAATGGAGCAATGGCCCACTGTCACCTCGACTAAGGCTCCCTACTCTTTACGGACTTTCACTAATGGGAGGAGACTTGTTATAATAAGGATCACGAAATTGATGAGAGGTGATCCTGAAAGCCTATTCACAAGAGAGGCTCAGATATATGGCTTGCTTGCTTTGAAAGCAAGATGATGAAAGGCTCTCTAGGAAGGGCTTGGAGGAATTCTAAAAGCTAGGGTTTGAGTATGTGACTTGTCAAGAGGGTTCTTAGCTCCTAAAATCCTTGTGGAAACTTGGTTTCCAAGTGGTCTTTGTGAAATTGGCTTCAGTAAGTTGTGGGACCACACGGGACCAAGTGGACCCGAGGTTAGGTCAAGGGAATGGGGTTGAGAAACCAATGATGTGCTTGACCTAATCAGAGAGGAGAAGGGGATCAAGGAAGGAATTTTCGATGAAAGGTAATGCAATGATCCCAGTGAGGTTTCTAGCCAAGGGAAACCTAGGGCAAGGAATGATCCCTGAGCTAGGGCTTGCAATATCTTGATATCCCACCGTCGGATTTGCTTGGAATTTGAAGGGATTTTAGAGCAAAGTCTAACGCAGTTGTGGACAAAAAATTGAGGTATTTGGATGGCTAGATTGTGAGATAAGTGATGCCCTAGGAGACCTACTGGGCTAGGCCTAGAAAAGAAGAGGTGGGGGAAGAAAATAGGTTTAAGGTGATCACCTTATGGTGGACCAATGCCTAATCCTTTGGGGAGATTTGGAGTCAAGAGTAATTATGACTATGGACATTGAATTTTCTATGTCAAGGAGGCCTCAAAGGCAACTTCGCATAACATTAGTGCAACACAAAAGCAACTTCAAGAACTTTATACTTCGTTTTGCAAAATTGATGGCTTATCAAGATGAATTTCAATGAAGAAGCATCTCTAGGAACATTCATTCATAATACATGGCCCATACATGAAGCATCACTATCTAGAAACCAAATTTCCACAACTTCGCATAAATGGATGCAATAAATTAGTCCTAGTATAGTGAAATCCCAGCAACAATGTGTTGAAAAGTGTAACTAGGTTCGGTCTTCATAATGACATGTTAGTTGTGATTTTATGTAAATGATGTAAAGAAGAAAAATAAAATTATTATTGTAATGCTTGTCTCATCAGTTTCATGAGCAAGGGATTTTATTTTTAGTAATGGCTCCCATTGTGAGCCCTTAGGATTGGTTATAAATTCAAAGAGAGTCAATGTCATGTATGAAGGACCCTTCTTGGGCATGTTACGTTTATATGAGTTAATGAAAGTGTCAAATAGCCCTCCAAGACCAAGCTCAAGAAACTCCCTCAAGTCGGCCTCAAATAAAATTATGAATTTGCTTCTAAAGCCATGTCGGCTCACCCTCAGTACAAGTTGGCTTATTATGAAGGCTCCAATGGCTATAAATAGGGTAGCTTGGCCTCATTTCAATCACAAGAAATTTGGTCAAGATCTGAAGTAGTAAGAAGTGCGAAAGTCACCAAGAAAGAAGCCTCATAGCCAGAGAGAAAAAAGAAGGAAAAGCAAAGTTCTTTGGATATGTTTTAGGGCCGTTTTAGCGTCACACATGCGAAGGAGAGAGGGATCATCTCTTGCAGGAAAGGTCGAAAATATTGCGGACCTCTAAGGCAACCAAATTCAGGAATAAGTCAAGCCAAAAAGGTAGTCGAGTTAAAGGAAGAAAGTCTCCTTCTAGAGCGAGGAAGATAAAGGGTCAAAGTTGGTCAAACACATGTGCTAGGGTTTTTGAAATAGAGACAAGGAGTGCAGTGCTGAACCAAGGATTGAAAATCTGAAGTATAGTTGAAGTACAAAGAAGACAAGCAGTTGGATCAAGTGTTAACTTGGGCACGAAAGAGAAGCAATGAAAGGGCACTTTTGTCTTGTTATTGGAATGGCAAATAGGTGAAGGGTCTCGGTCTTGGTATTTGTCAATTGGAATCATTATAAGAAAAATAATTTGTCTGGGTTTTCCTCTCAAGTGGGAGAGGTTTTGGCCCTGGCTAATAGCCTATATTCTATGTCTCTTGTCTCTTTATGGTTTATGCATTGGTAGTTGTATGACTAAGAATAACACTATAATAACATAAGTAAAAGAAGATCCTAATCTAAGAAGTAAAAAGCATTCACAAACAATTATCAATAGAAGAGAAATCTCCTAATTGCTATGCCCTAGATTTCTCAACGCCATGTATGTGACAAAATAGAAAGAGAAAATAGCATTAAATTGTACTTACATGTATTAAGAGTATATCCAACCATAAAAAAAGTACCAATCAAGAAGCTCCAAGACAAGAGAAAACAATCCAAACATTAAAATTCATTCCATGCTCCAAAATTTGTCCAAGAAGGATAGCGAAATTCTAAAGAGAGATACGAGTCCAATCCAAGTGATAATGCTAAAATGAATTCACATCACTTGTATTTATACACTTCTAATGAGTTCGATTTAGCTAATTAGGCCTACATTAGCCCTTAAAATAAAATAATGTGCAAAATAACTAACTTCTGGTGACAAGTCCACCAAACTAGCTCATAAACAAAGAATAAGCCTCTCAAGAGTTCGAATGATCAATAATACATGTCCTTGGGCCTTCTAAGAGGCCTGATGAAGTCCATAGGTGCCATAATGAGAAATAGGACTTCCAAAAGTAGTGGACAAGGGGTTGGCCCCTTGTTCTCCAAATAATAAACCTGTGGTGCTCCCAATGGGTGTGGGGGGGCATGCAAGTGTCCTCATGGGTCTCTAAATAGATCGAAGATGCTTGTAGACCATCTGCAAGGGCTCGGATGATGGTATAAGTGATGCCACATCATCATATAGGTCTTGGGTCATCTGCCAAGTGCATGACACAACTATGGGGCTGACTGGGCATGGTGAACCAGGTGCATTTTCCTCGTCCAATAGATGAAACTCGAGCAATCTCTGAACATCTCTGGGGATCCATGGGATGCTGTCTACTGTTGTGGAGGCCCATGGCTCTTTACACACACCCTACATGTGCCAACATAGCCATATGGAGAGTTAGGACCCTGTATAGGGAGACCAAACCCAAAATGGAGAACATCTGCAATCCTACATAAGATCTAATGCGTCCCTTCACCTTCCAGCACAACAAGTCATTTAAAGAAATTGAGTTAAAGAGCTTACAAACCATGGACAACAGGTGAGCACTTCATAATGGCATGCCCTTCCATAGTGGGCTTTGTCATGTGCTAATGTCTCCAAGCTCCAAGGGGGTTAACCAAGTATCCTATTAGGTGGTTTCTACTTTTAAAGTGGATGATATGTCCAAGGTACATCCTTCAAATGGTGGTGGCATGCGATAAAGTGATGGAACATAGTAGGAGATAAAAGGGGTCAATCCTGAGCCACATGTCGAGGCACAAGGGTAGCTAATGAAAGGAAGCTCACACTTGGGTATATAATGCATAGGAGGGAGCAATCGTGGTACATGAGTTTTCCTGGCCTTGGTTTTTCCACCCTTCTTCATATGCCTTTTACCTTTTATGATTTTTCTTTGGTTAAGTGCTCGGGTCTCAAGGAATGAGAGCATGATGTATAAAGTATAGCAGTGCATATAGTGCTCAAATGGCTTCAATAACAACCCCAACAACTTCAAAGCTATCAAACCCACCCTTTCAAGGTGAGGCGGTTCATTTCCCACCAGGGGTTGGGACAATCATGGGTTCCTGAATGATATGGGAGGCTCATCTAGGGCCTATAGGAACCAGGGTGATGGCCATGTAGATGGTGTAGAGCTCATGCATTGGCTTTTGCCCACGCGCTAAATATGCTTGGCCCGACCATCTTTTGCATTTTGTGGTACATTTCCTTGTTGAATGTAGCCAATTATGCTTTTACTTCTCTTTTTAGTTGCATCAACCTCCAGGGCATCATTTCGGGCCCTACCCAAGGTGTGGGCAAGGGGAAGGGGAGGCCAACCCTATGTGGTCCCAAGCGGGAAAAATGATGAATGGAAGGGGAGTAATGTATGTGGATGAGGGAGTAGGAGCACACAACCAAAATCGGGGTTTCCCATGTAGTACCACCCTAAAACCCAAAGGTTAGTAAAGGAGATTCCACAGGCCTAGGATCCAAGGGTAACATCCAAAAGAGGTCTAGGGGACAAGAGCACAGACCTAGCCCACTCTTTCTACTGAATCCCCCCATTAATCCATGCCTAGAAATTTCCATGATAAGTAAACTACAATTCTCAATTACCAAATTACAAGGCATACCTTTAGGTTTGGAAGGCCCACTTTCAAACATACGATCATGACAAATGGGTGAGGGGCCACATGGCTGGCTCAGGTGGCGGAGAAATGGCACAACAAGCTAGTTGGCGGTTACAAAGGGCTGCCGACTGAGGACCATCTTGGAGAAATTTTTTCTCCTAGGGATATCACCCACAAAATGGTGGCTAACACTGACCACTCTCGCAGATTACACCAACTCTCCATGCATTGTTCGTTGTACACCATAACATGCCTGCTATGGTGGTTTAAGCACCTAACATTAAGATTACTGCAGATGATCACATGTTGGTCACATATCACTGACATTGATAAATATAAATGGTCATATAATAATACAAATTTTCATCTGCTAACAATAGATGGTACTTGTTAACATCAAATTCTGGAGTTTGCTGTATGATCCTCCAACACCCTCTTCAAATGAGAACGAACTGGTAACACTCTTCATATCTGATCTATATATCTGTGTCTTCAAGGCCATTGATTGCATCTTCAATATCACTAAAAGCTTGATGTTTGTGATCACCACGCTCCATAGATGAGAGATGCAACTGCAAAACTCAACCCCTGATCCAAAAATTATTGCTACAACCTTTTTTGGAAACTACCTATGGAACACCTTGTAGGGATACTATAGATGAAACGTATGCATTGATCTAACTGCTGTGCACGTGCACCTACCCATTCTCGCAGCGGCCCGATGATAATTTCACTAGTCAGAGAATTGTTCCACAGTAACACCAACCACCTATGAATGTTCACATCTGGCAACAAGAAAGATTCTCAAGTGCTCTGGACATACTTGGAATGGATTGGTAACCAACTGCTCCAAGGGTGCTTAATGGCACTAGATGTCTATCAGAAGGAACACTTAGCTTTGGTTCGTAAAATTCTGTGAATGCCAGAACAATTTTTCAAATTGATATTTATCACACCAACACAAAATTTTCAACTTACCACACGTGGGTCCTGTGCATCCAGCTGGACCAAAATCCTTATGGGTCAACCACAGTTAGTCAGGATGAAGCCACAGCTAACTTGAAAAGAACCTTCTTATGTTTAAAAGTACATCCTTCTCTGGGGGAGTAATCACAACAACTCTTTTTCAATGGAGTTGTCTTTAGTGCAACTTTTGGACTTTCCGGTGCCGGAATTCGGCAGAAAAAATTGAGGTGAAATCTTGATTTTTGTTATTTAAATTGGTTTTTTTGACACTATATATGGATTTAGCACCCTGAAAAACCCCTAGGGCACTTCGATTGTGCAGGGGTTACCCATCAAGCTTGTGATTTCAATAAATTCCTACCGGATTTTAGAGAAATTAGACTGGAAAAACCACTGGAAAAGCTTCCAAAAAGTTGCACTAAAGACAACTCGTTTTTCAATTTGCTTTTGCTTTCTTTTGGCCTGTAAGTTGGTGCTAATCAATATTTGCCCATTCTTGCATTACATATGTTACTGATATCCAAAATATGCTATGGTCAGTTCCAACACATACATTTAACAACATTGGTCTGTTTGCCAAGCCTGATGTGAGAACAATTGAACTTTAGCTAGATCCTTTACAAAAACTTTTTGTAACCAAAACACAAATCACAAACACTCTTTGTGACCAAAACAGACTTATTTAGGGAAATCAAATTCAAAGTATACAATTTCATTTACGTTTACACTTACTGAACACAATTAATCTTGTTCTGGAAAAGAAATTTGCTCTTGGAAGTTTACCAGCCAATATAAATCCACGAACATCACTAACCAAACATAAATCCATATCTAATTTCCCATGTAAATGCTTATTTCTTTTTTTTCTTCCCCAAAAAAGACCTTGTAGAAAACCCTCTTAGTACTTCCCTGTGATCCATGGATGGTAAACAGGGTAAACTATTGGTGCCCAAGTTCCAAACACCTAACTCCAAGGGGATCAAGAGAGTTTAACCTTTGACATCCCCAGATGGGGGAGAGATCTCACGTTTGGCTCATGACTGCTTGAGCTAACCCTTGGAGCTTCACAAAATATTTATATCCTTGCAAATGTTTCAAATTTACTGTTTTTAATTTTCATTTCAGAGTTTGCTGTTTTGACTATTGGTTTTTGCTCTGACAACTAGTTGTGGAACTTAAACCCAACAGCAAATTTTCCATTTTAGATTTCTTATATATTAGTGAGAAAAAAACGTACTTATAGAGTATATGTGGAACTTAAACCCAACAGGTTTCCTTTATAGATTTCTTAGTTATCAATGAGAAAGAGTACTCATAGAGTATACGTCACACCTCTTCTCTAACAGCTGATTTGTTGTCACATAAACAAAATATTTCTCCAGGCTCCAACGACTTGCAAGCTTTCCAACATGCTGGGTGACTGTTGAACAGTAACTGGGCAGGAAAACAACATATATTTCTGTTTTTAAAATTTTTTGGCTGAATGATGTTTGCATGCCCCTTTCAAACTTCATGTTGTCTGAAAGAATGTTGAAGCTTATGCTAATTGTCAAATGTTAGTGACACCTGAAAACTCTATAAAGGATTTTTTAAAAGACATTGTTGGACATGTAATCTTCTCCTGGATTTTCATTGATGCCTTATCTTCTTTGACATTGAAGGAACATGATAATTAATGGTTTAAATTTAATGTACTAACATTGATAATGTTATGTTTCAACTACTGCTGCCACTACAGTTCTCTCAACGTTCACTATTTACAGATCTCATTATCTTAATAAACGTTGACTGTGTTTACTTTTTCTTGCTCACATGTCAATGCTGTTGAACCCTTGATTTGGTAGGCTTCTAGTGGGTTTGCTCAATGCTATCACACCGAGTCAAACAGAGTCTGTGGGTTTACTTGGCATCTACATTTTTCTTGCACTCTGGTGCTTTTTTTGTTGTCACTGGTTCGCTGGCATTGCTTTATCATTGCTCTCATTAGTGTGTTCAGAGGTTGACCAATTAAAAATTCTTCAATGGCTGTGCTGGCAATGTGCCACTTTCACACAAATTTCACTTTCGTATATCCAACATAAATCATCAGTGGATTTCCACAAATAGTATCACTGGGCATAACACTCAGACTTAAAATGGCTTCATTTGTATTGGTTCCACAGTGGACAACACACTTGCCTGAAAACATGAGCCACATTGGGCTTCCACTCCATACACTAGGCTGGACTTCATCATTAAACTTGCTTGCTCTGATACCATGTAGGAAAATATGGAATATTGACACAACCATAATGAGCATAGAGGAGTGGGAAAAATAATGCGAGTTGTGTTAAGCTGCAGTAATATATGTTACAAAAGGCTAGGCCAAGGAAGGCTGCCTACATACAAACCAATCTCCCAAATTATACCATCTCCTGATACATTATTTATTTTATTACGACTCATACGATGGTTTAATCATCTAAAAGTAACATAAATACATGCGATCACAAGTTGGCTGGATTTTGGGGATGATTAAATGGTGGGGCAGACAAATGTGTTTCAAGGACCGCTGGAAGGCAAAGCCCAAATTCCCAGGAGATGGACAGATGAGGATCGAAGAATTTAATTAAAAAAAATATAAAAACTTCTTAAGAATTTAATAGCAAAAATTATAGAACATGGGGCTGCAATACATCTCAATAAAAGTAGCAATTCTTAAGTAATAAGTCCTGAAGACCATTGTGTAGATATCAAAACCACGGATACACAGCTATAGGGTACAAGAAATTATCAAACATGGAAGTCAAGTTTGTTGTTGTGGATACCCCGAATTGCAGCAACATACTTGATAGTTGTTTGAGAATTGTTTGTCTCTTGGAAGTTTTTAAAATAAAATTTCAGATCCAGAATGTTGTTGGAGATGTGGCTGTGGATTACCTCAGATAGATTTGGGAAGCACTGGTTTGTGCTTGGGGGCAACCATTAGGCTTCGAGACCATAAAACAAGAGGAGAGAGAATATAAAGAGAATTTTGATGGAGGATGGCAACAAAAAGTTGCCAAAGTAGTCATAAGGCTGGAAAATTTTTGCTGGCAAGGAGAAGTCGCCAAGGTAAGCCGCAGGGTTGGACAAATACACTGGTTTCTGTTGGGAGGGAGCTAGTGCTAGGTGAGAGAAATTGAAGTGGAGATAATAGAAAGCTCTGATAGGTGGCCAGTTATTGGTTTTGCCAAAAGAGGCAGGAGGAAAATGGAAAAGATAAGTTGTTATTTTTTGAAGTTTGTGGTTACAAGATGGCAAGCCTGCAATGTAGAAGTTCATATTCTCAAAAGTATGGTTAGTGGCAGCAAGTAGATGTCTCTTGGATGTGATATAGACAAGTGATACTTGGCACTAGCAGCTCATAGCATATGATGAAAATAGGAAGGACTGGTATATGTCCTTTGTGGAAGCTAAGTCTACAACAAAAAACATTTACTTTGAGCAAAAACATGACCCATGTTGTTGAAGGGCATTGGGATGTTCAACTATAACTAACAAGTGGTAATAAGTTTATGTTTGAAAATGCTCTTTACATTTTTGGTCCAAGTAGAAATGTGTTTTTTGTTAGCTAAATTGGAGGGAAAAGTCCATGTAGAAGTTTCTTTCACAATAAGTAGATGCTTATTGAATGACATAAGGAGGGGAAAAATTATAGCTTAAGAATTGGAAAGGCATGTGTTATGTATGTTTGAATGTGTGGTAGTGAAGGATTCAAAGGATGTGGTATATTCACATGAAATGGTGGATAGTGGAGATACTAATGTAAACGCACTTTGGCATCGAGGTATAGGCATTCATGTTCTTCAACAACTTTGTCTTCTTCACATGATAGATATGGTTGCTGGTCTAACTACTGTTTAGGAGAAGGAAGGGAGATGCATAACATGTTTGACAATGGAGCAACACAAGGAGGTTGTTGACGCAAGTAGAGCATGGAGAACAAGTAGAATGTTGGATCTTGTGCATGTAGAGATTTAATGGTCACACTATTATTGTAAATACTAAGTATTTTTCGCTTCTTGTTGATGAATATTCAATTTTCATAGAAATTATGAGTACTCTTTCTTAAGTAGACACTTTAGATGATTTGAAGAAATTTAAGGTAGTAGTAGAAATGTAAGTATTCTCAATTAAATAGTGGAGAATAACCAGTAGGGGCATTAGTGGTTGGTCAAGAGGGGGTGGTGATACCCCACCAACTAGGGTTCAATTCCCATCAAAGCATGTTGTATGTTTAGCCCTTGGAAGACTGGGGATGTCATGGTCACATAAGAGAGTCGAGCATGATGACGACTTAGTTCCTAGTCTTGGTGCCAATAACAATTTTGCCTTAGCATCAAATGGGCAAGCAATAATTATTTGGGGTTTTGCCTTGAATTTTGTAACTTGGTTGCAACATGCTTGCTACTTCATGATAAGTGGAAGGTGCATGGATGTACGTGTTGATTTTTGGGTAGCATCGGATGTGCTCTAGCTTCGAAATTTTGTGGAGGGGCTAGAACGCATGAGATCTCTAAGACCCATAAATCGTTTGGTGAAATTCCACCCGGATTGTATTTTATTAAGATAATTAATATCCTTAATGGGGTTCCTAAGTCTAAACTTAGGAAAATTAAAATATTAATGGGTATTAATAAAAATATGGGTGAGAAGCTTCTAAGAGACGAGGATCAAGTCTAATTTAATCTTAGCTGTTGATTAGAGACTTAATCTCGGTCGCTGATTTCTCAACAGGAAAAGTATAAATGGAGGCTTGGGGTGAGTTGGAGAAGACAAATAGAGAGATTGAGGAAATCGATTTTCAGAGGGGAGAAGTTCTCAGGAGGGAAATCGATTGGGGAGATCTTGCAGCTGAGGGGCAGTGATAGTTTGGGAATACTGACAGAGAGGCGGAGAGAAGCTTGTGGAGGCAGCGCAGTAGCTAGGAGAGCTGATGCTGGGCCAGTCTAGGTCCACACAGCCTTTATGCAGAGCCAGAATGGCCAACACAGAGGGAGAGAGTTGCCTTCCACGCAGAATGTTCGAACTGCCAGAAATTGCCCGAACAACTGGGAAAGCTGATGTAGTGAGCAGAAGCGCTGATGTAGAGCTCCACGCAGTTACTTCAAAGGGGTAGCGCCGCTGTAGCCAGGGCTAGCCAGTTTTGTTGCCGGATTAGTCAGAATCTGTCGGGTGAAGTGAGGTAAAACTCACTCAGGTTCTCCGCCATTGTATTTTTGTGTCATTGATTTGCTGGGAGGGCAACCAACATTTGTTTTCAGAACTTCTGCTTAATAATATAAAACCCTCAGAGCTGCTGCACCGGTTTTCCTGCATTGGGTTTTCCCGGGGACGTTTAGTCCAAAAATAAGTGTCCTTTGCATGGTTGTCTCATTTATTTTTCAGTACTTGATCTGTATAGAGGTGTAGGCTGCGGTGTATTTACATTTATATTTTTTGAATATTTTTGAAAATAACTTGTTAAATGAAGAATACAAGTAGTTAATGTAAATTAGTTTACTACAGTAGGATTTTTGGTTTGTTAGATTCAGAAATTTTCATATGGTATCAGAGCCAAATTGCAGATCAAGGAGGACTGAAGCCACTGACAAAAGAACATAAAAAAATTTGTGCGCGAAGGCAGCTGTCCCGAGCAACAGAGCAGTTTCTGGCCAAGAGAGCAGAGGGGTGACATTGTCACCAAGGGAGGCTCATGAGACCCTGCATCAGCCTGTTTGTGTGACGCTATTGCTGTAGAGGCAGCGTAGTGATTGCTGGGCCAACGCAGAGACTGTTGAGTCTCGGTTTTCCAGTTGCTGGGGCTAGAGATGCAGCGCAGATTTCATCTAGAGTTGCTGGTGGGGTGCTGATTCTGTTGGTGCAGAACAATACCTAGTGGGGCAGAAGCAAAGTAGAGGGAATCAGTTCCTCAGAAGATTTCTTGCCAAGAAATCTAGATCTAGTGCTGAGCAGCAGCAAAGAGAGATCAGAGAGGGGTGGTTCGACAGTTGTTGGTAGAAGGATTTTTGTGAAGGAAATCAAATTTCAGAGGGAGCTTGTTCCTTAGAGGATTTCTAGCGCCAAAGAAATCCAGATCCGAGTTTTGCTGGGGGAGTAGCGAAAGAGGGAGAAGAGAACCTGTTCGACACTCATTTGAGTAGAGACGACAGTGAATGGACTGAGGGATCATGAAAGATTGGATGGAGCATCCAACTTTGTCATTTGGAAGGTCGCAATCCTGGCAATTTTGGACAAAAATCGCATCAAGGGTTATGCCTTGAAGGCGATTGCTGTTCTGATTGATGCTGATGCTCTCAAGAAGTACGAGGAGGCTCAGGCAAAAGCGAAGTGCATGATCTTGGACGGGGTCAAGGATCATGTGATCCCACATATTGTTGAGAAGGACACAACAAGGGAAATGTGGGAGGCCTTGACCACTTTGTACGAGGGAACTTTCGTTCAACGAAAGATGTTGCTTGAGAGTCAGCTGAGACAGTATCAGATGCAGAAGGGAGAAGAAATCGATCCCTTCCTTCTCAGGTTGCAAGGGATCTGAGACCAGCTAACTTTCGTAGGGTCTACACCAGATCCTAAATTCATGGTTAGGACTGCCCTAAATGCAGTCACTAAAGACTGGGAAACCTTTGTCCAGAGCATCTTGGGCAGGGCTTCTCTCCCCAGTTGGGAGGAGATGTGGGCAGCTCTTTGACAAGAAGAGATCAGACGATTGACCAAGGCGGGAAGCAGCGACAAAGGGATCAGAGCCAAGGAGGAAGAGGAGGATGCAACTCTCGCATCAACAGGACAACAAGGGAAACAAAAGAGGAAAAAGAAAGATATATCCAAAGTCAGATGCTTCAGATGTGGAGAACTGGGTCATTTCGCCACTCAGTGCCCTCGGAAGAAGGGCAAGGAAGAGAAGTCTGACTCAAAGGCTGCTCCAGTGCAAGCTGACAAAGAGGGCGATGATGATGATTGTGCCATGAGTGCTCATGCACCTCTAAAGAAGAGGTGGGGCGATATTGAGCTGTAGTCGAGAGGACTACAGAATTGGGCACGATCCTTGAGGTGCCCAAACTCTTGGATCACATACGGCTACAGGATCCCTTAATGACCATAGAAGAATGATAGGAGTCAGTTGGTGCGAGGGATGATGGAGAAACAGTGGTAGAGCTAGAGTGCCAAAGTTGAAGCAACGCAGTGGAGTGTTGCAGCCGTGCGGAAGGCACAGAGCATATACAAAAACAACGTAGTAGCATCAGAGGGTCATAACAGATTAACAACAGAGGTAGCTTCAGCGTCAAGGGGCATCAAGACTGACCAACTTGTCAACTTTTGGGTGGCTTTTCAGTTGCTTACTTCTCAGCAACTGAGTTGCAGTGCAACAGTTAACAGTGGCAGTGTTATGGGCAGCATGATGCAGGATATTGAGAGGGAGCTGCATTACAGATGCAACAGTGACAATGGCAGTGTCATGGGCAGTAGTACAGATTGCAACAGCACAATGGATGAGGGGCAGTAGGCCGAGCATCAACAACACAAAGGACTGATGCTGTGGATCAGTGTGATGCTTCTGCTGGGAAGTATTGCTAGAGCACATTCCTTGCTAAGAGGGAGTGTTGATTTTTGGGTAGCATCGGATGTGCTGTAGCTCTGAAATTTTGTGGAGGGGCTAGAACACATGAGATCTCCAAGACCCAGAAATCGTTTGGTGAAATTCCACCCGGATTGTATTTTATTAAAATAATTAATATTTTTGATGGGTATTAATAAAAATATGGGTGAGAAGCTTTTAAGAGATGAGGATCAAGGCTAATTTAATCTTAGTCGTTGATTAGAGACATAATCTCGACTGTTGATTTCTCAATAGGAGAAGTATAAATGGAGTCTTGGGGTCAATTGGAGAAGACACAAAGAGAGATTGAGGAAATCGATTTTCTGAGGTGAGAAGTTCTTAGGAGGGAAATCGATTGGGGAGATCTTGCAGCTGAGGGGCAGTGATAGTTTGGGAATACTGACAGAGATGTGGAGAGAAGCTTATGGAGGCAACGCAATAGCCAGGAGAGCTGACGCTGGGCCAGTCTGGGCCCACGCAGCCTTGACACAGAGCCAAAAGGGCCAATGCAGAGGGAGAGAGTTGCCTTCCATGCAAAGTGTCAAAACTGCTGGAACAACTGGGAAAGTTGACGCAGAGCTCCACGCAATTACTACGAAGGGGCAATGCAGGTGTAGCAGGGGCGAGCTAGTTTTGCTTCCTGATCAACCAGAATTTGCCGAGTGAGGTGAGGTAAAACTCACTCAGGTTCTCCGCCATTGTATTTCTCTGTCACTGGTTTGCTAGGAGGGCAACCAACATTTGTATTCAAAACTTCTGCTTAATAATAGAAAACCCTCAGAGCTGCTGCACCGGTTTTCCCGCATTGGGTTTTTCCGGGGACGTTTAGTCCAAAAATAAGTGTCCTTTGCATGGTTGTCTCATTTATTTTTCAGTGCTTGATCTGTATAGAGGTGTAGGCTGCAGTGTATTTACATTTATATTTTTTGAATATTTTTGAAAATAACTTGTTAAATGAAGAATACAAGTAGGTAATGTAAATCAGTTTACTGCAGTAGGATTTCTGGTTTGTTGGATTCAGAAATTTTCACAGTACGATGCCCAAGGATGGGGGGGGGGCTATCCTCCTCTTCAACTTGATTATGAGGGCATTCTTCTTCTCATGGAAATTATTACACCTTCGACACCAAGGAAATTCCTCTTGATTTATCATAGTGGAAGGGGCAAGAGTGTTAGGCACAAAATATGGAGACACATTGTTGCCACCACTTGGATTTTAGCTCCTTCTAGGGGCCCAAAAGTTTGATAAAATCACTAATGAGCTTATGCAAAGGCAAATGGGCATGATGAATAAGTTGACCATCATAGACAAAGAGAGAGGACCTCATCCAACTATCTTCTAAAGCTTCAATTCAAAAATATAAACCTATTGACAAGACCATCCTTGCATTGTACATTGATGCTTTTCCTGGACATATATCTTATGCCTTGAAAGACAAAATTCCTTAAGTAACTTAGCAAACCTTTGAGTGAAACCCTTAACCCTTTCATTCTCAGTTTTCTTGGTTTCTTGGAACTTAGCTAGAAGTTGCATGCCTGCGTTCATAATGGCCCATCTTTTATTGAATGATCATGGAATTGGGCCTAGTCTTTTGTTCCCCTTGCGGGTAAATGTAGGTATCGGTCTCTGGCATTCTTCTCTAAGGAGAGGGAAAACAACCTCATGAGCACATCCTCCTCTTGGATTTTTCTTCCACCAATGTAGCAATAAAAATCATCCATGTATTGCTCATTGGCGATTGCATTAGTTCCATTGAATTTGGGCAACCATTCTTCATACTTGTGTGGGTATCCCTGAATGGCACTTACATCAAGGGGCTTGTAAGTAGTGTTAAACCATGGCTTGGTCATTGTGGCTGAGGTAAAAGGGTTACCAAAAAGAGATTTAATTATAGGATAGCTTGAAGTAGAAATGGTATTTGGATTAGTCTTCTTTCTAGGAGGAATGGCTCCTTTGGACTTGCTACTGGAGGCTCTTGCATGGGAATGGGATTTAGGAGTTGCCAAATGATGTCCTCATTAAAAGATATTGAAGGATAGACTTTGTATTATGAGGAAGTGGACTGAACTCCTTGACAATGATGCCAAAAATGTTATTGCAAAATCTAGCAAGCCTAATGCAAAGCCCCACTAGGCAACCTAGGTCTTAGGGCAACAAGCGATCAACCGCCACTGTAACTTCAATGGCTTCTTTCCAGTAGTTTAGTGGCAAATTGAATTCTACAACGGAGGCTTTCTTATAAAGATCACCTAAGGATACTCAATAAATAAAGGTTTAATGGTGATGCAAGGTCTAATAATTGGAGGAAAGGTACTTGCGGAGCTTAGACAGGTTGAGTTGAAAGGTGCCCAGAGTTCAAGTACACTTCCTTAAGTCCTATGTAATTTAGAAGAGAGATGCTATAAGATAGGGTTTGTAAGGTATATTTAGGGCGCATGATGGCATATAACATCTCTAAAAGATAGCTTATCATTGATGGATCAACAAAGGGACAAGGCTATCAAAGGGTCAACTAGGTTGAGGGCAAAGAATGTAGTTTTATGGCTGAAAAATGCATAAAACAACAATAAATACGATGGTGCTAGCCTTATCTTAGGGTTGTAACATGCAAATAATGCTTGATTTTGTCTTTGTCGAGTTTATTAAATACAACCCCTTAGATAGGGAAATAACACATAAATATTGATTTGTTGAAAATGCAAATTAAAACCTAATTAAAACCTAACCCTAATTGTAGTTTCCAAGAAAGAGAGAAATATAAAGAAATTAAGGTTTGATCAACACCTTCTAGGCTAGTGCTTTGATCTAATTGGGCAATGTAGTCATTTAGGGTAAAATCTATTAAGAGGGTCTTGATGAAGAGGGTGAGAGAATGATTATCTATATTAGAAACCCTAGCGACTTCCTTAAATGGGAAATTTTAAATTCAAGAGATGCATATATCAAAGTTCTCTTGAAGGATTCAAGTAAATAAATTTTACATGCCATGAAAAATTAAAATTTGAAGAAAAAATATTGCAAATTTTAATATGGCACACATAGAAACCCTAATTCACATAATATAGCATGCAAAATGGAATAAATTAAACATGAAACTTAAACCTTTCCACAAGAATCTCTTCAGTGAATCCCAAAGAAATTCTCCCATGCAAAATTTCTGTACACAAAACAATTTACTCCACAAAAATTGTAATGTCTCTTTCGAAATGAAGCCCTTGATGACTTAGTGGCCTATTTAATTCCCATAGGACACAGTCTAATTTATAAGGGAATTGTTGTTTAATATTACTTAGGGGGTAAAAGCCCATTCTTATAAAGTAACATTAAATAATTAAATTAAAAGGTGGTTGGGAGGGAAATTAGAAAGATTACTTAAATTTGAATTTAAGAGGGAAATGTCCAAAATGGAACTATATAAGGGAGAGGAGTCATTGTGAAATCATGCATCATGGATTATTGATATTGTTCTTCTTGATTTGATGAGCTGAGGCTCTGAGGTGTTTTTGAGGGTTTTGTCGGATAAAGTTGTCATTGATGTCAAACCCTAGCATTGTTGAAGATGATGAAACCCTAACATTGTTGAAGAAGCCCTAAGCATGACCCTAACATTGTTGAAAGATGATGAAACCCTAGCATTGTTGAAGCACGCCCTAGGTGTGCTAATAGTGATAAATACCTAGGTGCATGGAAAACCATGGAGGCACTGTTCTATTAGAAACTTGGAATATTTATTGACTTGTATGAGAAAATTTGACAGGGTTAAGGGGGTGCGGTCTTTTCCTTGGACAACTTCAATGACAATGCCAAAGCAATAAACACTTGTTTGGTGAAGCAAAACAGTTTTGCTCAATGTGATAGATGAATACAACAAAGGGTTAGCTTCGTTGACCTAAGAACATTGTATTGAGATTGACTCCTTGAAGGAATTGCCAAAGAAAAAGGTATGGAAGACAAAGGCACCCTTTTTAGATCCTTGACAAAAGGACGCTGAGTGGATCCAATGATTAGGCATGAATACTCCTTGAGCACATGTCACAAGTCTATCAAGAATCACAAAGATCTCAAGAATTTCAAGGAAGGTAGAAGGTTTCAATCATAGTCAAGTGTCACAACCACAAGATTTTCACAAACGATGAAACAATTCAAAAAATGTATATAATATACATGTCAACTCCTAAATGGTCATGTCGACCCTATCAAAGCCAACAAATGTGTCCTTTCACATATTTGAATAAGTATAAATATAAAGCCAAACTCTTCATTCTGTAAAGGAATCTCGATCAAGGAATAAGAAGGAATTCACATTTGAAGAAGAAAAACAACTAAAGAAAAAGGGAAGATTCAAATGTAAGGCAAGGAGGACAAAGACCATCTAACGTTTGGCACTTTTTGGAGAAACCTATGCATTTTCATTGTGTTTTTTGTTGACGGAACTGTGAGAAAATATTCTGTCTTGAATTATAACTCAGGCTCTTTTGCAGAGCCTTCAGACCTGTAACGGACCTGTGACCTGTGGCACTTAATATTTCGGATCTGTTGCACATTCTGGACCTGTGGCACACCTTGGATCTGTTGTAGAGAAGTTCGACCTGTTGCAGAGAAGTCTGAACCTATGACCTATGACTATACCTCAGAGTCTCAGACCTGTGGCCGTATCTCAGACGTGAGTTGAGACATTTCAGACCTGTGGTTTAGTGCAAACCTGTGCAAACAGATTCGGACCTGTGGTAGTATCTTCAGAACCATGCCTAGCATGAACTTGTGATGAAGGAATTGTAGACCTGTAGCATTTATAGATGAGTTCGGAGCTTTGACAGGAGATAAACATTGGACTTGTGCCTAAATACTACAGACATGTGGCTTATCTTGCACTGTAGCATATATTTGACTGTAACATAAGGATAATAACTCAAACCTGTGGTAGAGAAGCTTGAAAGTGTGACAAGTTCAACTTGCGCAATCAAATGTAGCTTGAACCTGTTTAATCAACTGTTTTGGACCTATGGTAATTTCTGGACGTGTAGAAACCTTGATTTGTGGAGAGAAGGAGCTCGAACCTGTTGTGATTTAGACCTATCTTGTGAGCTACCCTTAAGGGTTTGACCTGTGGCAGAGGATCATTGACACATCAAAACATCTATTGAATCCAGACATTGTTTGAGCAGACCGTTGGGCATTTGTTTATGGTTACCTTCTGACACCTTTTGAGCAAAATTTGGTTTGGTTTGAGAGACTATTTGGAGCAACTCTCTATTGAAGGAATTGTAAGAGCATTCACTGAAGATTTGATGAAGCACTATTAAAGTACCCTTGAAGACTTCTTAAAGATTTGTTGAAGCATCATTTGGAGCTGATCTTTGAAGCAACTTGGAGCAGCCTCATTGAAGAGCCCTTGTGTTGACTTGAGAACTTATAATACAAAATTTGAAGACACATTTGGAGCAAGCATTTTGGTCTACATTTGGAGCAGCTTTGTAAAAATCTCTGAAGACAGTTTTGGAATATCCCTTGGAGATATCTTGAAGATTAGTTTGAGTAGGCTTAAGAAACCCTAATTGAAGCAGTCATCTATGAAGATGCAACATTGTTGAAGACCTCATGGAGTAACATTATGGAAGATTGTTTATGCATATATGAAGAGTCTTGGAGACACATACTAGCCTTGCTGAAGATGACCTTGATGGACTAACCCTTGGAGCATTTTGTAGAATTTGTTGAAGTAGATCTTGGAGTTGTTTTCAGGACTTGTTGAAGAAGATATTGGAAGTCCTAAAGTAGTACTATAACCATTTTGAAGAATTGAAGCAGAGGGTCCGAGCCTTAGAGGATTAGAGTCCTCACAGAAGGTTGGACCTTGAATTGTTGAGAGGATCGGAGTCCTCAAATAGACCAAGTTGGAGCTTGGTGGTATAGAACAAGTTGGAGCCTAGTTTAAAATCGAAGATTGGAGTCTTCGTCTAGGGTTGGAGCCTTGAAGGAATTATAAGTGTGATTCTCCAGAGTTTTGTTATAAAAGAGGATTGGGGTCCTCATTATTCTTGTTAATAAAAATTATTCTTTGTTGTACATTTTGTGTTTTGGTTTTACTAAGTGATCTTAACTGGCATAAAATAACAATTGTAAAAGAAAAACTGATTCACCCCCCTTCTCCATGACAACTCAATTAAAAGAAGCAAAGAGAAGGGAAGGCATTTTAACAAGTCATCTCAAACAAAGATTTGAGGACTTGAGAAACAAAAATTGGTCAACATGAAGAAGAAGTCAACTCCCTAAATGTTCAGCTAGAGGAAGCAAAGGGAGTAGAACTTTAGAACAAGTAATGAAAATCCAACTGACAAAGAAAGAAGAAGACTATGAAAGGCTTGAAGAAGAGATTGTTTCCTTGAGAAATGAAGTCAACAAGCTATCTAAGAGTTTGAAGAGCTCTCAAGTCTTGGATGACATCCTAAGTCGTCAAAGATCACCACTTGACAAATCTGGTCTTGGATATGTAGGTGAGGCTTCTAGCAAAAGTGATGCAAACCCTAAAGCATCAAAGAATAAGAATATGGAGAAGCTTGAAAGTTGTACCCCCAGCTCCAGCAGAAGCAAGGAAAGGAGTCAAAATAACATTGGAAGAACCTATGCTCCAAGAAGATATGTTGATGCTGTCAAAAATACAAATAGCAATCATTAAAGCAACTCTTAGGTAGAACAACTTCAGAAGTGCACCAAGAAAATTATCATCTTTCAGGTATCAATCTATATTTTTTGGTCATTGTTACTCTTGTACAAATTTTGGGCACATGGCAAAGGATTGCAGGGCATATGACAAAGACATTTATGAGGACTCCTATCAGTTCCCCAGAAGTAAAATTGCAGGAAGATACTCCAATGTGTTCACCAACATAAATTATGCTCCCTCATTCATGTACAAAATTGAATGCTTCAAATGCTATAATGTTGGACATATAGCTCGAGATTACAACTTGAATTGGGTTCTTAGACAATCTGAAGAATAATCAACCAAGGAAAAAAGATGAAGGTTTGGAGAAGTAAGCATGTTGAACCAGAACAAGAACATGTTGGAAGTGCCTTGAATGTTCAAGACATCAATCCTTGCTGCTGATCAAATATGGGCGTCTTAGGCAGAAATTATGTTCCACCAAGGTTCTGCCAATTAGAAAGAGGAAGATCATGCACACTGTTAGGGGGAGCACAGGTCAAAGAATGGTTACTTAAAAATTGGCTCACTAAACTAACACTATGATAGGGGGAGCAACTCTATGACAAGAAGGACAACATGATGACGAGGAGTAAATGACAGGAGGAGCACTTGATGGAAAGACACTGCCAGGAAAAGCACCCCATTTGCCATTGATGTCAAAGTGGGAGAGAAGGAAAATGAGTTTCATCATCAACAAGAGTTATACTTGTATGTTACCATCATTGACAAAGGGGGAGATTGTTGGATAAAGTTGTCATTGATGTCAAACCCCAGCATTGTTGAAGACGCCCTAAGCATGACCCTATCATTGTTGAAGAATGCCCTAGGTGTGTTAATAATGATAAATCCCTAGGTGCATGGAAAACCATGGAGGCACTGTTCTGTTAGAAACTTGGAATATTCATTGACTTGTGGGGGACAACTTGATAGGCTCAAGGAGGTGTAGCCTTTTCCATGGACAACTTCAATGACAATGCTAGAGCAATAGACACTTGTTTGGTGAAGCAAAACAATTTTGCTCTATGTGACAGATTAAGACAACAAAGGGTCAGCATAGTTGACCTAAGAACATTGTATTGAGATTGACTTCTTGAAGGAATTGCTAAAGAAAAAGGTATGGAAGACAAAGGCACCCTTTTTGGATCCTTGGCAAAAGGAGGCTGACTGAATCACAAAGATCTCAAGAATTTCAAGGAAGGCAGAAGGTTTCAATCATAGACAAGTGTCATAACCACAAGGTTTTCACAATGGGTGAAACAATTCAAAAAATATATATAATATACAGGTTGGCTCTTAAATGGTCTTGCGGCCCTATCAAAGCCAACAGATGTGTCCTTTTACATATTTGAATAAATATAAATATAAAGCCAAACTCTTCATTCTGGAAAGGAATCTCAGTCAAGGAATAAGAAGGAATTCGCATATGAAGAAGAAACACAACTAAAGAAAAAGGGAAGATTCGAATCTGAGGCAAGGAGGACGAAGACAATCTAACGTTTGGCACTTTTTGGAGAAACCTCTACATTTTCATTGTGTTTTCTGTTGACAGAACCATGGTAAAATATTATATCTGGAATTATAACTAAAGCTCTTTTGCAGACCCTTAGCAACTAGGACCTGTGACTTGTGGCACTTAATATTTCAGATCTGTTGCACATTTCAGACCTGTGGCACACCTTGGATCTGTTGCAGAGAAGTTCGAACCTGTGACCAGTGACTATACCTCGGACCTGTGGCATTATCTCAGATGTGAGTTGAGATATTTTGGACGTGTGGTTTAGTGCAGATCTGTGCAAAGAGATTCAGACCTGTGGTAATATCTTCAGAACTGTGCCTAGCACGACTCTGTGACAAAGGAACTGCAGACCTGTAGCATTTATAGAAGAGTTCAGAGCTTTGACAGAGGATAAACATTAGATCTGTGCCTAAGTACTCCAGACCAGTGGCTTATCTTGGATTGTACCATATATCTGACTGTGACATAAGTATAACAACTCAAACCTGTGGCAGAGAAGCTTGAAAGTGTGACAAGTTCGACCTGTGCAATCTGTTGAAAATTGTAACTAGGTTTGGTCTTCATAATTGTCATTGTACTTATGTAATTATATATTTTATGTAAAAGCAAAAAGAAAGAAAAATAAATTTATTTTTTCAAGCATGGGTTTCATGCTCAAGTCAATTTATTAATTAGGTCAAGCATGTTTTTCATGCTTCTAGGGTTTATTGAGTCAAAAGAATATTTCTCCCGAGTCAAATTATTGTACTAGAGTCAAGTCCCATTTGGACTTTGAAAAGAAAGTGGAAAAATATTTTTATTTGTGTCAAAATATCAAATTTGTCTCCACAAGGCCAAGTCGGCCTGAAAGTGAACCATTTGACCTCCTATATGTGTATAAATACAGTGTAACTTGTCCTCATTTGAAGAATGATCAAGCAAGTTCGATTTCTGTGCCAAGAAGAGAGAAATACAAGCAAAGAAGTCCAAAGGAAGAGCGAAGGTCAGAAGTTTGTCTTTCTACCCTAATTTTCTCACACATGTGAGTTTTTGGAGCTACTGTAGGGGCCAAAAATTTCTGAAGTTATTGCAGGTCCAAATTTTGATGCTGGGGGCCGAAAATCTGAGATTTGACCTAGTTTGAAGAGCTTTGGACTATTGCTGATCCAGTTTGACTTTGACTTGTTGGAAGAACTTGAAAGGAGGGTTGACTTGGATCTTGTGGGAAGTCTTGGTCTTGGTGTTTGGGTCTTGGAATTCTCACTTTGATCTTATTCTATAAGAAGAGAAGATTTTCTGGGTTTCTCCCTTGGAGGGGTTTTGCCTTGGCTTGGAGCCTATATTTTGTGTTCATTGTCTTTTTGTGATCTTCATAGTTTATGGTTTTGGTAATTGTTTGATGATCAAAACATAATAAAATAATAAGAAGCCAACACATAATCACAAGCAATTATCAAGTAAAAGATAAATCAACCCTAATTGTTGCCCTAGTGATTTCTCAACATGGTATCAAAGCTATGAAGATTTTGTTGGATACGATATTGAAGCATTCAAAGAACATATTAACTAATAAGCAACATCCACTGTGTCTCAGACCTGTGGTGACTTTTGGACATGTAGAAACCTTGATTTGTGGACAGAAGGAGCTCAAACCTATTGTGTTTCAGACCTATCTTGTGAGCAGACCCTTAAGTGTTCAGACCTGTGATAGAGTATCATTGGCACCTCAACACATCGATTGAATCCAGACATTGTTTGAGCAGACTATTGAGCATTTGTTTAGGGTTACCTCGTGACACCTTTAGAGCAGAATTTGGTTTGGTTTGAGAAACTATTTGGAGCATCTCTCCATTGAAGGAATTGTAAGGGCATTCACTGAAGATTTGTTGATGCACTATTAAAGTACTCTTGAAGACTTATTGGAGATTTGTTGAAGCATCATTTGGAGCTGATCTTTGAAGCAACTTGGAGTAGCCTCATTGAAGAGCCTTTGTGTTGACTTGAGAACTTATAGTACAGAGTTTGAAGACACTTTTGGAGTAGGCATTTTGGTCTAAATTTGGAGCAGCTTCGTAAAAATCTTTGAAGACAATTTTGGAATATCCCTTGGAGATATCTTGAAGATTAGTTTGAGAAAACTTTAGAAACCCTAATTGAAGTAGCCTTGTTGAAGCAACCATCTGTGAAGAAGCAGCATTGTTGAAACCCTCATGGAGTAACATTGTGGAAGATTGTTTGTGCAGATATGAAGAGTCTTGGAGACACATACTAGCCTTGTTGAAGATGACCTTGATGGACTAACCCTTGGAGCATTTTGTAAAATTTGTTGAAGCAGATCTTGGAGTTGTTTTCAGCAGTGTTGATAATATTGGCGATATTCGAAAATATCGCGATATTTTCGACAAAACGATATATCGCTGAGTAAATATCGCGATATTTTCAAAATATCGGCAAAATGTCGCCATATTTTGAAAATATCGGCTATGTTTAAAAATCTTGAAAAATTGATTTTTTATGCTTGCCGATATTTGTCGATATTTTTCCGATACCGATATTATCAACATTGGTTTTCAGTGCTTGTTGAAGAAGATATTGGAAGCCTTGAAGTAGTACTATAACCATTTTGAAGAATTGAAGTAGAGGGTCGGAGCCCTAGACGATTGGAGTCCTCACACAATGTTGGAGCCTTGTTAAAATCTAGGTTGGAGCTTGAATTGTTTAGAGGATTGGAGTCCTCAAATAGACCAAGTTGGAGCTTGGTGGTATAGTACAGGTTGGAGCCTCTTTTAAAATCGAAGATTGGAGCCTTCGTCTAGGAGCCCTGAAGGAATATAAAGCATGATTGTACAAATTATTGTTGTAAAAGAGGATTGGATTCCTCGTTATTCTTGTTAATAAAAATTATTCTTTGTTGTACATTTTGTGTTATGGTTTTACTAAGTGATCTTCACTGGCATAAAATAAAATTGTAAAAGAAATACTGATTCACCCGCCGTCTCAGTTTTTGCAACAGTGTTTAATACTCCTTTCTTTGACTAGTCTTTGATGGTGAAAGATTCCACCCTAGATAGTCCCTTCTCCTTACTCTGTTCTCTAAGGCAACATTCATTCACTCATTCGTGGCAACAAGGATCTCTGAAGGGCTAGTTTCTGTGGCAACGAGGGTTGTTGGTATCTGTTGATGCATCAAAGGACTGTCTTGAGGCAGCGTAGTGATTCTGATGCTCAGTGGATAGTAGTGAGGGTCCTTGTATTTTTGTTTATGCCAACGACCCATTGGGAGGGCACCTTCTGAGGTAAGGACACGTTGGGGAAACCTAATTTTGAGGTAGCGTGATTGACTGCAGTACACCTTCTGGACAACGAGGGTTTGTGAGGTCACCCACGCTTGGAAGTCACTTATCCTGAGACAAGAAGTTGGGTAGCCATCTTGTGGCTACGAGCCACCCTAAGGGCACACTTTTGTGGTAGTGTTGGTCACCTGAGGCCTGCTTTAGGGAAGCGATGGAGCCACGACATGATTTAAGGTAAACGACTGACTCAAAGGAGTAAATTATTGGAACACTGGATCACAAACAGGGCTCGAAACTTTACTAGAGTTAGTGGAGGGAATCTTCTTGTGGCAAAGGCAACTGTGTAGCCCCCTAAGGCCGATATATTTAGTAGGGATCTGTTAGGGAAAATTCGTGTTGATTCATGGAGTACTATGGTAGCGAATTGTGGCCAACGAAGGCTGGCTAGTTGGCAGTAAAGAGATTCATAAGGGCTGGTTGCAAGGTCAGGCCAAGAATAGCAGGTTAATAGGATTTGTTGACAATTTAGCAACTATTGTGTGTCTAATCTGTAGTGTGGAGTTGAAAGGATTGTGGTTTAAAGTTTAAACCTAATATGTACTGTTGGATTGGTTTCATAAATATGAGTTGTTGATACACTATTTATTGTATTCAATATTATTATTTATTTGCAAAAATTGAAGGAACACTGTGATACTAGTTAAATTACAAATCTGTCATGTGCTCTTTCCTAACCCTAAGGGTAATTTTACTTCAGTGAAGCATAACTCGTATTAGACCTGCGAGTATTCGTGGGTCTTGGCGGGTTCTATACCAAGCCGGGTCACTCTCATAGAACTTGCATTTAAGACCCGGACTCGACGGGTATATTATAGACCCTGTCTACACGTATAAGACCCATATCGGACCCCTATAGAAATCGTCGAGCCTCAAAAGGCACAATTTGTTCAATTTTTTTTTTTTTTGGAAATGAGTTGGAGGGAAAGCGAAATTGGAGGGAAGAAACTGCTTTATAAGCACTTCTCTCCCTTCCATTTGCCATTCACTTGTCATTTGAGTGTTTGGCTAATTTGTATGAGTGTTGAGTGACTCCATTGCACAGTGAAGGAGCTCTTGGAGGAGGCTAAAGGAGGCTTCATTGGATCAGACCC
The DNA here is from genome assembly GCA_031772625.1 of Pinus tabuliformis. NCBI lineage: Eukaryota > Viridiplantae > Streptophyta > Pinopsida > Pinales > Pinaceae > Pinus > Pinus tabuliformis. The sequence goes on from CM062815.1 coordinate 156,632,862, forward strand.
AGCTTCAGGTAGGCTTCATGAACCTTGTTTGAATGTTTTCCATGTAATTTTTTTGTATCCAATTTAGTTTTTTTTTTTTTCGTTTATTATATTTGCATTTTTTTTTTAAATGTTTGGCCATGTGGCTGAGAAACTCAGCCACAGGGCCAAAAAAATTTGCAAATTATTTTTTTTTTCAAAACCAAAAAAAAATTTAAAAATAAAAAAAAAACTAAATTTTTTTTTTTCTTCTAGATTCCGTCACCATGCCACCAAAGGGTTCTAGAAAGTCTCGTGATCCGGCATGGGCACATGGTCAACAAATCATTGCCGGTAATGACCACCATGTCAAGTGCAATTATTGTAATGCCATAATGCATGCAGGCATAAACAGGTTGAAATACCACCTAGCCAGAATTCCTGGGAATGGTGTGGGATGTTGTCAAAATTGCCCTGATGAAGTCACTATTGAAATGGCAGCTGCTTTGGAATCCATTAAAGAAGAAAGTTCCAAGAGGGCAAAAAGGAAGGATGAGATTGTTGGGATAGTTAGATCTTCATCTCAGATTCAAAGTTTAGGTATTGGTAGCTCCTCTTCAAGTGTTGTGGCAAACAAGAGTATAACCTCTTCTTTCTTCAGTCCTCATACAACTCCAGGATCTCAACCAACTTTGTATAGTTTTAATGAAAAGAAGAGGAAGGAGGCGGATATGGCAGTGAGGAGGTTTTGGTACCATAACAGTCTTTCATTCAACTATCCAAAGTCTTATTTTTATCAGCCCATGGTGGATGCCATTGCAAGTGCTGGCCCTGGATACAAAGCCCCATCTTATAATGCACTTAGGGGGAAAGAGCTAGATTAGGAGTTTGAGTGTGTCAAGGAACAATTGGAAAGCATTAAAAGATCATGGAAATTTATAGGTTGTACAATTATGTTTGATGGGTGGATAGATTAGAGGGGTAGAACAATAATAAATTTTGTTGTAGCTTGCCCTAAAGGAACCATGTTCCTAAAATCCATGGATGCATCTGCAAATGTAAAAGATGCACATTTTATTTTTTCATTGTTCGCTGATGTGGTGGAGGAAGTTGGCATTACAAATGTTGTCCAAGTAATGAGAGACAATGCAACAAATTATGTGGCACCTGGAAGGTTGCTTTGTGCCAAATATCCCACCATTTTTTGGACTCCATGCGTTGCCCATTGCATGGACTTGATGCTAGAGGACATTGGGAAGTTGGAGTGGGTGCAAGATGTCTTGCAAGAATGCAAGTAAATTACCAAGTATATTTGTAATCATGCTTGGGTGTTGAACCTTATGAGGGAATTCACACAGGGCGAGCTTAGTCGCCCAACTATCACACGGTTTGCTACAAACTTTCTTTCCCTCCAAAGCCTTTTGTATGAGTACCAAGCTTTGAGAAGAATGTTTTGTAGCCAACAATGGGTATTTTGGAAAGATAGCACAAAACCAGAAGCATTGTCTGTGAAAGCATCTGTCTTTGGTGATAGTTTGTGGGACAAAGTCACTGAGATTGTCAGCTTCATTGAGCCCCTTGTGAAAGTCTTGAGATTGACGAATGGAGAGAAATATGCGATGGGATATATTTATGAGGGCATGGACAGGGCCAAAGAGGCCATCAAGGCTTTCTATAAGGGAAATGAATCTAAATATCTCCCTATATGGCAAATTATTGATTCCAGGTGGGACAGGCAACTACATTCACCATTGCATGCAACGTGAGCATATCTCAATCTGAGATTATTCTATAATGAGGGGTCTGGCATTCAAAGAGATCTCGAGGTGATGAGAGGTGTCATGATATGCATTGAGAAGATGTTCCCGAATCAAGATATTCAGGACAAAATCAACATACAATGAGATATGTACAAGGAAGCATCTGACATGTTTGGATTCAGCTCAAGCCAATGTCTTGTGAAAATTCCTACACTCGAGGAACCCCTACTGCAACAACTCTGAATCTACTTCATCTACTTGATTTTTAAAATTACATTCCTAAAGTTATTCTTTTGAATACTGAAGCAAATTACTTCTGCAGACTACACTAATTAAATATTTGATCTCATGAAACAGAAAACAGAGCAAAGAACAAGAGACATAGGACACACTTATTTTTTGGACACAATAGTCCTCGGAAAAACCCAATGCGGGAAAACCGGTGCAATAGTTCTGAGGGTTTATTATTATGAAGGAGAAATATCTGAATACAAATCTAGGATGCTCATCTAGCAATCCTTTACAGTTCACCAGGCAGAATTCCTGTTGATCCGGCACAAGACCGGTTAACCCTAGCTACTTCTTCGTTGGCCCTGCATCAGCCTTTCAGGCTTTGCGTCAGCGCTATTGTCCTCTATGTCAGCCCTCTATGTCAGCTATCCCGGCAGTTCCCGCCAGTTCCGGCTTCTACGTGACAGGCAACTTTCCCCTCTGCGCAGGCCTTTTTGGCTCTGTGTCAAGGCTGTGTGGGCCCAGACTGGCCCAATGTCAGCTCTCCCGGCTACTATGCTGCCTCTCTGCAAGCTCTCTCCGTTTCTCTGTCAGTATTCTCCGCAAAGTCCTCCTGGATTCTCACTGCCCTTCTGCTGCTAAATGATCACCTAGTTCGAATTTCTTAGCTTCCTAGCCCCAGAAATCGAACTCCAGATCAATTCGTTCTCTTCGTGTGTGTTTCCAAATGAACCCCAAGCTTGCATTTTATACTTTTCTTGTTGAGTCTTCAACGACCGAGATTAAGTCTCTAATCTACGACCAAGATTAAAACATGACTTGATCCGCCTTCTAGATCATTCTCACCCATTATTTGATTAATACCCATTAATATTTCAATTTCCCAAATATTAATTATTTTAATAAAATATAATTTGGGTGGAATTTCACTAAATGGGTTTTGGGTTCTTTAGAACTCATGTGCCTTAGCCTCTCCACCAATTTTCAAGGCTAGAGCACTTCCGATGCTACCAAAAACTAACACGTCTCAATGACAAGAAAATGCCTTGTAAGTGCAAATTGTTAGAACTTAGCTTGTAATTTTGCTCGTCTCTTTTATACGTTTGTCATTGCAAACTGATAATCTTTGTTGTTATTATTTTACTACTCATTGGTGGATAGATTGGGCACTGAGGCACCACAATTACAAGAATTCGCCATCAGAGTTCTGAGTCAACCCTGCAGTGCTTCATCTTGTGAGCGCAATTGGTCAGTGTTTGAACACATCCATAGAAAAAAGAGAAACAAGTTGGAGCATGAGAGGTTGGAGAAGTTGGTTTTCATCTACTACAACCTTCGAATGCTCACAAAACAAGTCTGATTGGGTACTATTGATTTAGAGTCTGATTGGGTTGTGGAGGAGGAGCCCCCTGATTTGAGTTGGCTTGATGAAGAGACTGAGGATCTCTCTAATTTTCCATCTCAAATGGAAACCCCAAATACACCCGCCTCATAGTTGCTTCAACCTTCCGATGTTAGCACTGTTGATTTGGGGTAGCATCAGATGTGCTCTAGGCCTCAAATTTTGCAAGGAGGCTTGGGCACATGTATTCCAAAGAACCCAGAAAGCGTTTTGGGAAATTCCACCCAGAGACAATTTTATTATAATAATTAACATTTTTTAACGGGACCCTAAGTCTAAACTTACGAAATTAAAAATATTAATGGGTATTAATCTAATTGTGGGTGTAACTTCTAGAAGAAGAAAAAGATCAAGCTAAACTGATCTTAGCCATTGATTAGCTTTTAATCTGGGCCGTTGAATGTCAACAAGAAGATTATTTAAGGGAGCTTGAGGGTCATTTGGAAAATACACTGAGAGATCAAGAGATCGAATTTCTGAAGTGAGAAGTTCTGAGGAGGAAATTTCGATCAAGGAGATTTCTTACAGAGAGGGGCAGTGAGTATCCAGAAGAAGGAAGTTTTCTTGGGCCGGAGAGTACGAGGCAGAGAGAGGGTAGAACGACGTCCAAAGAGAGGCAGACGTTAGCCCACGCAGAGCTGACGCGGTGGCAGCACATGCCTTAGAGGGAGATCGAATTCCTACTGAGGAAATCAAGTTTCAGTGGCCAGAGTCGGGGTGTGAGTTTGGGAGTTAGAGATTCGCATTTTCCAGCTAGCAGAGGATCCAGAGAAGGAGCAGCGTGATACCTAGCAAGGGTGATAGCAGGGACTGCGTAGGAGTGATGCAGTTCTGTGCAGAGGGTACGCAGTTCTGCGTAGGAGTGATGCAGTTCTGTGCAGAGGGTACGCAGTTCTGCGTAGGAGTGATGCAGTTCTGTGCAGAGGGTATGCAGAGGCTCTAGTTCAACGTGATCAGACTCAGATTCTCCCAGTGACAAGGTGAGATCATTCCACCATTCATTTTGTCTAGTTTATCTCTGTATCAGATTGCTAGTTGAGCATCCAGGAATTGTACTCAGATTTTCTCCTGCATAATAATAAAACCCTTAGATCTGCTGCACTGGTTTTCCCGCATTGGGTTTTTTCGAGGATGATTGTCCAAAAATAACGGTGTCAATTGTGTTGTATTTCTCTTTCTTGCTTAGTCTCTTGTTTTCGCATAATATTTAATTAAGTGAAGGATACAGTGTATGTATTTTGATATTTGCCCTAGGAAACTGCAAGTAATTTGTCTAAGGGAATTTAACAAATAGGAGTACTATCATTAGTTGCTGCAGTAGGAATTCCGGTTGAGGAATTTTCACAAGCACTATCTCCACGGGGGCTTATTATAGGCGTAGTCGTCCATGAGTGATGAGACTCAAGATTGTTATGAAATTATGAGACAATCATTTATCATTTATGACATATGTATTTGAATTTTGAACTTGCTGACATTTTTGATTTTAATTATGGAATCATGAGTCCTTTTCTTATTCAGTATCTAAATGTTTTGCTTACAATAATCGAATATGTTATGTTGTACTTTTATAGATATGAGATGATGTTATGAATTATTGCATATATTGTGGTTTTTATAACTTATAAGGATTGGAATTGTCATTAGTTTATTTTTTGTGCTTAAAATTTACCATATTTTAACGTTTTTTGTATTTTGAAGAGTCTTATACGAGTCTTATAAGGGTCGTTCCGAGTCTTATACGAGTCAACGAGTCAATGTTGTGACGAGCCTTATACTAGTACGAGTTGTGCAACATTGGTTTTACCATAAGGGATATTGCAAAAATCACATTGCGTCTTAGCAGTAAGGGACCAATAGCTAGTGCCCACTTCGTAAGAGAGAGAAGTGTGATGAATGATGATGATGAGTAAATGAAGTTGAATCCTCTCTATTTTTTGTTTTGTTTTTGATTACAGAGGAATCGGCAACTGGAGCAGCCTCGCAACTCGTGTTACACGGGGTCAATTCTGACCGCTACCACTATAACCCCTGGGAAACTGCGCTCGCCCCTCTCCACGGCTTTCGAGCTAGTCCGGGGGATATGAACTCGTGACCTTCAGTACGGAGCCCGCCTTTCTAACGAAATTCACCGCATTGTGATTACCAACTCGCCTACCCCCGTGGGGCTGTTGAATCCCCTCTATTGATATGAAGGTAACCAAGTCATTTTTCATTAGTTTACAAGCAAAAGCCCTAAAACATTTACTTGAGCATTCAACTAGGTCAAAGGTCTCGAGTTGACCTTGAGATAGCTCTAAAACATAATAAAATGCCAAAAATAGCCCACATGTGTGGGAATAAATGCTCTCCACCATGGTGTCATCCTTCAAGAATGATCAATAATGCATCAAGCAAGTGATGAAATGGTCCAAGAGTGATCCTCATTCCAAGAAAACCTCAAAATGCTTGGGTACATCTCTAAAAGGCCATGACGTCATCCAAAAAGAAGCCAACATCACCCTTCCATGGCATGTTGGAATGACGTGACACTCTCTAGGGCAAGCGTTGGCACCAAGGAAGGATGTGCTAGCCCTCCCAAGTCATCTTAGTGACATCCATCCTCATTTGGGCCCTAGAACAAGGCATTGCCCATCAAATGGGGTCAAGGCTAGTCTGGGGGCGTCTTAGGTCCATCTGGGCACATCATTGAGTATTCTGTTGCCTAAGCTCTCAAGCTCAGTGTTTCAGCATCTGTAGGTACATCAAGAGACATAAAATCTTGTACAAGCTACTTAAAGCACAATGCTCATCTCTGGAGGGGTAATGTTGGGGCCACAAAGTCATATATGTTCTCAGAATGGGGCAAAGCATCCTCTAGAATGTGCTGGAAAAGGGTCAAGCCATCCCTCAAGGGATCTTTGTTGCATTTGTTATACCACCTGAACAAACCTCTCAAGATCAAATGAGATCAACATCATTAGGGATATAAAACCATTAAAGCATCATAGTGGACCATATCTAATGCTAGGGGCATAGAAGTACTTCACACAAAACTTACATTCAAATGTCTAACTAGCTGAGGTTTTGTAAACAAGTTATGTCACTTACGTTAGGGATGATTAGGTCAACAATCCTATTAGGTGTTTCCAACCTCCAAAGGGGAGCGACATGTCTTAGGTAGACCCATCAATCCATAAGTGTATGTGATAAGGTGGTCATGGAGTGGCAAAGACTTTAAGGAAGATGCCACAACCATGAGACCAGCTAATGGAGGTCCAACATCTTAAGTGTAATGATGTAAGGAGGAGCAATTGTGGAGGCATGAGTTACACCTTTCCTCGGCCCGCTTTTTCTACCCCTTTGGTGCGCTCTTTTGCTTTAATGATTTATCTTTTTTTGGTGCATAGTTTAGGAGACCGAGCTTGCTTTGTGCTTTTCCATTACCCCTTAAAGATCTAAGAGTTTCTTAGTCATCAGGCTCGGGACATTCAAAATTTCCTTTATTTTAGATGAGTATTAAATGCTTGAGGAACTGGGTGATGGCTAATAAGTGGGTGGAGCTCATACTACGATTTTGCCCAAGTGTTAAATAAGTCCCAACCATCTTTTGCATTTTACATGTTCTTTCCATTGTGGCTTTATATGCTTTAACCTTTATTTCCATTGCATCAACTTCTGGAGCCAAGTTTTGGGTCTTGACTTAAGGATGTGGATATAGGGTGCCAATCCCAATGACCAATCAAAATTAACCCAAAGAATGGAGATGAATAATCGAGAAAGATGGAAAATGGTAATTATGGATTACCCTGGTCACTCTATATCAATCAGTGCTTCCCTACTAGTGCCCTTCCTAAACCATAAGGTCGTCCCATTGGACTAGAGTCAAAGGATAACCTCATAGGGGAAGTGTGGGAACAAGGATACAATCAGGGGTGTTCAATCATCTAATTTGCCCCATGATTCATATTAATATGCCCATAACATTAAATGAAAGCACTTGATTGCTAAAATGCTTGAAATACCTATTGACAGATGACCCATAATCCTTGAAGAAGAATGCTAGATGGGTGAGAGCACTGATTGGAGCAAGGGGTGGAGACATCTGGCATAATGCTATTTCAAGACCATCATAGGGTTGTTGGCTAGTTGACTGTCAAATGATGAGAAATTTTTTCTCCTATGGGTTACCTACTTTTGTTGGGTAACAGTTCCTACAATGATTCCTCAAGCTTCTTTAGTGAAGATGGAATTTCCTATGTCAAAGGACGAAGGAGGTTTAATTTGTGGTCATGGATGGGATTCTTTTATAGGGCATGGAAAGCTCCAAAGGCTTGGTCCTTGCAATATTGTTTCAACAACATTTTGGAGTTGAAATTAGCTTCTATATTTGTGGAAAATCATTGACTCTTATCTAGTTGAAGTTTTGATCGGGTGGTTCATGAGGTGGTTTACTTTACATCAACCATGCAACCATGCTTGTTACATGTCATGCAATCAACAATTCTTTCACTGTTCTTTGGAGTGCATTTGAGAGGCAGGCTGTAGACATTTTCCATGCAGTTGGTCTTGATAAGTTTGTATTGTGGGACAAATGTTTGTTCACGAGCATTATGGGAGTGTGTTAGAGTTAGCTTATAATGGTCACATGTTAATGTTGTTAGTTTTTGGTAGCATCGGATGTGCTCTAGCCATGAAAATTGGTGGAGAGGCTAAGGCACATGAGTTCTAAAGAACCCAGAAACCGTTTGGTGAAATTCCACCCGGATTGTATTTTATTAAAATAATTAATATTTTTAATGGGGTTTCTAAGTCTAAACTTAGGAAAATTAAAGTATTAATGGGTATTAATCAAAATATGGGTGAGAATGTTCTAAAAAGCGGATCAAGTCAAGTTTTTAATCTTAGCCGTTGATTAGAGACTTAATCTCGACCGTTGAAGTCTCAACGAGAAAAGTATAAGGAGGAGGCTTGGGGTTCATTTAAAAACACATCGAGAGAACGAATTGATCTAGAGTTCGAAATTTCTGGGGCTTGGAAGTTGAGAAATTCGAACTAAGTGATCATTCTGCAGCAGAGGGGTAGGGATAGTTCAGGAATACTGGGCAGAGAGGCGGAGAGCCACCAGTGGAGGCAACACATCCCCTAGAGGGACTGACGCTGGGCCAGTCTGGGCCCACGCAGACTTGACGTGAACCAGGGAGAGCTATCGCATAGGAGAAGCTGCCTTCACACAAAAATCCATAATTTTGCCTGGGAGTTGCCGGAACAACTGGGGAAGGTTGACATAGAAGCTCTAGGAGGCAGAAGAGACAGCGCAGAGCTCACACAGAGCCTGTAAGACTGACGTAGGGCCTATGCAGGGCCAACACAGAGATAGCCGGGGTTAGCTAGTTCTGCTGCCGGATCTGCCAGAAAATGCTGGGTGAAGTGAGGTAATCTCACTTGGTTTTCCGACATTATATTTTTTTTTTCTGTAACTGGATTGCCGGGAGGGCATCCAACATTATCTTTAGAACTACTGCTTAATAATATAAAACCCTCAGTGCTGCTGCACCTGTTTTTCCCGCATTGGGTTTTTTCGGGGACTATTTTGTCCAAAAATAATGGTGTCCTATGTATCTTGTTCTTTGCTCAGTTTCTTGTTTCATGTAATCAAATTAAATTGGTGTAGGCCGCAGAAGTAATTTACTTCAGTATTTTTCAGAAAATAACTTGATAATGTATATTAAAATCACGTAGGAGAAGTAAATTCAGTTTGCTGCAATAGGGGTTCCTTAAGTGTAGGAATTTTCACAAATGTAGTCTTTTAAGTTTAATAAAGTTGTACTGTTGTTTAATAAAGTTTTTCTCATTGAGACCTCAACCACTGAGATTAAGTCTCTAATCGACGGCTAAGATTAAAAACTTGACTTGATCTGCTTTCTAGAACAGTCACCCATATTTTAATTAATACCCATTAATAATTTAATTTTCCTAAGTTTAGACTTATGAAACCCATTAAAAATATTAATTATTTTAATAAAATAATCCAGGCGGAATTTCACCAAACGGTTTTTGGGTTCTTTAAAACTCATGTGCCTTAGCCTCTCCACCAATTTTCATGGCTAGAGCGCATCCGATGCTACCAAAAACTAACATTGCGCACTGCCTGATACTCAAGGAACCCTTACTGCAGCAAAACTGAATTTACTTCTCCTACTTGATTTTAATATACATTATCAAGTTATTTTATTAAAAATACTGAAGTAAATTAGTTTTTGGTAGCATCAGATGTGTTCTAGCCATGAAAATTAGTTTTGGTAGCGTCGGATGTGCTCTAGCCATCAGAAACTGTTTGGTGAAATTGCACCCGAATTGTATATTATTAAAATGATCAATATTTCTAATGGGGTTCCCAAGTCTAAACTTAGGAAAATTAAAGTATTAATGGGTATTAATCAAAATATGGGTGAGAATGTTCTAGAAAGCGGATCACGTTAAGTTTTTAATCTTAGTCGTTGATTAGAGACTTAATCTCGGCCGTTGAAGTCTCAACGAGAAAAGTATATGGAGGCTTGGGATTCATCTAGAAACACACCAAGAGAACAAATTGATCTAAAGTTCGAAATTTCTGGGGCTTAGAAGTTGAGAAATTCGAACTAAGTGATCGTTCTGCGGCAGAGGGGCAAGGATAGTTCGGGAATACTGGGAAGAGAGGCGGAGAGCCACTAGTGGAGGCAACGCAACACCTAGAGGGACTGACGCTATGCTAGTCTGGGCCCACGTAGGCTTGAGGCAAAGCCAAAAGGGCTAGCGCAGAAGTGAGGCTGCCTTCACGCAGAAATCTAGAACTGTCAGGGAGCTGTCGGAACAATTGGGAGAGGTTGACATGGAAGTTCCAAGAGGCAAAAGAGACTGCGTAGAGCTGACACAGAGCCTGTGAGGCTGACACAGTACCTACGCAGGGCCAACGCGGAGATAGCCGGGGGTTTGCCAATTCTGTTGCCAGATTAGCCGGAAATTGCCGGGTGAAGTGAGGTAATCTCACTTAGTTTTTTGCCATTATACTTATCTTTGTAACTGGATTGCTGGGAGGGCATCCAACATTGTATTCAGAACTACTGCTTAATAATATAAAACCCTCAAAGCTGTTGCACTGGTTTTCCCACATTGGGTTTTTTTCGGGGACTATTTTGTCCAAAAATAACGGTGTCCTATGTATCTTGTTCTTTGCTTAGTTTCTTGTTTCATGTAATCAAATTAAATTGGTGTAGGCTGCAAAAGTAATTTACTTCAATATTTTTTAGAAAATAACTTGATAATGTATATTAAAATCAAGTAGGAGAAGTAAATTCAGTTTTGCTACAGTAGGGGTTCCTTGAGTATAGGAACTTTCAGATGGTATCAGAGCATTGATTTTGAAACAGGAAGAGCAGATCCAACGCTGAGCAGAGAGGTGAATAGCTGCATTTGGTAGCAATTCGAATCCCCTTGAAGCGATTGCGTAGTCCTTACCGGGAGAGCAGAGATTTCGAGGAAATCTCTCTCTGAGAGAGTCAACAGAGAGGTACAATTTCCTGTTCGTGAGCTTGCAGAGGCAGAGGGAGTGATGTAGAGCCTCAACGAAGTGTGTTTTAAGGGCGCAATTTTTGCTAGGGCAAAAATCCGTCGGAAAAGAGCGAAGACACATAGAAAGGAAATTTTCTCCTTAAAGGAATTTTCTCGCCAAAAGTTAGAATTTTTCACTTGCCGGGCAGCAGACTAGTGCTGCGCAGTGACTAGAGGAGTCAATTTGATAGTTTGGGTGAGATGGCATCACATGGGCTCAGAGATCAGGACAGGTTGGAAGGACGTTTCGAGTTTCGGCTGTCATATGGAAGACCAGAATCTTCCCTCTTCTAGAGGAGTATGATCTTGAAGCTTACGTCAAGAGTGTTGTAGTTGTTCCCGCAGACAATGATTAGAAGAAGAAGTACAAGGCCGAGCAGGCAAAGGCAAAGAGGTACATACTTGATGGAGTTCGAGATCATGTGGTCTCACACTTGCAGGGGAAAGATACAACCTGAGAAATGTGGGAAGCTTTGTCTTCACTGTATGAAGGTTCTTCTGAACAACGGAAGATTTACTTAGAACAAAAGTTGCAGTGGACATTGATGCAGAAGGGAGAAGGGGTTAACTCCTATCTTCAATGTCTTTAGGACATCAGAGACCAAATCGCTGCAATGGAGTCTATTCCTCAGTCTACTGCGATGGTAAGGACGACCCTGAATGGAGTCTTGGATGAATGGCAAGTCTTTGTCCAAAGTATATTGGGTAGGGAAAGACTACCTTCATGGGAGGAGATGTGGGCAGCCCTCAAGATGAAGAATTAAGGAGGGATATGGTTAAGGTCAACCTCAATGGCAGGAGTGGGAGTGGCACGAAGACCAAGGAGGAGGAGGAGAACACAGCTCTAGCATCAAAGGGACAACAGAAGCAAAAGCTGAAGAAGGACATTTCGAAGGTGAAATGTTTTAGATGTGGTGAGATGGGCCACTTTGCATCCCAGTGTCCTTTGAAGCAAAAGGATAAGGATGATAAACCTGATCCTAAGCTAGGATACCGGAAACGGCTGCCTGAAGGGCCAAAACGCCGTTTTACGTTTTGGATACGTATCCACCCCAGAAACGGAAAAAAAACGGCCAAAAAACGTTTTGGGTGATTTGGAAACGTTTTGTTTTTTCTCTAGCCGTTTTTCAGGCGTTTTCCTGGAAAAACCCTCCCGTTTTAAAAAACCCAATACGTTTCAGCAAATCGTGAACTGCTATGCAATAAAGGACAGAAATTGTTAAGGATGTGCTTTGGTCTTTTAGACGTGAAAATTGGAAAGTACTATGTAAAAACTTAAAAGGCACATGAATTATCGAGAATGAGCTTTGGTCTGTTAGACCCAGAAATTGGAAATGCTTGTAGTTTTAAAAATATGTTATTAAGATAGGATACTGTACAGTACAAGAACATGATCTGAAAGTAGTTTATGAAATGGCCCTCTGAAGATTTTAATGGACTGGTCACTGAAATGGGAAGAAGAGCTATGAAAGCACCCCAGATATCTTAAAGGTTATTTCAAATTTTTAAATTTTGAGATCAGTGCAGCAATGCTCTGAAATGGCTCAAACATCCATGAAGAGGGAAATAGTTCATTTTGTTTTAATAATAAATACACAGGCAAACCTGGATTAACAATGCTGGAATCAAAGGATTCCATGGCTTCATTCCATTATATCATAAAAGGACAAAGAATCAGAGGTTTTGCCATTTGGCATTATCTTCATCTTGGAAGTTGGAACATAGTTGACATGATACAGGCAGACACAAGCAAGACTGCCTCCCTTGGCTTTTAAGTTTTTGCTGGAACTGTTTTGGTCTAGCACAAGCTAGATTCAAAAAACGCAAGACTGATATCAAATATTACCCATAGTTCTTCCAAACAAATCCTCAACCACCAATAACAGAGGTCTTGGGGAGCTTGAATGGCACAAAAAGAGGGGACTAAACCCCCTTTTTAGTAGCATCTTGAACTCCAGAAATAGACTGGAACTGGGTCCTCAGAAGGACAAAACTCAGCCCATTTAAAATGGCAGAACTCAGCCCACAAAGCAGCAAACTCGACTAGCAAGTAATAAGAGGTAAACTCGGCCCAGATAACAAGATATATTTAGCCAGCAAAAAAGGAACCCTTGGCTTGATATGAGAAGGTAATCTCTGCCTCTTTGGAGAGTGAACACTGAAAACGTTGCTTCAATATGGCATATGTTGAAACTTGAATTGATGATGATGAATCATGATAGATCATAGATGATACAGATAATTTAGATTCTGAAATATGAATGGTGATATGAATTTTTTATTTTTAATATATATATATATATATATATATATATTATATTTATTATGTGCCGTTTCTTGCCGTATCGTATCCAGATTTTTTGAAAATTTGCCGTATCCGTTCCCGTATCCGTTTTCTGGTAACTTAGATCCTAAGGTTGCTCCAGCAAAAATTGACAAAGATGAGTTTTCCATGAGTGCCCACACATCTCCAGGAGGGAAATGGGGCGATATAGAACTGTAGTCTGGAGGACTACATGTGGGCAGGATCCTTGATGAACCCACCTCTTGGATCAATTCCTTGCTACGGGAGCCTGAGATTCAGTAGTAGCGATATGGACTCAATGTCAGATGATGCAGTGGGTTGGTTGGAGAAATAAATGTAGTAGCCTAAGACCAGAAACTGATCAGCGCAAAGCAAGGTTGGCGGCAGTGTAGAATTCAACAACAATGCAGAAGATTCAGAGGGTCAGAGACTAGTAGCTGTCAGATGCCAACATTCACATGGTGTTATGCTGAACGTAGTTAGTTCAGTAATTTTGGGTGTTTTTCAGTTGCTTCTCTCAGCAATTGAGTTGCAGTACGAATGTAGTGTTAGCAGTGGCAATGCTAGAAGTATAGCAGATGCAACATTTGAGAGGGAGCTATAGTACAGATGCAGCAATGGCAGTGGCAGTGTCATGGGCAGCAGTACAGTAGCAACAGTAGCACAATGTTGGTGGCATCAACTGTGCAAAAAGGAGATGCTTGAGAGACAGAGCAGTGTGCAGTTGGACATTGTTGCTAGACCACATTCCTCGCTAAGAGGGAGTGTTAGTTTTTGGTAGCATTGGATACGCTCTAGCCATGAACATTGGTGGAGAGGCTAAGGCACATGAGTTCTAAAGAACCCAGAAACCGTTTGGTAAAATTCCACTCGGATTGTATTTTATTAAAATAATTAATATATTTTATGGGGTTCCTAAGTCTAAACTTAGGAAAATTAAAGTATTAATGAGTATTAATCAAAATATGGGTGAGAATGTTCTAGAAAGCGGATCAAGTCAAGTTTTTAATCTTAGCCGTTGATTAGAGACTTAATCTCGATCGTTGAAGTCTCAACGAGAAAAGTATAAGAAGGAGGCTTGGGGTTCATTTAGAAACACAGTGAGAGAGCGAATTGATCTAGAGTTCGAAATTTCAGGGGCTTGGAAGCTGAGAAATTCAAACTAAGTGATCATTATGCAACAGAGGGGCAGGGATAGTTCGAGAATACTAGGAAGAGAGGCGGAAAGCCACCAGTGGAGGCAGCGCAACACCTAGAGGGACTGACGCTGGGCCAGTTTGGGTCCACGCAGGCTTGACGCAGAGCCAGAAGGGCCAGCGCAGAAGTGAGGCTACCTTCATGCAAAAATCTGGAACAGCCGGGAGAGGTTGACGCAGAAGTTCCAAGAGGCAGAGGAGACTGCGCAGAGCTAACATAAAGCCTGTAAGGTTGATGCAGGGCCAGTGCAGAGATAGTCGGGGGTTTGCCAGTTCTGCTGTCGGATCAATTGGAAACTGCCGGGTGAATTGAGGTAATCTCACTCAGTTTTCCACCATTATATTTTTCTTTGTAATTGGATTGCCAGGAGGGCATCCAACATTGTATTCAGAACTACTGCTTAATAATATAAAACCCCCAGAGTTGTTGCACCGGTTTTCCCGCGTTGGGTTTTTTCGGGGACTATTTTGTCCAAAAATAACGGTGTCCTATGTATCTTGTTCTTTGCTCAGTTTCTTGTTTCATGTAATCAAATTAAATTGGTGTAGGTTGCAAAAGTAATTTATTAAAGTATTTTTCAGAAAATAACTTGATATTGTATATTAAAATCATGTAGGAGAAGTAAATTCAGTTTTTCTGTAGTAGGGGTTCCTTGAGTGTAGGAATTTTCACAAATGTAGTCTTTTAAGTTTAATAAAGTTGTATTGTTGTTTAATAAAGTTACTTATTAAATTCATGTCTTACTAAGTTATGTTTTAACTAATAAAGTGGTTGTACGAGACGTATGGCATGGGACATTATCTCTACTTTATGTTATGATGTTCTATCTATTAAATATTGATCATGTACAATCTCTTTGAATACTCACTTTTCTCTTTGCAAGTATGCTGCTATTTTGTATGTTTATTATCCAACATCTTGTGCCTTTGAGATGTTATCATTGACTTTTGGACTACTTTTTGTTTTTGTTGTCCCTGAATATGGTGTCTTTGTTTGCCTATAACTTGAATGTTAGTGCTTTATCTACATTTTCATCGACTGTTTTGTGTATGTATCTCAATTTCTTCTTATATTGTTGTTTAAGGACATCCATATCAGTGTTATCTGGACCAAACCAAACTTGTCTGAACCGACTAGTCCGATCGGTTTGGACCAGTGAGCTGAACTGCTTTTGGCTGGTTCAATACCAAACCAACCGGTTCTTGTACGAAACTGGCCGATGTGGTAACGAACCGACCTTTTTTCATTGGATCGGCCAGTTTGGTACCGAACTGGCTAGTTTTGTACATTGTTGCCAAGGACCCTTTGAACACAATTTTTTTCAAAAAAGCAATGGGGGAAGCCTAGTATTTGACCATATTGCCCTAACATTACCATGAAATGACTTAGGATGTTTGAGAGTGGTTCTAAACTCATTGGATTTCATATGGAATAAGTAGAAGCTTAGATCTCACTCAAAATCCAGTAGATAGTTTTCCAGGATTTTAGGATTGGGGGGATTGCAACACTCCATTGGATTTTGTCATGTGCGAGGGTATGGAACTGGTATTTAATCAAGAGCACCAAGCCCTCTATGTACCTTCATGTTAGTGGCATTGGTTGTCGAACTCCTCACTAGCCTACTTAAAAAAAGTACCCTTCACTCGAACAAAATCTTGACTTAACATGCTATGCTTTTTTTATCTTATTTCAATGCTTAGAGGGTGATATTGATGACGAAGATCCCAGTATAGGCAATGATTTTGATGATATGTAAGTATTTGTTGTAACATGTTTTTTTTGGGATGCTAGAGGCCATGTGGAGCTTTTTTTGTTGATGTATTTTCAGTATAGATATGGATTGCACTCAGTGCTCTTTTAGTTATGTGCACCCTTACATGCTATATAAATGAAAACTTTTGCTTATTTGTGTACAAATGGTTTGGATTCATATGGATGCACATGAATATATATGTTTTTCTTTAAAATTGGAATATTTTATGTGTTTTTGGTTGACTAGTTTTTTGGTCCTGTTTTTTTACTATTTCCAGTCCGGTTCTGATTGGTTTTGTTGGACAGTATTGCCATTGATGTCAAAGGAATTGTCAAGCATGGGCGATATTGGTTGACCAATGAGTCATTGTGTTAACCATCTTTCAGTAACTGAGGAAAGGCATGATGTCATAATTAACTTGCCCACAACCTTGGAAGATCTTTATATGGGGAGCTCATTAAAAGTTTGGAGGGAAAATAACCCCTGGTAAAAGCAAATCACAAAGCAAGCATATGAGTAGTACCCTAATGCCAAGTATAAACAAGAAGGCAAGTTTATTATTGTTGCAATGCTTCCTATTGGACCTGCAGGAAGCTTGTGGGATCTCCTCACAAGCTCTCAAGCGATTGGCAACTTTCTATGACTTGACGATCGACCTTCCTACAACTCACAACAATGCTACCTCCTCCACTAGTGCCCCCTTTGTTTGTTGTTGTGATCTATCTTGATCAGATCACATTTGATTCTTTCAAACCTCTGTGCATGTTGTAGGGTTCAAATTATGGTCTCACTTTCTAGCCAACACAAGCATTTTAGCATTCATAGAGTGCGGAGATCAATACTGGCTTCAGGCCTGTAGAATTCACTGCAAAAATTGTTTACATTAACATAGGATTGTTTTTGAGTGGGTGAATGCATCAACCATGGGTTCAATTAGTGAATTGATGGAGTCTGATCTGAACTTGCGTTCTATCCGAGTATATTTATGATCAATGCGAGTATATTTATGATAATATTGACTTGGACAGTAGATTGAACTGTTGACAAGATAACTCTCAGCCTTATGCATAGATTGAAGAACCACTTGCTCAATATAATATCTACCCATGCGTTTTTCATAACAACAATCTCCACTAGCAATGTCGGTCTCCTTATGATGAGGTCGACCCTCTTGAGGAGAAATTCGCATGCCCAAAACTCGTATAAATTTACTCAACCGCCTCATTTGATGAAAAAAACTCATCTATGGAGATCTAAGGAAGAATTCAGTTAAGTAACGAATTGAAGAGGACTTGGTCAAGAAGCAGAAGAAGGAATTCAGCCAGGTAATTCAAGCTCTGGGAAAATCACACGAACTGAGGAAAAGATCTGAGATAGAAAAAAGACAATGATTGAGCAAAAAGTATTTTTTTGAGTTATTTGGTGTTGAGGACAAAACCTTTGAATATATTTTAGCATACATCTTTAGTTTGAAAAACCATATTTGTAGCAGAGATTGCAGGGGTAAAACTTGAAGTTTGTAGCAGATCATAAGACAGGTCAAGCTGCCCTTAGAGTGCCTTGATTTCTAGGAGTACTATTGTGAAATAATCTACCAAGAGTAGGACAATGCAAGTTTCAGAAGAAAGCCTATCGTTGTTCTTGGCATATGATTTTTGTGGCGGAATATCACTGGCAAAAGTCATATTTTAGGATAGTATGAAGCAGTAAACTGGTTTATAATAAAAGAGGACAGTTATATCCTTGATGTTAAATTTCCATGAAACTCTGCAACTACTTAGATGAATAACAGAAAACAAGGCAACTGAAAGCTGAAACCAAATTTACTTCCATCAAGATACAGAGTTTCTTAACTATTTATAAGTAGTGGAATAAAAACACCAGAGAGATAAAAACACTTCACACAAATTAACACTTTTGTTTACCCAAGAAACCTAAAAGGGAAAATCCGCTATCTTTGCTGTGGTATTTTATTGATTGTTCTTGAGCAATTGGATCTATTACAAAGCAATCTGTCTCTGAGAAAGTGTTCATCTTCTTCCCACTAATCTAGCTGATACAATTGATCTCGACCTGCCTTGATCACAGCTTGATCTCGCCCCTCTAGCAAACAATTGATCCCTTGCTGAACTAGCCTAACTTGTCCTGCAAATCCCTGATCCTTCTCATCAATGTTACTTGGGAGCGGGAGCGGGAGCGGGAGCGACCATTTTCAGAAGCTCCCGGTTTGGGAGCGAATCCCGGAGCGATTTTTTAAAAATATATATATTTTTTATATTTTTTAATTTTTGATACATATATGTCAACAAAAACATGTAGAATGATGAATTAGATATAAAAAACATAAAAAAGCATAGATTGAACCATATAACAACAATCATCTAGAAGTTATAATCTTCATCAACCACGTCCGCAAGTTAGTAACATAGTAACATACAACATATTGAGTCTCATGATTCATCAATCTTAAAGTTTCAAGCTTTCAAAATTCAATATATAACATTTATCATCATTGATCACCAAAGTTGTACTTGTAAGCTAAGTGTAACCATTACAACAAATAATATCTAACATGAAATGAAATGTTATAAAATGACATGAAATGAAACAACTTTCAACTTTCATGAAGCATCATATTCATAATTCATTACTAATGAGTTATAATTGCCAACTTCAAACTTAAATTGTCATATATTGTTTAAAAAAATATCATAATAAATATGAAAGAGTCAATAGTTATAAAAGCTACTAGAAACTAGAAAAGAGAAGTAAATCTATTATCTATTTCTTATGCTTGGGCCTCTTGCCACCACGAGAAATGTCTAATTTTTGAGTCTTGTTGCAAAATCAGGATCTTTGTCATTAATATCACCCTCCAAGCATTAATATCCAGAGGTATCTTTGTCATTACCTTTGTATCTGTATAGGGATCTTTGTCATTAATATCACCCTCTAAGCATTAACATAAGATAGAAAAAGCATAGCATGTCAAGTCAAGATTTTGTTTGAGTGATGCGTACATTTTTAGAAGGGTCATGATAGAGGAGTTCGACAACCAATGTCACTAACATCAAGGTACATAGAGGGATTGGTACTCTTGATTAAATATGAGTTCCATACCCTAATACATGACAAAATTCAATGGAAACATTGCAATCCCCCAATCCTGAAATCCTGAAAAACTGATAAGTCTGCTGGATTTTGAATGAAATCTAAAATTCTACTTTCTCCATATGAAATCCAATGAGGACGAAACCACTCTCAAACATCTTGAGTCATTTCATGGTAATGTTAAAAATTTAAGTAAAAGGATGAAAATGAAAATTAAAGAAAATGTCACTTTTACTTTAAGAATTTAACATTACCATGAATAGCATATCAATACTAGGGCCTAGACTTGATCATTAAGTTGCCCCACTCAAAAACTATTTGTTTCTTTAAAAAAAAATTGCATTTCGAACATTACTACAAAAAAAAAAAATGCAAAAAAGGCAAAACGCTCCCGAAAACGCTCACGAAAAGGCAGGGAGCGAAATTTTTTTTAGGGAGCGCGCTCCCGACCCGCTCCCGAGTCGCTCCCGCCCGGAGCGCGGATCGGGAGCGGGAGCGAGGGGGGGGGGGCGCGCCCCCGCAACACTGCTTCTCATTGACCTTTGCACACTAGCAACCCCTATTTCCTTGCGCACTAGGTCCCTAGTTCCTAGCGCACAAGAGGCTCTTAAATCCTTGCGCAAATCTGTCCCTGTTTCCTAGCGCACAAGTCCCTATTATTTTGCGCACTTGAGGCTCCTATTCTCTTGCACACTTGTGACTTCCTATTTCTTATTACACAAGCTCTCAATTCTGTGCACACACAACAAAGAATAATCTCACAAACTTGTGAACAAACTTGTGATTTCCTGTGCCTTTGTCCTCCTCTTTATAGACCCAATTTGATCATTCAAGGAAGGCCCAATTCAACTTTAGAAGTTGAGTTCCGATAGTGAGTTAACTGAGAGTGATACTCTTTCTCCCTCCAATCAATAGTTGGAGTCTTAACTCGTTCTTTCTTCAATCAAGACTAAACGCTAACTCACTCTAACTGAACTTGTAACTGCCACCTTGTTTTGTAGTCAAACTGATGAAGAGTCCACTTAATTGAAGCTCCAACTCTACGCATGCCATCTTGATGATTATTCTAGTAAACTAGAAATAAATTCATCCTAACTGAAGTCTAACTCATGAACTTGCACGCATACCGAGAGAAGCGCAAATCAAGGTCTTCATTGGCTAAGGCACAATCCAAAAGAACTTTACTTGCTACATTTTCAACACTCCCTCTTAGCGAGGAAGGTACTTCTAAAAGAACCTCCACCTGGACCTGTCTCCAACACGACCACGTTATCTACTGTTATCGCTGCTTCCCCTGAACTAGAAGACTTCCCACGCTCCCATCTGCTCCATGCTTCACCTTGTACACACATTGTGAGCCTACTACTAATTTTCTATCTAGGCATAGCACAATTTCCTAGACATCGTTCTTCATGATGGAGGAAGCTTCCTCCACCATGGCATCCTGCCAAACCTGTTGAGAGGTTGCCTCCTCATAAAAAGAAAGCTCTGAGTCCATCAACTCAGTCATCAGTGCCATATACTTGGTGTACTTGTGTCGCTGTTTGCTTTGCCTGAATGTGGTACTGGGAGGTCCATTTCTCTCTCGATCCTCCCTAAACAATTCGTCTGCCCAGCTGGCTTGAACTCTTCTTGTACTAGGAGTCACTAAATGAGTGGTTGCCTCCACTTGTCCTGGTCTCTCCTCCTGAGCGACCCTCCTGCTACCTGACTGCGACTCAATCTGTGAAACTGGTTGAGTCTCCTGCTTGGGACAAGTAGCTTTTCTTTAGGTACTCTAACCTGTTCTCGCTCTAAGGACTCCCTTAGAGCTCTGCTCTCCTCAAACCTCACATCTCTACTCTGCGCACTTCGTGCCTTGTTGCTCAAGGGTGCGCCTGTCGCAACTTGTAGCCTTTACAAATTTGTCATCCCCACACCTCTTTGCTTCACACATCCAAAAGCTAAGTGCTTGAGGCAAGCCTTACATCTGCTAAAAATGTCATCACAACCCTTGTCCTCTAAGGTAGCAACAAAAACAAGGTTCTACTTAAGGCCTGAAACATAGAGGACATCTTTGAGATGGAGAGAGCTCCTAGACTCCCTCTCAAAGCTGACAGTACCAACTCCCCAAGTTGCGTACTTGCCGTTATCTCCTAGCTGAATATGAACCTGCATGTCCTTTCCCTACAGCTAGTTGAAATACTCCCTGTTCTCGGTCATGTGGAAGGATGTTTTAGAATCAATATACCATGTGCTGCTGCCTACTAAGCTTGCCATGCAAGTTATCAATGAGAAGTCTTTCTCGAACTGAGAAGAAAACACATCTATCTCAGCTGATGCGGTGACATGGTCCTTACTGGACCCTTTCTTCTAGTTAGGACACTTGGTGGCATAATGCCCAGACTGGTGGCAACAAAAGTATTTGATCTTGCTCAGATCTTTCTTCTTCTTCTCGCCCTTTTGACTCTTCTTCTTGCCCTTTTGACTCGACTTGACCTTTCCTTGGCCCTTCTTGCCCTTGGCTTTGCTACCTTGCCTGCCAAGGCAAAGTTCTCCTCGTCCTCTGTCTTTGTTGGACCTCCAACTCTCGCCCCCCTCCAAATTTCTTCTTGGATTTAGTCTCCCCACAACTTTTCTCAATTGGGAAGATTCTCTCTGCCATTGACTACACCTGGAAATTTTCCCAAGACTTATGAAGTCCCAGTAGCCCAAGACTGACAAGGTCTTTATCTGCTATAGTCATGCCCACTCCAAATAGCTCGTCCCGAACCTGAGTGAACTTTGAAAGATATGTGATGATGGGCTCTCCTTTGCTCATATGGATATTTCTTAGCTTCTCCTTCAGAGCATGCTTTTTGACACCACTGGAACCTTGATACAAATCTAAGATGGCTTTCCACTAATCATAAGCTGTCTTCTTCCCATGGAGATGAGGGATAATATGGTCTTTGGCCCTCTCAAGAATGATTCTCCTCGCCTTGGTGTCATTCTTGTTATGCTAGATCAATTGTTGGGCATCTTGAGGTGGATTTATCTGATTTGCCACAAATTCTAGCACCCCATTATCTTCCAACACCATTGAGATCCACTCCTTCAATGAGTAGAAGTTCAAGGCTCCTTCCATGAGTAGAAGGTCGTGGCTCCTTCTAAATTGTGATCCACTTTTAGTCCTAGGAACGCCATCTTGCTATCCAAGGAGCTGCTCTAAAACTCTAGCGCAAGCCTCTTGCTTGATTTGCGCTCTTCACTAACTGAACAATCCTGGCGCTTGGTTTTTATATAGAGCGTGGCTTTGATACCATGTTAAATTTCCATGAAACTTTGCAACTACTTAGATGAATAACTGAAAACAAGGCAACTGGAAATTAAAGCAAAATTTACTTCCACCAAGATATAGAGTTTCTTAACAATTTATAATCAACATAATAAAAACACCAAAGAGATAAAAACACTTCACACAAATTAACATGTTTGTTTACCCATTAAATCCAAAAGGGAAAATCTGCTATCTTTGTTATGGTATTTTATTGATTGTTCTTGAGCAATTGGATCTATTACAAAGCAATCTGTTTATGAGAAAGTGTTCTGCTTCTTGTCACTAATCTCAGCTGATACAATTGATCTCGGTCTGCCTTGATCACTGCTTGATCTCGGCCCTCTAGCACACAATTGATCTGCTACTGAACTAGCCTAACTCGTATTGCAAATCCTTGATCCTGCTCATTGATCTTTGCGCACTAGCAGCCCCTATTTCCTTGCGCACTAGGGCACTAGTTCCTAGCGCACAAGGGGCTCCTAAATCCTTGCGCAAATCTGCCCTTTATTTCCTAGCGCACATGTCCCTATTTTCTTGCACACTTGAGGCTCCTATTCTCTTGCGCACTTGTGACTTCCTATTCCTTAGGACACAAGCTCTCAATTCTGCACACACACAACCAAAGAATAATCTCACAAAGTTGTAAACAAACTTGTGATTTCCTGTGCCTTCGTCCTCCTCTTTATGGACCCAATTCAATCATGCAAGGAAGGCCCAGTTCAATTTTATAAGTCGAGTTCTGATAGTGAGGTAATTGAGAGATACTCTTTCTCTCTCCAATCAACACTTGGAGTTTTAACTCGTTCTTCCTTCAATCAAGACTAAAGGCTAACTCACTCTATCTGAACTTGTAACTGCCACCTTGTTCTGTAGTCAAACTGATGAAGACTCCACTTAACTCCAACTCTATGCATGCTATCTTGATGATTATTCTAGTAAACTAGAAATAAACCCATCCTAACTGAAGTCTAACTCATGAGCTCGCATTCATACCGAGAGAAGGACAAATCGAGGTTTTCACTGGCTAAGGGACAAGTCAGAAGACCTTTACTCGCTACATTTTCAACACTTGAAATATTCAGTGATGTGGGGACTATTAATGGAGGTCTAATGCACATAAAAGAAGACTAGAGCAAGCCTCTTTAAGAGGTTGTCTAGAGGATGAGATTTGGGTCTGTGGAAAGTAGGTTTCCACAGTAAAAGAATAGCAAGGTGTCAAGGACAGCAAAAGATGGTGTTGAAGAAATAGTGGTTAAGGATAGACTTTAGTGTGACAGAAACAATTGTACAGAGAACAGTCATGAGCTGATTTGTTGGACAATTGGAGACAAGACAAATACAGACCAGGTGGCTGTAATTAGAATTGAGAAAGGAAACCTACTGATTGCATGGTGAAGTGACTGTCAATTCAGATAGAAGGAATTGTTAAAGACTAGAAGAAATTTTGAAGACCTTTGGAGCACTTTTGAAGACTTTAAAAGCACCCTTTGGAAGCATCCTTGAACAGATTTGAAGACATTCTAGAGCAAGTTTTGGATGCAGCTTTGGAGAAGTATTGGGAAAGTATTTTGGATGACTTTTTGTCATTTGAAGCAGTTAAGGTTGGAGCCTGATTTTATAATAGAGGATTGGAGTCCTCATACAAGGTTGGAGTCTTGTCAGAGACCAGGTTGGAGTCTGGATTTATAATAGAGGATTGGAGTCCTCATACAAGGTTGGAGCCTTGTGAGAGACCAGGTTGGAGCCTGGATTTATATTTGAGGATTGGAGTCCTCATACAAGGTTGGAGCCTTGTGAGAGACCAAGTTGGAGCCTGGATTGATATTTGAGGATTGGAGTCCTCATTCAAGGTTGGAGCCTTGAAGAAGTTGGAGATTTTGTTGTACAGGTTGAAGAGGATTGGAGTCCTCACTTTCTTTATTAATAAAATTATTTTTTATTATTTCTTTGTTCTGGTATATTGTGCTTCTAATCAAAGAAAAATCTTAACTGGCTAATTAACAATTGAAAGAAATACTGATTTATGCCCCCCTCTCAGTATTTCGAACAGGTTTCTGGTCGGGGGGGGGGGTCTACCGGTTCGATGACCAGTCTGGTTCTGATAACATTGATCCATATATGCTTAAACTTTTAGAAACTTCTTGGAAATATATTTCCATTTTCTTAAGGTTTATGGTCAAATACATTGTCTACAATGGCTCATTCCCAGTTCAAGTTATTCCATTTTTCTCATACATGCGCCATAACTGTGCATGCCATGTGTAAAATTCATGTCTAATGCCTAGTGAGTGTCAATGTTGTACATGTGAATGAGGTGAGAATGATGTAGTAAAGGTCATAGATTTGCATTTGAATAGTCATTTTTCACATCAAAAGTTCGTAAAATTGAACCTCTGATGGAGAATATTTGGTTTCTCTATCTGAAATATTCTCCATGCCATTATTTTTGAAGGCGAAGTAGACATTGATATTGAAATTTCGTGGTGGATATGAACAAGATAATCTAGTTTTTTACACTAAGCTTCTGTACATTTAAGTTGATTTCTGTGTTCATGAATCTTAGCATTTCTTTAATTTTTTTTTATTCATGTTTTGTCTGACTGATATATAATTCACTCTCAAGTTTCAACGTATAACTTAACTGGACTTCTCAGCTATATCATTGAAGCTCGTGTTTGTTACTTAACTATGTGTGATCGCTCTTATCCAAAGAAGCTTGCATTTCAGTACCTTGAGGAGCTCAAAAATGAGTTTGAAAAGTTGTATCAGTCTCAAGTAGAAACTGTTGCAAGACCATATGCTTTTATTAAATTTGGTAAGTTCACTTTTTCCTCTTTTGACTTCCCAAGTAAGGAATCATAAAATTTGAACTCTTCTTTTTTCTTTTGTTCTCACATGGTTGGGTCTTGTGGCTTCTTTAATAGATACATTTATTCAGAAGACAAGGAAACTGTACTTGGACACACGTACACAGCGGAACCTTGCTAAACTAAATGATGATCTATATGAAGTTCAGCAGATAATGACACGCAATGTTCAAGAAGTGTTGGGAGTTGGGGAGAAGCTTGATCGTAAGTGGTTTCCTTCTGAACGTTTGAAGTGCTTTTATCTTTGTCCATGACATGGTGCAAATTTTGTTTTGTCTGTGGATAGGCAGGGAAGGGGTTGCTACATGTCAAAGGAATTCATATTCGCAAACATTGAATTTGAAAGACCCATTTACATGTTTCATGATATTAATCATATATTTTGTTTGATAGGATACATTTCTTCAGCAAGTAATTGTTCTCTTCTTTTTCTCTTATTGTGTTTATGTTGGAAAGATAAAATGGAAAGGTGATAATTGACAGAGGAATTCATATTTTCAGTCATATTTTCGTTTTTTAAAATTCAAACTATATTTTTGTGTTCATGAGGGGATGCATTTCCCCAGAAAAGACCCCTATTGTTTTTCCTCTATTGTTGTGCTTGGTGGGGGGGGAGGAGGGACATAGAGCTCACACAGATGGCTTTTGTTCTTGCAGAAGTCAGTCAGATGTCTAGTCGTCTGTCATCAGAATCTCGGAAATATGCTGATAAAGCAAAAGATTTAAGTAGACAGGTTTGTGTCATTTGGCCCATGCAGGATTTTCACTAAATTTGCTTGATGTATAAGAAATTGCTTATATAGTCCAGTCAAAATACCTATTAATGTGTCTTATTTTGTTTGCAATTTTGTGTTTGGCTTGGTGTACTTTTGTTCCCCTGTTAATTATAAAGGCAGATATTTTTGGGCAGTGTCTCATTCTGAATGTCTTTGTTTTATCTTGCTGAATATTTTGTAACATATCAGATATTTCCATGTGAAAACATAAAAAACAATCACTATAGGATGCCCATTTTGTTGATTTAGATCTTGGTGGTTAACACCAATATAATCCTAGTGGGTGCATCATAGTCCACAAATGTTATGGAATATAACAACATAATCTTTCAACAATGAACAGCTGATGAGATGAATAATGAAATATTGAATCAATGTTACAATTAGTGAACAAATAAATTGTTCAACGAGAGGTTCTAATTTTTATCAACTGGTGATTCAAAGGGCATTTCCTCTAAATCACATCTGTATCTGTTTGGATTTGCATATCTATCATGCTGGCATTTGACCATGATTTTCCATGGAAGCAAAAGGTTCATCTTTGCCCTTTTTTTGGTTCTATTTTTAATTTTATTTTTATGTTGAAAATAAAAGACAAAAAGCAAGATTATGCTGCTCACAAGATAACACTATTGAAGCTGAGCAGAAGACAGAAAATTGCCACTAAACAAAGAGTAATAATTCAGCCACATGGCAGTAAACAATGGCAATGAAGTTATGAACTATAACTGACTGGCTATACTGGTTAAACCAAAGATACATAAACTGATTCTATAAAAAAATACATTGAGAAGCATGGACATTATCCCCAACTGTGACAGTTGAGTATTAAATTCTGGCATAGCATACTCTTAACGGTCAGGAAGATTTACTGGACTGTCATAGATATCAGTTTTGAGCCCTAAGCCTTCTCTGCTGTGGTGAAGGAGCTGGTGCCTCTTTTGCCTGTGATACTCTCAAGAACACTAGAGGGTTGCAGAAATCTTAGAGGTTAATTGACAGAGTTCAACAGCAAACCGAGTTATTCCATATCTAGTTGGAAAAAGAACTGCACAAAGACATTGAACACCATGACTTTCAAACCGAAGTCATTGCTCTTCCTCTCTGTTCCTCTCTCTCTTTTCATTGTTAGTGCAAAATAAAAGCAATAAACTAAAACAAACCTGTTTAATCAAGATCTGCACCAGTACTAACCTTTCATTTTGTCCCTTTCAAACCTATAAGATCATTTTTCAAGCCTGGAGACAAGTGATTAGAAATCTATATAGGAGAAGAAGACTCCGAGGGAAAAGCCATTGGACCCCTTTTGACTGAAAAGGGTATGGAACTCCTTACAAGATCAATTTTATAACTAGTAACCTTTGTCTATGATGCCATGGTTAAGGGGTATCTATTCCATAAAAGTCATCTAGGACTTGTGTGTGGCCTCATCTGCATAGATGACTACATTAGCATGGGGTGACCCTCCTCTAATGAAACACCCACATTGTCATGGGAATTTGTGGTGTTGTATTAACATGAACCACATCTCAAAAGACTTGGCTAACTGCAATCTTGTAGGGAGTGAGCCAGGGTTTTGAACTCGAGTTACTATCACTGCGAATGCTCTCACTTGCCACTAGACCACAGGTTGATGTATGTTGATGCATCATTAATATTATCAATGGCCATTGATGTCAAGAAGTACTTTAATGAGCCATTATTTATGCATCATCGATGATACATACATAATGCATTATAGACTATTAATGCATTAGAAATCTTAATGTATTATTATTTTTTTATTAATGCACAAACAAATAAATAATGATATATTAATAATACATTTTTTTAGGAGTACTTAAAAAATATTCCCCATGGAACTGCACTGCATAAGCTAGGGCTGGGGTAGATATTCCATCAAAGTTATCCAAGACTTGCTTCCAATCTCGTCTCTTTGAATCTCATTCCATTAGGGTCAGGCAAACCACTACGAGATTGGAACCCTGCTGGATGTCTTAATACTTTGTTGCCCTCATTAGTTAACCAATGCTGCATTGGCATTTTGACAATCATACATACTTAATGTATCATCAATGTTTATAATGTTCTATTAAATAATATTAGTAGTGTAATGATATTGATATTTTATTTTTAACGTACTTCTAATAATTTCAATAATTTAAGTGTGTTTTTTCCTCATTTTCTAATATTTTGAACGTGCCATTTTTACAACCCATATCATATTGGAAACTTGCTCTTGTTTCCCCATTATAGGTGATGTAGCTTGACACTATTATGATCAATGTTGCTGACATCATATCGGTGAAAATATCGCGGAGGGTACGAAGAAGCAAAATATTGTAAATATTGCCAAATATTGGAAAAATATTGCCAAATATCAGTAAAATTAAAAAAATACCAAAATGAGCCAACCACCCCACCCCTCTCCCCCCCAAAATAAAAAAGTGACTTAAAGCACCATAGTCTTTGTGTAGGAAATATTTTCAATCATCGCACAATATTATTGCATTATTTAGGATATTATATCACCATCTGAAAATGTCGTGACATTTGCCAGCAATAATATCGGCTAGTGGAAAATATTGGAATTTCGCAATATTATCGTGATGTTGGCAACATTGGTCTGATGATTGGCACATGCACAACCCCAAACATCCTTATTGTGTTTAAAGATCACTTGGGTTTGTTCCAAATAATTAACTGTCTAAAACTTGACCTTTTCGGTTCAAGTGGTTTCTTCTAGAGTCTAGCAAAATATTCTAATGCAAAAACCAACTCCTAATTCCACACCCCAAGGTTTAAGAGATCCATTGCACCTATACATACTAGAATCAAAGACCTGAGAACAAGATAATATAGGTTCTTCTATCATCTTCTTTTAGATCATATCTTAGCCTATGTTCACTCCAAAAGCACCAAGCCTTCAATTAGAGCACACATGACTAAAGTTAGCAATACCCCATGGAAACCATTCAAGGCTGAAAGCCTAAAACAGCTCTAACCAAAGTGAGGGGATTCCATCATGATATAAATTCCACCTCAAGCTTCTATCTGCAAAACAACTTCGAGTATTAATTTTTTTTGAGTGAAACGAGAATTTGTAGAGAATCGCTAACTTCGAAAGATCGGCTGCCAGCCTATCACTATTACACCAGATACACCTATTTCACAAATGCCACAAACGGGCCAGTTACAACATGTCTCCGGAAACTTGAACCCACGCAGCTGGGGAAACAAATTGCTCACCAAACTGCTCAAGTGAAGATCCTTTGACAAAAAAACTGTATTACTATTAAAAAATAAGAGGTACAAAAAAAGATTTGAAAAGAAACTGAGATTTCCCTATTGAGTTAAAAATTAGGGAACCAACCACTTTGACATCAGAAGGGTGTCAAACAGCAAATCAGGGAATCGTATTCTACTTGTAAATTTTGTTTCTTAGGAAGATCCACCTTCTAAGGTTATTCTTAAATAGATTTGATAATCCATTTAGAGGCTAATCCATCTCCTTAAAATCTGATATTCCTTAATCCCAAACCATCTTTACTTTTAGAAAGGATACAAAGACTCCAAGCGACTGAATGTCTCTTTCTTGTTAAGTGGCTTGTTTCATCTGACCATAAATAGTCACTTAATCTTCTTTACATGACCAAAATAACCATTGTTAAACAACCAACAAGAATCATAATAGATATGAAATGCAAATAGTGCTTTCTGACACATTTGATATGTACTTTCCAAGGGGAAAACCCTTTGTCTATTAAGTTAGCTTAGCATTGAATTTTTCCAAAAATCAATTCCGCATCTCTTTTGGGGAAACTTTCAACGCAAGAGAGTATTTAAATTTTGAATGAAATTGGAAGATAAGATGATCTTATTAATGCCCACAAATGACCAAATGGTTATTTAAATTTTGAATGAAAGTGGAAGATGAGATAATCTTATTAATGTCCACAAATGACCAAGGAATAGGTCAGTGGTACTAGGATCTACAACCAATTAACATTGGGAGTGCCAAGATCACTCTAATGCTAAACATGAAAAGATGCACATGGTTAATTTCCAACCCTGCTTGATGACCCAAATCTGTGGGGGTGGGATTGTCACCAAGAAATAAGCTTAGATTTATCCAGCCAACTTTTGAAGATGAAGATAGAAAATATGTAACTTAAAATATATTTTAGAGAACTCAGGAAAAATTGAATTGTAATTATCAAATTGAAGGTCTAGTCACTCCAAACAATCACCCTTTGGCTGGGGGTGGGCGGGTGTGCGTTGCAGAGATGTCTCTTACAACATAATACACATCCATAGTTGACAATACAAAAAGGGGTGCTGCAAGAGGGCAACCTTGCTTGATAGGTCTCTGCAAGTGAATTTTCTCAATAAAATCTTTCCTTGATTTCTAATTGAGCAGAAGGATCCTAAGAAAATTAACATTAACCATCCTTATAATGCTTTCAACATGAATTTAATAGAGTCCTATTCAATTCTATCGTAAGACAATCAATGCTGATGGAAAGTTCTGAGTAGAATTATTGGTATAATACTTAACTTTTGATGCAGAATTCAACATTTTCTCCTAGGGATGAATCCAGTTTGGGTAGTTCATGTTTCAGTAGACAGAGCTTCCTAGATTCTCAAGGCCAAGATTTTGTAGGAAAGATTGAACAAGGGAATGCGTTTTTAATTCATAATAAATAATTCATCCCTAGGCTCCAGAATTAACTTAATAAAGGTGATCTTAAAGGAATTGAAATGTCTAAGTCCATGCTAGTTGGAGTTGTGCTAAGGAAAAGTTCGACGGGAATCGATGCAGGGGCATGCAGAATTGATTGTTGTATCAGAAGTGTGGAGTAGCATAGAAGAATCAATGCAGGGTGCACATTGCAGTGACCAGCCCCTTGTGTAGTTCATAGTTGTAGATAGTGCTTGGTTACGAATGCACTAAAAAGTTAGGGTGCACTATATAGAGCCATGACCCAGTTGCACATGACAAAAGTTTGTCCGTCTTATATTTTGCATGCAACCTAGTGTGCTGGTTTCATTGCAAACGCCACAACTAAAAATAATTTGGGTGTGCATGTGGAATTGGACAACTCATGTTGATGTTCGTAGCTTGGGCAGGTACTCATGCACATGCCTAAGTGTTTAGGCATGCAGAAGTCGCCCAAGATCTCCTTAGACACTTGCTCTAGTGTGAGCAAGTTGCATTACTTGGCCTAAGTTTCAACTTAGGAAAAGCACATAATTATTATGTTGGCTAATTAAGCTAAAGAAACATTAGAAAATGTAAAGTATTTACTTTAGTATATATGTTTTAATCTTAGACATTGATCTAAAGTGAGGCGAGGTCTAATGTTGGTTGTCAATCACTTTGGAAAAACACATAATTATTATGTTTGATAATTGAGCTAAAGAAACATTAGAAAAAGTAAAGTATTTATCATAGTAATTATGTTTTAAGCTTATCCCTTAATCTAAAATGAGGCGAGATCTAATATTGATTTTCAATCACTTTGGAGATTAGGGTTCGATATTTTGCTCAACTAAAGTTATAAAAGCAAGGATAAGAAGAGGGAGAAGATACACCATACAAAACCATAAGATTGAGAGAGGCATCTCAGTGAGGAGTGTGATGCGCTAGTATGTTCGGTCCAAGGAAGGGGGTAGAAAGGAGATCCAGATCAACCAAGGAGGGCTTGATTAGCTGGATCAGATCCAATTGTTGTACATGTATTTCCTCAGTTGGGCCATTACCCCAGAACGAGAGTCCAAGTATGTTATGAATATTTCTAATGATGCACTGATTTGTTTGGGCATAATCTATTGTGTCAATGTTTGAGATTGGTTACATTTTTGCTCCCACTAATAATTTTAAGATCCTAGTTGTTTATTCATTCAGTATATTTGTAGTATGCTAGGTGAATGGTTTGCTGGTTGCTAGGTTTAGGTTTGCAGGAGAATTAACATGGTATTAGAGCAATAAACTTTGAGAACCGATCTCAAGGTGCCAGATTTGTACAGGATCATTAGGGCCAGGTTTGGCTGTGATCGTATGGTGTGAATCTTTTTTTAAGGGTGAAGGATCTTGGCCCTATGGAATCCACACAATGGTATGGATGAAAATACACCAGGGGCCGAATTCAAAGTTTGTTGCAAGTATATATAAAAAAATAAGAAAAAAAGAGAAAAAGGATGACAGTTATGTCCAATAGTTGTGATGCCGCAGTCAGACCCAACCCCCTACGTAGGTGAAGGGTTGAGACAAGCCGAGAGAAAGGGAGTCGATTGATCGAGCATCGAAAGATTCAACGACTGCAGCAACATCGGGCTACCAAAAGACACTGACAACAGTAGGGTTCAGACTAACCGGCCAAGGCATACACCGAGACAATTAGCTTGCAAATATGCCAACCGATCAACAAAATGAAAATGCGACGGTGATAGGACTGTGTATAGGTGTTAAGGAACAATAGCCCCACATGCACAGGAAACCACTAGACGATAGTGTGAGAGGCGGAGCAATGGGGAAAACGAGCAATGGAGTTGACCAAGGGTTCTCTCTCATAGAAACAAGTGGTAGATAACCACAAGCAATAGTAGGCTTACTTCAAGAAGCATAAGGAGATCGAGAAGGTGGATAAGGTGACAAAGCTAGTAGACCCTTTCTACAACCTGGTAATGGATATTTGTGTTGCATAGGTTTATCAACCACCAGATAGCAGTGTGGTGGTCAAGCAGAGGGTACAAAAGACTGTATTAGTCATAATCATATTTGGGTGCCTAAAGGACAAGTTAAAAAATTCTTCAGAAATACATCAGCGAGATTTGGAAATATGACTATAGTAGGTCTTCGGTTTGAAGACATATTAGATGGAACTTCAAACTTCCTACCTTGGAAGGCTAGGGTAACTTTGGTTCTCAAGGAAAACAATCTTGGGGAGATTGTTTAGACCAAGATCTTGGAGCCGTTAGATCCTTAGGAGAAGGCCATCCTATCAAAGAGGGAGATAAAAGCATAAAGAGCACTCTTGAATGTTGTGAAGGATCATTTGATTCTTGACTTAACCAAGAAGCAAATAGCCAAGAGATGTTCGAAGCCTTGGTAGGATTATACCAAAGCAAAACCGTAAACTTGAAGATGATATTGAAGGAATCTGAACGACACAGATGACCAAGTTTGAATCAGTTATGAGTTATTGATGAGGATCACGCAGATTCGTGATCAACTCGTAGTAATGGGTGAAAAGGTAGAAGACTTAGAACTAGTAATTGTGGCATTGAATAGGTTCTCAAAGACGTAGGATCTGTTTTTCAAAGGAGTCTGTGCTTGAGATAAACTACCCACATTTGATAGGCTAAGGGATGACTGCATACAAGAGGAAATTAGGTTACAGTCAAAGGGCAAGATCAACAAGCAGGAAGATGATGAGAATGTGGCTCTGATGGCAAAGGGAAAAGGAAAGAGTTTGAGTAGGAGTGAGGAGTCAGCTTCACTGTTGAAGAAGGAGGACTGGACCAAGGTCAAGTGTTTCTCATGTTGTAAGACAATGAAATATGCTTCATAGTGTCCAGAGAGGAAGAAATGAGGAAAGGCCACAGATTCAAGTGTAGCTACGTTGATAGAAGATCAAGAGGAGTTTTCCAGGAAGTTTGAAATGAAGTTATCGCTTGTTTCCTACCTTTCCTCGAGCATCTTACCAGTTGGTGCGTGGCTACTAGAGAGTGGAGCCACGAGACATATGACAAGAGCATGGGGACAATTTGGCAACTTGACTGAGTAGGACTCAGAGTTGGATGTGGAGTTTGGTGATGATGCCAAACATGTGGTAAAGGGGGTTGGAACCAGTGTATTAAGAAATGGCCGGCTCAGAACCGACTCGGCCGAGTTGGTTCGAGCCAGGCCTCAAAAATTTGACTCGGCCAAGTATTCGGTTCGGCCAGCCGGGTTAATACCGAGCTGACCGGCTCGGTATTAACCCGACCGGCTCAGCCGAGTCTGTATTAACCCGACCGGGTTACATACAGCGACCTAGGCACATAAAAAACATCGATTTTTTTTTTTTTTAATTAATTGTTTAGCCTGAGAGAGATTTGTTCTGGGTTGCTAGCAGTAGAAGCTATGATGGTTAAAATGGACAGAAGCCTCTTAACCAAAGTTTCTTAGTGGTTTGTAATGGTTTTGTAGAGCAGTTTTTGGAAAAGGCTAAAGCTTAGTTGATTGTACTTGGATGCATATACATAGTAAGGATCTTTTGAATCTTAGAATAGAAATATATTTCCTGGCCACCATGGAAACCAATGAAACATAATATATTAGAAACTCTTACAGTAGAACAAATTTAGGTCCCATTTGAACTTTTATATACCTGTTGTCTGACTCTGATGATGATCCAGAGATTGATCCACATGATCTTGGCTCCTCTGGCAGTAGGTACTAGCTAGTAGTACTAGTCACAGTTTATTTTTGTTGTAGACGCCATTTCTAGCCTTCTTGGTTATGTGTTTTTGTTTTGATCATGTATGTATTGGACAGTGCACTGGGTGCCATTTTGATATAATGGATATATTCATGAGCCTACTTTGATCATATGTTGTCTTCCATCTATATTCTAATGCTGTGTTTGGAAATATGAATGAAAATCTTTAAAATTATGTTTTTTTATAAAAAAATAAATATTTAATGTATTTTTTACAACGATCGAGTCATTGAAATCGAGCCGCCGAGTCGATACAGAGTCAGAGTCGGAGTTGGAGTCGACCCTCGGCCGAGTCGGTGTCGAAGTCGGAGTTTTAAAACATTGGTTGGAACAATGGTATTTCAACTTGAGTGAGGAGGTAGGATGGAAGTGAAGGATGTGTTATGGGCGCTAGAACTCAAGTGGTGTTTGCTCTCAGTCTCTATGATGGGGAAAAAGGGGTTTTGTGTAGCATTCCATGATGGAAAGACACTAATCAAACCCATGAGATCTAACTTTGATGAGGGACATGTCATTGGAGTTAAAGAGAGCAACTTGTATAGGCTAGCCGCTAAAGGGCCAACCTATTCGAGCATTGGCAAGAAGCAGAGCAGTGAGATTCCTCCAAATCAGTCAAGAAGGTCTCTTGGTATGAGATGATGTTACAAGATGTTCAGGAGTAGTAGGCTTCCAGGAACTAGTCAATGGGGAGCATGACTTCGAGGATGTTTCCAAACCAAGTGGCAGGGAAGGCTTCCAATTCAGAGGGAGTAGCTAAGACGAAGGATGCAGTTCCAGAATTGAAGCCAGTTCCAGGAGGCAAAAGTACTCCCTCGCTAAGAGGGAGTGTTGATGTTTGTAGCTCGGGTAGGTACTTCTGTACAAGCCTAAGTGTCTAGGCGTGTACAAGCCGCCAAGATCTCCTTATTAGACACTTGCTCTAGTGTGAGCAAGTTGCATTTGTAACTTAGCCTAAGTTTTAACTTAGGAAAAACACATAATTATTATGTTGGCTAATTGAGCTAAAGAAACATTAGAAAAAGTAAAGTATTTACTTTAGTAATTATGTTTTAATCTCAACCCTTGATCTCAAATGGGACGAGATCTAATCTCAGTCGTCAATCAATTTGGAGATTAGGGTTAAGATTTAGCTTAATGAAAAGTTATAAAAGCAAGGCTAAGGAGAGAGAGAAGATACAACATACAACAACAAAAGATTGAGAGAGGCATCTCAGTGAGTGTGTTGGGTTCGAGGAAGGGGGCAACAAGGAAATCCAGATAAACCAAGGATGACTTGATTAGCTGGATGAAATCTAGATGTTGTACATGTATTTCCTCTGTTGGGCTATTATCCTAGGACGGGAACACAAGTAGGTTTTAAATATTTTTAATGATGAACTGATTTGATTGGGCATAATCTATTGTGTTAAATTTTGAGATTGGTTATGTTTTTGCTTCCACTAATTAATGCTAAAAACCTAACTATGCATTCATTCAATTGATCTGGAATCTGCTAGGTCAATGGTTTGCCGGGTGCTAGGTTTATAGGAGAATTAACAACTCAATGAGTGGGTGCATGGAATTCCAATAGTTGTGATGAGTTGTCTTCAAAAGGTGTCTCCCCTTGTTCGAAAAGTTAATGTAAATTATTGTATTATATGGAATATGAATAGAAGAAAGACAAATCACTTTGTCCTCAGATTATTTATACACCTTGTAACATTGTAAATGGGATTGGATGAATTGGGCTTTTTTTCTTAGAGGCCTCATGTTCATATATCTTGCCATACTTTTTAACTTTATTAATAAAATTTAAGTTGATTTGCTACCCAAACATAGATGCCATTGAGTATGAAATGTTTGTTTGATGAATGTGAACTTTATTTTTCATGCTATAATTACAAAGTGTGTATGGATAATTAAACTCCATAATTTGTGTTGAGGTTATAGTATTTTTGTGAGTGTACTCCCTCGTTTTCTATAAAATTGGTAGCATATCATATTTTTCAATGTAATTGTAGGAATTTCATGCACAATTTAGGGTAAGGAATTGCTCTAGAGATGGAAGATAATTTGTAGTGTTGAATTGAAGTGCTTGAGCAAGGATTTGCTAATCTTAATGACCAAATGGGAAACATTGATGGAAAAATGTTTGATATTGAGCAACACCTTTTCTTCGTTGTCAAATTTGGGACCCTCACTCAAAGTGGAGATGAAGGAATTTTTTTCCCTAGTTAGATAGTTGCTCTATAATTAACAACTCATTGAGATAACTTGATTTCTATTATGATGTGCAACAATGCATAAATGAGTACACGGTTGCCTTCACAACGTTGAGAATGCATGGAGAGGCTTTTTTGCTTTGATGTGATTACTTATGTCAACGTAGATAGACCCTAATCACCACTCAAATTGTGATGTGGGATGGGTTTAAAATTTTGGTCCAAGACAAGTTCTATATGATCAACTGTGGTAAGGAGAAACAAAAACAATTGTAGTCCTTGTAATAGAAGTCGAATCAATCTTTAGATGTCTCTATCAAAGAATTCAACCATTATACCACTCAATTGAGAGGATGGATGAAGAATCTAAGTTAATCACCAAGTTCACTGTTGTATTGGTCATCTAAATCTAGGAGGTACTTGAGATATTCAACATTTGCACTCTAGAAGGTGCTTGTTGTAGGATGAAGTTAGTGTATGCCAAGATTAATTGTAGGAAGCCAAACAATGGTGTTAGTGTTGATTCCGCTTGGGGAAAGAAGACTAGTTTTAAGGATAGTGTGCAGAAGAAGACATTACGAGGCACTGTGTAGACGAAGAGCAACTCTAGGACATTGAAGAAAGGAAGTTTCACAATGAAGAAAAAAATTCCTTTGGGCAATTACTATTAGTGCAAAGGGCATTCAAAAGAAGATTGTTGGAGACTACATTTGGAGAACTGCCAAAAGTTTGCATACACAAAGTACGGTCAAAATGAGTTATCAATTCTTGATTCTATAATCAAAGGCATTTCTTTGATGTCGACCATTCATTCCAATGGCACAGTGACTAAAAATTTATTTCTTTGATGTCGACCATTCATTCCAATGGCATAATGACTAAGAAGTTATTTCTTTGATGTCGACCATTCATTCCAATGGCATAATGACTAAGAAGTTATTTTCCATCGGCACCCACATTAAGGAATTTGTTACTATATATTTTGATACTGGAAACCAATAAGATTTAATATCAAAAGTATTAGTCAAGAGCATAATTTGCCTATAGTGGTGTATCTTGAACGCTACTCCTTGGGATGGCTTAGTAAGAATAAGGGTTTGTACCAATGCAATGTGAAGTTAACCGTCTTAGTTGATTATGTCGATGAAGTAAATTTCAATGTGGTCCCTTTAGATGTGTCTTGAGCTTTTTTGGTTGAAACATACATTTTATATTGAGATAAATATGTTTACATAAGTGAGAATAAAGGTGGAAGGGCATGTACAAAGATGACTCATATCTTCTTCTTCAACGCTACTAGGGCAGAAATAAAATCCAAATATGCTAAAGCATCTAATTCTTTAGCATATTTAATCAAATATAGACTTTAGCTAACAACTGCGAACATACCTCTTCCCACCAAACATGAAAAAAGGAATGAAATGAATTGATCTCATTAGAAAAGTCATACTTGCATCTTCACCTCCGACAAGTGAATGATGTAGTGATTCTAAGGCAATGCGAAATTTGTGGGAAAGTAGAAGGCACTTTGTATCATGGATCTCCCAACAAATCTGCTCCCCAATGTAGTGATTCTAAGGCAATGCCAAATTCCCGAGAAAGCAAAAAGCACTATGTATCATGAATCTCCCGACAATGTTGCTTCCTAATGAAGTTTCCATTGAAACAAAATTGAGTGTTGATCCTGGATATATTTCCAAAAATCCTTAGCAATTCCTTGCTATAAATTGATTATTGTTAATTCCTAAGCTAAATTGATTAGCAATTCCTTAACAATTCCTTGCTAATCATTTACCTATTAGATTCTTTGCTGTAAATTGATTATTATTACAAATCTATTGATTAAAAAGCATTATTGAGATTTTAACACCTAAATAAAATATAACTACGAAAGCGAAATAATATACCAATCTCAAACACATGCACACATATATTTTTCCCTTCAAATTTGCTGATTCATTAGTAATAATATTCAACATACAATGGCTCCTTTACTGGGATAATGGCCCTATGAGGAAAAATACAAATATTGTTGGAAATCAGGAGGTTTTTCATCTTATCATTTAGGATTTTTATTACATGATAATTACTTGTGAGACTATTAGCATTCTTATTATTATGTTTTCTTTCTTCATCAAGCAATTACCATAAAACATGAAGATCACAAAAGACAATAGAACACAAGATATAGGCTACAAGCCAGGCAAAAATCCCTCTAAGGGGAAAACCTATAAATTTCTCTTCTTATAGAATTAAGTCAAATGAGATATCCAAACCCCATAACCATAGAAAACTTCCATCTCTAGATGCCAAGTTAAGCCTTTCTTCTTTCCAGCAGATCCATCAGCGAGAGAGCAACAACAAGAGAAGTATCAAGGCAGATCTTCCACAAACCCTAGCTCAAGAGAAACTTTTTTCTTTGGACTTCAACCTCCACTTCTTCTCCGTCCTCTCTACGATATTTCAGACCATAAATAATCAAGTGTGAGTGTTCAAATGAGCTCCATCTTCCCTCTATTTATATAGTTTAGAGGGGGTGTGAATAGACACGTCCATTGGGGCAGAGCCAACTTGTCATTTAGGCGAACTTGGCAGCTAGAGGGTTTTTTGACCTAAAATTACATATTTAAATTTTTTTTTTTTTTTACAATATGTCCAAATAGGACTTTGACTCAAAAACCTAGAAACATGAAGAATATGCTTGTCTAGAAAATAATAATAATTTTTCTTTTTCTTTTCTTTTGCTTTTTACATCAAATACATAATGGTACAAATTATGAAGACCGTAACTAGTTACATTCTCCAACACTCCCTCTTAACTAGGGAGGTATTCATAATTGTACACCTAGTACAAGGATATTCTCAAACTGAAGAGTTCTCATAAGAAGAGTTGGATTGGTAAGCCATTTTTAAGCATCAACATCATGACCAACATTGTCAACATAGTAAGGCCTTAACTTGACAAACTCTTCTTATATCAGAGCATAATGTTGGGAGGCTTTACGTGAAATACCACACTACCTCTTCAAGGTACATACCCATCTGGATGTTCACTAGGTATGTCCTTTTAGGACTATTCTTATCTTGGATTCCCAATCCTTAAAGAATATTGATCCTCTTTGACCACTCTTATCTTGGATACTTGTCCAATCCTCAAAGAGTGTCGGTCAACACAAATACCTCCTATCTTGGATTTTTTATCCTCTAGGAGATCACAGATGCTTATCCAATCCTCCATTCTCCCTACCATGGCCTTCACTTAGACGTATGATTGTTAGTCTTGGCCTAGTGCATGACACATGATAGAAGAGAATACAATGTCCATCATCACTCCCTCTCAACCAGGGAGGATATCCTCATTCCCACTTGATCAGGGAATAGATCCTTGCTCCTATTTAAGGAGACTTCTTACTCCCTCTAAAACATAGAGGAGATTCTTTCACTTCCTTTCAATTGGGAAGTCATAACCACAAGCTCTCTAGCTTGTCTTCATACGTTTATCAGCTTCCCGTTCTTCATGGAGATAGTTGTTGCATAGATCCTTCTTTCTATTGTATCTCATCATATTGAGCTTATTTCTTCTTGGATGTTATGGAGCCATCTTTTTCCTTCAATCTTGTGACATGATTCAGGCCATCAACCTTTCGTATCACTTTCCTTTAGTTATCGTCAATAAAGGCATTATATTGAACCTTATCATATTTCCTTTTAAACATGAAAGTGATCTTCATGAACATTAGGTTATCCTCTTATATTGCTACCTTTCAATCCCAAGGTGATAATGATGTAAACACCTTGACTACATAATCCTTTAGGCAAAACCATTCACTCAATCCATATGTTCTTTGAATTGAGTTCAATATCAATAGTTGAACTTTCCTTAACTGTCATTATGTATTTTTGGAACATCCTTCTAGGTAGCAAAACAATATGTCAACCAGATAACCAATATCAAAAATTAATATTAGACTTACCTTATCATGATGGCCCCTTTCATCAAAGTATTTTCTTACTTGAATCCTTTGAGATCAACATCCTTTCGCATGATCCATCTCCATATTGTATAAGAATCTTTCTCCATGCATTCATTTTAATCAGGGTGCCCATGGATCGAACTTGATTAGCAAGCTACAATATCTTCTTCCTTGGAGTTGTCATTGTCAACTCTCTTTCTTTCTTCAGGAGACCATATTTGATGTCGATCAAATGAGTTCTCTTTCCAGCCTCTTCATGGGCTTTTGCAATATGACCTACCAGGGATCCAAGTCATATCCCAAGCAGATCATCAATATCAGAGTTGTCAAATTATAACAACTTCTTGGAAAAGGTGTCAAATTATGCTATATGCTCCCTCTGAAAATCAACATTTCTTTGCACGCTTAATCTTCATATTGCAACAAGATTTTGCTTCATCGAACTCATCGGTTGGAAGCTTCAA
Source organism: Pinus tabuliformis (assembly GCA_031772625.1). Lineage (NCBI taxonomy): Eukaryota > Viridiplantae > Streptophyta > Pinopsida > Pinales > Pinaceae > Pinus > Pinus tabuliformis. The sequence goes on from CM062815.1 coordinate 156,674,214, forward strand.
CATTATGTTCATTAGGGTCTTTACAGTTCCCTCTTTCCATCATGCTCCTCATCGTCAAGGAGTCATCATCAAGCATGAGTCTTGCTCAACTTTGTTCTTCCATCCTTCTCGTTTTGCTTCCTTTATTATGTACTTGCACTTTTTATCGACAAGTACAACAAAGCAAAATATGCAAAGACAAAAGCATGATGTCAATTTTGTCAATCTAGGGTTCCCATGTTTCTCAGACGGTGTACTTCTAGGGTTTTAGTTACAAACCCTATATTTCTTGATCCAACCCTTGATAGGTTTTTTTTTTACTTTCAATAGAAACATCAACCCTAGGGTTCTAATTTTAAATCCGAGGTTTTATTCAATTCAACCCTTGCTAGCGTTTTACCATATACCCTAGATTATGCTTAAACAATTCAAACCTACAAACCCTAGATGTTTTATTTTAAGTGCTAGGGTATTTTTAGAGAGAACAATCAATTAGGGTGAGGGTTTTCAATCCTAGGTTTAGTTCAAAATCCCTAAATTTCAACATTCTTCAAGACTTTTACAAACCTACAACCCCTAGAATCTCAAGATATGCAATAGATTAACTGGAAAACCCTAAAGACTCTTACAGACCCTTTGTAATGATCATAACCATAGTCTAGACACTTAACATGAGATATATATAAACATTGTACATACTCTTCAATATAACCATACCTCCAAAGATTTGGTCTTGTCAACACTTCTTCAACATATGCCTCAACTTCTCTTTTGTTGAGCTTCCAAATTTGTCTTTATGCAGAGCTATGCCATTCTTCAAATGTCATTCCTTTCTTTCTTTAAGAGAGAGAACTATTCTCTATCAATTCTACCAATGTCATTGTACTTCTTCGAAATGATTTAAACCACCATGAAAGCCATTCGGTTACAATCATGCGTCTATCATTGTCATCGTGGATCACAATTTTATTTTCAATTAAATGTTGTCACTGTGACCATAATTCTAATCATTGTCATGTTATCGTGGTCAATTTCCAATTATATTGTTGTACATGGCAATGCTTATTTCATTGCCAACGCTCATACTTCAAGACATAGTCAGAGGTTTCGAGCCATGAGTCACAAGTGAGATCATTGTCACATGGGTACATGCTAGCTATTTATCAAATTCTGATTGTCATATCCGTCACTTTGCATTAGCTTTTATCTTGTCCTTCTTTCATAGAGCATTGATTCCTTAAATAGGTCGACCACATTGATATCACTGAGTCACCATATTACCTACTATTCGTAGACCGTCATTAATAGTTGTTGAATACAATAGTATCAACGCTGAACCGCTGTCTTATGTAATGCTAAATAGAGCCCAAACTACTTCAGTCAAGGTCAGAATTATAGTGTCACTATGTCTGGAAAGGCTAAACAAAATGATTGAGCCTGTTTTGAGTCAGAATATATAGTATATGACGATTGAGCTACACATAGTATGATCATATACGAGCTATGCCAAACAAATGTGAACGAAGCCATACGACACAAAATCCTCGAGCCATACAAAGTGCGATTTATTGTGTGATGACATCATAAAACATTGCCTCTATTCAAAACAACTGATGGCATCCTTTAGATCGATGTAAAACGATGAGTCATAGAGTTGAATCTCAGTTCTCATGACTGCGAACCATACGTTGAACCATGTAGAAAAAGAGAGAGAGAGAGAGAGGCCCAAAAACATCAATCTTGATCTTCTTCTTCTTCTTCGTCCTTTTCCAGCTTCTATCTTGAGGAGATCGAACTTGCTTGAGTGAGTGTGCAAATGAGGTCGAATTCCTTCTTATTTATAGGCTTATGAGGGGTACAAATTTTTATCTTGAGGCCGACTTGACTCTATGACAAACCTAGAAGCACTCAATGGTTGCTTGACCTAAAATTAAATTTCTCTTGAGAATGAAACCCATGCCTCAAGAACACATAATAAATTTATTTTTCTCTTTTCATTAAATACATAAAATCACGATTACATATGCCATTATGAAGACCAAACCTAGTTACATATTTCAACACCAACAAACACATTGGAAAAAGTACTTGCCCTTGGTTGAATTTGCATACAATAACAGTGACCACAGTTCAATCAAAATGCCTCCATTTGAAGAATTATATGGAAGACCTTGTAGAACACCGCTAAGTTGGGTAAGGTTAGAGGACCGAGTGATAGTAGGACCAGAATTAACTCAAGAGATGGAAGAGCAGGTAAAAAAATTAGACAACGGTTAAAGGAAGCACAAGATAGACAAAAAAGCTATGTTGATGCTCACAGGACAGATAGGAATCATGAAGTAGGGGATCAAGTTTTTATCTGCATTAGGCCAAACAGAGCACCATCCGGTTTGGAAAAGAACAAAGTTGTCACCCCGGTTTATTGGATCATTTAAAGTTCTGGAAAAAGTTGGACATGTTGCCTGTTGTCTTGCACTGCCACCCCACTTGCATAAAATTCATAATTTTTTTCATGTATTTGTACAGAGACATTACATAGCTAACGAATTGCATAACCTTCAATGAAAGAAACTGCATGTATCGGACGGGGGAACCATTTTGGTCAAATCATTATGTATATCGGAACGTAGGGTTCGACAACTCAAGAAACGCCCGGTAGACCAAGTTAAGGTCCAGAGGGACAAGTATAGTCTTGGATTGGCTGCTTGGGAAGACATAGAGACCATATGCCAGAAATACCCTAACTTGTGTTGATTTTGAAGCACTTAAAACCTTATTTGTATATTTTTATTTATTTTGGCTGGATACTTGAGACTATCATTTTTCACAATTCTATAACTATGAAAAGTTACCAGTAAGAATGATATTTCAAATTATTATGCTTAATGTTGTTGGTACATGTATACCAATATAAAGTATGTTATATGCTTAACATTGCTGATACATGGATACTAATATGAATTATGTCATGGATGTGATGTCTATACATTTTATTTTACGTATCAAGATGAACGATGAGATGGAATGAAAAGAATGACTACACTTGATTACTTAAATGTGAAAGCTAACTTAGAGATATATTGGCTAGACATAGCCAAATATGTTATATGTACTCGAAGACCAATATCATAAATGGCAACATATTAGGAATGCACAAAAACTATTATCTTAATACAATTGGTTTTGGATATATTGATGCATATGTTATAATGTGTGAACAAGTGTTCCCATTGCAGATATTATTGTTATTGAACCGACTGCGTCATAACAAAACTACAAGAACAATTGAGGCTTAATGAGATTCCATGATAGGGTGTTGACCTTGGTCCTACTAGGAGGGGTGGAGGTGTTGCCCACTGTTTATCCTCCAAAACCTGGAGTCATGGGAGAACTGTGCGAGTCACGCTGCCCTAGACAGATGATGATGACTGCCAGATGCCTACTGGGAAATTAGGGCAATATAGTCGACGTTGTGGCTTGTCACCCTTGAGGTTTATGATTGGTTTTGCTGGTATAGTTAACGCCATGGCATATTCTAGTAGTGGACAGATAGGATGAGAGTGAAATAGATTAGGAAGGATAGGATGATTTTAGAATAGCTTGGGAGCTCAATTAGTGTAGGGAATGACTATTAAAGTTGTAAACCTATAAATGTTCAAAACACAAATTTTAAGTGCCCTCACATTAAACGAGAATTCAATCAAATGACACAATCCTTACATGATTATATTAATCGCTAAAATAATTATTAATATACTATAAAAACCCTAACTTCAGGACAAAGTTTTTTGAAGGAGGGGTGTATGTAATGACCTATTTTAAATTACAAAGAGTATAAGAATATTAGCATGCATAAGAGAGATGCATATGATAGCTACATATGCATGCATCATATGTACTGTAATAGTATACATACTAACTTATTATAAGAAAAAATGTTCAAGTATAGGGTAATGAATCAATTATTGAAGTACTAAGTAAATAATCAACCCACCATAATATAATGAATATATTGAGTGGAGTACTCAATGTGTGTATTACCATCATAATTTATAACTAGAATATATTATACAAAATAAAAAGTAAATACAATGGGTTATACAAAGTATAAAGGGGAATATAATATATATTGCACAAAAGAGAAATTATAACATATATATATATATATATATTTATTAATTTGTTATGCAAATTAAAAGAAATTAAAATATAAATATTATCTTAAGTAAAAGAAATCATAATATAGATATTTAACAATCTAAAGGAAATAAAATACAAACAAATTAATTAAGAAATACAATTCATATGGGATTATAAATAGAGTCTTGGTCGTTAAATGAAGGCGGTGCCCCAAATCTATTAACCCATCTTGTCAGAGGGTAGTGACCGCCTGCAAAATTTCGGATAATATTTTATTGAAGGCGGTGAAGAGATTGCGGGGCGAGGAAGGAACCTCGAGGATTTAAGGAGAGGAGGAGAAGTTTAGAAGGGGGAATTGAAAGTTTGTCTTTGGAGTGGAGAGAAGAATTTGTCTTTGGAGTGGAGAGAAGACAGAGGAAGAAATATAGAGAGAGCCATAGATAAAGGAGGAAGTTTGAGCAATTGTTCTTGGAGCCTTAGGCACAGGGGCCATAAGACCTCAACTTCAAAGTTTTCTAGATCTAGAAATCAGATAGATTGATCCCAAATAGGCTGGAAGGAAATGGTCGGTTTGGAAGCAGGAGTAGATTGGGAGCAACGACAACTGGAATCAATTTCAAAGGAGATTTCCAAGTATTTGAATTAAATTGGTAAATTTTGGTTAAATTGATTATTTGGTAAATTGTAAAAATCTAGCAATTAAATTTCTGGTTAATTGTAAAGTCTGGGCTTTAAATATCTCAAGACATTGTAATGCGAGTTCTAGATGAAAGTTGTTAAATGAACCTAGATTATCTTTTTATAGTGCACAGTGGATATACAAGCCACTGTACTGCATTTTGAACCATATAAGTCTGATCCATATATGAACCAAGCAAATAATGCTTCAGATCTCGGATCTTGATCTCCTTTAGGTTTAATGTCACCAGAACATGATCTTTAGCCTCCTTTTTCAGACCTTAGCTCTGATACCATGTTGAAAATCAGGAGGTTTTTCATCTTAACATTAGATTTCAATTACATGATAATTACTTGTGAGAATATTAGAATTTTTATTATTATGTTTTCTTTCTATTATTATTATTATTATTATGTTTTCAAGCAATTACCATAAAACATGAAAATCATAGAAGACAATAGAACACAAGATATAGGCTCCAAGCTAGGGCAAAACCCAAATTTTTTTCTTATAGAATCAAATCAAATGATATATCCAAGACCCATAACCACAAAAAACTTCCACCTCTAGATGCCAAGTTAAGCCTTTCTTCTTTCCAACAGATCTATCAACAAGAGATCAACAATAAGAGAAGTATCAAGGCAGATGTTCCACAAACCCTGCTCAAGAGATTTTTTTTTTTTTTTTATTTTTGTTCAGACTTCGGCCCTCCACTTCTTCTCTGTCCTCTCTGCGATATTTTCGACCACAAATCATCAAGTGTGTGTGTTCAAATGAGCTCCATCTTCCCTCTATTTATACAGTTTAGAGGGGGTGTGAATAAACACGTCCATTGGGGTAGATTCGACTTGTCATATAGGCTGACTTGGCACTTAAAGGGTTTTTTGACCCAAAATTACATATTTAAAAATTCTTTTTCTTTTTCTTTTACAATATGTCCAAATAGGACTTTGACTCAAAAACCTAGAAGCATGAAGAACATGTTTGTCTAGAAAATAATAATAATTTTTCTTTTTCTTTTCTTTTGCTTTTTACATCAAATACATAATGGTACAAATTATGAAGACCGAAACTAGTTACATTCTTCAACAAATACAACAAAATCTGGAGATATTCCAGTTGATCAAACCTTCCAAAATCTATCCTTCCATTCTGTTGGCTGATTTTGATCCTTCTCCCTTACTGTCGCTTGCACTCCTCAACTCTGCACACTTGGATGAAAGTCCTTCTCCACCCAATCACTGAGATCTCACTATCTCACTGTCTTGCGCTCACTTGATGTATCTTTCCCTTAGCATAGCCTTCCTTTTATAAGTTTGAATTATTGACCAAATCCCCAACTGTAATCTCCAAAGTGATTGATGGTTGAGATTAGATCTCAACATCACTTGAGATCTATAGTTGAGATTCATCTAATTCACTAATGCAAATAAAATAACCATTGCATTTCATTAGATTAACTCGATTTTTCTTATAAAAGGAAATTATTTTAATAATTCCTTTAATTAAAGTAATTTGCTAAGGATAAAGGTCCGTTGGATGACTTTGACATGTCTAGACACTTAGACTTGTGCAGAAGTACATGTCCAATGCTATTATCATCAACACATTATTGTAAAATCCCAAAACAATTGATACTAGAAGTTAAAAATTGTTAATTTAGGTATGTTCTATGCTTCGAGCAATTTATTTCAATTTTCACAGTTAGCTCAATATCTTTTCCAGATTAGCAATCACATCAGCATTAAAGTAAAGTGCAGATAGAACATAAACATAAATCGCAGAAGACAAGCCAAGACAAGAAGACACAAGATGTGGCGCTAGCCAGGGACAAACCCCAATGTGGGGAAACCCTTGATCAATTCTTCTTATATGTTCTTAAATAGTTCAACAGAGAGAGAGAGATAGTATGTTTACAACAGAAGTCAACACTTTGACTTATCTAGATAAGAGCATAGATCATTTCTAAGAAGATGATACATGAGATTAATTTAAGAATTGCTACTTCAACTGATTCTCCAAGGTGAATCCTTCACCTATCGTTGTGCTGCATTTCGTCATCATGCTGCACCTCACCGTGCTGCACCATGTTGCACCCATCATCACTATGCTGCATCTCATCATGCTTCATTAATCATGACTGTACCAATCACGGTACTGCATTATGTGCCATTGCTGCAATATGTTGCCATCCTGACCTATGTGTTGGTTGCACCTTGCTTGCTTGTTCTCCCTAGCATGCTTGTTGTCCTTAGCATGCTTGTTGTCCTTAGCATGCTTGTTGTTGCATGCTAGTTGTCCCTTGCATGCTAGCTGTAACATTGCATGCTTGGTGTATTTGCTGCTAAGTACCATACAACTGTCCCAATGTTAGTTAGTTGTCCCTTGCATGCTACTCTCCTTTGGAGACAGATGCTCGAGCTATTTCGGCAGTTCCCGATAGTTCTAGCACTTCCGGCTGTTCCAGGTAGTTTCGGCAGTTCTGGTTGTTCCCAGCTGTTTTGGCAGTCCCGGCTTTTCCGATAGTTTTGGCTTTTCCAGCAGTTTTGGCTTTTCCGGCAGTTTCGGCTTTATGCCCTCTGGATCAGGGCAACATTATTCCTTAGGATCTCTTCTCCTACTAAAACCCAAAGACAAGTAGAGAGAGGAAGAGATCCCAAGTGTGTTGAAATGACTTGAAGGCCACCTCTATTTATACTAAAATGTTGAGCACATGTGGGGTTTATTTGGTTGCTGGCCGACCTTGACGAATTGTCTTATAATGCAAATAAATTCATAACTCCATGAATACTTATCGGAATCGGATGATCTTTAGATCAATCCTACACCTCTCTATGAGAGGGATCTAAGAAAAATATCAGTTGCCATAAATAAGATGACCCACATGGAGTTTGGCCCTAGTTGCCAATTTTAACACTCCGTCTCAACTAGGGGAACTCCATCCGTTGATCCATATGTCCGATTGTGCTATCTCTGCTCTTAGTGCCCTACACTGCTCTACTCTTCTCTGATTTGCTGAGCTCTGCTTTGATCTGCTGAACCATGAAGAAGAAGAATTGATCGAGAATGTCTCATACCATTCTCTACTGACCCGAAGTCAGTTTCATCTGAAGAGAGTGTGTCACATCACTCTTACTGACCCGAAGTCAGTTTTATTGATCCTAGATCAATATCACAAGAGAGTGTGTCAAACCACTCATACTGATCCCAGATCAGTTTCATTGATCCCATATCAATGTCACAAGAGAGTGTCTCAAAACACTCATACTGATCCTAGATCAATGGAGGTCATCCTAGCATAGGGAGTATGGTAGATACAGCGATGCGTCCATTGATAGTACTACTATGGTCCCTATCCTCATTTCCCTGCTCATTGATCAGATGAGAGGTACTTCCCATGAGTCCCAAAGTGCATGGGTAGGATGCCTTGACAGGAGAACTAATCATCCTGTCCATAGGAGAGCGAATCATCCTGTCAGTGGATGCCACAGAGAACTAATCATCCTGGCCCACAGGAGAACTAATCGTCCTGTTCCACAATCGCCACGGAGAACAAATCATCCTGGCCCACAGGAGAACTAATCATCCTATTCCATAGTTGCCACGGAGAACAAATCATCCTGGCCCACAAGAGAACTAATCATCCTGTTCCACAATTGCCACGGGAGAACTAATCATCCCGGCCCACAGGAGAACTAATCATCCTATTCCACAGTTGCCACGGGAGAACTAATCATCCCGGCCCACAGAAGAACTAATCATCTTGTTCATAGCGCATCACCAGGGGAGGGTGAGTCGCCATGTGGTCGTATGTTGCTCCAGTAAGTACCCCAAGCCCCGAAATCTCCCAGAGCTCAATGCATGCATCATGCAAGACCCTTATAAGGTCTCTCAACGACTCCAAGTCGTTCAGGAAAGTCACAGATTTGACCTTTCCCGGGGCTTTGACAAAATGTTTGCGACCTGTACATTAGTCTCAATGCGATGGAGCCTCCTCGCTCATCGACTTACCATATCACAGATAACACAGTATTTGATGTCTATTTGTTGGAGCAATCATTGAATATGGGATTCCTTAATAATCGAAATCCCCCTCTGGTTGTTACAGAGAATCACAGTTGTATTCATCATGTGTACAAACAAATCACTTAAGAGCTTCTGCAACCATGCAGCTTCACACAAGATCATACTTGTAGCTATGTATTCGGTCTTGGCGGTGCTTATAGCAACCAACTTCTGCTTCCTGCTCATCCATGATATCGAAGCAGAATCCAAAGAGAACCAGCGCTGAGAAGTGCTCTAGTGATCCTCCACGCTGCTTGTCCATTCAACATTTGAATAATCATGCAGTTTCATATTTTCGACAGTGTATCTCAATCCATGAGAGATTGTGCCTGAAGATATCTCAGAAGATTCTTGGCACCAATCCAGTGAAGCTCAACCAAATATGGGCTCACCATGCTAATTGCAAAACATATGTCCGGACGGAAGTTCACCAAGAACATCAATGCGAATGAGTTTATGAAACTCAAAGGCATTTCCCAAATCTGGTCCGACATCACTACCATATGAAAGTTAAGATCCTTGAGGTAGTCACAGGCTTGCAGTTTATCATTCCACATCCGGAATCCAACTCCCTCTTACTTCTGCAAATGAGAGGGTCTGCACCTATCAGAAATAGGTCGTCCTCATAAGGTGCCAGTATGAGAGGTCTATCATCCACAACCTTCAGGTAATGGTTTGGATCGGTTTCACTCTTAGTGAATCTCAACTTCATTAGACAACTATCAATCCTCTCATACTACGCCCAGGGTGTTTTGCTTCAAGCCATAGAGGGCTTTCTTCTACCTGTATACATGAGATTCCTGATCATGAATCTCAAACTCCTCGGGTTGTTCCAAACCTGTAGACCTGCTGCATGAGGGGAATAGTCCCCTTATAAGATTTTCCTTCTGTACATCTCAGACATGTACCTTCATGCTCTACTTGAATTCAGACATCCCTATCACCATTTGACTCACATCAAGTAGGGCCCCATAGGTAGACCTTTGGTGTTATAAATGCGATATGTCAATTGACATGATCCCTAATGGACCATCCTGCAACTTGATACAAATTGCGAACCCTGAACCCATGAGAAAAAGCATCTTTGAAAATTATATTTTTTAACACGTACCTTTCCATCGATGAATGCCACCCTGAAACCTTTGACTTCCATTTCCGAGATGGACACTAGGTTCTTCTTGCGATCAGGTACATAAAACAGATTCTGTAAATGAATCGAGTTACCCTTATTCAATTGAGAGTTAACATTCCCTACACCCTTTCTGGGATAGGTGGCATCGGCTCCAAGTATAATCCCACGATTGTTTCCATCTCTACCAAATTAGAGAGTGCACCCATCTATCCGATGAAGTGCCTTGAAGCACTACAATCTATAAGCCAAATTCCCAAAGAATCTGAAGGAGAGGGCCAATACAAGATAACGCTTCTTTATCTTATCAGAAACAACATTTGATTCTTCATACCTGGGGTTCCTTGCTTTCTATGAAGAGTCGGCATTTCCTTGTTGACCTGCATTACCTGTCATTCCTTTGATCATTGAAGATATCCCTGGAATGATTGTTATCATCATCAAGTGATGTGTCCCTGCCATTTGGACACTCCTTCGCATAATGGCCGAACTAGTTATCTGCCTTTCCTTCCACCCTGAGATCCGGTCTTCCAATGAAGTGATCTTTAGGTAGGCCATATTCCGCTGTGTCATTCTGATAATATCTCTGCTTCGACTTCACCCTTGGTGAATTTGAAGAGGGATGACGAATCCATTGATCCTTTTGTCCTTTCCCAACTGTCTTCGGTGATTGCTCTTTCACTCTTGCTTGGGCATTGTCCTCACCTCAGCTCTGATACCATGTTAATTTTAGGTATGTTCTATATGCTTAGAGCAATTTATTTCAATTTTCACAGTTAGCTCAATATCTTTTCCAGATTAGCAATCACATCAGCATTAAAGTAAAGTGCAGATAGAACATAACATAAATCACAGAAGACAAGCCAAGACAAGAGGACACAAGATGTGGCGCTAGCCAGGGACAAACCCCAATGTGGGGAAACCCTTGATCAATTCTTCTTATATGTTCTTCAATAGTTTAGCAGAGAGAGAGATAGTACGTTTACAACAGAAGTCAATACTTTGACTTATCTAGATAAGAGCATAGATCATCTTTAAGAAGATGATACATGAGATTAGTTGAAGACTTGCTGCTTCAATTGATTCTCCAAGGTGACTCCTTCACCTATCATTGTGTTGCATTTCATCATCATGCTGCACCTCACTGTGCTGCACCATGTTGCACCCATCATCACTATGTTGCATCTCATCATGCTTCATTAATCATGATTGTACCCATCACTCTATTGCATTATGTGCCATTGCTACACCATGTTGCCATCCTGACCTATGTGTTGGCTGCACCTTGCTTGGTTGTTGTCCCTTGCTTGCTTATTGTCCCTAGCATGCTTGTTGTTGCATGCTAGTTGTCGCTTGCATGCTAGCTGTAACATTGCATGCTTGGTGTATTTGCTCCTAAGTACCATACAACTGTCCCAATGTTAGTTAGCTGTCCCTTGCAAGTTGCTCTCCTTCGGTACAGATGCTCCGGCTGTTTCAGCAGTTCCCGACAGTTCTGGCTGTTCCCGACAGTTCCGACAATTCTGGTTGTTCCCTGCAGTTCCGACTTTTCCGGCAGTTCCGACATTTCTGACATTTCCGACTTTTCTGGCAGTTTCTACTTTTTTGGCTTTTCCGACAATTCCAACTTTTTCGGATTTTCCGACAGTTTCGGCTTTTCCGGCAGTTTCAACTTTTCCGGTAGGTTCAGCGTTTCCGGCAGTTTCGGCTTTTCTGGCTGTTCTGGCTTTTCCGACATTTCTGGCTTTTCTGACATTTCTGGCATTTCCAGCTTTTCTAGCAGTCCCGGCTTTTTCGGCTTTTCTGGCAGTTCCATCTTTTTTGACAGTTTAGGCTTTTCCTGCAGTTTCGGTTTTTCCGGCATTTTCGGCATTTTCGGCTTTTCCGGCAGTTCTTGCTTTTTCGGCAGTTCCAACTTTCTACCCTTTGGATCAGGGCAATGTTATTTCTTAGGATCTCTTCTCCTACTAAAACCCAAAGACAAGTAGAGAGAGGAAGAGATCCCAAGTGTGTTGAAATGACTTGAAGGCCACCTCTATTTATACTAAAACGTTGAGCACATGTGGGGTTTATTTGGTTGCTCGCTGACCTTGACAAATTGTCTTATAACGCAAATAGATTCATAACTCCATGAATACCTATCGGAATCGGATGATATTTAGATCAATCCTACACCTCTCGATGAGAGGGATCCAAGAAAAATATCAGCTACCATAAATAAGATGACCCACATGGAGTTTGGCCCTAGTTGCCAATTTTAACAAAAAGACAAAGACTTAACAATTAAAACTGACATATTATAGAGTAATAACATTCTTAAAAGTCTTGAAGCTGAATTTATCGTAGTTTGGTGCTCGTCTATAATCGAATTCTAGTAGTATGATTTGATTTTCAGGTAATAGAGTGCCTTCTTAAGAGAGCTTGTCTAATGATTGGCTCAATTTCCTGAAGATATGGGAAATTTCACTTTGAACAAATAAGCCAGTGGTCGCATGAAGATGGTCAGTTAGAGGGCCTTAAGTTGATATTATGTAGTTGGAAATTGCTAGATACATGGTTGATGTCCAGTTCGTAATTTGCATATACTTCAAGGGTATCTTATCCTTAATGTAGTGAGAACTTTAAAAGTAGGAAGAGAGCCATAAACTCAATGAGAATATTGTTGAAGAAAGTGTAACTAGGTTCGATATTTACAAATGTAACTTTGATCTTTGCACTTGTCAAGAAAAAGAAATCTTGTTTGTTGTAAATTATAAGAATGAGTTTTTTGCTCATTCCATAGGTCTAGGAAAATCAAAGAGTCGAAGATATGTAAAGATCTCTTCTTGAGCATATGTGTAAATATATATTCTAGTCTAAAAGGCCCTCCAAGACAAGCACAATCCTCCAAAGACAAGCACGAAGATGTCTGCCAGCTAAATGATGAAGAAAGGAAGTCATGTCGGCCTCGAGATGATGAAGAAAGGAAGTCATGTCGCCATAGAGATAAATATAAATGACAAGTCGGCTAACAAAGGAGACACAACACTTCAGGTGGACATGTCAACTCAAATACAAGGACAAACTACTATATATAGGAGTCTGCACCCTCGCATTTGGTCAAGAAGATCCTCGCACTCCTCTCTAAAATCTTGGTCAAGTTTAATGGTTACAGATGTCTTGGAAAAGGTGCAGGACAATGTTTCGGTTAGCGAAGGATCCCTCTAGATTTTCGGATGAAGATGATTGTTGTATACTCTCATATACCCTTGTTGTTTCAGATGAGAATGATCGCTGTATACTCTCATATACCCTCGCTATTTCAGATGAGGATGATTGCTGTGTACTCTCACATACCCTCATAGTTTCATATAAGGATGACTGCTGAACATACATAGCTACACTCTCAGTCAAGGTGCAGTCATGACCCTAACGTGGTCATGATCTCGGTAAAGGCTACAAGAAGACAATTATGATGTCGGTTAATCAAAGGACAACTCTCCAATACATATCTCAACATGAAGATCTATTTGATGAAGACTTCGGTGAAGGGACAACAAAAATGTTGCAACAGTAATGAAGTGATGCAGTAGTGATGATCTCTGGTGCAACAATGAAGTGAGGATTGGTGTCTTGATCTTGGAGTGGCCTAGTAGGCCTAGGGTCATGGTCTTGGTGTTCGTCAGTTGGAACTCCATAAGAAGAATTATGTGCGGGTTTTCCTCTCCAAGAGGGAGAGCTTTTGGCCCTGGCAGAAAGCCAAACATCTTGTGTTCTTGTCTCTTTGTTTTGGTGGTAGTTTGATGAAACTAACACACACACACACTAATAATAAGAAGAAGATCAAGCTAAGATAAAGTGAAAGAGCACATAAAAAATTGTTATCAAGTCTAGAAGAATCACATTAATCCCACTTGCCCTAGATTCTTCAACAATTATTAGTATCCTCCCTTCTTTTACTTTGAGATGAAATAAATGGTAATAAGAAAAATGTAAAACAAAACCACATCCATATTATCCTAGCATGCACCATTGAAAAAGCACCATGCCTTGGACTTGTCCACCTTGAACTTGCCCCACAACCCTTGGTTGCATTTGAAGAATGTGAATAAACCTAGGACCTGAGTAGATGTCTTAAAAGATGGAACAAACCTTTCTTCAAACTAACTTACGTGCCAGCTAAATTCCCCAAAGGACTGAGATAGCAAGTGCCCAAAAAGGCTTCAAATATGTGTTGGATAACCATCTATTGAATCAAACTTCTATAGTATCCTTATTCCATAAGTTTGTGAGGCCCAAGTGACCTTCAAGGCCCCTTGAAATTTGCCGAGAATAAGTATAAGACAAAATATATGCACAATTGTTTCTTCACTGCTCCTACGAGGAAGACAAATACCAGGCCCCTCCTTGTTCTTTTCCTTAAATTTTCGAGGTCAATACCATATTATCAATAACATGCCACAAATAAAATGAATTTTGGGTGAGCTTTGACTTTCCATAGTTTCCTCTGCCACCAAGCTTCATTATCCATCCTTGGACCAAATTGGGCCTTATAACCCAATTTAGTTGAAAACTGCCTCTAACCATATTTCCCCCCTAAATAAGTTCATCCTGAAGTGGATCAAGTCTAATATATGCCCTCTAAAGTGTGGGTATGTAGTTATTCGGATCTCTAGCTCACTCACCTGTCATGTTTAAATTAGCAGTGATCAACCGACCTTCTGAGTAGATGGTGGTGATTACTAGATTTAACATTGAATTTAATGTAAATTTCCCAATCATTTGAAAATGGTAAATCAATTCTTTAGAAACAAAGATATTTTTGTTACAATCAATTATAGCATCAACACCTGCTTTGACTTGTGATCCTCTGCCAATTTTCTATGTTATGAAGGAACCCATCACAAGAAAATCCAAGGTCAATGTTTTCCATTGGTTTGAAACATTTTGGATGCTTCTCATGTCTCTCCTAAACCAATTCATTATTGTAACACGATCTACTTTTGAATTAAAATTCATCTCCACAAACTTTCTTTAGATCATATTCCATAGTGATTTTGTAGCATGGGACTATCCAAACATGTGTATACTTTAAACGCCCCCTCCTAATTCCTTCAGGGCTACAATTTTTCTCCAATTTACCCAGTGGGTACCCTTATATTCACTACTACCCTACCATTGGAAGTGAAACAATACTTCCTAATATTTTTAAGATTCCTTTTGGGATATGTGCTAGAGTGTGCCAGTATATAGGAACAATCTCCAACACAAACTTCACTAGAACTAAATGTTCTCCTTTTGAAAAGTATCTATTGCACCATTGTGAGATTCTTTTTTTCCACCTTCTTGGTTAGCCAAAACTAGTCATTCTTCACATGGTTATTTGGTTTCAGATAGATAGATACTTTACCCTTGCATTGATGTCTGAAGCCTAGAAGGGCAAATATTGAGCAACAATTGCATCAAGTCCATCATTGGGCTTATATGGATAAATAGCAAATTTAGTCTCATTGATACTCGTTTCGGTTTTTTTTTTTTTTTTATAAAGTAGGAGAACATACCAATAGGGATTGAGCTCTAAATATCATCGATGAACATAAGATGTGTGAGTCTCTATTGCTTGCCAACCCTTATATACGAAAGAGTGAATAGAAATAATGGATTATATGAATGTGGGAAGGACTTATTAGCCACCACCTGTGGGTAGTGTATATGGGAGAAATTTTTTCTCCCAGATGGTCCTCAGCCGACAACCAACAACGACTTGCAGCGCCTAGATAGCTCGATGTGCCATTTTCATCGCCACCTGAGCCAACCATGTGGTCCCTTGCGCATCTGTTATGAATGTATGTTTGAAGGTGGGCCTCTCGACCCCAAAGGTATGTGTTTTCATTGGTATAGTTGAGTAGTTTTCCTTACTTTTCATGGGTACTTTTGGGCATGAATGGGTGGGGGTATACAGCGGAAAGAGTGAGTTAGGTTTGTATTCTTGTCTCCATTGCCCGGTTTCGTGGTTACCCTTGTATCCTAGTCCCATGGGATCTCCTTTACTGGTCATTAACTTTAGGGTTGGCACTACATGGGAAATCCCGCTTTTGGTTGCATGGTCCCGCTTCCCGATACCACCTACATTACTCCCTCTCCACTTATCTGAGCCACATTCATCTCTTTTCCCATCTGGGTCCACATGCGTCCACTGGCTCCACATAGGGTTAGCCTCCCCCTCTCCTTGTCCACACCTTGGGTCTGGCCTAGAACAATCCCCCGAAGGTTGATGCGGATAAAAAGAAAGTAAAAAGCATAATTTGGACACTCTCAACAAGAAATGTACCACAAAATGCAAAAGGTGGTAGGGACATACAAATTTAGCACGTGGGCAAAAGCCAAACATGAGCTCTACCCCTTACTCATGGCCATCACCTTGGTTCCTATGGGCCCTAGATGAGCCCCCCCCATCATTAAGGAACCCATGATTGTCCCAACCCCTGGTGGGTGATGAACTGCCCCACCTCAAGGGGGTATCCATTGCTATATATTACACATCATGCTCTCCATCCCATGGAGCCCCAAGCAATTATGAAGAAAAATCAATAAAAGGAAAAAGGCATATGAAGAAGGGTGGAAAAACAAAGGTCGGGGTAACTCATGTACCACAATTTGCTCCCTCCTACACTCATATACCTAGGTGTGGGCTTCCCTTATTATAGCTACCCATGCACCTTGACATGTGGTCTGGATGATTCCCTTGATCCCCCACTCCATTCCATTATTATATCACTTGCCACCTACCTCTTAAAGGATGTACTATGGACATGCCACCCCCTTTAGAGGTTGAAACCACCTAATAGGGTCCTTGGTTAACCCCTTATTGAGCTTGGAGACACTTGTACATGCCAAAGCCCACTATGGAAGGGCATGCCACCATGAAGTGCCCCATTGATCCCATGATTTGTAAGCATTATTACTTGATTATTCTAATGATTTGTTGTATTGGAGGGCAAGGGGATGCATTGGATCTTATGCAGGATTGCAGGTGGGTCTTCATTTAGGGCTTGGTCTCCCTATACGGGGTCCTAGCCCTCCAGAGGGCCACATTGGCACTTGTAGGGTGAGCATTGAGAGCCATGGGCCTCCACCATAGCAGATATTACTTCATGGATCCCCAACAACGTTCATTGATTGCTCGTGTTCCACCTTTTGGATGAGGATGATGCACCTGGTCCACCATGCCCAACTGGCTCCACAGTTGCACCATACACTTGGCAGATGTTCTAGGATGCCTCTCGTTGCAGAGGGAGGGCTTATGTCATTACTCCAACCCTTACAGATGGTCTATAGGCATATTTAATCCATTTGGAGACCCATGTGGATGTCCTTGTGTCTCCACACTCACTTGGGAGCACCACAGGTTCTTGATTGGATAACAAGGGGCCAATCCCTTGTCCGCTATGTTTGGAGTCCATATCTTCATCATGGCACCCTTTGGACTTCTTTAGGGCTCTTCAAAGGCCCAATGACTCACTTTGTTGATCATTTGACCCTCTTGAGAGGATTATCTTTACATTATTGAACTATTTGGTGGGCTTGTCACCAAAATTTTTGTTATTATGCACATTATTTTATTTTAGGGGCTCAATTAGGCCTAATTAGCTAAATCGAATTCATTAGAAAGTGTATAAATGCAAGTGTGATGAATCATTTTGATCATCATCACTTCGATTGGATCATTCTCTCTTGTGAGTCTTTCGCTATTCTTTTTAGAGGACGAAATTGGATGAATGGATGAGTTTTGATGTTTGGATCTCCTCATTTTTGTCTTGGAGCTTCACTATTGGCATATAATGATGATTGGATATACTCTTTCTTACATGTAAGTACTCTTTTAATGCTATTTTGTTACTTTCTTATTGTCACATGCATGTTGTTGGGGATTTTCGTTATACTAGGTTGAATTTACTGCTTTTCTTATGCGAAATTGTGGAAATTTGTCTTTTTATAGCGTTGCATCATGTCATGGGCCATGTATGAATGAGTGAATGTTCCTAGAGATATTTTGTCGAGTGAATGTTCCTAGAAATTTTGTCTAGATAAGTCATCATATATTGCATATGGAAGTGTAAAGACCTTGAACCAATTGTCCCATGCCCTAATTCCCATGCGAAATTGTTCTAGAGGCCTCCTTGACTAAGTGAATTCATTCCAAGCATTTAAACATCCTTGACTCCATTTCTCCCAAAGGATTAGGCATTGATCCTCCATAGATGATCACCTAAAAGAATATCTTTCTCACCTTCTCCCTTTCTTTCTAGGCCTAGCCCCAATAGGTGACCTAGGCAATCAAATTTCTCACGATTCGCCCACTCAAAAAATTCGATCTCTTGCTCGCTACTGTGCTATTGTGTCTCCTATAAGCCCTCTAAATTTGAAGTAGTTCTGACGATGGGATCTTGGGATATTCCAAGCCCTAGCTCCGAGATTGATTCTTTCCCTTGGTTTCCCTTGGCTAGTGACCTCATTGGGATCATTGCATCAAAATTAGTGAAAATTTCCCCTTTGATCCCCTTCTTCCCTTCAATTAGGTTAAGAACACCCTTGATTGATCAACTTTACACCCTTGATTGATTAATTCTACCCCCTTGACCTAATTCTGGGTCCACTTGGTCCCGTTTGGTCCCACAACTTACTGAAGATAATTTCACAAAGACCTTTTGGAAACTAAGTTTTCACAAGGGTTTCTAGGACTAGCTCCCTCCCTTACTAGTCTCATTTGCAAACCCTAGCCCTTGAAATCCCCTTGGCCCTTGGAGAGCCTTACACCTTGCTTCTCAAGCAAGTAAACCATGCAATTGAGTCTCTCTTGTGAATAAGCCTTAGGGATCACTCTTTAGTTCTTCATTGATTCATCCATCTAGTGATCCCCTTCGTAGGTCTCCTCCCATCAGTGAAAGTCCGTAAAGAGTAGGGAGCCTTAGTCGAGGTGACAGTGGGCTATTGCTCCATTGTTGCCCTATAATAGTAGTTTCCCTTTTAGGATCCCCTCCTAGGACCCTTGCTAGTTTGAGTGGTAACATGACTCTCTCCTTCCTTTATATATATAGGAGTGAAGCGAGGCCAATAATATAATGTGGGCCAATGCCCTTACAAGCAACCTACAATAATCAAATGTAGGCTCACACAAGTGAAGTGCTCCAATCTAAGGGTACACATATTAGGCTCCAATGTGATGTCTTACACAATTAGGGCTCCAAGATGATGTGGCTACACAAGGTGTGTCCACAATCCTTTGCCACAAGCCGACACAGGCTCCATCACTCCCCCTAAGCTATGTATTCTACTGGGTCGTCTACCTTTGCATGGACAATATCGCAACCCAGGCATCCCCAAGCCTCCATACAATAATTTGAGCCACCCCATAATATGAAGGGGTTATTGCACTCCTTCAAGATGCATAATGTTACTCCTCCAAAGTATGGTGTTTTTCAAGCCAAAAATTCTTTTTGTGTGGCCTATTGTTGCAAAATCTAGTAGGCCCTGTGTAAAGCCTCACCGGACGAGGGGCTAGATCTTATGGCAACAAAGAGGAAGGGTTGCCATTGTTACCTTAACAACCTTCCTCCTACTCTTTGGCGGGATTTAAACCACAAGGGAGGCTTCCCTAAATCACCTATAAAGATACTTTAATACTAGGGCTCAAGGTGATGAGTTTTAAAAGGTCTAAAGTTGGATAAAGCATTGGCAAGGCAAAAGATGGCCTAGGTTCTCTATGAGAGGGTTCAAGTACTTTAAGCCTAGACAATTGAATGGGTTGCTATAAGTTAGGGTTTGGATGATATTCAATAATATGGCTTTCAATGTCATATAGTAGCCTTAGAGATGGCCTAAAAATGATATTAATCAAGAAAGGAACAAGACTTTCTAATAGAGATTAGGTTTAGGCTAAGGTATATAGTTCTATGGCTGTTAGATATGCATAAACAAGAAAATGGAGGGCCATCAGCCATTTTGAGGTATATTAGACCATGCCTTGTGCTATATTTTTCTTGTAGACAATTTATAGAGGCAAATCCTAAATTATGAGCCGCCCATATGCAATCAAATGACACTTTTATGCATAAATCTGCCCTAGAAACCCTAGCGGATGCCTTAGCCGTCTAGGAGAGAGAAAATGAGATAGGATTTATTTAGTTTTATGGTGATCAACGCACTCTTAAACTGACGCCTTATCCTACTAGGGTCCAATATGTTGAGAAATCTAGGGCATGGAAAGTTAAAATATTTCTCTACTTGATAATTGCTTGTGATATACTTTTACTTCTTAGCTTATAGTCTTTTCTTCGTTATGTTATTATTGTGTTCTTTTCATTAAGACAATTATCAATATGCAGAATAAAAGACAAGTGACACAATATGTAGGCTTGTCAGCCAAAGCCAAAACCTCTCACCTCTTGAGAGGAAAACCCGATCAAAATTCTTCTTCTAGATCTTCAATTAAGTACCAAGACCATGACACAAACCCTTGACTCTAGTATCCTCCCAAGAACCTTGTCACTAACCTTGATGCTCAACCTCTTCCTTCTCTTGACTTCCTTCTTGATCTTGAACTTCTCTTCTCGGCTCTTTCTAGAGAAACTTTGTCTTTATTCTTTAATTGCTTCTTCTCGACTTCCCCTAGAGAATCTCGGTCTCTAGGCTTTCACTGATCTTCTCTAGAGAAACTCGGTCTCTAGGTCTCTACCTCGGTTACCCAGAACAAGTGCACTAGAAGAAACCCTTTCTTCGTTGATCCCAGAAGAAACCTCCATCGCTGCCCCAAAAGAAATTCTTCTTCGCTGCCCTAGAAGAAACCTTCTCTTCGTTGATCCCAGAAGTAACTCTACTTTGCTGTCCCCAGAAGTAACTCTTCTTTACATCTCATTACATTAAATCATAATTACATGTCATTATGAAGATCGAACCTAGTTACACTTTTCAACACTCCCTCTTAACTAGGGAGGTATTCATAATGGTACTTGGACTTTCTCAATCTGAAGAATTTCTCATAAGAAGAATTCGGATTGGTAACTCATTTGTATAGCATCATATCAACCAACATTGTTACATAGCAAGGCCTTGACTAACAACTCCTTATCTCCACAAGATCTGAGCTCAATGCTGGCAAGACCAATGATTTATAGACACTCTCATCATTATCTCTCTAAGAACATACCCCACCCAGGTTCTCCCAGGGTATGTTCCATGAGGACTATTATTATCTTGGACTCCCCAACCCTCAAGAATATCGGTCCTCCACGACTACTCTTTTTGTTGGATGCCCTATCTCATCCTCAAAGAGCATCAGATGCCAAATGATTACCCAATCCTTCATTTTGTCTTCCCAGGTGAAGACCAAAATGTTATCTCCAACTCTCCCTCTCAAATAGGGAGGCCATATTTCAATAAGGAATGTACTTATTCCTACAAAAGGAATGTACCTAAGCTCCCTCTCGGCCTAGGAATTTCCAAGTTTCTTCCAAGTAAGAAACTTCTTTTTCTGGCTCCCTCTTAACTAGGGACCTACAACAACTCCTCACGTGGAACAACCAACTGCTTGAAGAACTCTCTTCTTTGATATCATCAATTTCTTTTGTCATGTAGTCTTCATCTTTCAGGAACTTCTTCATAGGGCACAAACCATCCATCACTTTCATCCATGAGTTCGTCATGCCCTCATTTCATTAGAAAGTGATCCATTAGATTTTCCATTTGGCCTTTGCTTTATGTCATTCTGCCTTCATGCCATATTTTTCGGAAGGATCTTACATCCACAGATTTTCCCTTTGGCAGTCCTACATAAGCCCATCCAGATATTAGTTCAAAAATAATAAATGAACACTTTTAATCACTTTGAATGACATCTTCTTGTAGGTATCAGCATCCTGCATGCAGATTGATACATTTCCCACAAATATCTATTGTCAAAGGTCTCTATCTTTTTCCGACTTCCATCAGAGTCTTCATATCTTCCAGGAGATATTCTAGTCAAATCTTCTTGGACTTCGGATGTTGAATGCCTTCTAATTTTGTTGCATATTTGCACGATCTCTTCCTTTCTTTTCACACTTCATTCCTAGGAGCTGCCAATCAGAGTTCGTCAATTGTAGCCAACTTCCTCATGATTCATATGAGAACATATTATGTTGATTTCATCTGGTGTGACTTATGCTTCTCTGCGATCTTTCAGAGGAGGAGATCCCTTCGTCTTTTGATCATATTTCCCAAGATGGAAATAGTGATCCATATTATCTGCAACCATATGACATGACTTTCATAATCTATGTAAGCATACATACCTCATCTTTCCTTTTGGTCATCCAGACTTCTTGTAGCAGCTTCAAAAGACATTTATCCTTTAGACCTGCTTTCCTAATATGTCATCATACCATTATCTTTTTAATCCCACGAGTTGGAATTCCTGTTGAAACTCTTGCTTCCTTTCTAGATCAGTGAATCCTTTGATAAGGATTCCATTGTAGAAACTTGAGGATCTTTCATATCCTTACTCGATAGATGTTTCCTTGTTGACTCTTGTATGATGATTCTAGTCGATGATGACCTCTACTTCTTTCTATAAGAATCACTTGAGGTTTCAATGAGGTTCCCAAGAGCTCCCATTCATCGTAAACAATAGTATTTATTCCATACATTCTTTCTACTTACCATGTTAAGAGCTCTTACTTCTAATGCTTCTATCACGATGCTATTTTCTAATCGGATGCATCCTATTTTATATTTCTTTCTATCTATAAATTACAAGTGAAAAGTACCTTTGAGTGAAGAAGATTATCTCAGTCGTAGTATAGATCTTTTGTTTCTTCATTCTTAAACTTCTTTGTCTCGGGCTCTTTCACTATTTCAATAATGTGGGCTTCGTCCCTATCCCTCTTGTCCTTACTACATTTAGGACAATCTCTTCTATAGTGCCCAAGTTCTTGACTTCCATAGCATCTTACCTTAGCCATGTTCTTCCTTTTCTTTTGAGGACCAAATTTTCCAAATTTTTCTTTTCTTCTTGCTTTAGTATCATATGCTTGATTCTGCTCATTTGGTCCAACATTGACCTTTGCCTTCAGTCTGGTTTCTTTGATCTTACAAAGTGACCATAGATCTTGAAATGGAGTAGTCTCTTTCTTTCCATATAAACTTGAAGTGAAGTTAACCCATTCTTTTGATAGTGCATTTAGTACCACTGTGGTCATCTCTCTATCAGACATGACTTCTCCCAGTTCTTGTAGTTGATCTAGAATTTATGATATCCTCATAAAGTATGAGGATATTCCATCTTCCTTGGATATCTTTAGTTTGTAGAGTTCTTGCCTTAAGGAGATTACTTCTCCTGCAGTACTTACGAAAAACAACTCTACCAATTTTTCATATATAGCTTTTGCAGTCTCCAACTTTGATACATATGGGATTAGAGAGTCTTTTATAGATTCTATAAGAATCCTTTGGGCTCTCACTTATCCCTTCATGAATCTAGCATGTGCTTGAGTATCTTCCTTTGGAGGCTGGGTTATTGATCCCTTGATGTGATCCATGACCTCATTCTCAAGACGATTTAGGTCTGTTCTTTTCTTCCATGCAAGGAAATTTGCAGCCCCAACCAATTTATTGCTTTCCCTTGCAAAAAACATTTTATTTTTATTAGATATAGTCAATAGACTTACTTGAGAGATTGATGCTTTCGTCCTCCTTAATCTTGATGTTGATAGAGGATTTGCTTCTTGAGAGAGAGCTTGATTCACAATCCTCCTTGAATGATTTAGACTTCCTTCTTTCTTGAAGATGGTTTCAAGACTCTTGTTGGTGTAGATTTCTTTGATCAAGGGTTTTGAGGATCTTGACCTTGGTAGCCCTTGAATCTGCTGTGATCCTTGATGTCTTCTTGATTGGATGGCTTGGTGTTCTTTGACTTGCTTTGATCCTTCTTTGAAGCTCGATTCTCGTGTGTAACTTGCTTTGAATGCCCCTTTTGACTTCAGCACTTAAGCTCTGATACCATGTTGAGAAATCTAGGACATGGAAAGTCAAAAGATTTCTCTACTTGATAATTGCTTCTGATATACTTTTACTTCTTAGCTTATAGTCTTTTCTTTGTTATGTTATTATTGTGTTCTTTTCATCAAGACAATTACCAATATGCACAATAAAAGACAAGTGACACAGAGCGTAGGCTTGTTATCCAGAGCCAAAACCTCTCACCTCTTGAGAGGAAAGTCTGATCAAAATTCTTCTTCTAGATCTTCAATTGAGTACCAAGACCATGACATAGACCCTTGACTCTAGTATCCTCCCAAGAACCTTGTCACTAACCTTGATGCTCTGCCTCTTCCTTCTCTTGACTTCCTTCTTGATCTTGAACTTCTCTTCTCGGCTATTCTTTACACTGCTTCTTCTCGACTTCCCCTAAAGAATCTCTATCTCTAGGTTTTCACTGATCTTCTCTAGAGAAACTCGGTCTCTAGGTCTCTACCTCGGTTACCCAGGACAAGTGCCCCAGAAGAAACCCTTTCTTCGTTGACCCCAGAAGAAACCTCCTTCGCTGCCCCAGAAGAAATTCTTCTTCATTGCCCTAGAAGAAACCTTCTCTTCATTGATCTTAGAAGTAACTCTACTTCGCTGTCCCCATAAGAAAGTCTTCTTCGCTATACCCAGAAAAGAGTTTCCTTCGCTATACCCGGAAGATACTCTTCTTATCCTTTCTTCGTTCTTCTCTTTGTAGCCTTTCTTCTTCACACTTCTACACCGAATGTATGTCGTGTTGCTTTTTTTCAAGTGAGCCGAGTTAGGCTATTTGTACACTTCTTCTCATGTCCTTTAGGCTGACATGATCTCAAGAGGTTAGGCCGACTTCTTCTAGCATGTTCTTCCATTGTTGTAGGCCGACTTGAAGAGGATAAGTGACAAGGTCTTGTAGGATACTTTACATAGACAAATTTGTCCTCTTACAAAGTGTAACATGACTTCATTACATGACAATGACTCTATCATTTTATGACTAGATGACAAATAAATCCTAAAGACTCTCAATGGGAGTGTTGACTCAAAAATAAAATTTCTTGCTCA
This sequence comes from Pinus tabuliformis, assembly GCA_031772625.1. Classification (NCBI taxonomy): domain Eukaryota; kingdom Viridiplantae; phylum Streptophyta; class Pinopsida; order Pinales; family Pinaceae; genus Pinus; species Pinus tabuliformis. The sequence goes on from CM062815.1 coordinate 156,699,287, forward strand.
CGAAACCCATGAAGCAAGTTAATACAATAATTTTATTTTTCTTTTTTACACCTCATTACATAAAATCATAATTACATGTCATTATGAAGACCGAACCTAATTACACTTTTCAACACGATGGAGTCTTTATGACACAAATTCAAGGGAAATATATTGATGTAGTAAGGGGGGTGCCCAGGGCATCTACTTCTAAAACCCTAAATATTGCTCTTATGAGGGGAGAAATTAAATATAGGATATGCACATTAAGAGTTTCCTTATAGGGCCTAGAGGGGACAATTTTACATGCAATACTGAAGCAAAATTTTAACAATAGTAAAGCATTTAGTCATGGCACAAGTGAAAACCCTACTTTAAACATAAAACATGCAAAATATCAATAATAAAACAATAAACTAACAAAATCCTCCACAAAGGTACTTATTTCAACCCTATAACAATGTCTCCATGCAAAAATCACATCCTCAAGCAAGTTGCACCAAGAAAGATCCCAATTTGGTCAATGTAGCGAAAAAGACTAGCTCACACTTTTTTAGAGAGGAATAGGATTCAATGTATGATGATGGGAAAATGAAATGAGAGGAGGCTCTATTTGTATGAAACCTATTCCACTATTTTTTACAATAATTCAACTAAAGAAGCCCTATTGACAAGTTCACTTTGAGTGTTCCCCAAGAAAGAGGTTACTAGCCAACCTCATAGCTCAAAAACATAACAAAAATGCCGTAAATGGCCACACGTGTGGGAGAAAATCCTCCTCAAGCATGACGTCATCCTCCTAATGAGCTCTAGATGTTAGAAAAAGGTTTCATGTGGGCTAATGAGTGCTCCATACTCTAAGATGTGTCTCCAAGATCATGGGCAAGCCTCTAAAATGCCTCTATGCCAACACGTCATCTCCATGGTGCCCAACATCACCCTCAAAGGAGCAAGAGGAGTGACGTGGCAATTTTTAACTCAAGTGTTTAGGCTCCAAAGTGATGTGCAAGCCCTTCCCTATCATCTCAAGGATGAACATCATCATCTTGGCTTCAGAACAAGTGATGCCCTCAAGGCCAACCTAGAGGCATCTTGGGTCTACTAGGCACATCATCAATATCTCCAACACTAACCTTCATGGGCTCAACATTTTAGCATTGGGGGCCTGTTGAAGTGTCAAGCATCATGTGTGGTCATCAAGTAGCCCAACTCTCTGCTCTGGATGGCCATTGTTGCATCAATAAGGTCATACTCTCTCTTTGCAATGGATAAAACAAACTGTGCTAAGAAGATCAAGTAATCACTGCAAGAAGCCTCTGCTGTTGTGAACCATATGTCAAAACCCTCTCAAGATCAAGTGAAAATCAATAATCATTAGGCACAAAAACCATGGATGCATCATAATGGACCATAATTAATGCGATGGGCACAATAATACTGCGCACAAAGATCACCTTCAAATATCTAACTAGATTGAGTCTCATATAAATGTTCCCTCCTTATGTTATGAATGGTTAGATGGATAACCCTGTTAGGTGTTTCCAGCCCCCAAGGGGAAGTGATAGGTCCCAAGTTAGCCCATCAATCCATAGGTGTATGTGTAGGTGGCAATGGAGTGGGCATGACTTCATGACAGGGTGCCATAGTGAAGTGACCAACCAATGATGGCCCAACATTTTGAGTGTATAGATGTAAGGCGGGAGAAATCGTGGAGGCATGAGTTACCCCCTTCATTAGTTTGCCTTTTCCACCCCTCTGGTTCGCCTTTAAATTTTTTATAATAATGCTTTGATTTGGGTGCATAGCTTAGGATCCCAAGGTTGCTTTTTGAGAATTAGCATTTAATACCCCTTAATGATGAGGAAGTTTATCGCTCATCAAGGTTGGGACAATACAAGAGTTCCTTGTTATAGATGGAGCATTGTGTGCTCGAGGAATCGATTGATGTCTAACAGGGGGGTAGAGCTCATGCTAGGCTTTTGCCCACAAGCGAATCAAATGTCCTAGCCATATTTTGCATTTTATCTTTTTCTTTCATTTAGGATTTCTTATACTTTTAACTTTCTTTTAGTTGCATCAATCTCTAGGGCAAAGTTTTTTGGCCCAGACTCAAGTATGAGGATGAGAGGGTGCCAATCCCCATGACCAATGACCGCTAGCTCAAAGAATGGAGATGGAACAATGGGAAAAATGGACAGTGGTAAGTATGGGATATCATGGACATGTTATTATTATCAGAGCCTCCCCCGTAGAGTCCTTTCTAAAACCCTAAGGCAATAGAGGAGGTCCCACTAAATCAGTGTCGAAGACTAGCCCCCTATGTGAAGTGAGGGAACAAGAATACAATCAAGATTGGTTAATGATCCATATCACAGCTTGATTCATATTAGTATGGTCGAAACATCAAGTAAACGCACTTGATCACAAAATGGTTGATTGATGACCTACCTTCCTTCAAGAGGGAATGCCGAATGGGAGAGAAATCTAACCGGACCAATAAGTGGAGGATCTATGGCATAATGCCATGTGCTAATCAATATGGTTGCTGGTTGGGTAGCTATCCAAGGAAGAAAAACGTTTTCTCCTATGGGTTACCCACTTTTTCATGGGTAACATCTGGCTCCAACTTAGGGACATGTGCTCACTGTAGAGCACTTGATCCATGTCCTTGAATGAGGAGAGCATGAGAACTCAAGTTTCTAGTATATATTATCATCAATGTATTTTGAAGGAAGTTATTACCAAAAATTTTCAATTTATGGACATTGTAAACTTTTGTATTAATGCGTTTTTTGAATGAAATTTAGTGAGTCAACTCTTGCTCTATGGTGTTATCTTTACAGACACAAAATGTAACTTTTTTATTAATGACTTTTTTGGGTGAAATTTAGTGAGTCAACTCTTGCTCTATGGTGTTATCTTTACAGACACAAAATGTAAACTTTTGTATTAATGCCTTTTTTGGGTGAAATTTAGTGAGTCAACTCTTGCTCTATGGTGTTATCTTTACAGACGCAAAAATGTAGACAAGAAAATACACATACTAACAAGAGAGAAGAATTTGCTTGATTATTGAGTGTTGCAGTATTTAAATATCTAGTAGGACCCAGGAGAGCAAGGAGTGAATTATGTAACTCCCAAACACCTATTCTTTTAGTGACTGTATTTACTATCACATCACCTGATTCCGTCATGCCACTAAAGAGGGCTCTACCTAAGTCATTATTGTGACTTTATTACATATCGAAAGTATGGCTATATCTAAGTAGGACAATTATATTTAACACCCTCCCATAATGGTCATATTACATAGAGTTGCTCGTTCCAAAACAAAAACAAAATTTTTGGGCCAAGCAAGACATTTGTAGCCTAGTTCAAAGCAAAGTCTTCAATCAATGAATTGAGGTGAACTGTATTCAGCAAGGTTGATGAAGAACAAGTCATGTCATCAAGATTTTGTTTAGAGTTATCAACTATATGAGAGCAGATGTTCACTGGATAGTTGGCTTTTCCACTGTCGATGTAGAACCTGTCTTCCATGTCAAAGTTTTGCATTTGTTTCTCTAAAGAAGCATCATTCTGCTTCATCTTCACCTTCTCTGAGGGTCTTTTTGTCTTCATGAAAATCAGTAGATAAAACTTGATGAACATGCTGCTTAGCCATAAGTATCATCTGTCAACTATTTTTGTCCACAATAAAACAACTATTCTTATTGAAGACAACATCTAAATGTGGACTATGCTTCATAATCCAACTAATAGATAATAGATTATTCTGCAAACAAAGGACATAGTAGAAATCACTAAACAGGAAACTGTTACCTCTCATCTGAACTTGCATGCTTCCCCTGCCTTCAACTTTGTATACTCTACACCACTTAAGACAATAAAAATTAGAAATGGATGTGCTTAGTATACCAGTCCTTCTGATTAGTAAAATACATTATTCTGCAAACCACCTTTGATTTTCCATTCACACTGCTGCTGCTGAACTATTTCTTCAACCTGTCCTTGTATGGAATATTATTGATCTATTTCTTGAATGTTATATCAACATCATCAGAGGTTATATTCAAGGTCTCAACAAAATTTTCATATGAAGTGGTAGGATTGTCAATGTAATTATCACCATATCTCCTTATTCAACTTTTCTATCAGTTGCTTTCGGCTTGAATGTTATATCTTTGGTTTTCAAGAATTGATCTTGAAGAGAATGGTATACCTTCATCTTTATTGAAAAAACAGATTTTGAAGAACACTCTATCTTTATCTAGCATTTCAGGTAACTTTTTCAAATGCCTCCAAATCCTGAAAGCATCATATCAGTGACTGAGCCTGATCAACATCACATCCTTCCTATTTTTTCCATCATATTCAGCTTGGTCATACTCATCTATTGCACTTTCCCAATACAATTCTGTCCAAGCCCCTGTATTCAAAACTCACAAACATCTTTGCTTCATATGATCAACCTTTTATTGTGAAACCTTTGATAGCCTGCCAACATTATATGCAATAGACTGACTATTTTTAAAAGTTTAAACACATCAAAAAAATCTGAATAGGGATTACCTCTGACTTTCACTGTTATGACTCAGAGTTTGACAGCCTGACTGCTGTCCCACACACCTACACAGTCAGGTACTAGTACAACCTTACTGCTTGAACCAATTTCGATGTCAACCTTACTCCTGTAAATGCTTCAGCAAATACCTTACAAAACAATCTATTACAGGTTAGCTCAGTTGACTGGTTTAGTTGATCCTAGTGTGCATTGTGCCTGAGTCCATTATTCTTCCATTTTGTTTACAGATCAGTTTTGCTGATAAATTGGCTTAGGGTGTCCGGTTTCTAAATCTGTAACAGTTCAGCGATATTATGAATGTCGGCTTGGGCTATTCTAATTCTCTGTGGCTAATAATTTATGTTACATATGGTGGCTTCTGTCAATCCTTTAATTGGACTACATGGCCTTGCTGTGCCCTAAACGATCTGACTCTGTTTTTTTGAGGCCTTATAGTCACTGTTGTGAGTGGTCTATCTCCTGTGTCCATAGCCTCAGCAGAGTTTCCTGAGATCATGTGTCTGTAGCTTGACTTCAATGCTAAAACATGGTTACTGAACAAAGGGATTTTGACAAGAATCATGGCTTCAGACTGTGATGTTTGGTTTTGGCCCAAAATGTATCTTGTCATATACTTCAAGGTTGGCCTGAAATTTAAATTTTAAAATCAAATATTCAAGTACGTTAAGGTTGGCTTGCCTTTTTCCCTATGTCGCAGGAAATGGTCCCCAACCCAGCATACCCATACTGGAAACACCTTGAAACTTCAAAATGCCTGTATTCCATTTCCTGATTTGGAAACGTTGTATGGTACGGCTGCAGGCATTTCAGCACAAATCTGCCCTGTTTCCAAGGCTGTTTTGCCTTGTGCGGGCGATCTCAAGGATCCAAGAAGGGTGTGGTGCCCTTCTATGGCCAAAAAAAATATTAATCTACCACTAAAATTCATCTCTAATCACTCAAACTAATTTATCTCTAATCAATCTATGCTCAAGTTCTGCTGAACAAGCACTTTTTTCTATTTTTGTTGATGAGGATGAGGATCATTAGGATTTGTAATTACACTTGTCTTTAGCTTATGTTTTATTTCATTTTCAGCACATGTAACCATGTATAAAGGCTGATTTAGAATGTATAGTCTCATGTATAAAGGATGATTTTAGATGTATACCCTCATGTATAAAGGCTGATTTTGGAAGCTTGAATGTGTATCCTCATCTATAAAGGCTAATTTTGAACTATGCATCATGTAATCATCTATGGGAGTTAATATAGACATGCTTTTCCTTCTAAAATGACATTTATGTCCATTTTTTTTTTTCTTGCAAGAGAATGTGTTATATGTAAAGAAGTTATATATATGTATCTATGATGTTTCCATTTTGAGGGGGTCATCCCATGTCAAATTCACACACACATGAATGTATACAGGAAATTCGAAATACACATAACAATGAGAGAGAGAGAGAGAGAGAATAGTTTGCTTGATTATTGAGTGACGCAATGTCTTCATACATAGAAGAGAGAGCTGTATGTTATGTATCTCCTGAATACCTAATCTTTTAGTGACTACATTTATTATCTCATGATTACATCACTTTATTAAAAAGCACCGTACTTAAGCCATTTATTGTAGCTTTATTACATTACAAACGTACACGTAAATCTAATTATGATCCATTCCACATGACATTTGGCCTTGCCCAGTCATTCTCCTTGTCGACTCTGGTACCTTTGAGTTATGGGCAGCCTCTCTCTCTCTCTCTCTATATATATATATATATATATCAAAGATCTTGGTTGCTATCTCTGGGTGCCTGCAGCTTCTGGCATATATTGAATAAATGAAGGAAATTGTAAAATATCCTGGTTACATCAAGTAGCAGACATTCTCCAAGTCGACTATGATATTTTTAAATTACGGGCAGCCTTTCTCTATCTATATATCAAAGACCTTGGTTGCAATCTTTGCTTGGCTGCGGCTTCTGACATAAACTGAACAAAGGAAAGAAATTGTAAAATTTCCTGTTTTCTACATCTTTTTTTTGCATGCATTATTGATATTTATATTGTTTATAATTAGTTGCTGCTACTTCTTTATGTCAGGCATTTATCAAGAAGTGGGCACCTGTGGCCGTTGTTTTGGGAGTTGTTTTTGTGCTCCTGTGGATGCGAATGTATATTTGGCAGTGATTTTCTTTCAGCCATTATTACATGACCTGGGTAGGAGTGGAGTTTAGCTGCTCAGAGGCAGATAGTAACAGGCAGGTAATATTTTTGAGGGAGGGCATTCGGGGGAGCATTTTGTTTTGGCTTGGTTGCTTTTTATTGAATGCAAATTTGAAATGAGGAAAGAGAGATATTACTGAGGGCAATGACCAGTTGTATGCCGAGCTTGATTGGTACAGGTGAACGTGAAACAAGTTTCACTATTTGATGGATGAGATGAGTAAGATTTTATTTTAGTTGTTAGAGGAAGATAATAATATTGCTCTGGTCAGATAGCGTATTCATCAGGGAGATGAAATTTTAAATATTTACCTTAGGGTTTCTCTGTGATCAGTTGTCATTGGGGCCATTATTTCTTTTTACAGTTATTGTAATTATTTGTTGGTACTTGTCTAGTTATAAAACAGTATTTGAATATTTCAATTAAATGCACAAATAACTCAATGAGGCTTTTCATAATTATTACTTGTGTTACCGTGTTAGTGTTTTATGTCAGGGATTAAGCATTTTGTCTTCATGTTTCACAGTCAAGTCCTGCTATTGGGATTCAAAATATTGATGTAACAACTTTATGGCTAAGAAAGGTCCTAAAATTATTGACGGTTTATAGATTAATGTATTGTCATGCATCCATGATCCAATTGTATGTTGTTTGTATTACATGCAAACATACTGATGCTGGAGAGCGTCAATTTAGCTTTTCAGGGAGATGCCGGAAACATCATTTTGGTAATTTGTGAAACACAGTATGACATGTCTACAAAATATAATCAAAATATTCCAAAGAAAAATCACTGGGGTAAACTAACCATGCAGTGAAGAGACTTGGTGATCAACCTAAGCTTTGTGTGTACTTTTATACAGGTAAAACAATTTGATCTAGGTTAATTTAAAATAGTGTTTAAATGCTAAAAGTGAAGGAAGCCAATTCCATTTCACTTTCGACAGAGCCTTTGAACCCCTTCATTGAGATCCGTTGAACCTCAGGTTTGCATCAGTTTAGTATTTGGATTTTTCTTTAAACTTGGACTGAAGTGTTATATATAACTTTATTGCACGTACAATATGATCATGCTGTAAGTTTCTGAGAAGATTAGTTTAAACATTAACAAGTATAAACTTAAGTGAATTCTAATGATGGCTTCCAAAAGGTCCTCAGCTGTCATTACTGATAAAGACTGAAGGAACTGGAGAGAAGTGTTTCATTTGGATTTTGATTTTGTATCTCCAGTTTTTGTGTACGTGGATGATAAATTATGTTATCCTGTGCATTATATGATTGAGAAATATGACTAAAGAAATTCATGTAGCATTGTCAGTTTTGCCTAGCTGGATGCGTGAGATAGATAAAAAGGAAGAACAATTACTTCCTAAAATCCATTGGCAAGTAGACTTCTGACAACCAGTACAAAGAGAAATATTTACTACCAAAAGAACTTCTAAAGCCACCTCACCAAAGGAAGTCACTAATCAAGTCAAGTCATGAAAGCCAAACAAGAGGAGGAAATGCAAATTTGATCCAGTTCCTTTGTTCAAATCATTTCTGCTCTGAGAACAACTTTTAACTAAGGTTGCCTGGCCTTTTCACTAGCTAGGTGGTCTGCCATAGTTGTTCATTGCAAGATTCTTGCCAAAACAGGCATGCAAGCTATGCCCAGTACGTGTTACATTAAAATGTATCAGTTGGTAGATTTGCTTCCCACTTAAACTGCATTTTGGGAGATTGTTTCCTGAGCTAAATGCTTGCAGTCTTATTGAATTGCCAAAATAAAAACAACGGTACAATTTGTATTTTTTAATTTTTATTATCACAACAGAAAAACATATTGTTATAAGCTCTGGAATGTTCAAAAAGGATAACTAGAAGTATAGACTATTTAGTTTTGCTATTGGTGATCATCATTCATCATCAGAGTAAACTAGAAAATGTCAGATTCTGGATCTAAGTAATAGGAACCAAATGTGGATTGTTGTCATTTGTTTCCATGGTTATTTTTGATCTGACCAACCTTTGGCTGACCTTGCAGCCATTACAAGTGTTCAAAGGGATTTATTGAACCTTCCATAGAACTTGTATAAATTATACTCATTTCAAAATGACCAATGCAATGAATATTCAGTGAAAACCCTATTTCTCAAACTGTTTTGGAATTGTACTTTCTTTCCAGAACGTGTTAGGGTAATATGCAATATCCTTTAGAGAGCTTAAACATTTTTTTGGATGGTTTAATTGGGCAGTACTACCTGTGGAAGTGTTCAAGTTATATTGTGCAAGTTTTATACAAATAATGGTAGAGATGACTGCTAATATCTTTTGGAGAAGTCTTACAAATGTTTCTTTTTCTCAAGCACAGAGATACAAAAGCTAGCAAATATATGTTTATCTATTTATTCTGAGTGAAGGAGACTAGTAACATAAGTAATCCATATTTTAATTTGTAGGTATGGGAAGATTATTTAGTTGCATTTGCAACAAAATATTGTCTGTGGTTTTGAAATGTCATTTATACGAGGTCTTTATAGTAAAGATTGGAATTTTTTTAGAGTACCCATGTTTTATGCCTGCTAGTATGTATTAATCAGTTTTTATACATTGAAGAAGATGAGTAATATAAGCAATCTATATTTTGTTTTGTAAAGATGGGAAGATTATTTAGGTGCATATCCAACTTGAAGTTTTTAAATATTGTCAGTAGTTTTGAAATGTTGTTTCTATGAGGCCTTACAAATAAAATTTGGTTTTTTTTTTCCCTTTTCTGTCTATGAACTGGTAAATGCATGGATTGTAAAGTTTTGAAGTTTTTGTACATGATTGCGACTGTGAGAATTGGTTTGTTTGTTGAAAATATGGGTCAATAACCCAACATAGATCATAAGCATGGTATATCAAAGGTAGAGACGTGTTTTTTTGAGTGGCTGGGTAATCGATAAGCTCATATGGACTCGAGTGTTTGTAATTGTGGTGGTAACCACATTTTTAAGTGCTAGGCCTATATTATGTAACATTAATTCAAGCAACTATTATTTGCCAACTAATGGTGGGACATTAATATGAACAACCACTAGGGTTACAGGTCAAAATCAACCAACATATCTCCCTTCAACTATTATCGATATTGTGGTGGTAACCACATTTTTAAGTGCTAGGCTTAGATTATGTAACATTAATTCAAGCAACTATTATGTGCCAACTAATGTTGTGACATTAATATGAACAACCATTAGGGTTACAGGTCAAAATCAACCAACATATCTCCCTTCAACTATTATTGATATGGAGATAGTGAAAATCTTCAACTACCGTTTCAAAAAATAGTGAAACAATTTTTTTGTTGATTTTTTTTTCTCTAAAAAAATTATTTCACTATCTCCTTAGCACCACCTTACCACCTTGAAGTGTTTTCAGGATCCAACTTAAAGGTGACTTCAACCAACTTTGTAGCACCTCCCTACCACCTTGGAAATGACAAAAATTTAATACAATATTGTGGGCTCCCACACTAAGGATAATGGTCCACTTACAAAGATATACAATGACTTTACTTCAACTAACCAAAACCCTAAGACCTAAACCCTTGTCCCAACAACAACCACTAAGACCAAATGACTCCTACAATTCCTTGTACAATAATGTCTTTACAAAATTTTCACAATACTCTGAATTTACAGAGCACAACTATACAATGAAAATGTCTCTAAAGTGAGGAAAACGTCTTGTAGATGAATGATAACCGCTGTGAATTAAGCCATCGCCACTGAGATTACTGATGTACTAGATGCGAAAGGCTTTACTGCTTGAACAAGTTGCTCATCCAAAATTGATGACTGTAAAGGATATATGTATACATATTGTACTTGAAATTCTGCCTTTCAAATCAGAAGCATAAGATTGTGACTATGGAAACATCAACTGCTGAGCAGATGTACCCTTGACTAGAGAGATTTCTAAAACAATTGCGTTGCTAGTGACACTGTGCCTTTGCCTTCTGCGTTTGATCAACGTGCTCTTCATTGCTCCAAGGTGTAGGCTACAAGAGATATTGCAATGAAACACAAGCCCTTGTTGTTGTGCAATATGAGCTTGATATTGTTAATTTTTCATCAATTTGTTCTATGCTGCAACTATTACTTCAACAATATCTAATAACATCCAATCTAACAAGTTCATTTCTTCAATTATCCAATGATAATAGAGCAATAATAGATAGAACAATTAGACAAATGCACAATGAAAGACAACCACAAGACGAGACACAAATTTGGTCAATGACCAGGAAAAACCCCACTAGGGGGAAAGCCCTTGCAAATTCTCTTCTATTAGATTGTCTTCAAATGTTCAACAGAGAGAGTATATCATCCAACATCGATTTCAATATCCAATATTCAATTAGCTATCCAAAACGGAGATGAAAGAGAGTCAACAACAGTCAACACAAGTGTGGATCTGTCCCAGTGAACAACAACCAACATCAACAGTCAATGCCCTAACCAGTCAACAGTTCACGGTCAAATCAACCCTTCAGTAGCTCGGTCTAGGATAGTCAAATTTGACCTTTAAATCTTGTCAAAGATTAGTCAAAAGAGTCCCAAAACATATGGTCAAACTTTGTCAAAGTCTATTCTTTTGCTTGTGGTCAACTATGTAGTCAGGCTTAGTCAAAGTCCCAGAACTTTTCGGTTTTGGTGCCAAAAGATGTGGCCTGGAAAAATCAAAATTTTGGTGGAAAAATCACAGTCAAATGATAGGTCAAAGTGCTCAGTCAACGCTTTGCAACTGCTTTGAAATTTGACTTGCAACAACTTTGTAATTCGGCTAGGTCAAAGTGCTTGGTCAATGCCTTGCAACTGCACTAAAATTCGATCTACAACAAGTTTGTAATTCAGCCCAAAAAAAAAATCCCTTGTCCTTCACATGTGAGAAAATCCTTCCTTCTCTGAGTTGTACAAACCAATAGGAAGAGGAGAGATAAGATATGTGAGTGATGATGAAGTGCCAAATGAGGATGAAGGTCACTTGTATTTATATGAATTGATGAGGGTGAAAAGACATGTCGATTGGGCTTTACGAGCCTACATGATAGTGTAGTCGACCTTGCCAATTTGCACATGAATTGACTTTAATTCAAAAAAACAAATCTCCTTGTCTGTTTTGAGTGATCTTTAGGTCGATTTTGGTCATTTCGAAAAGAGGAATTTAATATAATAATGATCTCCATCAAATGAGCTGTCCAAAATAGAATTTGACCCTAGTCGCATAATTTAACACTCCCTCTCAACTAGGGAGAATTCCGGCTGTCAATATCTATCTATTGATCATCATGTCAACTTGTTATCTTGTACCATCTCTACTCGACTCTACTCATCTCATGCTGAACATTCTCATACCTAAAGAAGAAGAAATGTTGCAGGGGAGCTCCAACTACCACCCTGCCTCTATCACCATCGGAGAGATTCTTCTACCATTTGAACTCATCATCATCATTATCATCATCATCAGGGAGCCATACCTACCACCCGAATCCAAAGACAATGGGCGAGACCAATCTACCCCAAGTGTAGGGATCACACTCTATCCCCAAGTCCCTGACAACAGGTGAGATCAACTTACTAGAGGTAAGGATCACAATCTACCCTATTGTCCTTGATCATCCATCTTAACCTAAAGAGTCAGATGGTAGAACACATGCATCCACCAACTTGGGTGAGATCCATCTACTACAAGGGGTAGGGATCACACCATATCCCAAGTCCCTCAACCCATTGGCCAAATGGGAGAGGTTATCCCATAGAGTGGGTAGGACACTAACCAGGCCATACTTTGACTAGGGGATATCCTAGGTCTCAACATCCTATCAGTCAGAGGTATCTCATCCCTAGGAGCCCTATAGCTCCATTCCACACACTAGGAGCTCAACTAGGGGGAAGAGCATTGCTTAGTGTTCTTGATTAGCTTAGACCCTTATTCGAAAGGGTCATCTCAATTAGTCCAAGTTTCTCTTTGAAAACCAAGAACTTCCCTTTCGGCAAAGCCGTGGTGAGGATGTTGGCTATCTGCTCATCTGTTGAAATGTGGAGTCTCATGACTCCTCTCTGCACCATGTCTCAGATATAATGATGTGTGATCTCGATATGCTTGGACTTGTCGTGAAACACATGATTCTTTGACAAACAAATCCCACTCTTACTGTTGCAATAGATGATTGTCGTGTCCAGAATCTGCTTAAATAGCTCTTTAAAGAGCTTTCTCAACCAAACTGCTTCACAACTCGCAAGTCTAGCTGTAATATACTCGGCCTCAGCAGTGCTAAGGGCTATAGATTTCTGCTTTCTGCTCATCCATGATATCATGGTAAATCCTAGACTAAAACATCCAAAAGTACTCTTCTTATCGATAACATTGTTAGCCCAATCTGCGTCTGTATATCCATGTAGTCTAACATCTCTAGTGGCATATCTCAATCCAAGGTTAATAGTCCCATGTAGATATCTTAATACGTGCTTGGCGATGACCCGATGTACATGGTGAGGCTCAATCATAAACTGGCTCAAGGTGTTAACTACAAAACATATGTCGGGGCGAGTATTCACGAGAAACATTAGAGCACCAACCAATTGTCTATACTCAGAAGGGTTTGCTAGGTCCGGTCCAACAACTTCTCCACACAACTTCTTGAAATTCATCTCCATAGGTGTAGGCAAGGACTTGCACTCAACCATGCCAAATCTCTCTAGTAGTTTCACAACATATTTTCCTTGTGAAAGGAAAATCTCACCCGACTTTTGCCATACTTCTAGTCCCAGGAAATAGTGCATCAAACCAAGGTCTTTCATCTCGAATTCGGAAGCCAACTTCCTCTTACATTCTAGAATGAGAGGGTCTGCACTTGTCATGAATAAGTCATCAACATATAATACCAAAATGAGAGGCATACCTTGGACCATTTTGAAGTACAAGTTTGGATCAAAATTTCTCCTTATGAATCCCAAGTTTATCAAGTAACTGTTGATACGCGCATACCAAGCACGAGGGGCTTGCTTCAATCCATAGAAGTATTTCTTCAATCGGCATACATATGTCTTCCTGTCATGAAATTCAAATCTTAGAGGTTGTTCTACGTACACTTCTTGCAACAAACCATGTAGGAAAGCGGTCTTCACATCCATTTGATGGAGAGTCCATCATTGACTTGCAACAAGGGCTACTATCGAACAAATGGTTGCATATTGGGCCACAGGAGCAAATATATCATCGTAGTCTTCTCCCTACTTTTGAGAGAATCCACGGGCTATGAACCTTGCCTTGTATTTTTCGATGTTTCTATCAACCCCATGCTTGATCTTAAAGAGCCATTTGGAGGTTACCATAGATCTTCCTTTGGTCTCGACACAATATCCCATACGTCATTTTTCATAATAAACTCATATTCTTCAGCCATTGCATCCTTCCAGACTTGTTCCTTGATGACTTCTTCTAAAGGTAATCTTTACTATATCCAACAAACATACCTTTCCTCCCTGTAGTTTCTAGTTTATTTCCTTTGTCCTTCGGCACATGGAAATACAAGAGGCAGTGAAAAATTCGTAGATGACCAATATCGAGCTTGACACTTGTGAATACTTCCTCGGGAGTCTTGTTGTCCAAAGCTTGATGAGGCATCTTGTTTTGAACATATACCGCTGTGTTTGTTGCTTCAGCCCAAAGGAACTTTGGCTATGTTTGGTCATGGAGCATGGCTCAAGCAACTTCTATAATGCACTTGTTCTTTCTCTCATCCACTCCATTTTGTTCGGGGGTGTAGGGCACAATGGTCTCCTTCTTAATTCCTTCCTTCTTGCAAAAGTCTATAAATTCATTTGAGGTGTATTCCCCACCGTTGTTGGACTTGAAGTTTTTATTTTTTATTTTTTTCCCTGTATGATTTTCAACCAAAGCCTTGAAATATTTGAACATTTTGAATACTGCATCCTTGTGCTTCAAATAGTATATCCATGGCTTCCTTGAGAAATCATCGATGAAGGTGATGTAATAAAGGCGACCCCTAAGTGAATGCACGGGCATTGGACCACATATATCAGAATGAATAAGATGAAGGATGTCTTTTGCCTTATTTTTGCTAAATGGGAAGGGTCCCATTGTCTTCTTTCCACTTGCACACTGAGGGCATACTCCATCATGTTGAGCTTGAACATCGGGGATCTCAGAGACCAACTTCTTCAATTTTGGAAGTGCATCATAGTGTAGATGGGCCACCCTTCAGTGCCACAGCTCGCTTTGAAGATTTGTATTATGGACCGTAGCTAAAAGAGGTATTCTAGTGACTCTCTAGAGTCCTTTAAACCTAGTTCCAAAGTGAAGGCATTTCTCATGTAGGATTCAACAGGCCAAGTAATTACTTTTCCTTTAATGAATGCAATCCTCATTCCTTATCCTCCAAAGCAGATATTGAAACCAAATTCTTCTTCAATCGCGACACATATAAAACATCATGAAGCAAGACAAATTCCCCATAATTCAAATGAAATTTGACAAAACCAAAACCCTTTACGGGATGAGTGGTATTGTCACTAAGAATAATGTTCAAATTTGTCTCCCTCTCTACCAAATTAGAGAAAACTTCCTTATATCTAGAAAAATGATGAGAGGCCCCACTATCAACCAACCATCTGAAGAATTTGGAGGAGATGAATTAGCTAATGCAGAAATAAGAATATATTCAGATTGATTAGTAGCATTGCCTTCATACCTAGAGTTCCTTGACCTCTTTGGAGATTGATGGCTATCTTCATGATCATCAAGGGATTTTCTTCTTCTTTCATTCCTTGTTCTATTGTCTCTTCTTTCATATGACTTCTTGTTGTTGAAGCCATAACTATTGTTGTAGGACCTTGAAGAGTTCCTTCTTGGAGCATCTCGCTTTTTGGGACAATCTCGAGCATAGTGACCCTTTCAATGACAATTGTAGCACTCAACATATCTATCTCAACTTCTTGAATCCTTGAAATCTCGATTAGATTGAGGAGGTCTGCTAGATTTAGATGGATTTCTCTTTTTTTGCATTCTTTTTCTTTCATTGAGCAACGTAGGTAGAGGGCTCTCCTGCATTTGATCCTTGAATTTTTCCTCTAGTATCATCCTTGATTCTTCTTGAGTGAGATTTCCAATAAGTTCATCAAATGACGAGAAGTTATTGTTGTTACTTATAGTAGTAATGAAGGTTTCCCAAATGGGAGGGAGGCCTTTGAGAGTTACAATCATCAATTCCTTGTCAAGTGTGGTTTCCCTAATTCTTTGCAATTGATCTCTAAGACGAGGTATTCTCATAATATATGACAACACATATTCTCCTTTGTTCATATTTGTATCTTTGAGTTGATTTTTCAAAGAGATGATTTCATTCAATTTGTTGACTTCATACATGTTGTTTATCTTGTCATACATGTCCTTAGACGTTCTTAAATTTCCAACATAAGCAAGTAGATTATCTTGTAAACCATCAACTGTAATTTGCTTTGCTTTTAACTCACCTTTCTTATGCTTGCTTTTGACATCAACGGAAGCATTTTCGGGAGGCTCAGGTACCTTTCCTTGAATGAAGTCCTAAGCATCATTGTTGTTAGCTATGATCTCCAACCTGACTTTACATGCAACAAAGTTAGATGAATCACCCAACTTCTAATGCTTCTTGAAGAAAGAGGAAGACAGTTTTACCAAAATATTTTCCCTTTCTTAATCAAATGTTTGAAAGATGGATGCTCTTGCTCTATGTCTCTTGGGATTGTCTTCACTTTAGCTTCGAAACCATGTTAATTTTTCATCAATTTGTGCTATGCTGCAACTATTACTTCAACAATATCCAATAGCATCAAATCTAATAATTTCACTTCTTCAATTATCTAATGACAATAGAGTAATAGTAGATAAAACAATTAGACAAATGCACAATGAAAGAAAACTAAGAGACGAGACACAAATTTGGTCAATGACTGAGGAAAAACCCCACTAGGGGGAAAACCCTTGCAAATCTTCTTCTATTAGATTGTCTTCAAATGTTCAGTGGAGAGTATATCATCCAATATCGATTTCAATATCCAATATTCAATCAACTATCCAAAACAGAGATGAAAGAGAGAGTCAACAATAGTCAACTCAAGTGCAGATCTATCCCAGTCAACAACAGTCAACAACAATAGTCAATGCCCTAACCAGTCAAGAGTTCATGGTCAAATAAACCCTTCAATAGCTTGATATATGACAATGAAATTCAGCCTTTAAATCTTGTCAAAGATTAGTCAAAACAGTCCCAGAATAGATGGTCAAACTTGGTCAAAGTTTGCTCTTTTCCCTGTGGTCAAATCTGCGGTTAGTCTTGGTCAAAGTGCCCAAAAATTTTGGGTTTTGGTGCCAAAATATGCGGCCTACAAAAATTGAAATCCTGGTGGAAAAATCGCAGTAAAATGATAGGTCAAAGTGCATGGTCAACACTGGTTAATGCTCCCTACAACTGCTTTGAAATTCGACCTGCAACAACCTTGTAATTCAGCCTAGAAAAACAGTTCCTTGTCCTTCGCACATGTGAGAAAATCCTTTCTTGTCTGAGTTGTACAAACCAATACGAAGTGGGGAGATAAGATATGTGAGTGATGATGAAGTTCCAAATGAGGATGAAGGTCACTTGTAGTTATATGAATTGGTGATGGTGAAAAGACATGTCAATTGGGCTTTATGAGCCTACATGATAGTGTAGCCGATGTTGCCAATTTGCACGAGTGGGATTTAATTAAAAAAGCACACTTCTCCTTGTCCATTTTGAGTGATCTTTAGGTCGATTTTGGTCCTCTCAAAAAGAGGAATTTAATGCAATAATGATCTCCATCAAATGAGCCGTCGAAAATGGAATTTGACTCTAATTGCATAATTTAACAGATACTACCATTGAACTCTCTTCACTATGAATTCCTTTATCCGATCAATGCTCTTACAATACTTATGGCTTAGATATGTAGACAGTCACTTTGATGAGCCAAATTTTGAATGGATGCTTGAATGGTCAACTTCAATTAGTTGAGAAACATTGAACAAGCATTAATTCTGATAAAAAAATGAAACATCAGACCTCAGATCAATAATTAGGACTGATATTATGTTTGAGACCCATCATAAGTAATCCGTGACTTGTGCAAACCTTCGGTGCTCAGTATAGATGTAGCATTAAATGTCAGGTACTGTTCAAAGGAATGCCCTAAGGAGGGTTGAAAAAGCCAACACGATTGCTTCAGATTTTCATCATCAACTTCCTACTTTCCAAGCTCAAGAAACCATCACCAAAATAAGTGACACAAACTTTTTGTCCTTTGTTGTTCTATAGTAATTGTGTTTTGAACAAGTTCCCTAAATAAGGGTTGAATCACAAAAAAAATGCCTTATTCATTCACTCCTGTAGAGATGCTGTAATCTGAAACAAAGGAGCACTGAGCCTTCACTTTGATTTCTTGATAAGAAAAAGATAATGATGCATGAACATGGTTCTTCACTTGTTCAGTTGCACATGGGTTGCTCTAACAACGACCTAGTAGAGGATCTGTCATCGAACTGTGCAATAAAACTTCCACAAAGATATCATTAGAGGTATTGAATGATGTATGCACTAAGGGGCCGAATCTCAAAGAGGATTAGAGTTTTGTTGTTTCAGAAAGAGGGCCTTTAATAAGCCTTTCCCTGCAATAGAAATTTGACCAAGTGAATCCCAAACCAAAATGCAAACAAAAATAATTCCCAAAACCTATTTTATGATCTTTCTCTTCCTGCACAAGGGTCGAATCAATTTTAGAGCTTGTTCGCTTTGGATTTTTCATTTCTAGTGCATACCTTAGAGGTGAGGTTTATGCCTCCTTTTATAGTTTATCTCTTGGATAGAAGGGGCTCCAAAGAGATGAATGTCAGAGGAAGTTTAGGGAGGGATTTTCCTTCTGATATTTAAACTTTGTTTAGATTAAGGCCCAAGAGTAGGCCGTCCATCTTTTGAGGATGAGAGATTTCTGTGATTTTATTAATAAAATCCAATGCTCTTCAAACTCTCGTCGAGATTTGACCTTTGACTTGCCCAATCGTCCTTTGGGTTATTTTTTGAGCTATAAGATTGGAACTCAACAAAAATATTAAGTCCCAGTCATGATTTTAACCTTTTGACTTTTGGGGTTATTGTCCACATGATGGAGGAATCATTTTCAAATGAGGATATCTCACAAACCATGAGGCCTCTTGTGGCGTGCTACATACCATCGAAAACAACTTGACGAGGAGAATCCAATAGGGAT
Organism: Pinus tabuliformis; assembly: GCA_031772625.1. Taxonomy (NCBI): domain Eukaryota; kingdom Viridiplantae; phylum Streptophyta; class Pinopsida; order Pinales; family Pinaceae; genus Pinus; species Pinus tabuliformis. The sequence continues at coordinate 156,718,374 of CM062815.1, forward strand.
GATCTGGACACGAAAAACCATGAATTTCCATGTCATATTATTCGACAAAAGGTGGGGCATCTCCTGGTGCTGCTTGGGTTGACATCAATGACAACCACCTATCAACAATCTCCCCCTTTGGCATTGATGGCAACACACATACTCCCCCTACGATCATTGCTCCCCCTGACATCATGCCTCTGATCTTCCTGACCTGCTTTCTCTCCCTTTTTGAAATCAATGGCAAAGGGTGACTCCCCTTGACAATCTTCCTGCTCCTATGGCCTATAACCTGCCTCTACTCACCCTGTCTGCTTGGCTGGATAAAAGAGCATTTTAATGTGAACTTGGGAGAATCCCGAGTTTTTGTCAAAGGCACTCAAATGTCTCATGTGGCAATGGTTTAGTGAAGATGTCAGTCATTTGTTCTTTTGTCCCAATATATTCCGCTTTTATGTTCCTCTCAGCAACCTGTTCTCTAACAAAGTGATATTTGATAGGAATGCATTTTATCTTTGAATGCATGACAAGATTCTTGGAGATGCTAATGGAACTGGTGTTATCATAGAACATCACAATGGGATCATCAAAATTCACTTGAAGATCTTGCAATGTTTGTTTCATCAAGAGGACATGCGTACAACAAGTTGTTGCTGCTATGTATTTTGATTCCATTGTGGACAAGGAGACTGAAGATTGCTTCTTGTTCAACCATGAAACAAGAAAACCACTGAGATAAAAAGGTGCTCCACTAGTGCTTTTACAATCATCAATGCTTCCTTCTCAATCTGCATCTATATAACCTGTGATAGTTACGTAATTTCCTTTTACATACCATAAGCCAAAATTTGTTGTTCCCTTGAGATATCGAAAGATTCTCTTCACTGCAACAACTTGGGATTATTTTGGTGCTGCTTGGAAACATGATACCTATCCAACCGCTTGCATCACATATGGCCTGGAAGCTATCACATATAGAAGATTACCAATCATAGATATGTACATCCTCTGGTCTGCATCCTTGGATAGATCACCAATGCTAAGCTTGCAACCTGTCACCATTGGGGTGCTGACCAGTTTGCAATCTTCCATCTGAAACCTTTTCAACATTTCTTTGATATACTTGGTTTGACAGATGAATATGCCCTTGTCTTCCTGAGCTATCTGAAGTCCCAAGAAGAAAGTTAGTTCTCTACGCAGTGACATCTTAAACTCACTTTGCATATCTATTGCAAACATCTTGCTTACCCTATCATCATCACTACCAAAAATGATGTCATCCACGTATACTTCAATTATGGTCAAGTCGTCATGTTCAACCTTTATATAGAGTTTACTATCGATATTTCCTCTCTTGAACCCTTGTTTCTTCAAGTACTTGTCAAGATGAGCATACCAAGCTCTAGGTGCTTGTTTGAGACCATACAATGCCTTCTTTAACCTGCAAATATAATCTTTCTTGTCAGTGAGCAAAAATCCTTAAGGTTGTTTTATATATACCTCTTCTTCTAATTCTCCATTCGGAAAGGTTGGTTTTACATCCATCTGATATACTTTGATCTTCCTTGAAGATGCATAAGCCAAGAACATTATGATGGATTCCATTCTGGCAACAAGAAAAAATGGATCTTCGAAATTTATTCCTTCAACCTATGCATACACTTTGCAGACCAACCCTACTTTGTTCCTGGTAACATGTCCATCCTCATTCAACTTGTCCCTGAAAGGCCATTTTGTGCCAATGACATTTTTGTCCTTTGGTCGTGGAACCAACTCCCATGTGTCATTCTTCTCAATTTGATCCAATTCTTCATTCATAGCTACTACCCCAATGCTCATCATGACTAGCCTCTTCAAAGCTGCTAGGTTTAAATGTGGCCAAGAGTGCTAGATGTGCTTTCTCTGTCTTGCATTGCTGTCGATTTATTTTGGTTCCTATACTTTCATTTATACCCCCAATGATTTGATTTGAAGGATGATTATTTTTATACCATTCTTTAGGAGTCTTTTAAGATACTTGCTGATCATTTCTTGCTTCTTCTTAGTTGGCATTAGTTTCCTCATTCGATTGTACTTGCTTCAGGGCTTCCTCTTTCACCTTTTCTGGTTCTGCTTTTTGTATCTCTGGTTCACTTTTATATGAGCTGCCTTGTTTAGCCTTTGATCCATGTACTTCATCAAATGTTACATTGACGCTCTCAACTATCTTGTTGAATCTTTGATTGTAACATCTGTATGCTTTGCTTTTGCGTGAATAACCAACAAAAATGCCTTCATCTACCCGAGAGTTAAATTTTCCAATTTTCTAATCTTCCCTTTTAATGTAGCATTTTCTTCCAAAGTCTCGAAAATGTTTGACATTTTCCAATCTTCTGCTCCATAGTTCATACAAAGATTTATCACAGTTGGTTGTAAGTAATCCTCTGTTCAAAATGTACAAAACTGTGTTTATTGCTTAAACCCATAATTTGCCTTCCAATTTTGAATCATTTAGCATTGTTCTGGCCATCTCTTCTACTGCCCTCTTTTTCCTTTCGACAACCCCATTTCGTTGAGGTGTCCTAGCTGTTGAAAACTGCCTCTTTATGCCATGCTCTTTAGAGAAACATTGAAATTCCTTAGATGTGAACTCACCTCCATTATCTAATCTTAGATAATTAATTTTAAAATCAATTTCATTTTCAACCATTTCCTTTTAGATTTTGAAACATTCAAATGTTTCATATTTCTTCTTTAGAAAACTGAAAAATGGTCATCCTAGTATAATCATCATTCATCAACAGGAAATATTGTTCACCATTCAGTCCCTTGGTCTTCATTGGTCCACATAAGTCAATGTGTATCAGCTCCAAAGGTTTTGACGTGAAGTGTTCCTTGGTCTTGAATTCAACTCTTGTTTGTTTTCCAGCTTGCAATGTTTACACGAAGCAGTTGGTTTTGAGATCTACGACATTTCTCTCACAACTTCCATTTTACTGATTCTCACAAGATTTTCAAAGTTTATATGTCCCATTTGCTTGTGCCAAAGCCAACTTTCATCTTTTTTTATTATTATTGAAAATGTGGCAAGAAAATCTCAGTTTGACTTTGCCTTGGTCAAACTAGAGAAAAATTGAATTTCCATTTCAACATAAATCTTGGAGGTAGTTAACTGAGGTGACATGGCACTTGTCACTTAGTTAACTTAGTTAATTCGAGTTGGGGAAGCTTGAGTTCAATTCAGTATGAATGATTGCTAATTTGTAGCAATATATTTAAGTTAAATTGAGTTATGGCCAGTGAAACTAGTTCTAACTGTTAGAAGAACTAGTGGAGGTCAAGTTGTGGAACTGGAACCTCAACCACACTTAGTGATCAATCAATTAACTAATCAATCAACCCAAAATAACTGATGCATGCAGAGAATTCGAGTTACCCAGTTGAGATGGAGATTCCAAGGCAGTGTACTATCAGTTGTAGACTATTCCCATGTGTATAGGTGGTGCATGCATTCAGAGGAAGGACCTAGAGGAATTTCACAATCCAATTGAGGGAATTTCCTAAATAATAGGGGCTAATTTCCTCAAGGAACAATGCAAGGAAATAGGAGCTTGAAGGACTTGAAAATTGGATAAGTGTTGGTCAAAGCCAGTCAGTTAGGCAGAGGGATAGACTATACAATTGCAGGTTGTCCTCAGGCTTCCACAAACATATGTATTTCATCTCTATTCTCTGATTAATGCAATCCAAATAGGAAGGGGTCTTGAGTAGTGGCTTTTGCCCTAGATAAATATTTGTGCATGTGTGATGTTTCCTTTTGCATGTCTATGATTTATGTTCTAGATTGTGAATTAACTTCCGCAGATCAGTAGAGTAGCTTCAAGTCTTGTGATTTAGTAAATTTCATGAACAATTTTGAATCTACACAATAATTTCTACATGGTATTAGAGTAGGATTCATAGTAGAGAAGGAATTTCAAAGTTGTTATTGCAGGAGGATCAGATTTGCAAGATCAATTCTTCAGAGCTAGAAGGATGGCTTTCTATGGACTAAGACTCAAGTATGCCCTTGAGGGAATCTCAAATTATGTTGCTTGGAAGGACTGCATGGAGGCAGTTGATGCTTAGGATCTAGAAAAATGGAAGAAGTTATTAGAAAATTATATATTATAGAGCAATGGAACACATAAAATATTGCAGAAATATAAACACAGAAAACACATAAAACAAGAGAGACAGATATATGTGGTTCACCCAGTTTGGGCTACATCCACAGAGAAACATCCAGTCCTTCTTTTATTATATTACCCAACAAACTGAAGAGATACAACCTACAGCAGATCCGCTGTAACACCCTCTTCGCTCTCAATCTCCTCTCTCTTCCTCACTCAGAATATAGATATCCATAGACACAATACAATTCCCTCATATATACTGAGGGGTTTCCTTCTAGGGTAAAAAACCCTAAATTAAACATAACTTCTACCATCAGATCATCCGCCTAATGAGTGACCCAGATTGACTAGAAATTATTGGACTTTTACAAGGCAATTTTACATCTATTTTTAGCTTCGGGGGCGCTGCCCTCGAACTTTCGCTGGGGGACTGCTGGCCCCCGGACACCCCAGCCGGGGGGATTAGCCCCCCCGGACCCCTGCGGGGGGGACAAGTCCCCCCTGCACCCCCCCGCGTGGAGGGGTGTATAGTCTTCCTAGGGTATAAATCCAGCTAAGACATTTGAATACAGAAGATAATCAGGCTCCACGCCCAACAGAAGTGTCTAGCCAAGGTGAGGAGAATCATATTGGAGGGAGTACGAGACCATATTGTCTCAAATATCCATGGGAAAGAGACTTTGTATGCAATGTGGCAAGCATTGACATATTTGTTCCAGAATAGTAGTGACCACAAGAAGCTGACACTCAAGGATAAACTTCGAAATATCAAGATGTAGAAGAACAAGACTATTTCACAGTACTTGAGCAGGTTCACACAATGTCATGATGAACTTGGTCAAGTTGGTTTTACTGTAGCAGAAGATGATTTGGTAAGCCTAGCCCTTCTAGGCCTTCCCAAGAGCTGGCACAAATACCAAGATTCGATGAATGGGAGGGAGAAACTACCAAATTGGGAACGCCTATGGTTCGATTTGGTACAAGAGATGTAGAATACTAGAGATGGGACTTCATCCAAGGGCGAGGATGAAGAAAATTGTGCCTTGGCTAGAAAGGAAAAGAAGGGAAAAGGGAAGAAATCCCAATCCAAAGCAGAATCTAGTCAAGGGGGCAAGAAGAAAGACTTGTCGAGAATCAAGTGCTTTCACTGTTATGAATTCAGGCACTATGCCATGAAGTGTCCACACGAGAAGACAAGCAAGAAAACCTTAGGAGGAGTAGCATATGAAGCTTTGGCTTCACAGTTCAAGCTTGAATTTACTCTCATTGCATGCATGGCCAACACAGTGATGGGGAGCATGTGGTATTTGGACAGTGCTGCCTCATTCCACATGATGGGGAATAGAGAAATTTTCAGTGATTTTGGGGAGAAATATCTCCAGATGTACATCGAGATGGGAGATGATGGAAGGTACAACACGATCGAGATTGGTACAATCACCTTTCAGAGGGAGTCAGGCTCCCCTCTCAGACTCAAGGATGTGATGTTTGTTCTGGGTCTAAAGAAAAATCTCGTCTTTGTTGCAGCTTTGGAAAACCATGGTTATGATGTGATCTTCAACAAAGGGAAAGCATTCCTGAGAAACATAGCTATGGGACAAGTGAAATAGATTAGGGTTTGTGTGAAGAGCCTGTACAAGCTAGATGTGGAGGATTGTGCTGCATTAAGCACAAAGGCAGAGAAGGTATAGAGCTGCAATGTTGGTGAACTTTGGCATAGAAGACTTGGTCATTTGCATCATGATGCTTTGAATATCATCTAACAGATAACCACAAGCCTCCCCAAAGGAGCACTAGAGGAGCATGATACATGCAAAGGGTGTACCTTGGGGAAGTAGACAAAAGCCACTTTCCATGATCGAGACAACATAACACATGCAGTCTTTGAAAGGATCCACTCTGATGTTTGTGGACCTTTCTCGACAACCTCCACTGCCATACACGAATGTTTTGTCATTTTTATTGATGATTTCTCAAGGAAGTGCTATATCTTCTTGATGCGGAAGAAGGATGAGACATTCTCCAAGTTCATAGAATTCAAAGCATTGGTTGAGAAAGAAACGAGCAAGAAGGTGAAGGCTCTCAAGAGCGATAATGGAGGTGAGTACATGTCGAATGAGTTCAAAAATTTCTAGACTATACACTTGCAGGTTGTGCTCAGGATTGAGCAAGCATATGTATTTCATCTTTATTCTCTAATTAATGTAATACAGATAGGAAGGGGTTTTGAGTAGTTTCTTTCCCCTAGATAAATCTCTTTGCACGGTGATGTTTCCTTTTGCATGTATATGATTTGTGTTCTAGATTGTGAATTAACTTCTGCAGATCAATAGAGGAGCCTCAAGTCTTGTAATTTAGTAAATTTCATGAGCAATTTCGAGTCTACACAATAATTTATACATCTTTTGCCAAGAAATAGCCTTTAGCAGTCTCATCCAAAGTATATATGCCATCTGGAGTCCTAGTTAGAGTAGCCACTAATTGGTTAGTTTTCTCTCTTCTTATCTCACATTTCTTTGAGTCAAAGAACAATGTGTGTCCCTAATCACTCATTGACTTATACTCATCAGACTATGATTCTTATTTTCAACGCCAAGCACATCCTTTGCTATAGCATCCTTGCTTCCAAGCTTGACTCTACTTGTTCCTATAATATTTGTAGACTCTTCATTGACAAAATATATTATTCCATCCTTTCCTTATTTTAGAGATATGAATTTATTCCTGTCTCAGATCATATGCTTTGAGAAACCACTATCAACATACCATAGATTCTTCTTTCTTTGAGCTTTTAGGGAAAGTGCACATCTTTCAGTTTTCTTCCTTCAGATTTGAGCATTTTGATTCTCCCGTGATTTTCTTTGGGGAACGGTTAACCTGCAATATTTAGCCAAATGTCCAAAATTGTTGCACTTATAAAATTTTACTTCATTGCTTAAAAAACCAAACCTGTTGTAATTTTGCCTATTATTATCCTGCAAGTTTATGGGATAATCATTCCTGAAATACCTTCCAAAGTTGCTTCTGTTCCCACCATAGGCTTGGCAATTTACAACTTTATGTCCAAAATTTCCACATGAATAACAAACACCAAGAAATATTTTCTTATACCTGAGAGGGTGAGACTTTCACATTACTGTTCCCCATGATCCTTCTTGTTGATCTTGAACCTTCTGTTCTGTTGGGAATCCTCTTTCCTTCTTAGTAGATCCTATAGCAATGGCTACATAAGATTTCTGTTCATCTCCCTTTTCTACCGTGGAAGAGGTTGATCCTTTTAACAAATGTTTTCATTACCATTTATCCTTTCTTGTCTTCTTGGATGCTGTGAATGCCGCTTCTCAGTTAGATGGATCATCTTCCTGCTTAATCCTCATTTCATAAGCTGCAAGAATCTTGTGTAGCTCATCCATGCTAAAGTTTTTCGAGTTTGATCTATCTTCTAAGACAAAAACTTGAGGATTAAATCTTGTTGGAAGAGATCTAAGGACCTTTCATACAATAACCTTTTTACTAGCTAGTTTTCCTAGTCTTTCCAAGACATTTGTTACTTCATCCACTTGTTGAAACAGAGCTACAATGTTCTCATCTTCCTTTGTCCTCAGTTGTTCAAACTGAGCTCTGCAAATTTGTAGTTTTTCTTCTTTGGCCTTTGAGTCTCCTTCATAAATGTTTTGAAGCTTGCCCCAAATTTCCTTAGCTGTTTTACAACCCAACACCTTAACATAAACAGATTGAGTGAGTCCACTCATAATGACATTCTTGGCTTTGGCATAATATTCAACAAGTTTCCTACCTTTTTCATCTGTTTGAGGAGAGGCTTTTGCATCATATCTTGGGAAAAATATTGAGAGGGTGGTGGGCGAAGGAGGGGGTGGGGTGAATCACTATTTTAAAACCACTTTAATTTTTTCATTTCATATTCTAATTTTTGTATACTACTATCATTTAAACAATCAACATATGTGCATGATTTTAGTGAAAGCAAACAACGTATATCTGTTAACTTAATTCTTCATAAGTTCCATAAGATATTTATCTTTAACGAATGCATTACTAATTTCATTAGACATATATTTTGTAGTAAAGAGAAGAATAAACCATCACACATAAGCAACACAACAACATATGAGAACACCTGGATTTTTAGGTGGAAACTCAATGTGGGAGAAAACCACCATTGCTGTCATCTCTGTCTTCTTTTTTTATTATTAAGAAAACTTGCTACAGTTTTGTACTGGCGTGGACTTTTACCAGCACGCAAGAACACACCTGCAGAAGGCTACAACCTTCTCTCGTTCTCTAACACCCACTAGAAGGGAGATCCAACCCCCCGATCTCGTTTACCGGATCCTACTGGAAGGGAGCACCTACCCCCTGCACAAATTTACTAGCTACTACTGGAAGGAATCTTCAAATCCCTTACTGAAGGCTCCAACCCTCACAACCTCTAGTTGACCACATTTCATAATAATCATACTAGATCCACCTGACTCAAAAAATCAAAACCTGTAGGCCACCTTTCATCATATTTTCAAACTGGACCCACTTCCATCATTAAGCCCAATACCAAGTAATAATTCTGAAACCAAACATTAAACCAACTAAATCATTGTATTACCATCAACCAATCACTGAATCTCAATCAATCATTGCAACAAGATCAAACCAATCAATAACAGATATATACCATCAGATAATGCACAACTATTCATCAATATACCAAACCATACACTATTCAACATCACAAAAGTCAATTGCTGTCACTGGAAACCTTGATCAGATATGCTTCAAAATGTATACGCTACTATTCTGAAGCACACCCGCGTATGTATGCACTTCCTCTATATGACACCTACGTACAGATCTCAGAATACTGAACACTGAATCATCAATCACTGAACCATACATAGATCATCCCATCAATCATAGATCACTTGAACCAATCACATATTACTAAACCAAACATAAATCACCATACTGTAGCATCATTACCAATCAATATACCATTCCACATTTAACCCAGTCAACATTGTCAGATATAGATCATCATAATAGAGACATCATTGACAAACAACAACAATTAGAACAAAACTGATCAAATGTCATCAACAAGTCATACTGCAAAACCCTAGTATATGTACGCGACTTCCAAAAAACATATCAACGTATGTACATGCTTACCATGCACAACACCCGCGTATAGATCTCAACATACAATATAAATTCACAGAATTTATGTGACCCTGCAAAGATAGATCCACGTATGTACGCGAATATTCCCAAACATACTTGTGTACAAATCTGAAAAAATTTCACTACAAACACAATTTCATTCTCCACAACCTTTACTATTAGAATTACAAACTTTAGAATACTTCATTTAGATCGGAGCATCATTATAACCACAAATATATCATTGTTAGTTACTTAGACATTTTCAACTTGTAAATCAAATAAGCATATATGTCAACATACTCTAAATCTTTCAGATCTAAGTCTTTTCCTTGCTCCCTGGTGCACACCTGTTTTAGATCAGATCACACATGTATAACTTATTACTTGCACACCTAACACCTTGATCTCCATCTCCTTGTATAGTCTTTATCCTTAGCCAATACTTTAGGTAAATCCCTTGGTAATATCATTAGAAATCTTTGACAGGATCAAATAACCATTTTCGCTTCCATAACTATGGGCCAATACCATGGTAATGCCCCCTGGTATCCAAAATACCATGGTTCAGATTCTGTATGCGACTTTTCTTCATAATACTTGCATATGCACGCAACCTTGCTTCTCAAGGTCTGTATATACTTTATCAAACATCATCTTTATCATTCATCTATCTATGATCTATCATTCCTTCTTCCATATCACCTATAACATCTGTACAATCTATATAATCATCATGTTATCATACTATTGACATCTTTATCAAGTAGGTTTCCATCAAAGACAACACATTAGCCGTAATGCCAACAATACCCCCCTTTGGACTTGATAACAATCACTTTGGTGTTTTGTCACCATCTGTAAACACCTGCAAACACACCTGCAAATACCAAAACTTCTTACCAAGCTTTTCCAAACATTATTCTCCAAACACCAAGCTTTTCTCCCCTTTTGAAATCAATGGCAAAGCGTTGGTCAATGTTGAATGAAGGCTTCTTCGCCCCTTTGTAGAGAGTATCACTATAGGTCTGATCTGCTGAGTATGAAAACTGCATACTGACCATGCTCCTCCTGAGCGTATGCTATAACATCTAAAGATATATAATAAAATTACCAGACTTTATGACTCAACCAAATATGACCTTTCTCATCATCAATGACTCATGATTACATCAATCACCCAACATAGTGGGGTTACATATTTGACCCAACATCACATCAGTTTCCCAACATAATGGGATTGCATACATGAGTGAGTTGACCCCATTAGCCTATGATAGAATTTTACAATGATTTACAACATGGATCTTTACACGACCTTTACATCAAGAGACATATATTACACTTATAACCAAGAAAAGACCTCAACATTGAGGTAGCAGAACCATCATGATAGTCATTAACAACCATCATACATAAGAACCTGCAATATGAACATCTGATTGCAGCAATATAGAAGCAACATGAACATCCTCATCATCAAGAAGATATGTAAGATAAGGAAATGTAGCATCAATCTTCAACATCATCAACATGTGACCAAATATGCAGTGTCTCCAAGAATCACCAAGCACTGAAGTAGAAGCATAAGATAGTGCAATAAATTTATGTCAGCAACTCATCCCTTTGACCTCATATCATCAAGATCAACATGATCTCTTCACACATAAAAAGAGCCATAATCCTCAAGCAACATATACATCATCATATGCATCAACATGTGTGAAAAACAAAGAGAACCTCCAATCATCACAAATTTGATCAACAACATCATTAACCATCGCCATATACATATCTTCAATGAACATAACATATGTATCTTCTTCGTCAATGTTTGACAATAACAATTTTTCAAATGTAGCTTAAGCAACATATAGACATTATCCACAACTTCATCATCACTAATGACATAATGACAACAACATATGTATCTTCACCAATAACAACATCAATAACTACACGTCACCAATGATATGTAATCATCATGAACATCATCATGCAAGAAGGAATGCTTTTAGAAGCATAACATATGCTCCCCTTGAACCTGTGCCAACTGTTTACTGTCAAATCTGATCATATCCACCTCATCAATTAACAATTCCATCAAAGAACCATAACAATAATAACATTTTTCAACAACTCATGAACCATCATGAAACAACATCATTCCTAATAATCATTTGGGCATTATTAATAGTCTGCAATAAACTAATGTCAGCACCTGAATATCAATAACCAACTAATAAGAACATATGAAAGGCTCCTCCTGAATTTGTGCCACGATTTATTCATCAGTGAGAAATATATGCGACTGTCTAGATCAAAACTCGCGTATATACGAGACAGTCCTTTATGAAATCTGCATACAGAAAGGGGTCGATTCTTTATAGTCACAGGTCCCCTTGAACTTGTACTTTCTGTTCTTGTTCACATTTACTTCATCAGATGTAATGTTAGTAATACCAAAACATTATCAAAAGGAATATCAAACCAAAATAGTGAACCATCACCAAGATACTCATTCATAGCCCCCCCTAAGATCACACATCAATGATCCTATGGATCTGATAATCATCACCTGCTCTTCATGAGGTCATGTACCTCACATCACTTTTGCAGTAACTGTTAGAAGTATGATTTAAACAAAATAAACTGCAGTGGGAACTATCTTCTTTTATTCTGAATCTGAAGAAGAAGAGGAACTATACCTCTTATTTCTGCTTGAATTCTTCTCTACTAGCACATATAATTTGTCTGGATTTCTGTATCCTCTTGCTATAACATTTCCAGTTTCTTCGTCTATAACTTTTCATTTAGTTGATGTAAATACAATTATACGTCCTTTCTTAGCTATTTGACCTACACTTAGAATATTCTGCTTTAGCCCTTGAACTAATAATGCATCAACTGCTTTTGCATACTTCTCAAGTTTGATTCTACCTTTTCCCATAACTTTTGTTGGAGCACTATTTCCAAGAATCACCTTACCATCTTTGTTTTTCTTGAGAGACTCAAACTTTTCCTTATCTCTAGTCATGTGATGAGAGCATCTGCTATCTATGTACCATTCATCTTCATCTTCAAATGAGCAAAGAGAAAGACCACACCTTATCTCTTCTTCCTCTTTCTGCTTATTATGAGAAGTGCTGGTGGATCTATCTTTCTTAGCTCTTTTGGTAATAATGCTCTTATTTGATTGTTTTCCATGTTGTTTGTGGAGGTTCATCAACTTGTTCCTACATTATTTTGCTACATGCCCAAACTTCTTACAAGTATAACATCTTATATGACCAGAAAAGGGAGCAGAGGAATTATAATATTTCTATTTCATATTCCTCCTATTGCAATCAATAACTTAGTGGCCAAATATATTGTAATCAAAGCAATATCCCTTAAAGAAGCTTGAGTACCTGGGAGCTGATGACCTTCCTGTGAAGTGGCTATTTGCTTGAGATCGAAACAATCTGCTTTTGCAATTGGCTGCAACATGTCCATAATTATGACATATAAAGCATTCAACATTATTGATTAGAGGAGAGAATTGATTAATGTTTCTATTATTGGGAGCAAATGATTTATTTTGAAAACTTATCTTTCTTGGATGTTGATTTGGTTGACTTCTTATCTCTTTAACATGAATTTCAGATTTCATATTGTTATCCTTCAAGATTCTTGCACAAGCCTGTGAACTAGATTCTCCTTTTATAGTTTCATGAAAACCAAGACCAGATTTAATGGAAGGAGACCTTTGACTACTAAGGATGCTATCCAAAATCTTATTGCTATCTTGAAATCTCAAGTGTATTATTTTCTTCTAATTTACCTTTTAGAATGTTTACCTCAACTTTCATTCTTTGGTACTGTTCTTCCTTTTCCAGATACTTCTTCCTCATTCCTTCTTCAACTTTTCTTCCTTCTTCCAATTGCTCATTTAATTCGATAATCTCTTCCTTCATCCCATTCTCTTGTTCTTCAAATGCTTGAAGTAGCTCTTCATTTCACTTGTTTGATTTTTCAATTTCTGCTCTTAGTTAGACGATCTCTGCTTCAAGTCTTTCACAATATTGTTTAGATTCTACTGCAACATTTAATGATTTAACATGATCCCTGTTATCATATGCCTACAACTTATCCTTAAGATTGATAATCCTTTTCAAAGAAAATCAAGTTTTATTCTAATATTAAGACCTTCCTCTAACCTGTCTTCTTTTGAATTAGTAACTCTATCTGACATAACAAAGGTTGTTTTATCATCATACTCATCTTTTGACACATATTTAGAAATAATATTACCTGATGGTTCCCCTGATGACCAATCTTCCTTTGATTTTCCTTCATGAATGACCTGCAGATTATCCCATACTTCCTTTGCAGTTTCATAATGCATAACCTTTCCTAATGCTGAATCAGTCATGTTACCAATGATTTCATTTAATGCTACATTATTCTTTTGTAATTATTCACTTGATGGAAGAGTTGTAGTGCAACCATTAAAAACTAAATCCCAAACATCATATCCTAAGTTTATTAATTTAGACTTCATCTTTTCTTTCCATTCCTGATAGTTATCATCACTTACCATAAACATACCTTTATTTTCCATTGTTTCTGACTTGCCTTGTTCTTTTGTTGCAGACTGTCCTTCATCCATAAATGCATATATTGCTATAGCATCAGATGCATCACTGTAATTGTTCTCTTGAATTGAATTCTTCCTTTGACTGCCTTCTTCTTTTGCTTCTTTCCCATTGTCCCTAATCCACTCCAAGCGGTTCCGATTTTTGTACGCTACTTTCATTTAACAACCAGCATATGTACACAACTTCAGTGAAACAAACAACATATACCTGTTAACTTAATTCTTCATAAGTTCCATCAAATCTTTATCTTTAACCAATGACTTATTAATTTCATCAGACATATATTATGCAGTAAAGAGTGGAATAAACCATCACACATAAGAAACACAACAACACATGAGAACACCAGGATTTTTAGGTGGAAACCAAATGTGGGAGAAAACCACTGCTGTCGCCGTCTCTGTCTTCATCTTTTATTATTAAGAAAAATTCTTACAATCTTGCATTGGCATAGACTCTTACTAGCACACAATGGAAGCGAGCTCCAACCCCCTGATCTCGTTTACTGGTTCCTATCAGAAGGGAGCACCTACCCCCTGCACAAATTTACCAGCTACTACCTGAAGGCTCCAACCCTTAACACCTCTTGTGGACCATGTTTCATAATATTTCATACTGGATCCATCTGACTCAAAAAATCAAAACCTGTAGGCCACATTTTATCATATTTTCAAACTGGACCCACTTCCATTATTAAGCCCAATACCAAGTAACAATTCTGAAACTAAACACTGAACCAACTAAATCATTGTATTACCATCAACCAATCATTAAATCTCAATCAATCATTGCAACATGATCAAACCAATCGATAACAAATATAGACCATCAGATAATGCACAACCATTCGTCAATATACCGAACCATACACTGCTCAACATCACATAAATCAATTGTTGCCACTACAAACCCTGATCAGATATACTTCAAAATGTATACGCCACTGTTCTGAAGCACATCCGCGTATGTACACGCTTCCTCTATATGACACATGCATACAAATCTCAGAATATTGAAGACTAAATAATAAATCACTGAACCATGCATAGATCATCCCATCAGTCACATGTCACTTGAACCAATCACAGATTACTGAACCAAACACAGATCACCATATTGTAGCATCATTACCAATCAATATACCATTCCATATTTAACCCACTCAACACTGTCAAATACAAATCATCATAATAGAGACATCATCGACATACAACAACAATTAGAACCAAACTGATCAAATGTTATCAACACGTCACATTGCAAAACCCTAGCATATGTACGCGACTTCCACAAAATATATCAAAGTATGTACACGCTTACCATGCACAACACTTACGTACAGATATAAACATACAATACAAATTCGATAAATTTATACGCGACCTTGCAGAGAGAGATCCGCATATGTACGTGCCTATTTTCAAACATACCTGCGTAGAGATCTGAAAATATTTCGCTGCAAACACAATTTCATTCTCTGGAACCTTTACTGTTAGAATTATAGACTTCTGAATACTTCATTCAGATCACAACTTCATTATAACCATATATCTATCATTGTTAGTTAGTTAGACATTTTCAATAAGTAAATCAAACAAGCATATATGTCAACATGCTTAAGATCTTTAAGATCTGAGTCTTTTCCTTGCTTCCTAGTGCACACCTATTTCATATCAGATCACACATGTATAACTTATTACTTTCACACCTAACACCTTGATCTCCATCTCCTTATATAGCCTTTAGCCTTAGCCAATACCTTACGTAAATCCCTTGGTAATATCATTAGAATTCTTTGACAATCAAATAACCATTGTCGCTCCCATTACTATGGTCCAATACCATGGTAATGACCCATGGTATCCAAAATACCATGGTTCAGATTCTGTACGCGACTTTTCTTCATAATACCTGCTCATGCACATGACCTTGCTTCTCAGGATCTGCGTATACTTTTTCAAACATCACCTTTATCATTCATCTATCTTTGATCTATCTTTCCTTTGTCCATATCACCTGTAACACCTGCAAAATCCAATGCCCTTCAAACCCTTGTCTAAAATTGACCTTTGACTTGCCCAATCATCCTCTGGTGTTTTTGCCTGAGCTATAATATTGAAACTCAACAAGAACATTAAGTCCCTATCATGATTTTTACCTTTTGATGACTTTTGGGGTTATTGTCCACATGATGGGGGCATTATCTTCAAATGATGATGTCTCACAAACCGTGAGGCCTCTCGTGGCGTGGTACATAACACCGAGAACAACTCAATGAGGAGAATCCAATAGGGATGATCTAGACACGAAAAACCATGAATTTCCATGTCATATTATTTGGAAAGAGGTGGGGAATCTCTTGGTGCTGCTTGGGTTGACATCAATGAAAACACCTATCAACAACATTGAACTTCCTATTGGTACATTGACAATGCTTATGGATATTTAGAGAAGAATAAAAGCTATTTTCCTGGATTCATATCAACAAATAAGGTTTATTATTGTTGGATTAACGATTAGTTAAGTGACATTTGATCTCTTGCTTAAGGGTTTCACATCAACTTGTGTCATTTGTGGAGCTCTTAACTCTTTTTATACCAAATTTGATTTATTTTATTAAATTTTTTATTAAAAACCCTTAAAATATTTTTTCTTAAATATTTTTAAAATTGCTGATAAAATAAGCATTGTTGTATATTAAATCAGTAAATAAAATGAAATGGAAGTAAATAAGGAATTCAAGCACCAAGAACAACGAATTTATGCCCAACATGGTCTTCCTTCATATCATATTTCTCAAGAAAATTTGGGGCTAGACCCACAAAGAATACACAAAAAAGTATAATGGTTGGGAACTTGGAATTGAGTCCCACTGGGAAAAATTGATCTTGAGGAAATTGAACCCTAGAAATTGGCACTACTGAAGAAAATTGACCTTTGGGAAATTTAGCCTCCCTCACCAAAAATTCGATCCCTCTCTTTTTTGTTGTACCACCATTGCACACTTGAGTAATTTGGCCTCTGGATATTTCAACTCTCGTTCAATAATTCAACCCTCCTCTTTAGCTGAGTTGGCCTCTCTCTTTCCTATCTTTGGCTTCCATGATTTTTTCTTTCGAAATTCCATGCTACAATTTCCTCACTTTTCTTAAGTCTAATGAAGGCTCTTACTCTTGATAAAATCACTTTCTCAATATAACATGTCTTCACCTTTCCCTTAAGTTTATTTTATAATTTTATTAAGCCAAAATCCTTGATCCTAATCTCATAATTGATCAATGACTAGGATTAAATCCTAAGACTCTCTTGAGATCAACGATTGAGATTATATTTAAGTCACTTATATAATTTTATTATTTATTTTTAGAAGTTTAGTATTATTGTCCATAGTAATTAACTAATTAATTATTGTACCTTTCCTAAGTTAACCTTA
The DNA here is from genome assembly GCA_031772625.1 of Pinus tabuliformis. Classification (NCBI taxonomy): domain Eukaryota; kingdom Viridiplantae; phylum Streptophyta; class Pinopsida; order Pinales; family Pinaceae; genus Pinus; species Pinus tabuliformis. The sequence continues at coordinate 156,735,755 of CM062815.1, forward strand.
GGAAAATAAATCATAAAATCACTTACTCCACCATGCAAGCACCTAAAGAGGAAATCAAATATATTCTACATGCTAACACACCAAGCCAATGTATAAGACCTTCCAGGCTACAAAATCAACACTCCCTCTTAACAAGGAAGGGATTCTCCACCACCCCCAACTTGTCTTTGTAAAACATAACCTTCCCCTCACTAAGGGCTTGGTGATAATATCTATTGCCTGCTCCTTTGTGGAGATGTACTACAATCTCACAACATCTGTTTGGACCCTATCTTTGATGAAGTGGTATTTGATCTCCACATGCTTGGACCTATCATGAAACAATGGATTCTCAGAGAGCTTAATGCAACTCTCATTGTCATAGTGAATCACATTGGGCCCCATCTCAAGACCAAATAATCCTGTGAGCATCTTCTAAATCTATATCCTCACAAATCACTAGACTTGCTGCCATGTACTTGGCATTTGTTGAGCTTAAGTGCCATTGAGTGTTTCTTCTTACTATACTATGAGATCATAGCTAATCCCAAGCTAAAACAATGAAGTGCTCTCCTTGTCCACCACACTTCTTGCATAATTTGATTTTGTGTAGCCTTGCAACTCCACTCAACCAACTCAAACATACATCAATCCATACTCCATTGTACCTCGAAGTTATTTGAGCACATGCTTTGTTGCAACCTAATGAATTGTTGGGTTGTGTTATATTCTTTCCACGTAATTAATAGGGGGTTTGAAGGGCACCCGTAACCCCACTTTATGGGGTTCGGGGCAGCGCCTCGGAAAATTTTGGTTTTGGACCATATGTTAGGTTGGGCAGACCCACCTATGGTTTTGTGCATGATTTTCGCACATGTTTTTTAGACGCGATGGTTTTCGGTCCATGGTATTGGACGCGATGGATTTCGGTCCATGGTATTGGATGCTTCGGCATGTATAAATATGTATTGTAACATTGAAAGGAACATAATGAAAAATCAAGCTGGTAGTCCCGATTTTGGGATCCAGGGAAAAATATCTGTGCATATGTGTTTTATGGGTTATGCTCTCGCATTGTTTATTTTCTTTGTTTAAGAATTCGTATGCAGGTAATTTCTGTACAGGGTTAAAACCTACATTTGGTATCAGAGCTATTTTGGCTTCAAGGGGACGACTTTGTTGCTGAGGGGTTTTGCTCGGGCCTGTGGTAGACCCTGTTCAGTGGGAGATCTACGAGATCGATTCTGGTGGTGAAAGAAGATGGCGAGCAGTGGAAAGATAGAGATTGAGAAGTTCAATGGTTAGAATTTTGAGTTGTGGAAACTCAAGATGGAGGATCTGTTGGTGGATAAAGATCAGTGGATCGCGGTAGATCCGGGTACTAAACCATCGGGAGTGACCGATGAAGAATGGAAGAAGTTGGATTGGAAGGCAAAGAGCACAATACGATTGTGTGTCTCGGATTCAGTATTGCTGAATGTATCAGGGGAAGCTACGACAAAGGCTTTGTGGGTCAAGTTAGGGACTTTGTACCAATCTAAGTCTCTGGTGAATAAACTGTTCCTGCGGAAAAAGCTGTATAACCTAAGGATGAAATATGGAGACTCGGTGACAGAGCATCTGAATGCGTTTAATACTGTGGTAAGTCAGTTATTATCTGTTGATATTAAAATTTCAGATGAAGATAAGTGCATCAGTCTGTTGTGTTCTCTACCAGATTCGTGGGATAGTCTCGTTATTGCAATAGGTAGCAATGCAACTACTTTGCAATTTGATGAAATAGTCTCAGCCTTGCTGACGGAGGAGATGAGACGGAAAAATATGGACAACCAGAATGGTGATGCCTTGTCTGTACGAGGACGGTCCCAGAACAGAAACAAAAATAAGTCATCGAGTGGGAGATCTAAATCTAGAGGGAGATCTAAATCTCCAGGAAAACCTACAAAGGTGGTGTGCTGGAAATGCGGAAAGGAAGGGCACTTCAGAAGAGATTGTAAATCTAAAGCTCCTGATAAAGGAAAGGGATCTGATGATGCTCCTTCTGCAGAGGCGAAAACCACCTCAGATGAAGGTGGGGATGTGTACTTGGCTTCTTCAAGTACACATGTAGATCATGAGGCATGGTTGATTGACTCAGGTGCATCCTTTCACTTCACTCCCCATAGAGAGTGGTTCTGCGAGTATGAGAAATACGATGGTGGTGATGTCTTCTTAGGAGATGATAGGAAGGCTAGAATCATTGGTCGGGGAAAAGTAAAGTTGAAGTTGCAAGGTGGAAGGGTTAGAACACTTCCGGGTGTTCTACATATTCCTGCATTGGCCAGAAATCTGATTTCTGTAAGCAAGTTGGATGATGCAGGTGTAAAGACGGTGTTTGAGAAAGATACCTGCAAGATGGTTCGAGGAGCACTGATATTGATGTGGGGAGTTCGGATTAGAACTCTGTACAAGCTGCAAGGTAGCACTGTTGTTGATGGGTGCAATAGTTCTATGGTTCCTGAAAATGGAGTAGAAAATCTAGTGGTCTCTGGAGAGAAGAACATGTTGTGGCATCAAAGGCTTGGACATATTGGAGAGAAGGGTCTTCGAATACTTCATGGTAAAGGTATGAATAATAGCTCTCTGGATTTTGATTTTTGTGAAAATTGTGTATATGGGAAGCAGAATCGGGTGAGTTTCCCCTCTGGTGGTAAGAGGACGAAACAGATATTAGAGCTTGTGCACAGTGATGTGTTTGGACCTGTGAAGGTTCCATCACTGGGTAAGTATGTGTACTATGTATCATTCATAGATGAATGCTCAAGGAATACATGGATATATTTTCTTAAGCAGAAATTTGAAGTCTTTGACAGGTTTAAAGAATTTAAGGCTCTGGTGGAAAGTCAGACAGAGAAGAAGATAAAGGTGTTGAGGACAGATAATGGTGGAGAATTTTGCAGCAAGGAATTTGAAGAATTCTGTAAGAAGTGTGGTATAGCACGACAGAAGACTACTCCATATACACCTCAACAAAATGGAGTTGCAGAAAGAATGAATAAGACGTTGATGGAAAGGGCAAGAAGCATGCTTAGTGGTGCTGGGTTAGGACAGGAATTCTGGGCAGAGGCGGTGGATACTGCATGTTACCTGGTCAACAGGTCACCTTCATCAGCGTTGGAGGATAAGACTCCACAAGAAGTATGGACTGGTAAGAAACCCTCTCTTTCACATCTGAGGGTATTTGGATGTGATGCATATGTACATGTTCCAAAGGAGAAACAAACCAAGTTGGATAGTAAATCTGAAAAGTGCATCTTTATTGGGTATAAGGATGGTTTAAAGGGTTATAAGCTTTGGAACCCAGTCACACGGAAGGTTGTGTACAACCGAGATGTGTTGTTCAGAGAGGTAAAAGATGTTATTCAACATGAAGTCCAACCAAAGGAACCTCAGAAGATAGAGTTTGAGCCAAAGGAGGAAGAATCAGACTCTGCAACAGAGGAGGAATCAGAAGATGAAGAGCCACAAACTCCGGCTGTGAGAAGATCAGTTCGAGAAAGAAGGTAGCCAGAAAGGTATACTCCATCTGCTTTCAGTTCAAATTTTGCTTTGTCTGTTACTGATAATGATCCCAGAACTGTGAAGGAAGCAGTGGATTCAGAGGATGGAAAACTCTGGAAAGAGGCCATGGTCGATGAAATGGCATCTTTGCACAAAAATGAGGCTTGGGATCTGGTGGAGTTGCCGGCTGGAAGGAAACCCATTGGCAGCAAATGGGTGTTCAAGAAGAAGACAAATGCAGAAGGAAAGGTGGAGAAATACAAAGCTCGGTTGGTAGCAAAAGGTTATTCCCAGGTGCCGGGAATTGATTTTGGTGATATTTTTTCTCCTGTTGCCAAGGTAACTTCTATTAGATTACTTTTATCTGTTGCTGCTGCTTTTGATTTTGAGGTAGAACAGATGGATGTGAAGACAACATTTCTTCACGGGGATTTGGAAGAGGAAATCTACATGAAGCAACCTGAAGGCTTTGCGGTGAAGGGTAAGAAAGAACTGGTATGCAAGTTAAAGAAGTCTCTGTATGGGTTAAAACAGTCACCAAGGATGTGGTATCAGAAATTTGATACATTTATACGAGGACTTGGCTTCACCAGAAGCAAAGCAGATCATTGTGTGTATTTTAAATTAATTGGTGACCGTGTTATTTATCTGGTCTTGTATGTGGATGATATGTTGCTGGTTGGAAATGACAAAGAAATTATCCAGGATTTGAAGACCCAATTGTCTTCCAAATTTGACATGAAAGATCTTGGTGCTGCAAACTATATTTTGGGCATGGAAATTAAAAGAGATCGGTCAAAGAGGAAGCTCTGGTTAAACCAGAGGAAGTATGTCGAGACAATACTGCAGAGGTTTAATATGCAGGATAGTAAACCGGTGAAGGTTCCTATTCCTGTAGGTGTGAGGTTATCTGCTGAACAATGTCCCAAGACACAAGAAGAGGAAGAGGACATGTCCTGTGTTCCATATGCAAGTGCAGTGGGTAGCCTGATGTATGCAATGGTCTGTACTAGACCAGACATTGCACATGCAGTGGGAGTATTGAGCAGGTTTATGTCAAAACCTGGGAAGGAGCACTGGACAACAGTGAAGCGAGTTTTCAGGTATTTGCGTGGCACTAGTGATTATGGTTTGTGCTACCAAGGAAGACCAGGATTGGACAGAGTGTTGGATATTCATGGCTTTGTTGATGCAGACTGGGCTGGAGATCTGGATCAGAGAAGATCTACAAGTGGGTATGTGTTTAACCTATTTGGAGGTGCAGTCAGTTGGATGAGTAAGAAACAATCTGTAGTGGCACTATCAACTACAGAGGCAGAATACATGGCAGCCACTCAGGCAAGCAAGGAAGCAGTTTGGTTGCAGAGATTGTGTTCAAGTATGGGGTTAGTACAGGGAGCTATAAGAATAGACTGTGACAACCAAAGTGCAATTTTCTTGGCAAAGAACCCTGCTTATCATTCAAAGACAAAGCACATTGATTTTCAGTATCACTTTGTGAGGGATATGATAGAAGACAGAAAGGTGTTGCTGGTAAAGGTGGACACTTTGAAGAATACTGCAGATGCATTGACAAAATCTGTGAGCTCTGAGAAGTTCTCTTGGTGTAGAGAAGCAATGGGAATCTCAGGGTTGAAAAAAAATGACTAAGCTCTCCTGTGGCCCCCTGTGGAAAGAAAACAACAAGTGGGAGATTGTTGGGTTGTGTTATATTCTTTCCATGTAATTAATAGGGGGTTTGAAGGGCACCCGTAACCCCACTTTATGGGGTCCGGGGCAGCGCCTCGGAAAATTTTGGTTTTGGACCATATGTTAGGTTGGGCGGACCCACCTATGGTTTTGTGCATGATTTTTGCACATGTTTTTTGGACGCGATGGTTTTCGGTCCATGGTATTGGACGCGATGGATTTCGGTCCATGGTATTGGATGCTTCGGCATGTATAAATATGTATTGTAACATTGAAAGGAACATAATGAAAAATCAAGCTGGTAGTCCCGGTTTTGGGATCCAGGGAAAAATCTCTGTGCATATGTGTTTTATGGGTTATGCTCTCGCATTGTTTATTTTCTTTGTTTAAGAATTCGTATGCAGGTAATTTCTGTACAGGGTTAGAACCTACATGAATGCTCCTCAATATCACCATGAATTAGCTAAGTTTGTTCACAGAAAAATAAATATTTGGGTGTTGATCAAATACATCAAGGATCTAATCAACTGTTTGTACATGTTGGATCCACCAACTCACCCTAAGAAGCACTTAGATTCCTCAAGTTTGTGATCATAGGTGTAGACATTAGCCTGCAATCCTCCATCTTGAATCTCCTCAAAATTTCAACTGCATACTTTCCCTACCCAAGGAATATCTTTCTTGGTTTCTGCCACACCTCTAATCCCAAGAAGTAATGCATTAAACCAATGTCTTCCATCTTGAACTCCAAAACAAGGTCCTCCTTGCACATACCTATGAGCTTCTCTGATCTTGTTAGAAAGAAATCATCAACATATAACACCAAGATAAGCGACTCGTTATCAACAACTATATAGTACAAGTTTGCATTCACCTCATTCTTGGTGAAGCCCAATCCAAGTGGGTACCCATCAATCCTAGAGTACCATGCGTGAGGTGCCTACTTTAGTCTATATAAGGACGTCTTCAATATGCATACATTTGACTCCCTCCCATGCATCGTAAAGCCCTGAGGATGCTCAATACACCTTTTCCTCAATAAACCCATTGAAGAAGGCAGTCTTCACATCCTTTTAATGTATCCTCCACTCCATCTTAAAAGCAATAGAAATCTATTTGATGTATTGCATTAATATATGCATATCTGGTGATAAGGGAAAATGTCTCCTCATAGTCTACTCCCTTCTGCCACGAACTTCACTTTGTACTTCTTGAAACTACCATTTTCTAGTTGTTTGATCTTATAGATCCATTCTGAAGTGGCCATTGAATTTCCTTTAGGCCTTTGTACTATTCCCACACATCATTCCTCACGATGGGATTGTAGTCTTCCATCATGGCATTCTGTTAAACCTGTTGGTCTGTTGTCTCCTCAAAGGTAGAAGGCTTGAACTCATTGATGCTTCTTTTCAAGGCCAAATAACTAGAAAATATGGTAGATGGTCTACTCTCCTTGAAAGTGATACTAGGAGCCTCCACATGATCCTCAACATCTCTCAATCTCTGCTCAACCCATCTCATCCTCCTCTTGATAGAGCTCAAAAGAACATCTCGCCCCTCTTCCTATTTGAAGGCTTTGACCCCCTGCTAGTGGTCCCTACTGAACCATCAAAGCCTCTCACTCTTAATCCTTTGCCTTTGTTGGATTTGTCCCATGTGACCTTTGAAAGGTACTACCCTCTTCAAATTTAAAATCTATCTTAACCATTATCTTTTTCTGTCCTAGTATATAGACCTTATAGGCCTTTGCAGTCTCGCTGTATCCAACAATAATGTTATTTATGATGGATCCAATTTAGTCCTCTTCTCTTAAGGAATGTAGACATACATTGGACTACTGAATATGTGGAGATGACTCACCTCCTATTTTACTCTTGTAAATCCTCCTCAGGAGTCATGTCTTCCAGTGCCTTGTGAGGACTCCTATTTTGTGAGTATACAACTGTATTACATGCATTCACCCACAAGAATGTAGGTAGATCTTGATCATGGATCATGGCCTTGGATGCTCCCACTATAATCATGTTCTTCCTCTCTGCTACTCCATTCTACTGCAAACTGATGGCAATGTCAACTCTTTCTTGATTATTTCTTCCCTATAGAATATGATCTCAAGAGCTTAATCTTCTTTCCAGTTTATTTCTCCATAAGAGCTTTAAATATTGAAACTGATTGAACACCTCATCCTTGGCCTTTAGGAAGTAAATCCATGTTCCCCTATAATTGTCATCTATGAATGTCAAAAAATAATTTCACCTTGAGATAGACTCCACTGACATAGTACCACAAATGTCATAATGCAACAAATTCAACACACCCTTGGACCTGGTCTCCTTGCTAGGAAATGTTGCCTTGACCTGCTTGCCAAGTACCATCATGCTCTATACTGAAATTTGAAAAACCAAGATCATATCTTGTAAAAGTGGTAAGAACTATGTAATGTAGATGTCCCATCCTTCTGTGCAAATATGACTCTAGTTATCACTGCTATGTACTAGGGATTTTACTGGCCATCCTTTCAATAGATACATGTTATTCTCCCTACTGCCTATAACTCACCTCATGATATGATCAACCCCTTTTGATTTTAAAACTACCTTACCTCCCGTGAAACCGACCTTAAGTCCTCTACCCTCCATGCCATCCATGGCCGAAATTGAGAGTAAATTATTCTCCAACTTAGGTGCATAGATTACCTCCTCCACCTCTGTAATATTCTCTGAGTCTAGCTAGAATTTTATGCTACCAATGCCCTCCATTGCATACTTGGTGTTGTCACCAAGATCCACATGTATATCTTTGTGCTCCTTAGACATAATAGTGAATATATCATGAGATCCCGCCATGTGATGGGATGCTCCATTGCCCACAAACCACACCCCTCTTTTAATGGTGCCAAAAAGATAGGATACCAGAACAAATTCCTTCTCGAATTTTTTCATGAACACACCTATCTGTGCAGATGCAAGTATTCTTGATGGTTAAAAATTAGTTAATTGACGAACTATGAAGAGGGGGGCTACTAATTCACTCCCCCTCTCAATATTTCCAACAATTGTTAGATCATAATTGAACATATTAAGGTGACTAGAGAATTTTACTTATATTTCCATGGCTTATTTCCTAGGCTATAGAATCCACTCCCATAAAACTTGGGATTATTTAGGTTGCAATAGAAAGTATTCCAAACTCTACTCCTATTGTGTTTTGTTTCTATTTGTTATTATATATATTGGACCTCTCTTTCGAGGTAGTTATCATTCCCATACATAATGTCAACTTTTTGAATTGTTCCTTTCTCCTATCAATTAATGCAAATTTTGTGCTACCATGGGAATTATTTTGCAATCCCTTCTTAATGTATCCTTTTCCAATGTTTTTATATCTCCATTCATATGTAACTTCGTGATTTGGTGTGTTCACAAGGGTCCTTTAGAGTTCACAATGTTTAATTATATCTATCGTATCTCAATAATAATCTCTTTTGCACCATAATATCTCTATTTATTCACACTATTGACTAGTATTATGGCCATTATTCCTTAAACATATTCAAGCATATTTAAGATCAACCAAACAACCTTACTGATGGAATTTAACATGTGTTCCTTTAACTCTTTTTTTGTATTCAATTTCTATTGTAGCCTTTCTCCCATTTCATAAATTTAGGCATGTTTCACCATCCAAGTTACTAGGCGATTCATATGTCTATGGTTTTCTTATAACGAGATAAGGAAATTATTAATTTAGGGGATGTGTGCAAGGATATGTATAGATATGCACTATTCCTATCATCACATAAGGACAGCCCACACAAAATTATAGAGATTTACAATTACAATTCATTATAGAGTTTGGTTCCCCTTAGCCATAAGTATGAATATATCAAAGGAATGCTCAAACTTACACATAATTATATAGTCCCAACCACAGTCGATATGACTTTCTTTTCTTTGATTTTAATTTTTATAAATATAGAGAGATATTTTTTGTTCATTCTTGAATTGAACAAAAGGATGGGTAGAATATTTGACAATTGCAAATAATGACATGGTTTTAAATTGAAACATAATATATATAGCCACATTTACTCTACTTAGCATATAAAAACAATTAGTTTAGTTAAAATACTAAACTTCTATAATAAACAGAGAGGAGAAGGATAATCCAAGCAATAAAATGTCTTAGTATTATTGGGTAAAATAAACTATGCATTAAATGATCAGTAATACATAATATGTGAAATTGATATGAATCACCAATTCTAGTTTTCTGTAACATGCAACCTCCTTGACTCTTAAATTTTTAGTTGAAACACATTTAGATTATTATTAAGTATTTAGGATTTATGATGGTTATGACATCATTCTCCACTATTGCAATAAGTATGTTTAATTAAAAGCTACATGATATCTATATGTTTACAATGTAAAAGTAATTTTATATGCAAGAAAAAGAGAAAATTGGTCCATTAAATCTCATAAAATATGAAGACACATTAGAAATAACAAGAGAAAATTGGTCCATTAAAGCTGATAAAATATTAAGACGCACCAGAAATAACAAGTGCCTATATATTAATAATATAATGTCACGAGAAGGTGTCTCAATCCTTTATTTGCAATCTTCCATTGGTTGCAATTAGAAGTGATTTGTTTTACTAGATTGTTGGGTGGCTAAGATAGAATAACATTTTTATTTATGATGGTTAAAGAGGTGATCAAAGATTATTGATAAAAAATGAGTTTAGATTCCATCAGTTTCCAACTTATAATTTTTTCTAAAGATATGGTAACATATTTGCCTCTTCATGTTTGGTAAAAAGACAAATGATTTCACAAGAGTTGTAACAATAATTCTATTCATATCTCTGCTCATCTTTTTATTCATTATATTTTTTGGTGTACATAGATTGTTAATTTTTTATGTTTCACTACAATTAGTGTTGGATTGTGCAAAATATAATGAAATATAAGTGTGGATTTTTTTTTCATTAAGTTGATAGACATATAAATACAAAGTCCATGACTGTTGGATTCAACTTACAAGATCTCTTGGACTCCTTCTGATAATTCGCATACCACACCATAATCCTAAAAGATTGTGTGTCCAACATTAACCCCCTTAATTTGAAGGAGTGTATGTGAGTCCAAGAAGTGAGCTAAATACAAAGGTGGATAAGAACCAATGGCTTTATGTTCTCTCTGAAATGGTGGTTTAAAGTCACAAACCAAATGAGTTACAGAAGCCAAAGTCCTCTGCCTGTGGTGGTTTAAGGCTAGCCCCCAACTTTAGAACTTGGGTCAAAGTAGTTTTGGAACAATTCTGAATTTGGCTATAAGCTGAAAACTTCTGCAAAGTGGAAGTGTTGCTTGATGATGTTTTAAATATGACCACAAATTGATGAAGTGTTGATTTGAAGTTGACCACAAAATTTTGGAACTTGGGCTCCAAGGCTTAATGGTTCCAAAAACATTTCCAAATCTAGAAAGAAGTTGCTACCTTCTGCTGATTGTAAGTGATCACAAACGTCTATTTGAAGGTGACCTCAAAATGATGTTAATTTGAACATAATTGAAAGTTGAATCATGCTCATGGCTTTGACTCTAGCTACAACTTTGATTCGATTAATGACTTGAGGCTATGGCTCAAGTTTGCTTGTACATGCTTGATTCACAAGTCTTCAAACTAGAAGCTGAATTGTCAATATCTAATATTATTTCCCCTCGTCAAATGCAAGGTGAGAGGGTCGAACTCTTTCCACAAATCTCACATGGATGAAGATAAAAAAATATGATCATCCATGTGGCCAATGCTGAATTTTGTAGCAATGGTCCACCTTCATAACTAATATTTTAGCCCTTGAATTATGTAAGACATGTTCTTAAAGTCATTTTAGCTCTTGAAATATTATATATAATGAATATAAGACATGTTCTCCATGTCGTCTTCAAGAGAGAAATTTTGAATTTTGAATTTGAATTTTTGGCTCCAAAATAAGGTCAAGTCGGCCCAATTGGAAGAGCCACCCATTTGGCCTCGTAGAAGTCTATATATAAGTCATTTCATCGTCCTCCTCAAGCTATAATTCATATCACCTATGAAATGGAGTTCAGATCATATGAGGTAGAGAATAGGGTGGATGTGAGCTAGAGAATAGGTCAGATTTGAGGCAGAGAATAGGATCAATCTAAGGCAGAAGTAAAGGTCGAATCTGAGACATAAATCCAAGGAAGAGTTTTTTGGGCATACCATGAGAAACAAGATCGATATTATTGGGCACAATAGGAGGCCAAAATTCGGCCCTAGCTAATCAGACCAAGCCAAGTTCATTGGGAAACCCTTTGACTTATCTAAAGGGAAGTTTGACCAATTGTGACCAGGGCTATGTTACTAGTCAATTTTACTTTGTATTTGACTTAGATGTATCTCTTTTTGAACTAAATAATTTCTATAAGGAAAAGGTTGTGGATTTCCCCCCCATATGGGTTTTCCCAGGGTAAAATGTTTGTGTCTCTTGTTTTGCTGTCTCTTTATTATCTTACTAGAATTTTGTTTATACTGTTGAGATCTTCTGTGTAATTTCTTTATGATGAGTATGAATGCAATAAATGATTAACTTAGGAAATCATAAGAAGTAATTATCAGTTTAGAAGATCCCTAAAAATTCAACATAGTATCAAATCCATGGGTGAAAGAGTAGCCTAGAAAAAAGCCAGTCTATTTCAAGTTATCTTCCAAGGATAATTTAAAAATAAGCCTAGATTTTCCCCTTTTGCTCGAGTCCTAGAAGTTATACATTCTATGGGTCCAATGATCCATGTTTTATTTTGAAGACAAGCCTGTTTTGTATTTGAGCTAAAGAAGAAGGGCCAAAGTCTCAGACAGACCGAATAACCTTGGGAAGGCTAAAGCTTCATCTCTCTATTGAAAATAATACTCCTTTCTTATGAAGCCACGATTCATTTTGATGATAGAAAAAATGTGATCCATTTTGAGGTTCACCTAAGATTGTAATAATATTTTAAGAAGTGTGAAAATCCTCAAAGTTAATATTGTAGTAGGACGAAGGCCTAAATTTTTTTCACAATAGGGCGAGAGGCTTCAAACATGGCCTCAAAAGATTTGAGGTATCTAAGAACATAATACCTCTTATGCATGGGGTCTAACTAAACTTGCTTGTAAGCCATAAACCATGAATCGTGGAAAGAACTATACATCTAGAAAGGACTTGATTGACATGTCACATGATCAACGAATGGTTTATTTCATGATATTTTGAAACTCATTATTGATTGGTTGAAGTTCAATATAGTGGAATGAATGGAGAGTGATATTATTGTGGATCATTGAATAAGTTGTTGCTGAAGATATACACTCTATGAGTAAAGGATAAGTCCATAAAATGTTGAATGATTACCTTCACCTATTTGTGTAAGATAAGAACCAACACGAGCAAGAATGTCAAGAGCTATTATAAGCACAAACAAAACATATGGTGCATATATGTTATCACAGGAAAATATATAGTAAGCATGAATGAAAGCTTACTCATCACAATGAATGTGGAAGATATAGCCGCTGATCTATGGAAAGTAATTGTCTATTTCAAGAGGAATTCCTCTTTTGATATGAATTCAAAAGGTAACGTGTTGTTGCACAAACCTAAGCCTCATGTCAAATTCTTTGATTATATTGGTATCATTGCATGAATTTAGTTACTCAGAATTGATAGAATGCCATAAAGACATCTTGTGACATTTCTTGAAGCCATTTGATATACCATTTGAAAGGGAATTCATAAATCTCTCATCAAGTTTTGAGACCAAATCCTCTTGACAAGACCTGAAGTTATCTTTGTAAGAGACATAATTATTTCTATTACTTAGTTTGGAATGGAACAATATTAATAATGCATATTGAGGACACCTATTTCAAGTTTGTGAACTAATAAGACTTAAAATGAAAAGGGCACTCTCAAGGAAGAAGCCAAGTTCTCTACTATAGCTTTAATCAGACCAAGGATATTTATAAGTATCAACTCGAAATAAGTTGTATGTACACTTTCTGCTCTGTGGGATAAATCAAATGTGTGTTCTATACGTTTTTACTCAAAACAAATAACATATTAAGGACACAGTGAATTGAAAAAACATGTGTAAGGTATGTATTCAAGAACAGAAATGGTACTGAGATATAAATCTCTAAATCCACATACCTTACACTATAGTGAAGATATCTTGTATAACTGAATAAGGGTTTTAGTATTGCATTGCAACATTGTGATTATGATTGTGCCATTAATTATATGGTAAAACTTTAGAAATATGAGAACACATCTCTAAAGTTCCTCTGTGAGCCAGACGAAGTTAAGAAGGTAATTTTCAAGCAATATTATCAAAGGGATGCTCGATCCAAGAAGAATCTTATTCAACCTTTGAGAAACTTGGTTATCAAATTTGAAGAAAATCCCTTTAAGTCTCTTGTTAAGGAAAAATGCATTTTGGATACACTTTTTTTAAGTGTCATGAACCAATAGGAAATTTTGATGATTAAAATTTAAATCATACTCAAGGGTTGAGTTCATTTTTGATGACATGATCTAATTATTGTTGCTGCTACAATAAGAAGATCGAGTTACCTAAAGGACCTAGATTGCACTACTAAATTTTTTTTGATGCATTTGAATATTGTCTATCTATTAAGATTTTGAAATTCTGTTGGACCTGTGAAAGATGAGTATTATAAAAACTAGGGTTTGTAAATCCTAGAAGTCTAGAAGTCTTGGATGTGAAATCCCTAGGGTTTGTCAACAAACCCTAAATATGGATCTAGATCAATGTTTGTGCTAAAAGAAGAAACCCTAGCTCATGCAAGGTATCTGATGATGAAGACAAGGATGACAAGTCTACCCATGATGGTTTCTGCAAGATGGAAAGGATTAAGAGGGAGTTCACAAATCCCTTCAATCAATGAAAAAGATAAGTACTTTATATCTCTCTTCCTTAATTGTTATTGTTGTTTTACTATTAGCCTCTTGTAATTGTATCCTTTGCTTGGTTATAATTTTTTTCCATGGCCTCCTAGTGAGGATTGTAGGTACATAGTAAAGGATGCCAAGGCTCTGGCAACAGATGGAAGTAGTGGAATAATGAAGAAAATATTGTGGCAAGAGAACTCTCCTAGAATTGGTGATTTGTGTTGAGAGATATTATACTATATGAAATTTGAGCTCATAGGGTGTAGGCATATCAACAATTTTGAAGTATACCTTGATTGTGCCGAAGGAAAGTCAACGATGAATTACAAATAGATCTACAAGATCTAGTGTGTAACAAATGGAAGCATAGACAAGTTCAAAATGAGATTTGAGACTAGAAGGTTCTCCTAGAAAGAGGGAGAGGATCATGAAAATATATTTGCGCCAATTACCAGGTACACTTATATTAGATTTATTTTTTCTTTTGTTATGGAATTACATCAGATGGATGTAAAGGCTGTTTTTAGCCATGAAGAAATTTAGGAAGAAGAAGTGTACATAGAGCTACCTCATGGTTTTGAGGTACATACGAAGGAGTCTCATGTTTGCAATAGAAGTAAACTTTGATTGAATGATAAAGGTTCATTCTATATGAGTTGTTTATGTCAAAAGTAGAAGGACTCATGTTAGAGGGAGGAACTGCAGAAGAAATATTTTCTTCTGTAATAGAGGGAGTAGTCAAGGAGCCTTGATTTAGCTTTAGAGGGACTTAATCTATAAGTTCGAGATGAAGGATATAGATTTGATGCATTGCCTCCTTGAAACATATTATTGAGATCCATCAAAGATTTTTGGGATGATGGATTGTCATTTTCAAGTTAGATAGCTGATATGCTACAATATCTAGAAATATACAATGGGAGAGGGAGCAACCAAGATTGCCATAACATGATATTTTTTTGAAAGAACACGCTATTAGGGTAACTGAAAAGTAGCTGATAAACATATGATTGAGCCGAGGCATGTAGATCAACATGTGTTTAAGTACCATCACGGTATAGTTGGCTATGGCACAACCATTTATGGTTTGAGATATGTCTCAAACAACGAAGTATAAGTGTAGGGATAAATAGGTTAAGATTGGGCAGAGAGTGCATAAGACAGAAAGAGTTCATTAAGATATTTCTTCAATTTGGGATTCATTATGAATTCGTGGATGAGAAGGAAGTAAACATCTCTCACACTCATTACTGTAGAGGTTGAGTATATTGCAGCTTAGGTGGCAAGTTGAGGAGCAGTATGGATTCAAAAATTGCTTGCATGATTGTTTGATCAAGTGCATGTGACGATCATGATGTCAGATTGAAGCACAATGAGACCTTGTACCGAGATGTGGTACAGAAGGGAGCAATGTGGCTCCAGTACTATTCTATAGTAAAGAATATTGTCTTAGGATGAAGTATGTACCTCAAGAAGAAGCTTCGAATGATTACACATGTATTTTTCAGTAAGAGGGAGTGATGAAATTGAAACATTAAGGAAAATTATTCTCTCTGGGTTAGATTGACTAGGAGAATGGTCCAGAGTGTTCATAGCATCAAGGATATACATTCTCTTTGTATCAAGTGTGTTGACCCAAATTAGGGAGCATGGTCCAATAGAGGATAATCATTCTTCTTGTGTCAGGTGTGTTGATTGGAATTAGGAAGAATGGTCCTAAAGGCCCAAAATCACTTAGTTGAGTGGTTTCCTTTCAACATTAGGCTCAAAATCTTTATATAGGTTGAGTGAGCACATTTAGCATTAGGCCCATAATTACTCATGAAGAGTGAGGCCTTTAGATATTCACCATGAGTCAAATATATTGACCAAGGTGATGATGAACTAAGACTAGTCTATACACCATGGGTCACAAGGACTAGAATTATGGTGACTAGTTGATGCTAGTAATGTACCATGCGTCAGGAGTACCGACTAGGATTATGGTGCACCATAGGTCAGAGGTATCGAAAAAAATTATGGTAACTAGTTTATGTTGTTGATTTACCGTGAGTCAGATTTGATGACCAATGATTCTGATGCTGATAAATTGTTCTAATGTTTTCTTAGAAAAAAATTTCAACAAGAGAACATCTAGATAGCCATTATGAATACCTACTTAGCTAAGAGGGAGAGTTGAATTTTGTAGCTATGGTTGATCTTCATAATTAATATTTTATCCCTTTAAATATATATAATGAGAAATATAAGACATGTTCTTCATGTCATATTCGAAAGAGAAATTTTGAATTTTGAATTTGAATTTTTGGCTCCACATAAGGTTAAGTCGGCCTTGTTGGGAGAGACACCCATTTGGCCTCAGAAAAGTCTATATATAAGTCATTTTATCCTCCTCCTCAACAAATAATTCATATCAACTTTGAAGCATAGTTCAAACCATTTGAGGTAGGGAATAGGGCAGATGTAAGGCAAAGAACATGTCGAATATGAGGCAGAGCATCAGATGAATCAAAGGCAGAGGTAAAGGTCGAACCCGAGACAGAAATATGAGGCATATTTTTCTAGGCATACCATGAGCAATAGGACCAATATTATTGGGCACGATAGGAGGCAAAAATTCAACCCTAGTAGATTAGACAAATCTAAGCTCATTGGGTAGAAACTTGACTTATCTATAGGACAATTTGACTAGGTGTGACTAGGGCTATGTTACTAGCCAATTTGACTTAGATGTATCTCTTTTTGAACTAAATAATTTTTCTAAGGAAAATGTTTTTGGGTTTTTCCCCCATGTCGGTTTTCCCAAGGTAAAATGTTTGTGTCTCTTTTTTGGCTGTCTTTTTATTATCCTACTAGCATTTTGTTTACATTGTTGAGATCTTCTTTGTATTGTTTTATGATGAATATGAATGCAAGAAAAGATTAAATTAAGAAATCATAAGAAGTAATTATAATTTTATAAGATCCCTAAAAATTCAACAACCAACTCAATGAGGGTGTCATATTCTTTTGAAAACGCAACCTTTTACAAAGCAATTTAACTAAGAAACTTAGAAAAATCACCGTTTGTAAGTTACCATTGTTCATGATTATGGAAGCAAATATATCCAGGAGTGAATATAAAGAAATTCCATGTCCCCCCTAACCAATGTTGGAAACATAATCCTTTTGGGTTACGTGAATTTGGCACATTGACTTGAGTGGAAGGCAAAAAGCCTCAAGTGAATACCAACAATCACAAAATTCTAAGACACCTCTTGGAAGATGAATACGAAGGGTCAGGAAAATTGTGTATTAATATATATATTTTGTGAGTAATACACATCACATGTTCATTCAAATAAGTCTATTATTTGTTTGTGTTCAACAATGGTATTATAGCTAGTCTTGTTCAGATACCTGTCAAACTTTCCCCTGTCAGATCTACTTATGACTAGGCCTAAACATTATTGACCATTTATTATCCTTTCTCTTCACTGGTTGTTCAATATCTAGGCATTACTTATGCCCTTTCCATGTTTGTTTTCTTGTATGTGGCTTGCATTCTTCGTCAGGCCTTACTCTGATACTCTGCCATTATATCCCCGTTTCCTTCTCTAAATACTATAGAGTTTCTCCACATGCCTTGTTCAGTGCATTATGCTCATTTTCTCTATCTACATCAAGCATTACTCTGAAACCTTAATCATTTCAATTTGCATACCATTTTCCATTTTCGGAAATGATTATGGGATCTGTCTCATCTGAGGAAGTTGTCTAGCAGAATGGATTGTGCTTTGATGGAAACAAGGCTTGAATGGTGAAATTTATGAAATTATAAGAGACCTTTGTAGCTGTTGAGCCTCATAATTGCTTCTTTTTTATACCCTTTTTCACCTATCTTATTCTTATTTGACCATCATAATCACTCAATGGGCATCAAATCACATGATTTATGGCATGGCAGGTATATAATAGTCTTATATTTCATAAGTTAATAATGTTCTTTATTATTAGTTGTTAGTTTTTGATAGCATAGGGAGCACTGTCACCTTGAAAGTTGGTGGAGAGGATAAGGCACATGAGTTCTAAAGAACCCAGAAACCGTTTAGTGAAATTCTGCCCGGATTGTATTTCATTAAAATAATTAATATTTTAATGGGGTTCCTAAGTCTAAACTTAGGAAAATTAAAGTATTAATGGGTATTAATCAAAATATGGGTGAGAATGATCTAGAAGGTGGATCAAGTCATGGTTTAATATTATCCATTGATTAGAGACTTAATCTCGGCCATTGAAGTCTCAACAAGAAAAAGTATAAGAAGGAGGCTTGGGGTTCATTTAGATACACAAAGAGAGATTGAGGAAATCGATTTTCTGAGGTGAGAAGTTCTTAGGAGGGAAATTGATTGGGGAGATCTTGTAGCTGAGGGGTAGTGAGAATCCAGGAGAATGAATTTCCAAAGAATACTGACAGAGAGGCAAAGAGAGCTTGCAGAGAGGCAGCGCAGTAAAGTTCCCTGTCACGCATAATCTAGAACTGCTGAAACAACTGGAACTGTTGAGAACAGTCGGGATTGCCTGAACAATAGAGAAAGATGATGAGGAGGGAAGAAGCCAGAACTTCTGGGAACAACCGGAACTACAGAAAAACCGGGAAAGATGATGCAGAGGGCAGAAGCTAGAACTGTCGGGAACAACTGGAATTGTCGAAAACTGCGAGAAAAGCTGGGAACGCTGACGCATAGGGAAGAAGAGGTGACACATAAATAACTGGGGTTAACCAGTCTTGTGCTAGATCAGCTGGAATTATGTCGGGTGAAGTGAGGTAAAACTCACTCATATTTTCCACCAGTATTTTATCTGTAAAGGTTACTAGATGAGCATCCTAGATTTATATTCAGATATTTCTCCTGCATAATAATAAAACCCTCAGAGCTCCTGTACTAGTTTTCCTGCAATGGGTTTTTCCAGGGATTATTGTGTCCAAAAATAAGTGTGTCCTATGTATCTTGTTCTTTTCTCTATTTCGTGTTTCATGAGATCAAATATTTAATTAGTGTAGGCTGCAGAAGTAATTTTCTTCAATATTTAGAAGAATAACTTGATGAATGTAATTTAAAAGTCAAGTAGGTGAAGTCGATTTAGATTTGCTGTAGTAGGGGTTATTTCGAGTCTAGGAATTTTCACATCTTATCAAAGGATTGATTTTGAAATAGGAAGAGTAGATCGAGTGCTGAGCATAGAAGCCAAAAGATGCACTTGGCAACAATTCGAATCCCCTTGAAGGAATTGCACAGTCCTTGCTAGGAAGCAAAGATTCTGAGGAAATCTCTCTCTGAGAGAGTCGACAGAGAGGTAAGATTTCAAAATCACGAGCTTGCAGAGGAAGAGAGAGTGACGTAGAGCCTCAACACAGTGCTTGAAGGGCGCAATTTTTGCTGGGGTAGAAATCCTTTGGAAAAAGAGCGAAGACACATAGAAGGGAAATTTTATCCTCAGAAGACTTCGAGCTGAGTCTGAATCATCACTTGCTGAACAACAATGGAGAGGGGAATATCTACAACCTCCAACGGCGAGTGCGTAGGCTGGTCTAGTGCTGTGCAAAGGAGAGAGGGGGTCATTTTAGATTTGGCAGAGATGGCAACTGCATCTCCAGGAGGGAGGTGGGGAGATTTAGAGTTGTAGTTCGAAAGAGCTACATATGGGCAAGATCCTTAAGGAGCCCACCTCTTGGATCAATTCTTTACTATGGGAGCCCAAGATTCAGCATTAGCAAGCTGGACTTAGTATCAGATGATGCAGTGGTCTGTTTGGAGAGATAGATGTAGTAGCCCGAGACCAGGAGCTGATAGCGTAGAGCAAGGCTACCAGTAGTGCAGAAGTCAGCAGCAACACAAAAGATTTAGAGGGTCAGAGACTAGAGAAGTTAGATTCCAACATTCATGGTATTATGTTGAACACAATTAAGTTCAATTAATTTTGGATGCTTTTCAGTTCTTCTCTCAGCAACTGAGTTGTAGTACGAATGCAATGTTAGAAATGGCAGTGCTAACAACATAACAAATGCAACATTTGAGCGGGAACTGTAGTACATATGCAACAATAGAAGTGGTAGTGTCATGGGTTGTAGTATAGTAGCAACAACAACACAGTGTTGGTGGCAGCAATAGGGCGAAAAGGAGGTGCTTCAGAAACTGAGAAACATGCAGTTTGACATTGTTGCTAGAGCACTTTCCTTGCTAAGAGGGAGTGTTATTTTTTGGTAGCATTGAAAGTGCTATAGCCTTGAAATTGGTGTAGAGGCTAAGGCACATGAGTTCTAAAGAACCCAAAAACCGTTTGTTGAAATTCCACCCAGATTGTATTTTATTAAAATAATTTATATTTTTAATGGGGTTCCTAAGTCTAAACTTAGGAAAATTAAAATATTAATGGGTATTAATCAAAATATGGGTGAGAATGATCTAGAAGGTGCATCAAGTCATGTTTTAATCTTAGCCATTGATTAGAGACTTAATCTTGGCCGTTGAAGTGTCAACGAGAAAAGTATAAGGAGGCTTGGCGTTCATTTAGACACACACAGAGAGACTGAGGTAGTCGATTTTATGAGGTGAGAAGTTCTCAGGAGGGAAATCTATTGGGGAGATCTTGCAGTTGAGGGGCAGTGAGAATCCAAGAGAAGGACTTTCTGTATAATACTAATAGAGATGCAGGGAAAGCTTGCAGAGAGGCAACGCAGTAGCCAGGAGAGTTGACACAGAAAAGATGCTTGTCACGCAGAATCCAGAACTATTGGAACAACCGAAACTGTTGAGAATAGCCGGAAATGCCCGAATAGCCAGGAAAGTTGATGCAGAGGGTAGAAGCTAGAACTGTCGGGAACAATTGGAATTGCCGGGAACTTCTGGAACAGTCGGGAAAGCTAACGCAGAGGGCAGAAGAGGGTACACAAAAATAGCCGGGGTTAGCTAGTCTTTTTCCAGATCAACCGAAATTTTGCCAGGCGAAGTGAGGTAAAACTCACTCATATTTTCCGCCAGTATTTCTCTGCAAAGGATTGTTAGATGAATATACTAGAATTGTATTTAGATATTTCTCCTATATAATAATAAAACCGTCATAGTTGCTGTATTGGTTTTCCCACATTGGGTTTTTCCGGGGACTATTGTGTCCAAAAATAAGTGTGTTCTATGTATCTTGTTATTTGCTTTGTTTTCTGTTTCATGAGATCAAATATTTAATTAGTGTAGGATGCAGAATTAATTTGCTCCAGTATTCAGAAGAATAACTTGATGAATGTAATTTGAAAATCAAGTAGGTGAAGTAGATTCAAATTTGCTGCAGTAGGGGTTCCTTCGAGTCCACGAATTTTCACATGGTGTCAAAGGATTGATTTTGAAAAAGGAAGAGTCGATCTAGAGTTGAGCAGAGAGGCCAAAAGCTTCAATTGGTAGAAATTTGAATCCCCTTGAAGGGATTGCGCAGTTTTTACTGGGAAGCAAAGATTCTAAGGAAATCTCTCTCTAAGAGAGTCGACAGAGAGGTATGATTTCAGAATCGTGAGCTTGCAGATACAGAGGGAGTGACATAGAGCCTCAACATAGTGATTGAAGGGTGTAGTTTCTGCCGTGGAAGAAATCCATTGGAAAAAGAGCGAAGACACATAGAAGGGGAATTTTCTCCTCAGAGGAATTCCAGTCGAGTTTGAATCTTCACTTGCTGAACAACAACGGAGAGGAGAATATCTACAAGCTCCAATAGGGAGTGTGTAGGCTGGTCTAGTGTTGTGCAGAGGAGAGAGGGGGTCATTCGACATTTGGCAGAGATGGTAGCCACATCTCCAGGAAGGAGGTGGGGAGATTTAGAGTTGTAGTTTGAAAGAGCTACAGATGGGCAGAATCCTTGAGTAGCCCACCTCTCGGATCAATTCCTTGCTACGAGAGCCCAAGATTCAGCAGTAGCAAGCTGGACTTAGTGTTAGATGATGCAATGGACTATTTTGAGAGACAAATGTAGTAGCCCGAGACTAGGAGCTGATCAATGCAGAGAAAGGTTGGCAACAGTGCAGAGGGAACAATGCAAAAGTCAACAACAACGCAAAATATTTAGAGGGTCAGAGACTAGAGAAGTCAGATTCCAACATTCATGGTATTATGCTGAACACAATTAAGTTCAATTAATTTTGGATGTTCTTCAGTTGCTTCTCTCAACAACTAAGTTGTAGTGCGAATGCAGTGTTAGCAGTGGAGTACTAGCAACATAGAAAATGCAACATTTGAGAGGGAGTTGTCGTACATATGAAACAATGGTAGTGGCAGTGTCATGGGTTGTAGTACAGTAGCAACAACAACACAGTGTTGGTGGCAGAAACAGTGCGGATACAAGGTGCTTCAGAAACTGAGCAGCATGCAGTTAGAAATTGTTGCTAGAGCACTTTCCTCACCAAGATGGAGTGTTAGTTTTTGGTAGCACCGGAAGTTCTATAGCCTTGAAAATTGGTGGAGAGGCTAAGGCACATGATTTCTAAAGAACCCAGAAACCGTTTGGTGAAATTCCACTAGGATTGGGGTTCCTAAGTCTAAATTTAGGAAAATTAAAATATTAATGGGTATTAATCAAAATATGGGTGAGAATGATCTAGAAGGCACATCAAGTCATGTTTTAATATTAGCTGTTGATTAGAGACTTAATCTCGACTGTTGAAGTCTCAACGAGAGAAGTATAAGAAGGAGACTTGGAGTTCATTTGGATACACACATAGAGATTAAGGAAATCGATTTTCTGAGGTGAGAAGTTCTTAGGAGGGAAATCAATTGGGGAGATCTTGCAACTGAGGGGTAGGAGAATCCGGGAGAAGGATTTTTCGGAGAATATTGACAGAGAGGTGCAAAGAGATTGCAGAGAGACAACATAGTATCCGAGAGATATGATGCAGAAAAGATTCCTGTCATACAAATTCCAGAACTGCCGGAACAACCGAAACTACTGAGAATAGATGAAACTGTTAGAACAGCCGGAAAAGATAGCGTAGAGGGCAGAAGCCGGAACTGTTGGGAACAACCGGAACTGTCGGGAACTACTAGAACAACTGGGAAAGCTGATGCAGGGGGGCAGAAGAGGTGACACACAAATAACCGAGGTTAGCTAGTCTTGTGCTGGATCAACTGAAATTCTGCCGAGTGATGTGAGGTAAAACTCACTCAGATTTTCTGCCAGTATCTTCTCTATAAAGGATTGCTATATGAGCATCCTAGATTTGTATTCAAATATTTCTCCTGCATAATAATAAAACCCTCAAAGCTGCTGTACTGGTTTCCCGCATTGGGTTTTTCCGGGGACTACTGTGTCTAAAAATAAGTGTGTCCTATGTATCTTGTTCTTTGCTCTATTTTTTGTTTCATGAGATCAAATATTTAATTAGTGTAGGCTGCAGAAGTAATTTGCTTCAATATTAAGAAGACTAACTTGATGAATGTAATTTAAAAATCAAGTAGGTGAAGTAGATTTAGATTTGCTGCAGTAGGGTCTAGGAATTTTCACATTAGTCTATATTTTCTTTAGCTACCAAATTGGGATGATTCCGTTGCTAATGTCTAATTCTGCAGCCAAGTCCATAATTTGATAGGTTCCAAGGTGCTAGCTGGAGAGTGAATTATATGGAAAGGTGGCAATCAATGCACTCAACGATTCCCTCCTACCTTGATGAACCAGATTGATAAACGAAGATTCTGGTTCCATGGTCAAGGATAAAGTCAACTCTGTCAGCTATAACAGGTGAGCGAGGAACAAGATATATTTCTCACGATTTTCTTTGTTAATAGAAAATTGCGAGCAAATTTTGTTATGTTATCTTTTCATAGTTAATTTTAGCATTATGTTAGCAAGGTTAGGCATAGAGCTCTGAACATTTAATGATACGGTCTTTATAAAAATACCTCGCAACATACATAAACACAATGATTTTTATTTATGCACAATGAAGACTTAAAACTCTATTTTTAATTCAGTTTATGAAGAACCTTTCCATCTCCATGCGTTGTTGACTGTTTGATCGATAGCTTGATTACCTACTTCTCGTGGAGGGCCCCCTCGAGCAGTAAGGATTTTTATTTGTCTTCAATAGATAGAGTTTCTATGTAATTTCATAAGCTTTCTGTTCAATTGAGTAGATGTGATTTTAATTTCTTTTAGATTCAAACTATGATGGCTTTGCTAACCTTGTCTTTTGTTTATGGATGCACATGAATTAAGTTTAACAATAGTGATAGCAGTAATGTGAGTTTGTACTTAGAGTAAGATTGTATTTCGTAAAACAGAGGATTTGTTTGCAGGTTATATTTTAAGCATGAGTGATTTATAAATGAGCAAGTGTGGTCATATTTAAGCAGAGATTTAGTTTATGAAAGAGTGTGTTATATTGATAAATGAGTTGATTCTTACAAAGTATCTTTCAAATATATAGGAGAGTGTGTTTGTTTTATGAATTGAGTTTCATTCACGTTTCATTTTACATGTGTGAGATTGATTTACAAGTCTAAGATTTTTATTGGTTGTGTGGATTTCATAATTAGTTATAATTTTTAAAAGAGTGCAATTAATTTTCATTTACAATAGGTGTGGGATTGATTTACTTATATGAAAAGTTGTGAGATTTTCCTTTTGAAGCAGAATGTGAGATTTTCCATAAGTAGTCTGATAAAAGAGTGTGATCATTTTATTTTCTAGGAATAGTTTCTTTACTCATGTGCATTTCAATAACTTAACTTAGAATTTATATTTCGATAACTCAACTTAATTTAGAATTAGGCTGAACAATCGAGGACTTCTAGCACATACAATGCACTTACACTTTATCAGCTTACTAGCACTGGACAATAATTTATGCAAGTAATTTAAGGTTAATTAAATTACCAAACATTTTGGTGCCATTTTCGGGGAAGTGTAAATAGGAGTCTTTTCTTTTTATTAAAAAAAAAAGCAAAAATGATATGCATAGGGATAGAGATTCTAGAGTTAGATTTGTAGGTAGAGGTAAAAGTTTAATTCCAACAACATCACTCACGCCACCATGACCTCATAGTGCCATACCACCCACTCAAACTCATATTCCATCATTGCAGTCAAACATAAACTTCCTGAGGTACTTAGATCCAAAATCCAACCTAGAGATTCACCAACCTCATCAACCGAAGCAGTAATAGAAGAAGAAGATCCTACATCCCTAACAGAAGGAGTAGTTTTCCTATCTTCAACTGGAGAAAGACTTATAGGACAAGAGCTAGAGATCCCTAGTGAAGAATAAGAGGAAGGAGTTACTTATTTTTAACTTACCATTGATAGAAGAACCAAAACTAGAAGAGCTAGAAGAAGAACTAGAAAACCAAATTTTGGAACCTTATATTAGTTTTGAAGAATTTACAATGGCTGGAGAAGGGGAAGGGGAGGTGCATAATGTTAATGGTGAAAAACCTAGGATTGGAGGAGGAAGAGGAGGAAATAGAGGCAGAGGAAGAGGGAGAGGTGGAGGAATAGGGAGAGAAGCAGTTAGGTGAGATCCAAAACCCTTTGGATTTCCTATCCTCGATGACGATACAACAACTACAATGAAAAACATCTCACCCTCCATCCTTCCAAACTTACATGGATTAAGAAGTGAGGATCCTGAAACATTTCTCTTTGAGTTTGAAGTCTTGTGTAGTGTCTTATGATTACTTGCTTGACCCTCAAAAGTTGAAATTGTTTCCAACAACTCTTAAGGATGCAACATTAAAATGGTTCTAGGGCTTAGGAGCACACTCTATAAGAACATAGGATGAAATGAAAACTACATTCTTAGAGAAATATAAGGATTATTGTATGCACCATAATCTCAAGGATGAAGTATTTAAAATGATGCAGAAAGAAGATGAAAATCTTGAAGATTTCATTGAAAGATTTGCTTATAATGTTAAAAGGGCTAAAATGAATGAACCAAATGAAGAAACTTTGAAATCTCTCTTCTTAAAATCCATCAGAGATGAGTGGATTGATCTTCTCTATTTGATGGGTAAGGGAGATATTTCTCAGTTATCATTTGGAGAAATTTGTGAGTTATGCCATTTCAAGAGGTAAGGCAACAACTGGGAAAAATCCAAGAGATCCTATCATGTCTAGGATTAATAAATATGTAGCTTGGACTGTAAGTAGGGTTGAATTAGGAAATTTGCTTGACAATTTTAAAACAAACATTTTGGGAAGTCTTAGTGAACAAATAGATACCCTTAAAGTGAAAAACAAGCAAAATGTTGAAAATGTTGCATTGTCAATCTTTTGTCCCAAATGTAGAAAGAAACATGCTCTGAGAGAATGCCCTCTTGACTTAAAAGTGTAGAAACCTGTGTTATATGTGCAGAAAATCATGATACAAAAGAATGTCCTTCAATACTAGGTCTTAAAGCTATTTATCAAGAGGAAATAATACCAAATCAAATAGATCCCCTCTGTTTTATTGCTAAGAGACCATGGAAAAATTCACAACCAAATATGACTCAGGGATTTAACACTCAAGCATTTGCACAACCATCACAAAACAATTGGATTGCACCCATGCCTTGGAAATCTTGGTCTAGACCTTAGGCACAAGGATGGAAAAATCCTTATGGTAAATATCCTCAATATCAACAACCTTATCCTGTTTTTCCACCACAATATTTTCCTCAACATTTTCAACCAACTGAACCTTAGAATCCAAATCCACAACTTTCATTTCCATTTCCGCAAAGACCAAATCAATTGCCTGATCAACCACTTCCAAATCCAAATAATAATAAAAATTCACAACCTGTTTACAATATGGAAGGACAAAATTTCCAAGCCTACATGATAACTCCACTAGATCTATACAATCTGCAACTTGGATCTGGTAGAGTATTGGAAAAGAAGTCTCGATCAGTTGTTATTCAGGAATCTGAAAAGGAGATTCTCTCTGAAAAAGAGAAATCTCATAGTCAAGAAGAAAAATCTCAAAAATAAACCACCGTTATACATTCTGATGATATTCCAATAAACTCAAATCCTATCATAGAACAACCTTCAACATTTGTCCAAACACCACCTTTTCCTGAAAGATTAAAATTAGATAAAGGGGTTGAAAAACATATTTTATTTCTTGATTACGATATGATAAATGAACCGAAGAATGTTTTCATAAAATTCCCTTTGCTACAAGCCATTAAGGAAATACCAATTTTTGCAAAGACAATCAGGGAATTGAGTATTAAAAGACCAAGAAGTAAGAGAAAAGAAGTCAAAAGAATTCAGTTAGTTGGAAAAATTGCAGATATCATGATGGGAAAAACAATAATTCAGAAATACTTTGATCTAGGAATTCCCATTGTGAAAGCATATATCAATGATATTGAGATTCCAAATACATTGATTGATTTAAGAGAAGCTATAAACATCACGAGTAAACAAACTATGAATCAATTGAGACTTCCTAATCTTCAATATAAACCTACATTGTTCCGATTAGCAGACAAATATGTTATTAAACCTGATGGTGTATTAGAAGACATATTTGTATCCTTAGATTCTTGGGAGTATCCTGTTGATTTTATGATTCTAACACCCAAGAGTAATTTAGGAGGACATCCATTTATTCTAGGAAGACCATGGTTAGCTACAGTTGATGCTTTTAAAAGTTGCAAATCTGGTGATATGCTTATTTCTGATGGAATTTTAACAAAGAAATTCACATTATATCCTCCTGCAAAAACAACAATAGAAGTAGAAAGTGAAAATGGATAAATGATGATATTGATAGGCGACAAATCTTTGTTACTTCACAAATAGATGAAGAAGATCAAATTTTGAATTTAATGGAAAATAATGAGTCTTCCTCATATTGTGAATCTAATCAAAATTTTCAAGAACAATGCAATATTGAATATTTATCATCTCGTCAATTATCTTTACATTCTATGGAAAAAATTGGAAATTTTCCAATAGAAATTTTCCCAAAAAGAACTTTTAATATTAATAATAATCTGGAAGAATTTCAAAAGGAAAACTTAATAAAGATGTTACAAGATCATTCCTTTGCTTATGCATGGGAATACACTGAGATGAAAGGAATTGATCCTAATACTAGTATACATCATATTTACATTGAAGAAATTGCTAAACCAATCCGACAGCCTCAGAGAAGAATGAATCCAAATTTGAGAGAAATTGTTAAAGATGAATTACAAAAATTTTTAAATGTGAATTTCATTTATCCAATATTAGATAGCCAATGGGTTTCAACATTGGTAATTTTTCCTAAAAAGAATGGAAAATGGAGAGTATGCATTGACTACAGGGAATTGAATAAAGCTAACGTAAAAGATCATTTTCCACTTCTTTTCATAGATCAATTCTTAGACACATTGACAGGAATGAAATATTTCTCATTTCTAGATGGTTTTAGTGGATATAACCAGATCCAAGCAGCTCCAGAAGATCAAGATAAAACCACTTTTACCTATCCATGGGGAACCTATGCCTGCCGAGTACTTCCTTTTGGATTGTGTAATGCACCTGCAACATTCCAAAGGGTAGTTTTAGGAATGTTTTTTTTTTCTTCTTGTGATCTAATTCATGATTGTGTGGATGTTTACATGGATGATTTTACTATCTATGGAAATTCTTTTGAAGAAGCTCTTAAAATTTTGGAAAAAGTTCTCATTATATGTAAAAAAGAAAATCGCTCATTAAGCCATGAAAAATGTTTTATGATGTTTAATGAGGGGATTGTTTTAGAACACCATATTTTAGGAAATAGAACTAGAGTGGACATATCTAAAGTAGAAGTTATTTCTAGATTTTCAATTCCAACTTGTCAAAGAGATGTCAAAAGTTTTCTCAGTTTTACTAGTTACTATAGAAGATTCATAGAAAACTTTACAAAAATTGCATCCCCACTTTTCAAATTGCTCACAAAAGATTGTGAATTCAATTGGAATTCTGATTTCTAAAAATATTTTGAAATATTGAAAGCAAAGATTTTTGAAACACCCATTTGGAGAGGGCCAAAATGGAAATTACCTTTTCACATTTCAACCGATGCTTTAGATACAACATTAGGAGCTGTACTAGGACATAAAGATTTAACTAGTTATGCCATTTAATGTACCAGTAAAAAATTGACTCTTGTAGAGTTAGATTATACAATAATAGAAAAGGAGTTTTTAGCTGTTGTCCATGCCATCAACAAATTCAGACATTACATCACTAGCTATGAAACCTTTGTACATACAGATCATTCTGCAATTAGGTACTTAATGAATAAACCAATTACTAATGGAATAATTACAAGATGGTTATTGTTGTTACAAGAATTCAATATTACTATTTTGGATTGACTTGGAAAACAAAATACAGTTGCTGACTTTCTATCTAGGATTCAAAATGATAATAATGATGTACCTATAGAAGACAATTTTCCCGATGAATATTTATTTGCAGTATCTACTAAATCTCCTTGGTTTGTAGATATTTCTAACTATTTGGCTACAAGGAAGTTACCATTATATTTGTCTCCTCGAGAAAAAAGAAAAACAATTCAAATTAGTGCATCTTACTCATGGATAAATTGGGAATTGTACAAAACAAGGCCAGATCTGATCATTCAAATATGTGTTAGAGAAGATGAAGTACCAGAGATAGTGAATGCTTTTCATGATGAACCATGTGGAGGACACTTTGCTAATAAAAGAACTTCCTACAAAATCCTTCTCTTAGGATATTATTGGCCTTCCCTTTTCAAGGATTCCAAAGAATATGTAAAGAGATGTGATAGTTGTCAAAGAACGGGGAAAATTGTTGCTTTAGATGAAATGCCTTTCCAACCTCAGGTACTCATTAAACCTTTTGAGAAATGGGCTCTAGATTTTGTTGGTCCAATTAATCGACCATCAAGACAAAAAAGGTACATTCTTGTTTGCACCGATTATGTACAAAATGGGTAGAAACTAAAGCAATATCTTTTGCTACTGAAAATGTTGTAGTTTCATTTCTTTTTGAGGACATTTTTACTCGTTTTGGTGTCCCAAGGGAAATTGTGACAGATTAAGGAACTCAATTTACATCCAAGTTGGTACAAAAGATAATGGAGGAATATAAAATCAAACATCGAAAGTCCACTCCATATCATCCACAGACAAATGGACAGGTGGAATCCACCAATAAAGTAATTCAAGAAATTCTTACCAAGACTGTGCATCTGCATAGAAGAGACTGGGAAGAAAAACTTCCAGAAGCTTATGGGCATACCATACCACATGGAGAAACACTACATGACATACTCCCTATGAACTTGTTTATGGGAAGAAAGTCTTATTTCCTATTGAGTTCTAGGTAAAGACCTTCAAGACAACAATTAAATTAGGTGTTGACCTATAGGAAGTACATAAACAAAGAATGGAGCAACTGAACGAACTAGATGAGATAAGACATGATGCTATTCAAAGAACCAACATAGTTCAACAACAAAGATCCAGGTGGCATGACAAGTACATAAAGGAAAGAAAATTTCAACGAGGAGATTGGGCATTAATTTTTGACTCAAATTTTAACGATTTTCAAGGAAAATTTCAAACTTATTGGCTTGGGCCTTATGAGATTGAAACTATCTTTGATAATGGTGCAACCAAGGTTAGAACAATTGATGAAGAAAGAGTGACCTTCCCTGTAAATGGTCATCGATTGAGAATTTATCACAAGCCATTGACAAAGGAGAAATTTGTTAAAAACCTGCAAGAAAATATTGATTTGAAGATGATTAGGAATGATTTTCCTTCCTCTCCAACTTGATTTGTAAATATTTTTGTTTTCTTAAAAAAAATTAAAAAAAATGAAAACAAAAAAAATAATAAAATTGTATAAACATGAAAACCAACTCTGTTGGCATGTTTATACAAAAAATTTAGGATGAAAACCAGGAATTCTTGGCACCCTAAATTTTCTTTTTCAATCCTATTCTAATCCCCATTTTCTTTATATCCCTTTTTTTCTTTTCAAAATAAGTAGCTACAGAATTGTTGAGAATATGCAACTTTGACAAAACTCTGCAGCTGATATTGATAGGAATCACTGATTGGGATAATTGAATATTCTAACAGAAGGAAATGATCAAGCCTACAACTGAAAGTACTCGAGAAAATATAAAAAAGAATAATAAAGTATTAGAATATTTTTTTGAAGGTATGTAAATATTGGATTTAATAATAAAGGTAAAAAGATTATATTATGAAATAATATAGATGTCATATTGCCATTCGAAATAATGATTACTTCGGACTGAGTTATAAATATCATGTCATATCAATGACGTTAGTTGAGAAAGCCCATTTTCCATTCATCGTTACGAAAACACTTCATTTTCGAAACTTTGCTTCATTGATAATTTTGCTCACTCATATCCATTCATACTCTGTTTTCTCAAGAACCATTCTACTCATTTCCATTTCCAATTTCACTCTTGTCCATAGTCATATTTCCGAAACTAATATCATTCCAAAACCCTGTCAAAGAAGAAATTGTGGAGTAAAAATTCACCAACATGGAAGCCATTGTTAGAACAAAGCCAAATGGGAAGAAATTTATGGAAGGGTACCCATAGGTCAAGAAAATGCTACATCAAGCATAGTGGTTGGATTTTATAGAAAAAATTGATGGCTATGACAAAGAGGTAACCAAGTCTTTTTCTCGAGCCTTTGATGGAACTAAAGCAGAAATCATGGACATCAAAATAGTGGTGACAAAATCCTTCATGGTTGAGGTAAGTAGACTGCTTAGGGTTCACGAGAAGTGGTTCAAAAACATGGGAATTGAAGGGAATGAATGGAAGACATTTCTAAAAAACCCAGGTATGGATACTACTATCTTTAAAAAGGGTATTCCAAGCACAACTCTCAAAAGTAAATGGAGGAATTTACTGTTAGTTATTTAGAAGTTCATTACTTGCGAGGGTAGATTCAGTAGCATGTTTTTCTACCATGTCCATTTAATGATGCACTTTCTTGAAGGAAATGAAATCAATTTACCCTATTTTCTACTTAATAGCTTGAGGAAGATGTCTAGCAATACTCAAAGAAAAATACAGTTCATTGAAAATACTATGTATCATCATGGTCTTGTAAAAATGCTTATTGAAGCCCATCTTGAGAAATTAGGAGATAACTGGGAGAGTTTTCTAATCAGAAATCATTTTAAGGAAATAGAGCAAGAAGAACCTAGTAGCAGTAAGGTAAAGAGAAGCAGAAGAAAATTGTCTGAAAACCCTACTGATAACCCACTTCCACAACCAGAGAAGAATTTAGAAGATGAAATTCCCCTTGTAAATGTTTTAGAAAACATAAAGAAGAAAGGTGTTAGAAGAAATAAATCTAGTGAAAAAGAATAAAATACACCCAAAAATAAATCAGAGGAAATGGAACAGACAAAGGCTGAGCAAGCAAAAATTCAAAGGAAAACTCCTCTTACTAAAACTTCATCTACTGTTAGGAGAAGTGCCAGACTCAAAAAATCAATAAAGGAATCATCTCGACAATCTGTAGAGTTTGTCAATTTGGAAGAAGATGAAGAACTGAAGATTCCATATCCTATAGCTCCATCACCAACTTTATCACTAGTTTCATCACCAGTTGCTAATATAGTGAGAAGAACACCAGAGATTGACCCATTCCAATAGGAGATATATGACTACATTGAGTCTCTTGAGAAGAAAGCCACATAAAATGGCACTACATCCTCAAATAAAGGAATTCAATATGATAATCCAAAAGAACCTCCAATTATGAGTACTCTCAAACAAGAAAATTTTAAATTGGAGATATTAAACAGACACTTAAAGCAAGAACATGAAACACTGAAAGTGAAAAATGAAATACAAAGGACACAAAATGACAGTATTCTCTTACATCTTTCTATGTGGTATGATAAGAATAAAAAGCTAAAGGAAAAGAACAAGTCTCTCAAGCGGAAGGTCATAAGTTTGAAATACAAAATTTTGATGAAGAAGCGCATGATGGCAATTGCTAAGAAAAAGGTAAAGAAAACAAATTTGGATGTTCTGGCTCAAGTTTTTGAAGGAGTACAGTGAAAGAGAAAGACTATCATTTTTGAATTTTTGCATGAGTCTCATAATTGCTTCTTTTTGACACTCTTTTTCACATATCTTATTCTTCTTTGACCATCATAATCACTCAATGGGCATCAAATCACAGAATTTATGGCATGGAAGGTATATAATTGTCTTATATTTCATAAGTTGATAATGTTCTTTATTATTAGTCTAATATTTGCTTTAGCTACCGAATTGGGATGATTCTGCAGCTAATGTCTAATTTCGCAGCCAAGTCCATGGTTTGATAGGTTCCAAGGTGCCAACTGGAGAGAGAAATATATGGAAAGGTGGCAATCAATGCACTCAATGATTCCCTCCTACCTTCATGAACCAGATTGATAAACGAAGCTTCCAGTTACGTGGTCAAGGATAAAGTCAACTTTGTCAGCTATAACAGGCGAGTGAGGAATGAGATATACGCCTCACGATTTTCTTTGTTAATAGAAAATCGTGAGAAAATTTTGTTATGTTATATTTTCATAGTTAATTTTAGCATTCTGTTAGCAAGGTTAGGCATAGAGCTCTGAACATTTAATGATACATGATTTATAGAAAGATCTCGCAGTAGACATAAACACAATGATTTTTATGTATGCGTAGTGAAGACTTAAAACTTGGGTTTTAATTCAGTTTATGAAGAACCTTTTCCATCTCCATGCGTTGTTGACTGATTGATCAATAACTTGCTTACCTGATTCTCATGGAGGGCCCCCTCGAGCAGTAAGGATTTTTATTTGTCTTCAATAGATAGAGTTTTTGAGTAATTTAATAAGATTTCTGTTCAATTGAGTTGATTCACTTTTAATTTCTTTTAGATTCAAATTATGATGGATTTGCTAACCTTCTCTTTTGTTTATGGATGTGCATGAATTAAGTTTAACAATAGTGATAGCAATAGTGTGAGTTTGTACTTAGAGTAAGACTGTATTTCGTAAAATAGAGGATTTGTTTGCGGTTATATTTCAAGCATGAGTGGTTTATAAATGAGCAAGTGTGAACATATTTAAGTAGAGACTCAGTTTATGCAAGAGTGTGTTATATTGATAAATGAGTTGATTCTTACAAAGCATATTTCAGATATATAGCAAAGTGTGCGTGTTTTATGAATTTAGTTTCATTTTACAAGTGTGAGATTGATTTATAAGTCTGAGATTTTTATTGGTTGTGTGGATTTCATAATTAGTTATAATTTTTATAAGAGTGCAATTGATTTTCATTTACAATAGGTGTGGGATTGATTTACTTATATGCCGAGTTGTGAGATTTTCCTTTTGAAGCAGAGTGTGAAATTTTCCATAGGTAGTCTTTGGTAAAAGAGTGCGATCATTTTATTTTCTAGGAATAGTTTCTTTACTCATGTGCATTTCAATAACTTAATTTAGAATTTTATTTCGATAACTTATCTTAATTTAGAATTAGTCTAAACAACCAAGGACTTCTAGCACATACAATGCACTTACACTTCATCAACTTACTAGCCCTTGATGATAATTTATGTAAGTAATTTAAGGTTAATTAAATTACCAAACAATAGCAGATAAAGGTCAAATGTAGTTTTTGTCTAAAACACCATGTAAAGAATCAAGGTTTGTTTTCTGGGGCTTTAAGACTACACCATCATCAACAACCACAATCATAATAATAACACTACCAGGTTAAATATTCATTAGGAGAAATTTCTAGAACCAAGAAGCCTTTGTTTAGCATTTCTGAAGAAAATAGAGACTAACAATTTAATGTTCCCATGGAAGTTCTCCTATATTTTCATCTGACGAACATTGAATCTGTGCACCTATATCTGAAAAGTAGTGGAGGGAGGATTCCAGGGTATGTAAGAGCATTTTTGAATTCTTGTTTTTGAACTCAATCATCGTGGGTAGTTGAGCCACCACTTGTGTGAGCCATTATAAATTTTTTTTAGGAATAAAGGTCGATCTATACGTCAAATTCAGGCATTTTGAAAGTGGCAACTTTGACTATTTCAAAATGAGATAACAATTGTGAGCATATGAAAGCATGTGCTATGGAGGGTATATATATGCTTGTGCATCATTAAGCATTTCTGCATTCACTAATGGAAGCATGCAAACTAAGCGTACATTGAAGTGTGCACCTATCATAATAACTTACTATATCCTTCAAGTGTTTATTAATTCTCTGCAAATTTTCCATTCAAAATTTGAAGGAGAGTAGTGGAGGATGAATGCATGCATCTAAAGAATAATGTGAATAATTTATTTATTTACTTACACTTTTTTGAAAGTAAGTTGAATTGCATTGTAAACAGGTGTATTTTTGGTTAAAGAAAACACCTTTTATTTTCCGTGCTTGAGAAAATGGCTAGGCATGATGGATTATTAGAGTTACTAAACAACCTAATAGTATCTAATTTTTATAACACAATCCAAATCAGCAAGACCACTCTTGTTGGTATTAAAATTTTCTTACAATATGCACAAGAGAAGATTGAGTTTCTCTAGCTTGAATCACAACTCCAGTATGAGGAATTACAACAAAAAATTCAATATGTTGAACTAGTTATTGTTCATAAAAATTCTATTTTTGAGTTTGAGAAAGACTCTTATCAGCAATCAACACTTGAATAGAATAATAGTGCCATTTTAGGAACATATTTACATGAAGATATAGAAGTTCATCTTACACTCCCCAAGCCCATCATCAAACCTTAGAAATAATTTATTAACAATAGGTACATAACCAATATTGGATATGAAAAGGATGTGACCTTTCACATTCCAAACTATTTCGAACCAATCCAGTTTCAGCGTTGGGTTTCTTCATAACAATTCATCTTTTCATGCTCGACATTCACTTCAAATTGTCAAATTCCAATATCGTGATTGAGTTGACCACATGAAAAATTAGTGTTTTTATATTCATCCTTCTGAATGTTGTCGAAAACATACTCATCATTTATAAATATGTTCTATACACAAGAATCCTATAGGAGAAAATATTCACCTTGGATGGATCACTTCTTGGAAATGGTATTTATTAACAAATAAGATACATTGGTCATAACACAAAGTTAATTCTTGAGTATTGGCATGTATTGTAGTGAATATATCTTCATCTTCCTGCCTTGTATCTAAAAGGGGTGAGTCAACTAATAGATTTGAAGTTATATCAAGTGAGCCTGAGCCATAACTTGAACTAGAGACTACTTCCAGAGCCTAGAGCCAGAGTCAGCTAGTGCAAAAGTCAGAGTTGTAGCCAAAGACAGACTCATGTTCCATGAGCATGAATTAGTTGGTAGACAACCTTAAACCACTACCTGTAGAAGACTTCAGATTCTACTATGCATCTCATCAGTTTGTGGTCATCTTCAAACGATCACCATGGAGGGATTCCACTTCGCAAAAGACTTCAACTTTTAGCCAAATTTGGAATTTTTTCCAAGAACTTCTTAGAGCCAAGTTCCAAAGTTTGTGGTTAGCCTTAAACCACCATCAGTAGAAGAATTTAGTTTCTGATACCTTATTTGGCTTGTGATCTTCCTTAAATCACCATTTCAAAGAGCACATTCGACCATTGGCTGCTATACACCTTTGTATTTTAGCTCTCTTCTTGGAATCACATATACCACTTCGAATTAAGGTGAGGAATGTTGGAAACATAATCATTTGGGGTTATGTGAATTTGGCACATTCACTTGAGTGGAAGATGAAAGGCCTCGAGTTAAGGCCAAAATTCATAAAAATCCAAGAGACCTCTTGGAATATGAAAAACAAGGATTAGGAAAAATGCGTATGAATATGTATATTTTGTGAGTAATACACATCACATGATTTATCCAAATTAGTCGATTATTTTTGTGTATTTTCAATCATTACGAATAACATAATTAATTGTATTGACCTTATTTTTTTATAGCATTTGTTTGACAAACCATCCTAAAGACTTTCCTTGAAGGCAAGTGCTACAAAATGGCGGTGATATTTTATTATACAATGTGATTTTAGATATGAAAATTTGGGGCTCCAAGCCTTGTTTTTAACTTTCACCTAGTTCTTATTTGACACATGTGCATATCATTCACTTGTTAGTTATGGAACTTATATGTTTTTAATCATTTAAATCCACTTTAGTTTCCATTTAAAATTAAGCTTATTGTGTTGATCCAAATGTGACCACCATTGATTGAGTTGTGATCCAGGATGTTTTTTCTTATAGATGTATGGAAAGAATCACATGTAAAATTGCAGCTTAACACATAAATGTGCACATAAGAAAAGAAGAAGTAAACACATAAAAAGGCACAAAAGAAGACACCAAGGCTTGATAACGGAGTTTGTCCAATTCGGACTACGTCTCTGGGCCCAACTCAACAATGGGGAGGCCTTTCTTATTAAATGGCATGAAAGAAAAGAATTACAATCATCAACTGTCCACAAGAGGCTTATACCTCCAATCTGAAAGATGGCTGTGAAATGGATGCCTCAGATGGAGAAGTGGGCAACATCAAAATGTCTATGGCACTGAAAAGGGGCTGGAAACATTGGAAACTTGTCCCAAACGGACGAAAATGCACTCTCAACCTCCTGCAAAATGAAACAATGTGTTGCAATTGCCTCTCCCATGCCCTTTCCAATTATTGTGGTTTTATAATGGGCTTTTGGACATAATCCCATTTAAATCGGGGCTTGCCTGGTTCATAATAGAGGTTGGTGGCGTGGAAGGATTGGTGGGCATAACCGCCTCGTAAAATGGCCTCTTATTGTTGAAACGAACAATACCACAAAATCTCGAGAAACACTAAAATCTTGCGAAAAAACAATTTACCCGGAACTCAAAACACATTAAATCGGGCGCATCTTCGTATTGGGTCCGACCTGTTGTCATAATCGGCATATAGGGAGGTGTACAGTCCTGATTAAAGGGGATGCTCGACTGCCGATCGCGTCGGCATCCCACTCGCATATCGCCCGGTGCCTTATCGCCGGTCGCACCCTATCATCGCTGATATACATATCTATATATAAGACCTCCGATCCGATTGTCTCTGATCGGTCGATCCAATTTGATTGGAGATCGATGATCGAGATTCCATTGCACCTCTCTTAAGTCCGCCTCCACAAGTCCTCTGATTATGATTTTTCCTTTAAGGCTTAAAACCCTTTTTCAAAGAAAAAATCCTCATTTTCTTAAGGATCAAAGCAACCTTCCTTGTGCGATAACTTCATCATCTGGACTCGGATTGAAGTGCCGTTCACACCGTTGGAATCAGGATTACGAGATCTACGCTCTGGTCCTGAGTTGAATTTTTTTTTATCACTTTTATTTCTAAGCTTTTTCCATGCCATTGTATCTGAAGATCCACTTGGATCAATCCTCCCCATTAAGGAGCTTTTGGATCGCCAAAAGCTTTTCATTAGTCAATTGGCAAGTAAGGGAATTGTTCCCTCACTTTCTCTTTCTCCATTCACCTGGCCTTGCTAGGGTGCATTCCCATGAAACCAACTCGAAGGTATTCTACATCTCCTCGCTGTGAAGTCCTGGTTCTTCTGTTGAGGATGATGTCTTCGTGAAACTCATCGAGATATTCTAGTGCAAAATCATTGATTGTAGGAACTATGCCCACCTCATTAGTGTCCATGATCAAAGGTGGTTCATACAGCTTCATGTTCTCCACATTCGCTTCTGAGTACATTTGCATATATACCGACAAGTCAAGATGAAAGGCATTGTTCCCAATATTCTCCAAAATAGTGAATGGTCCATACTAGATTGGTTGCAACTTCTTTCCTTCTCCCTTCATCTTGTCTTTCCTGATGTGGAACCACACTTGGTCGCCCACTTGGAATTTATGGTCAACTCGGTGTTTATCATGTGGAGCCTTGTAACAGGCTTGATTTTTCTCCAATTGCTCTTGCACTGCTTGGTGAATCAATTGGATTCACTGAATGAACTATTGAGCTTTGTCCCTATCATTACGTCCACTGGAGCCATCTTCCCTTCCAAAGACCATATCAAAAGGGTCCTTTGGCAGGTAACCAAAACATGTCTCAAATGGTGAACGCTGCGTAGATGAATGCACAGTTTGGTTGTAGGAATGCTGTACATAGGGGAGATGTTAATCCCACAACTTGGGATGTTTCCCACAATATCCTCGTAATAAGTGTACCACGGTACGGTTAACAACCTCTGTCTGTCTATCGATCTGCGGGTGAAATGCTGTGCTTCTTTTCAATTTGATATCCATCATTCTCCACAAGCTGGTCCAAAACTCTCCAAGAAAGAGAGAGTCTCAATCCGACACAATTGATGTGGGTAATCCAAAGTGGACCCAAACACGCTGAAAGAAAAGAGAAGCAAACTTCTTTGCAGTAATCTGCTTTTTACAAGGCATAATAATACACATATTGCTAAAACGGTCAATGACGGCATACAAATAGTCGTGACCCTTCCTAGACAAAGGTAAACCTCCTACAAAGTCCGTTGACACACTTTCCCAAGGAAGACTCAGAATAGGGAGTGGTGTGTAGAGCCAAAGTTTTCTATTAGAGGGCTTTGAAACATAACACATCACACAACCCTTTACATAACGACTCACAATGTTTTTCATATGAGGCCAAAAACAAAATCTTTGTACATGACATAAAGTCTTTTCGACACCAAAGTGTCCAGACACAAGAGAGGTGTGGGCCTCTCGAATTACATGTACTCTTTCTCCTGTGGGAATACACAATTTACCAAGGTGATACAACAATTTCCCCTGCAAGTGATAGTTGTCCACCTGTGAACCATGGGTTAGTTTTGCATAAACCTCCTTAAAGTCATCATTGTTAGCATATTGTTCAACATAACTTTCAAAAGATAACGAAGCATTATGCAAAATAACAGAAGCAAAAATAGGAGGGTGAGATAGCATATCGGCCACTTTATTGCTAGTGCCCTTCTTATACTTTATTACCAGATGAAACTGTTGAAGAAAGCCCATCCACTTGAAATGACGAGATTACTGCAACTTGGTTTGTGACTGAAGGTACTGCAAGGGTTGATGATCTGTATGGATGATGGTCTCCTTGCCGATCAGGTAGTGTTTCCACTTTTTCACACTTTGCATCAAGGCATAAAACTCCTTGTCATAGGTGAGATAATTTATCACAACTTGAGAAAACTTCTCAGAATGGTAACAAATTGGCTTCTTTTGCTACATCAATATAGCTCCATTGGCATAACCATTGGAATCGGTTTTGATCTCAAATGGCTGTTGGAGATCGGGTAAGGCTAAGACTGGCACGGTGCTAATTTTTTCCTTCAATGTCTCAAAGGACTTCTGCTATCTTCCTCCCCATTGGAAGACTTGTTTCACACTTGTCAATGTGTGCAAAGGTGTTGCAATAACAGATAAATTATCAATAAATCTCCTCCAATACTGGACTGCACCTAGAAAGTTATGGACCTTGGTTACACTAGTAGGCTTAGGCCAATTTACAATTGCTTCAACTTTAGAGGGATCAATTTTTAACTGACCATGACCAACAATATGACCTAGGTAACCCAAAGAGGTTTTCCCGAATTCACACTTTGACAATTTTACAAAGAGTTTTTCTTTCTTCAATACATCAAGCACTTTCTTTACATGACTCACATGTTCAAACCAACTCTTGCTAAAAACTAGTATATCATCTAAATACACGACAGAAAAATCATCAATGAAAGGCTGAAATATATCATTCATAACCCGCATAAAGGTGGCTGGAGCGTTGCAAAGCCTGAATGGCATCACCATCCATTCAAATAGCCCCTGCTTGGTCTTGAAGGCGGTTTTCCACATGTCCTGCTCCGTAATTCTGACCTGGTGATAGCCACTGCGCAAATCCAACTTTGTGAAATAAACAACACTTTTTAATTGGTCTAATAAATCATCTATGCGTGGAAGGGGATAGCGATTTTTCACTGATATCTTGTTGAGCGCGTGGTAATCCACGCACATCCTCCAGCTGCCATCTTTCTTTGGCACTAGAACAATCGGCGAACCACACGGAGAGGTGCTCGGCCTGATGACGCCTTGGTCCAACAATTCCTACACTTGTCTCTTTATTTCCTCCATCTCAATTGCCGACATCCTGTACATGTCGCTATTTGGCAGAGGGGCATCATGCAATAGATGGATTTCATGTTGGATTTCCCTCTTCGGAGGTAATCCCTTCGGCTCCTGAAACAATTCAGTATAATTAGAAATCAATTCAATTAATTCCTGTTTATGCTTCCCATCGCAACCTTGGAACGCATCAGTGAATTTGGCCTCTTTCTCCCTTACAACCATAAGCATGCATGTTTTACTGGAATTCACCAGTCTTTTCATTTGCCCAACACTTATGAGGCTGGCATTAATTTTATTTTGATGAGCCCGCACTATGTATTCTACCCCATCCTTAGTGATTTGATATTTATTCTCACAGTGGAAAAAGACTGCTTTTCTATCATATAGGTATGGGCTCCCTAATACCATGCCACATATATCCAATGGTATTACATCCAACTTTACTTCGTCTACTAGCTTAGATGCAATCAATACAGGTATGGGCTCCCTAATACCATGCCACATATATCCAATGGTATTGGGTTACATTCAATTTCGCTTTATCATGTATCCATCCCAGCGAGTAAGGTTTTGGGTGTGGTTTTGTCTCTAAGCCAAGCTTCTTTACCAGGGATTCTGCAATTAAGTTTGCTTGGGA
This sequence comes from Pinus tabuliformis, assembly GCA_031772625.1. NCBI lineage: Eukaryota > Viridiplantae > Streptophyta > Pinopsida > Pinales > Pinaceae > Pinus > Pinus tabuliformis. The sequence continues at coordinate 156,777,780 of CM062815.1, forward strand.
CCTAGTATCAAACAGAGTTTCAACTTTGGTATGATTTACTACAACTCTGATATGAAATAATTGAATCCTTTTTTGGTCATTCGAAAGGGACTCATTTATAGAACTGGTGCCTTCATGTGATTTAGAATTAACAGGAGGTGTAAGAGTACCTTTTGTTCCTACTACTGTGATCAGTGCTTCATATCCTAAATCCAATCCAAGGTCTTGCTATGCCACTGCCACTGCTTTCTGCTTCCATTTTTCTCCATACTTCTTTGGACTCCTTTCTGGGTGTTGCTTCCAAAAGTGATCGTCATCGTGGCCTTCCTTCTTGCAGTGATTGCAATAAGGGCGCTCTCCTTCGTTGGCTGCTGTTGTTTTCTTCTCCTTCCCTTTCCATTTCGCTTTGGATTTTCCATTGGGAGGTTTGAACGGTGGCTTTCGAGATTGATCCTCTCTTTCATTCTTGCCCCTGTTCTCAATATGAATTGCTTTTACACTAGCAACATCAAAAGTGGTTGGTTCAAACAATAACAATGAATGCCTAATATAACTATGCAGTGAGCCAATATACTTAGTTACAACTTCAGGTGTATCAAATGCTATACTTAGATTCAGTGCTTGCTTCCTAAATTCTTCTGTAAAACTCTGAACATCTTTCCCTTTGCCTTGCCTTAAATACTGCCAATTCATTAAAGCTTTCTGCTTGTATCCTAAGGGGTAAAACTGTTCTTTTAACATAGAAGTGAAATCAGACCATGAGGAAAAGAGCTTAGCCACATTCTTACTGCTATGGAATTTTCTCCCCCACCAAATGAGAGCGGTACTACTCAGCCGTAGAGAGGACAGCTGGATCTTTGCCTCATCCTCCACAATCTGCTGAATCCTGCAGTAAACCTCAATCTGCCTGATCCAATTTTTAAGCTTATCTGCGTTACTTTCACCATTAAACACAGGAAGATCAAATTTGACATCTAATTTAAAAAAGGTTTCTTAGATGCATCCTTTGTATTTCTCTAATTATGGTGGTGAGAGGAAGGAGAGCCTTCACTACCAGAAGGAGAAGGGGGGGTGTTATTCTCCACCATTCCCATGTGCTGAACCTTGTCTTTCTAGATTTCTCTCCTCTGCTTTGTCTAGTCTTAAAACCAGCTAACTGATGTTCTCTACCATTGACTAGAAGTCTTTCTGAAATTATGCTCCTCTTCAAGATGAGCTTCATCTTCTGCCATGTCTCTCCTTAAAGGTGCACACCCTGCCTCTGGATCGAAAGGTTCTAGTTCCCCTTCACCTTTTTGAAGCCTACTTCTTATTAGCATACAAACATGCAATTCACATCTAAAAAACCTTGCTCTGATACCACTTGATCTAGGATGTTTTCGCTTATATATGTATGGAAAGAATCACATGCAAAATTGCAGCTTAACACAGAAATGTGCACATAAGAAAAGAAGAAGTAAACACATAAAAAGGCACAAAAGAAGACACCAAGGCTTGATAACGGAGTTCATCTAATTCAGACTACGTCTTCGGGCCCAGCTCAACGATGGGGAGGCCTTTCTTATTAAATGGCATGAAAGAAAAGAATTATAATCATCAATTGTCCACAAGAGGCTTATACCTCCAATCTGAAAGATGGCTGTGAAATGGATGCCTCAGATGGAGAAGTAAGCAGCATAAAAATGTCCGTGGCATTGAAAAGGGGTTGGAAACATCGAAAACTTGTCCCAAACGGACAAAAATGCACTCTCGGCCTCCTGCGAAATGAAACAGCGTGTTGCGATTGCCTCTCCTGTGCAATTTCCAATTATCGTGGTTTTATAATGGGCTTTTGGACATAATCCCATTTAAATCAGGGCTTTCCTGGTTCATAATAGAGGCCGGTGGCATGGAAGGATCAGTGGGCCTAACCGCATCTTAAAATGGCCTCTTATCGTTGAAACAAATGATACCATAAAATCTCGAGAAACGCTAAAATCTGGCGAAAAAATCATTTACTCGGACCTCAAAACACATTAAATCGGGCGCATCTGCATATCGGGAGCCATACAATCCTGATTAATGGGGATGCCCGACCGCTGATTGCCGATCGTCGATATTGGTGTCGGTCGATCACATCGGCATCCCACTCGCATATCGCCTGGTGCCTTAGCGCCGATTGTACCCTGCCACCGCTGATATACATATCTATATATAAGACCTCCGATTCGATTGTCTTTGATCCACCGATCCGATTTGATCGGAGATCAGCGATCAGGGTTCCACTGCACCTCTCTTAAGTCTGCCTCCACAAGTCCTCCGATTGCGATTTTGCCTTTAAGGCTTAAAACCCTTTTTCAAGCCTACTTCTTATTAGCATACAAACATGCAATTCACATCTAAAAAACCTTGCTCTGATACCACTTGATCTAGGATGTTTTCGCTTATATATGTATGGAAAGAATCACATGCAAAATTGCAGCTTAACACAGAAATGTGCACATAAGAAAAGAAGAAGTAAACACATAAAAAGGCACAAAAGAAGACACCAAGGCTTGATAACGGAGTTCATCTAATTCAGACTACGTCTTCGGGCCCAGCTCAACGATGGGGAGGCCTTTCTTATTAAATGGCATGAAAGAAAAGAATTATAATCATCAATTGTCCACAAGAGGCTTATACCTCCAATCTGAAAGATGGCTGTGAAATGGATGCCTCAGATGGAGAAGTAAGCAGCATAAAAATGTCCGTGGCATTGAAAAGGGGTTGGAAACATCGAAAACTTGTCCCAAACGGACAAAAATGCACTCTCGGCCTCCTGCGAAATGAAACAGCGTGTTGCGATTGCCTCTCCTGTGCAATTTCCAATTATCGTGGTTTTATAATGGGCTTTTGGACATAATCCCATTTAAATCAGGGCTTTCCTGGTTCATAATAGAGGCCGGTGGCATGGAAGGATCAGTGGGCCTAACCGCATCTTAAAATGGCCTCTTATCGTTGAAACAAATGATACCATAAAATCTCGAGAAACGCTAAAATCTGGCGAAAAAATCATTTACCCGGACCTCAAAACACATTAAATCGGGCGCATCTGCATATCGGGAGCCATACAATCCTGATTAATGGGGATGCCCGACCGCTGATTGCCGATCGTCGATATTGGTGTCGGTCGATCACATCGGCATCCCACTCGCATATCGCCTGGTGCCTTAGCGCCGATTGTACCCTGCCACCGCTGATATACATATCTATATATAAGACCTCCGATTCGATTGTCTTTGATCCACCGATCCGATTTGATCGGAGATCAGCGATCAGGGTTCCATTGCACCTCTCTTAAGTCTGCCTCCACAAGTCCTCCGATTGCGATTTTGCCTTTAAGGCTTAAAACCCTTTTTCAAAGAAAAAATCCTCATTTTCTTAAGGATCAAAGCAACCTTCCTTGTGCGATAACTTCATCATCCAGACTCAGATTGAAGTGCTGTTCATGCCGTTGGAATCAGGATGACGAGATCTATGCTCTGGTCATGAGTTGAGTTTATTCCGATCACTTTGATTTCTGAGCTTTTTCCATCCATTGTATCTAAAGATCCACCTAGTTCAAGTTTGTTTCATGAAATTCTATATGCATATTGGATATTACTTCTGCTTGAATTTATCATTGTCAAACTTCCTTTATCCCAATAAATTTATCTCCCATGAGCACCCATTGCTGAAAATTTGACCTCAAATATTTTGGTCACTCTAAGTTCTTTTGGTATCTTGGAAATTTTGGTTTATCTTTAATAATATTTTGATAAAATATGGTTGGGTAGTCTATTAAATTTGAACTTGTTAAGTTTCATGTTGACAGAGTTTGATGTTCATTGGATTATAGGTAGAATTTAATGATTTGAGGTCTTGGCGTGTGATCTTTGATTAAAACATATTGCATAGGTTTTGGAAATGTGAACACCCCCTTGATATATAGTTGTAAGGAAGTCCCTTGGTCTATTTGATAATGGTGGCTAAACCATGATAGGATGCAATGCTTTACATTTATAGTGTAATGAAACCTTAGTAATTGTCATTATAATTCCATAGGTTTGATGGCTAGATTATAAGCCTAATTCAAAATTGTAAATTTTCTTATGTAAAGTCCCCTCCGATTTGACGTGATGGTATAATTTAATGCTAAGGTGATGATTACATTTTGAACATACTTGAGAAGACTGCATTAATTAATCCATGGAGTCGTATTTGGATGATATAAAATCACCTTATAGTACCTTCATGGTGAATTTTCTTACACAATTTCATGTGATATTTGACTCATAATGTCTTTACATGTTTTGATTGGTGCCTATATGGGTCAACCTTGACATATTGATGTATTAGATTCATTTCTTAGTTATACCCATAACATAAATACATGACAAGCATACATACTTGGTGTTGAATGGGCTTAGGCCCCTTGGAAATTGTTTACATGGTTCAACTTGAGCCATTTATTCCACCTATCATATCAATGTGTGGAGGGGCCATGAAAGAAATTTCACATGCTTCTCCCAACATTCAACCAAAATTTTGTTGTGGCATTGTAGGACCATGATAAAAAATCTTATAGGTGCTAACTTGGGGAAGAGTTTTTAACACCACAATATCTTCATATAATATCAAATATGTTGTTGAAATGTAATAAATAGTAACATAACCAATATATTTATTAATACCAACAACAATAATATCAAATGACCACTATGAAAATAAATCCACTAACCTAAAATTCTTCAAGGAAAATAGGAGGAGTGCATAAGATGAAATGTTGCAATCACAACAAAGAATGACTTGGAACGAGCACAAATATAGAGAATCACAATTCAAGGGGTGAAACACGACCTCTATTGGTTGGGAAATTTGGATACACAACTAAAGAGCCATTAAGAAAGTCCACATTCACAATTGATAGTTTTCTTTGATATAATTCATGTGAAGAGAGATTTGAATGGAAGTCTGAACTATATCGCTGAGTGGATAGAGAGGAATATATAAATTACCTCCCTTTCCAACTAAATAGAGGAATGGAAAATCTTAACTAAAAGAGAAAGTAATGTGGAAAGATAGACAAAAGGTAAAACATATATCCAAGCAAGGAAAGGAAACAATGCCTTAGCCTAGGTGGCATTTTTACATACCAATTCAACATATTTCCCATGTTTTATGAATCATATTGGGTAGATGAGGAATAGTTCATGTGTTTCTAGTTGATGCATGGAATTCTTTTGTAATACACTATTTGTGAAAATGTGTGAAGCCAAAGGGAGAGTGCAACATAAAAACCTAAATTATACTTTTAGGGGGAAATATGGTGGAAGGACCATCGATACTATCAACTATTTAAGGAATCCTAACATGTTTGGGAAGGTGCCTTGAGTAAACAAGGGTTAACTAGATCTAGAGCATATCAAAAAGTGATAGTGAAAAATCAAGTCTTCCGACATGATTGTTTGTAAATTTGAAATGTGGGTGAACTCTAAGTTGCACAACAAAGCCTTTTATTTTGTAAGAATGGGGATATTATATTGATACATATTTGACTTGAGGGTTTTTAATATTTTCAAATATTTATAGTCATCACTATTCCTCTTTATGTTGATCATTTTGATCTTTTGGAAATGATTCCTAATGATCTTGTCAAGAAACTAAGAATCCTCCAAGATTTTTGATCCAAGATGGGCGTGACTATTAATACTGAAAAAACGAAAGTCATGATAATTAAATTAAAAAAGATTATGTATGATACTTTTGTATATGACAACAAATTGGAGGAAGTGCCTTCCTACAAATATCTTACAATTTATATCCATCACATGGTAAAACAAAATTATAGAATTGAGAAAATGATTAATGGGGAGTGGAAATTTATTATGCACTTGAAAACAATTTTAAATACATAGATTTTTGGATATGAGATAAAATAAAAATCCTCTTTGAGAATCACTACTCTTGTTATATTATATGGATGTGAGGTTTGGGTATGCCATGTCTCTAGAGAGTCATAGAGAAAGATAGAACATAAAATAAATAAATTTATAACCTATAATGTTAAAATTAAAAGAAATACAACCTACCCTATCCTCATTAAATAAATTCTTTTCCCCATTGAGAGTGTGGTTATGACTAGTATAAAATGTTATAAGAAGAGGTTAAACAACCTGGAAGACAAGAGGCTTCCTAAATTTTCTTCAAACTCTAGAAAAAATCACCTTTGGCTCAAGAGGGGATGGCATAAGAATGCTTGATCTGTGGATATACCATTGGGGGATAAAGGAAAATATTATTATGTAGAATAAGGATAATGTTACACATATTATAACTTCAAATTTTGAGGAGAAATTGTGGTGTGACAAGGAGTTAGATGGAACAAGGAAATTTATATATTATAAGGAGGCAATCAAACTAAATCTTTAAAATCAAGAGTATTTGTCTGTCTTGACTAGTTGTTGTTCCCAACCGCCCCTCCCCCCATAAATTGAAAATTTGTATGGGGCCCCTCCATAGTTACCTTCCCATTAGTCTAATACCTCTAGAAAAGAAATCATTTTAAGGATGCACTCTAAATAAGCCCCTAGCCCTAGGATATACCTCATCAAAGAACCTTTTCCCCTTGATGATGTCCAGTTGTATTTGAGAGTGGATATTGGGAGCTTTTATATCTTATGAAAATTACATTCTCATAGTTTCCTTGATATTAATAAGTCATTGAAATTTTCATCCATGTCCTCCTAAAAATACTCTTTATGAGAGTTAAGGGATCAAAGCTTAATAATCAATTTTTCCTCTTCGTTATTTAATTCTCCCGGTTCCTTGATTCTGGCATTGTACTGAAGATTCCCTTCCTATCAATCTCTAGGATATGTTTTATTAGATGTTAGACGTCAACAAGAAGAATCACACATAATTTATTATATACACCTCTAAACCCTTACCACGAAGTAGTTATAGTAGTCTAAGGTCGAGAGAATTCTAATAGGTCTTTTTTGTGCTCCTATTTCCCAATCCTTTAAGGTATTGATGTTTATGCCTATCCAACATTGACCTTAGTATTCTTCCACTTCTTTGTTGCCTCGTTTAATGGATTTTCTCTTACAAGGTTCCATCATAGTAGGAGTGATATTTCTTGTGATAAGGAACTTCAATAGGTTCTCCCTGTCAATCTGCTGTCATTTACCCACCATGTGGATTATGAAATTTAACAATTACACATCTATGATCCCCGCACAAGGGGAATTTTATTACATCAAAGTTAGTTCACTAGCCTATCCTCTTGTCATTAACAACTTTTTGAATAATGAATCCATACAGGTGGAGTTTATTGAAAGAGAGTGGAATGACCTGTTAAGGATTCCACTCTCTTTCATTAACAACTTTCTTTCTTAGATTAACAACCATCTTGATTATATCGAAGATTCCCTTGATTACATTAATGTTACCTGAGATAGTATTAAAACTACACAGAGCAATCTTATCTCCTTATAAGCGATGTTTCAAGGACCTTCTCCACCTCATCTTGAGATTTGTGTCTATACTCTATTGCTACCCTAATTTTTTCTATATGCCCAAAGCCATTTTCAAGCTCAAAATACCACCAATAAAGGTTTCAGGACCAATTTGTGCTAGCAATTGTGTTTTGAATTTGTTTTAGTTGTACGTAGGCTATGCATTTTGTAACTTATATCAGTTGCTACATTCAAGTAATAAGGATATTTGAGAGAAAAAATGTCTAAAACACGCAAGAGAGAAGGACAAAAGATCAACATCGTTGAATATATTGTGTTGTACCCTCTGATGGGTGATTTTTTCTTTGCGAATACCAGAGTCTTCGATGGAGGTGCCATATATCCTATCTGGGGAGAGATATATCACACCTATGCTAACTCACAATTCAACTAAGCTAACTAAGACTATGGAGCCATGTGTAATATGAATAAGTATGAAATATATTGAGTTGCCGCCAAAGTGCCCATTATGCTCTACAACGACATGACCAAATGGGTCATGGCACAAGCTAAATTGAAGCAAGAAGCTACAACTAAAAATCGAGGTGTGGTTGTGGCCTCTTTAAAGGTATAAGCATACAACCAAATGTACCACCTCAACCCTTCCCAAATTAGGATGAATAAACAATTCCTTGACAATTTATTTTCCATGCACCCAAGATTCATTAAGATCATGAAAGGATGGTGGTGGGATGATGAATTGTTTAAGGAACATGCCAACAAGAAATATCCTACATAACACAAGAGAGTACCATTTCGAAACCTCACTATAATGATCAACCGATTGTATGGTGAGTTTAAAACCTCCCACTTCAAGATTTAATGGCTTCCTTTAATGGCTCAGATAGTTTCAACTGGTCATATGTTTAATTGGTCTAATATGTTATCAAATAATCTATTTAAATCCCTCGCAAAAGTGAGGGACACCCCACTGAATGAGAACATATCATTCTACATGCCTGCATACTTAATAGATGCCTTATGCACTACCAATGAGTTTCTTGGATTAAACTAGAAATGGACACTCTGGTTGCCTCTTGTACATATCTATTGTCAAGAGTTATGGGTAGACCTTTATCCCAATTTTTTCTCTGAGATTTGTGACCATTTCCTATCCCAAACCCATCAATTGTTTTTTTGTTTTCCAACCCCAAAGGTATCAAAAGATGAAATAAATTCTCTGGAGGGACAATAAATTGGTATTTTGAAGAACATTACACTTATATATGAATTTACAGATGCTCAACACCCCCTCACTTGATGCCACTGTTAGTCCCCGACAAACTCATAATAAGGAAAATCAGTTACCAAAGTTTGGGAGATGGGAAAACATTGGTCCTTTCTAGTGACAATAAGAGGTCATGGTCGGACTTCCCTATTAGAATAGGCCACTACATTCTGATGAAATTTCTGCAGGCAATAAAAGAGGCATATAGTAATAGGGATATAAACTCCTTATAGGTGTTTTTAGGAAACATGACCAATACAATATAATGAAGGAGAATTACAAGTTTATAAGACTTTCAACTACTTATGAACACAAGTCCTTCCCCAACAACTCAATTTTCCAATATATCCTTACATACGAAGAAGAAAAACAAAGAATGGAAGAGAGAATGTAGGCTAATATGTCATCCATTTAGTATTTTGAGGGAGCACAAAGAGAAAAGAAGAGGGAACAATGTTCTTTAGAGATATAAGTAGACCATAAGGCCAAAGATGAGGAAGAAAATGTCAAGGCCGAGGCCTTGGAGAAGAAGAGGTTGCTTGAAGCTCAGATAAGAAGAGAACATGAAAGGCTAGCTCAAGTAGAATCCTCCACCAGTGAACAAGTTACTAATGATGTTGAGGAATTATAGGAGAATACATCAGACTAACAAGGGGAAAGAGCCAAAACATCCCCCAGATTCATCCTAACAGAAGGAAGTCATGGATATAAGTCATTGAACAGATATCTTAGTTTAAAGTCCTATCATTTCGTAGGACCCCATCACCTCAATTCACCAATTATTGAACAAACAAACACTACACCCCTGATCAACCCTCCCAGGTACCTCAACTATGAAGTGGTCAAGTTGGGAGAGTATTACTATAGTAAATCTAGGAAGTTAGTCATCCAAAACGTCCCTAAGAGGATGAAATTAGAGTTTCCGTTGAGGGAGAAATAATCATAGAAGCTCCAGAAAAAAGAATAATTTGGAGTTTTACTAGCCAAAGTACTCAAAAGGCCGTAGTTGACATAACCTCTATTCTAGGAAACTTGGAAATGAAAAACAAGGCCAAAATGAAAAGTTTGTCAACAAATGTAGACCAGTTAACTCAAATGGTAGCATCACTACAAGAGCAACTAAAGGAGAATAGGATTCAAATTGATGCCATGAAACAATTAAAATCTTTTAAGACTCAATTAAAACAATGTATAATATAGCTCAAGGAGGCCCATCGTAGTAAGCTGAAGAAATTGAATGAAAGTCATAGGATATAAATTGATGCAAAGATTGGTCAAGCTCAAAAGACTCAAATTGGCCTCTAGGTATTTAAAGGATAGGATATTAGTGTAAATAACGATTCTCAAAAAAAAAAAAAATTATGGAAAGACTGCAACAGGTCCATGACTACTTCACAAAATTGGAACAAATAGCTTGTGAAAGCAATATTCAATTGGTAGCCCATGATAGGGCCAACAAATCTCTTATCCATATTCTAGGAGGTTCTAGAAGTTGAAACTTATACCATGGTGGGGGGAAATCTTTTTGATCCTCCTATCCAATTTTCAGATATTGGGTCATGATATTTTAGGAAATACGAACATAGGAAATTGGGATTCCTAAATGCATATTTAAATGGGTCGTAGTGAAGTTCCAGAAGTGGAAACTTCGAACATAGTGAGGGAAAATCTTGTTGATCATATGGTTCAACTTTCAAATCTTTGGTCATGATATTTCAGGAGACATGATCAGAGGAATTCGAGCTTCCTAAACGCTCCAAAAATAATGCCTCAAATAGGTCATGTTAGCATTTGTGCTAAAACTTTTCATCTGGGAGGTTCCAGAGGTTGAAGCTTGAACCATAGTGAGGGGAACTCCCATTGATCATCTGGTTCAATTTTTAGAACTTAGACTGCTACAATTTAAGAAATATGTCCTGAAGAATTTGCTTTATTAGTTTGCAAGCAAAGAGGTTGAAGAAATGCCTAAAATGTTTAATGATTGATTGCATGCAATCTATTCAATGAAATTCCCCAATGAAAATGTTGTTTTGTGGATGGGGATAATATTGTTGTATGATATTATTATTGTATCTAATCTATGCCTATTTTCATGCAAATCATGTTAAGAAAGGTGTTAAAGGTGTTTTATTACAATATACATACAAAATATTTGATAAAAAACCTCAAAGACAAAACTTAAAAGTTGAATGATTGAGTGGTATATTTCAGTTAGTGTGTTACAAGTGAAATTATAACAATGTTTCTAATTTGATATCATACAAAATGTTTGACAAAATGTATACAAGGAAAATAATACTTAATTGGTTGTATACAAAGTATTTGAAGAAAGATTTACATTTGAAGTGTTTGGCAAAATTTATGGGAGATGAAAATCAAGTTTATGCAAGTGTGGGTAGGATAAATTTAGTAGGGTTATGTGATAATGTTATGAAACCAGCTCACAAAAAAGATAGAAAATATAGATCAACGCCTTAGAATTCAACCTCTTCGAGGGGGCAACCTCCTTTACATTACATAAATGAACAATTCTTGGATGATTCAAATGACAAAACCTCCTTTCTATATATAGGAGTCTAAGGAGTCACAATATAACCCAGCTGACCTAACAATAATAATATAAAGCCACAAAAATAACAATAGAGGGATTCTATGGGGCACAGTAATAATATGGGGACAATAGGGGTACAACTACAATAGTAATGGGGTAATCACTAGTATTATAGGGACCCAACATGCCCCTCTCCTTCAAAAAAGTGTTGTCCTCAACGCTTGAGTAGTTCTGGATGCTTCTGTATAAAATTCTCATCCTCCCATGTGAAATCTTCAGCGGATAAGTTCTTCCACTTGACAAGATACTCCAAAATTGATCAATTTCATAGCTTTCAAGTTCTTGTTTCTGACTGCTTCTGGTTCCAATATAAATTTTCCTTCCTCGTCAAGTTCTAGAAATATTGTTTGAATTGGGAGCTTGTCGCCTATAACCTTCTTTAAACATGAAACATGGCAAACTGGGTGCAATCGAGAAGCTATAGGAATCTCCAATTTGTATGCCATAGTACCAATCTTTTTGCAACACCTTGTACGGACCATAATACTTTGGTGATAATTTATTATTCTTCTTAGCTTGCTTGAGGGACATTTGCTTATATGGTTGTAGTCGTAGGAATACCCAATCACCTACATCAAAACTTCTTTTGCTGCGATGTTGATCTGCCTGTTGTTTCATTCTATTCTGTGCCAACATGAGGTTATCCTTTAAGAGTTGGAGGACTTGTTGTTGATGTTCGATGTGATGTTCCACTGCTTGAACCTTAGAATTTTCTCTTAAATATGATGTGATGGATAGTGGCTGATATCCATAAAGTGCCATAAATGGGGTCATTTTTGTTGTTGTATGGAAGGAAGTGTTGTACCACCATCAACGAGAGGCAACCATTTGATCCATTGTGTCTGTTTATCAGATACAAAGTAGCGAAGATATCCTTCCAAACATTTGTTTACTATCTCAGTTTTCCCATCAGATTGAGGATGATAAGATGATCTATGAGCTAACTGAGTACCAAGACAAGAAAATAATTCTGTCCAAAAATTTCCAGTGAAAATGGGATCTCTGTCACTTACAATAATCTTTGGGTTTCCATGTAGCTTTTGAATTGTTTCCATAAATGTAGTAGAAACTGTACTGGCTTTAAATGGATGTGATTAATGCACAAAAGTGTGCATACTTGGTAAGTCTGTCAACTACCACCATGATGGAACTCTTTCCCTCAAACTTGGGTAAACCTATGATAAAATCCATTGAAACCTCCTCCCAACATTGGCTTGAAATGGATAAAGGTTGTAATAGACCCGTTGTCTTAATTGTTTCAACTTTATTTTGTTGGAAAACCAAACATTCCGCCACAAACTTTTGAATATCTGATTTAAGGCCATCCCAAAAAATTCTTTCTTAACCCTGTGGTAAGTTTTTAAAAATCCCGAGTGCCCTCCTAAGGGAGAAGTGTTCAATTCCATAAGAATCTTTTGTTTTAGTTGGGAATTCTTACAGAGGTATAAGTGATCTTTGTACCATAACGAATCATTTTTCCAACTAAATGTATCAGACGTACTGGAATCTTGTTGTAACTTTCGAATAAGTGCCCACACTTCTTCGTCATTCTTCCATTCCTCCCTTGCTTCGTTTATCCAATCTGGTTGGATAATAGAAATGGCACACAACAATGCTTCCACATCCTCATCCTTTCTTGAGAGTGCATCTGCCACCACATTTTGCTTCCCTTTTTTGTAGATGATTTCAAAGCCATAACCTAACATCTTTGTGACCCACTTTTGTTGCTCTTCAGAGGATAATATTTGTTCTAAAAAGTATTTAAGGCTATCATGATCCGTTTTTACCTTGAAGTGTCTTCCCATTAGGTAGGGTCACCATTTCTTAAGTGCATGGAGTATTGCCAACATTTCCTTCTCATAAATAGCTTTGTGTAAAAACTTTCCCTTGATTGGATGACTTTCAAAAGCAATGGGTCTTTCATCTTGCATTAAGACAACACCAATTCCATTTCCTGAAGCATCACATTCCACAATAAAGGTTTTTGTGAAGTCTGATGTAGCTAAGACCATTGCTTGGCACATTGCCTCTTTAAGATGCGAAGGCCTTTGTTGCTTCTGGAGTCCATGAAAATGCATCTTTCTTCAATAATGTTGTTAGAGGTGCTGCTATTCTCCCATAATTCTTAAAAAACTTGCGATAATGCCCTGTCAACTCGAGAAATCCTCGTAGATGCTTTATGGATGTGGGGATTTCCATTCCTTAATGGCTTTAATTTTGCTAGGGTCTACCTTAACTCCTTCATGAGATAAAATATGACCCAGATATTCCACCTCTTGTACTCCAAAGAAACATTTGGATCTTTTTGCATATAATTGTTTCTCCTCCAATAGTTGTAGCACCTTGCCAACATGTTCAACATGATCCTTCTAAGACTTGCTGTAGATTAGTATATCATCAAAAAAAACTAACACAAATTTTCTAAGGAATGGTTTGAAAATGGAATTCATCAAACCTTGAAATGTTGAAGGTGCATTGGTAAGGCCAAAAGGCATGACCAAAAATTCATAATGACCCTCATGAGTTCTAAATGTTGTTTTCGGAATGTCTTCAGTCTTCATTCTGATTTGAGGATATCCTGAACGAAGATCCAACTTGGTGAAGTAAATTAATCCATGCAATTCATACAATAATTCACCAATGACAGGAATGGGAAACTTATCTTTAATAGTGAGCTTGTTGAGCTCCCTACAATCCAGACACATGCACCATGATCCATCCTTCTTGTGCACCAATACTACTGGAGCAGAGAAAGAACTTTGACTCAGTTGAATTATACCAACCTCTAGCATTTCTGCAACCATATGTTCAATTTCACTCTTTTGAGCAAAGGGATATTTGTACGGCCTGATGTTTGGAGGAACACTTCCTAGAATCAGATGAATAGCATGATCATGATCACGAATAGGTGTGAGACCATTGGGAGTCTCAAATACCTTGGAATGATTCTCCAAGACTTTTTGGAGATCTGGAGAAATAGATGATTCCAATGTGGAAACATCTAGCGAACATAATTGTGCAATTACACCTCTTTGTTCCTTTTTCAGAAGCTTTGTCATACCATTAGAGCTGATTATCTTTCCCGGTTTCCCTGTAATACCCATTAATTCAAATTCCTTTCCTTCCACAGAAAAATTCATGAAAATTTCTTGAAAATTAAAAGCTATTGTACCCAAGGATTGTAGCCATTGTACTCCTAGTACAACATCAACACCTCCCATTGGAATGGAAAGCATTGGGCTAGTCAATACGTATTCTCCCATGGATAGCTTGATATTATGGCACTTTCCAGAGCAATTTATTGTTCCTCCATTTGCAACCATCACTTGACACTTTGGTGCTGGATATAAGAAGCAATTCAATTCTTTTGCTACCTTATAATGTATGAAATTGTGGGTACTTCCTGAATCAATCAACACTATTACCTTTTTCTTCTTGATTTTTCCTTCTATCTTGATGGTTTGAGGAGAGGTAATTCCCACAAATGCATTACAAGATATGGTCGGATTCATTTCTTCTTTATCTAGGCTTTGTTCCTGGAGTATATCCTCTTCTTTTGACCTTTCTTGCTCCTTTTCTTCTTCCTCTTTACAATCTATGTAGAATAATTTCTTCTCAGCACACTTATGACCTCTAGTGTATTTTCTATCACAACTGTAACAAAGCCCTTTTGCTCTTTTTTCTTCCAATTGTTGTGGTGTCAACCTTATAGGTTGTGGAAGACTAGGGGCAACAACACTTCCATCTTTATAGTTGTGAGTGGTATGCTTCCTGGTTGCCATAATTTTGCTTTCCATTTTTCTTGCTAACCTGAATGCCTTCTCTAATGAATCAGGTTCCCAAAGGCGAACATCATGTTGGATATTATCCTTTAAAGTCCCTATGAACACATCAATTCTATGCTCCTCTGGAATATTTTTTACCCTTATGTTCAATTTTTGGAACTTCTCAATGTGCTCCATTATTGAACCCTTTTGTTTGAGACTTATCAATTGGCTAAAAAAAGTGTTGCTTTTTGTATCCTCATAATGTGCTGTCAATTCTTCCGTAGAAATTTCCCAAGTGATAATTTGTTTACGAGAGCAAAGCCATTGATACCATACAAACTGATTTGGTTCCAAATATAAAGTTGCAATACGTACCTTTTGTGTGTTTTGCACATTATTGAGATCGAAAAATTGCTCCATCTGTAATATCCATGTTGCGGGATCCTTGCCATCAAACTTCCTCATATCGATTTTTGGAATATGGTGGGTCTTCGATCCCACATTAGAGTCTATGAAATCATGATTAACATTTCTTTTGTTCGCATCATGAGTTTCCTTTACTACCTTTTCACCATTAGTAAGTATTTATTGTGGAAAATTTGTCAAATCTATCTTCAAATCTGCCATGTCTCTCTTCAAATCTGTCTTCAAATCTATCTTCAAATCGTCCATCTTAGCTTCCACGCCCTTTATCTTAGCTTCTATTAGCTTTTGTGAGAGTGACATTTGTTGCACTTGGTCTTGTAATTTTGATATATCATATAGCATTTCTTCCTCTTCTTCATGAGTCATGCTAGAGATTTCAGGTTGCTTACTAGGTGTTTGCATTTTCTTTCCTCGAGGCATCAGTTACCGATAATAATGCTCTACTATGCCCTTTGAATTCCTTCAATTTTTTTTTTCAAACCAAGCTTAAGCAAAAATTTTAAAAAATCTACACACCTTTTTTCACTTTGTAGGAGCTCGATATTGCCTCTGATGTATCTCTGTACTTTCGGATCATCCTGTTCTGAAATTGTGACCTGCAGTAGCCCTCTGTGTCCTCTTTCCAATTGCACTAGTGTGATCCAAATTGGATTCTCCAAGGAAGAGTTATGCAAAATATCCCACAGTGACCTGATTATAGACTAGTTCAGTACAACGAACTTGTACGACGTGCCACGAGTTGCTGTTTTGATCTTTGGCTCTGAAAAATATATACAAGAAACTACAGTCCGTTCTCTTTCTGTACCTTCTTACGAAATTTCAATCTGATGCTCAGAGAGAAAGTTATGACGATTTTCCCCAGGTCACCTATTTGGAATGTAATTCAAGAGTCTGCAAAAAGACCAACTTCCTCAGATCATATCTCCGCAAATATAGCGCGAAAAGCTCTGAAATTCGGACCCGAGATTTAGCGTGATTTCTTCTCAAATGGGTTTTTTTTTTTTAGCTTTTGAAACATCGCAGAAAAAAAGTTATAGCGAAAATTCCACGATGACCTGTTTGGAGCAGCGAAACCATAGAATCCAAACCTTTGATACCAAATGTTATGAGACCAGCTCATGAAAAAGATAGAAAAGATAGATCAACGTCTTAGAATTCAGCCTCTTCGAGGGGGAAACCTCCTCTACATTACATAAATGAACAATTCTTGGATGATTCAAATGACAAAACCTTCTTTCTATATATAGGAGTCTAAGGAGTCACAATATAACCCAACCGACCTAACAATAATAATATAAAGCCACAAAAATAACAATAGAGGGATTCTATGGGGCACAATAATAACAATATGGGGACAATAGGGGCACAACAATATTAATAAGGGGTACTACAATAGTAATGAGGTAATCACTAGTATTATAGGGACCCAACAGATAAAGTGGTATCAAACTTTATTGTCAAGCTAGTAAAACGAAAAATAAGAAGAAGAAAATTTTGGGTACCTCGTAACCTCTATAAGTCATTGAGGAAACTAGGTATGTTACAAATCAGTATCAGAGCTTCTAGGTTCAACACTTAGACTCGATGGGCTTTATGATATATGAAATGAAGAGTAAAGGTTCTACACTATCCATTTGGAGATTAAAAATTTGGAACTCTGTGTTATTTTAAGAATGATTATTTGTTGGGTGCAAGTGCTTGTTGTTTGTTGAATTTCGTTGGTGATTATTTACTACATGCATATGTGGTTATGTGAGATTATTTTGCTATATATATGAATACACTGATGTTAATTAAAGATTGATTTGAGTTGATGCAACAAGATAAACATGCAAAATTCTAACTAGATTCCTTAGAGTAGCCCAACATGATTGCAAAATTTCATGACTGAATCACGCAGTCAAAATTATGAGGAGGAATATCTTAACTTATCTCTTGTTGGCTTATACTTTTCTTTGATGTTTTGAGAAGTTGTCATAAGTTGATGAATAATAGTATAGGCATAATAAAATGCAAGAGATGAAATAGTTTAGAGAGGCATGTCCATCAAATAGATATTGAATAATGATATGCCAAGATGCATGAAGGTATGTTAGGTGCATACAGTAATGGATGTGCAGGCATAAATACTCCGAGTAGTCTGTTGTCATAACTTGATTAATAGTGGTTAATGATAAACATGTAACCAGGAGCAAGTTGACAACAAAAATGGAAGCCAATGAAAGTGTTACATGTAGTCTTAAGGAACCAAGGCTATGGAAAATAAGGTGATAATAATAAAATGATAGAGGTTATACTTATACCTATTGATATACTTGGGTGATAATGTGGTGAGGATATTAATAAGATGTTTTCTACCAGTTAGTGGTTTTCTCTGGATGTGTGTTCTAAAAATTATTGGTTATGGTTCTTGACATTTATGCACACTTAAATTCTTGTTGGAATTCTTGATTAAGTGTATGATATATGTTCTTATGAGATTTCATGAAGGAATGATCATGTTTTAATAAAATTACACTAATATAATGTGTGTTGAGATAGTGGATATGCATAGGAGTGCATGTGGGTACTAGTTGTAGCACTATGGTTGATGGCTATGAGCTTATTGCAGACTATGTCATGGCTAAAAACCTTAGTAAAAGGATGATTTAAAATTTGATGATGCTAGTCTTGGTAAACAACTGATTTCCAATCTTATGATAACATGGTTATAAACATGCTGATATGTATTCTTGATTCATGAAACATGTTGTTTGCATTATGATACATGTGTTGTCCTTGATGGAAACTCACATAGATGACAATTCACAGTGAAATAGGTTAACAACAAAGGATTACAAATCAGACTCCAGAGATTGAAGAAAGAGAGGTATACGCTGGTTCATTATGTCCAAGTAGTGTGTACACGCAGGTCTATAGAACAAAAAGAGCGTATACATATACACACACTCTCACAAGAGGAAAAACGTGTATGGGATGAAAAATTAAGGAAATTAAGTTGAAAGAATACCAAGGGTCAATACCATGATATTAGCCCACAATATTGAGCGAAGTAACGACTATTTGATCCCACCCAAGAATACCATGAGTCCTAAGTGGTTTTGGTCCGAGGTATTGAGAAAGGCATAAAACTATATAAAGAGGATAAGATCATTAGGCAAGTGTGTGCAAGTGAAAGGGTTTCAGAGGAATAATTATATTTGACGTTGTTATGTTGTAGGGGCTATGATTATGAGATGACCTGAAATATTTTGTGCACCTTGGATACAATGTTAGATCAGGATCATAAGAACTGAAATGACTTATCATTGCATGATCTGATGTTGATTGGGATAGATCTGATTGCTTAAGCATGTTTTATTCTGTAAATGTTATGATCTGGGTATGCCTGAAGTTTGGAACAACTGTGAAGTTTTAAGTTAGTAATTGCATATCTATACGCTAGTTCGCTTTGTAAAAGCGCGTATACACATCAATTCAACACATTGAAGTAGCGTATACATTATGAAATATGATGTTCGAAGTTGCAGTTGGTTCTGGTTGTTGATGCAGAGTTATGGGTTCTGCTTTGTGTTTTGGTGACAATGTTCTGATTGTTCAAATTGATTGATTGTGATTTTCTTTAGTGGTGATGGGTTTTTAGTGATTGGTTGTATTGTAGTGGTGATTGATTTTGTGATTCAATGTTGTTGATGGGTCCAGTATGAAAATTTGATGAAACTAGGCCTTCAGATTATGGTGTTGTGTTCCAGGAGTATCCAGTCTGAAAATTTATGGAACGTGGTCCCTGGAGGAAGAGAGAAGGTCGTAGCCTTCTGTAGGATGACGCCTATGTACTGGTAAACATATCAGCCAATACAATAGCTAGGGGGTTGGAGCTCCCTTCCAATAGTAGCTCGAAAATGAGTGAAGGTTGGAGCCTTCTATAGGCCAGCGCCTAAGTACTAGTAAACGGATCAGCTAGTACAAGAGCTAGGGGGTTGTAGCTCCCTTCCAGTAGAAGCTAGAGAATGAGAGAAGGTTGTATCCTTCTGCAGGTGGGTGCCTGCATATTGGTATGAGTCTGCACCAGTACAATATTGTAAACAGTTTTTTCCTATATTAAAATAAGACTACAACAGGTGGTTTTTGTCCTGCATTGGGTTTCCACCTTAAATCTTAGTGTTCATGTGTGTTTCTTATGTGTGATAGTTTATTATGTTATTAATGCACATGGTTACTATTTATATAGTTAATGAAGTATTGATTCACTGATTAAAGATCAACATATGATGAATTAACTGAATCATAATTCTGTTGGATATACGTTGGTTGCTTTAAAGACAGTTGCATGTACACGTGAGTTACCTTCGTTAAAGTAGCGTATATAAATTTGAGTATGAAATGAAAAAGTTATTGCTTTGACTAATACTGATTCAACCCCCTCTCAATATTATTTACAACACATGTGACTGACATGAATTCTATATGTATGAACAATGAAAAATCAACAAGCTTGGTATTAGTATGACTAGGCAATAGATGATTTGTTTATGTTGATATAACAAACATCTGTGTGTGTGTGAAATCACATAAGAAGATTCAATTGCAACATGAAGTAAAAGCATAAAAAGTGGTATGGTTCAACAAATCATGGACCAAGTCCATATGAATAAGAAAGAGGAAGTTCCCCAAAAGAGCAGATCCCTCCAGGAGATATTTCAAAGGATGTTAAAATTCTAAGATTTCCATACAACATTGGAGAAGACTTGGTTTGATTTTCTGTGTGTGTGTGTATGTATACAAACACATATACACACACACATATACATGGTTGTGAAGGACACACTGAACACCGCAACTCATGGGATTGAGTTGTTATGGGTCAATGAATGTTTTATATGTTTTGTATTTTATTGATTGAGTTCATATTTTCTTTGTTGTTTTGATTGTTGAACTTGAGCATGACCATGTTGCTTCTTTTTTTTGCCTTGTGTTTCCATTTTGGTTTTCTTTGTTGTCATTCTTTCTTCTTTCCTTTTGCGGTTTGGTCTTGGTGGTTGGTTGGGTGTGGGTAGTGGAAAAAAAAAGAGCTTTGGAGAAGAGATGGATAGAAAATAAAAAGAAAGAAAAAAATACAAAAATGAAAAAGGAAAAAAGAAAAAAGAAAAGAAAAAAACCCAATTGGAAGTGCAAGACCTTAGCTAGACTTTGTGCGTAAGATAAATAGTAGTAAGGGGAGAAAATAAGATGACAAAACTACTAAAATGGACCTAGATGAGTCTACTTGAAAAAATGGGTAGCAATGTAACAACCATGAAAATGGCATAAGAAGGGATAAAATTGTGTATGGTTGCTATATCCATTCTTTATTTTATGAGTAAGATAAAATATAATCAAAGTATAATGATACCTTTTGGTTCAAAATGTCATTGGTTTAGAACCATCATAATAGTAGGATAAGTGGTTAATCTTTAAAATATGATCATTGTGTGAATGGTATGAGAATGGATTTTTTAATTTTCCATGATGTGGGTAGTATAGTCAAGTAATTTAATGGATTCCATGCCACATGGAATATTGATTGCGCCAATGTGCAAAGTGACCTATAACTATTAACTACCATTGTTAATGTGCTTATGTTGACACTTTTGAAGTTCATTGTGTGCGTGCATGAAAATAATAAAGGCTGGAAATTGACAACATGTGTTTAGGATGGATGAGGACATGCTGGAAGTGAATGTAAATGAAAATTTATTTATGAACCTTTCATTGAAATATATAAATGACTAAGTTGATGAAGTTATGACTAATCTGTGTGATGCTAAGACAATTTCAGGAATTGTTGAGCATTGAAGACAATAGGAATATCATAAGCTAGCTGGACCCTTCAAAAGGTTTCAGTTAAAAAACACTAGGGATAGAATCCAAGAAAATGAAGCCAGTGGTGAGCCTATGTAAAGAGGTTAAAATGAAGGAATTGGGTAGGAATTCCTTCCACTAAAATCAAAAAGTGGTTGTTTCCAATTTGTGCATGATTGCATGGATACCAAGAAGTAGTATGGTGAAGGAAGGATGCCTTTGGTACGAAATATTGTAATGACCCTTGCAATTCTTATTGATTGAAATTGTGAATTAAAGTGCTAATGAATTGAGAGATATGCATTTATCAGTCCTAAATTATTAGTCTATTGGAATGAATGTTTAATTGCATTATGAAATGCTTGAAATAAATGTGATGCACATGTATAATACCATTTCAATTTATCTAAACTGAAGTGATAGAATTGTTATGGGTGTAACAATTCTAAAGTCACTTCAAGATGTTGTGAATATATATATATATATATGATCACTAACAAGTGTTGGCAGATTGAAAGTTTAGGTTGCAGGAAAAGTGATGGAATGGAGGGAAATCAAAGCCACAATAACTAATTAACATCATGTGCAAAGGAGAGGAGCCCAACAAGATGATTAAAAGTCTCATAATTATAAGACTAGGCTTTTGGATGAAGCAAGGATTAGGCAATTAAAATTTTTGGTTTGGAATTTTAAATATATATCATGAAATAAATTAAATTTTGTGACATGTGGTATGATGGAGCTGGGAGCTTAGGAAAATGATTGTCAGTAAGGAATTGTAGCCCGTGGCACTTTGTTTAACTCATGGGAGAAAGCCATAATGGGACCTTGACTATAAGATTCCATGAATAGTGCAGGGGAGAACATCGGACCATGACTTGGCCTTAAGAATCCATACACATCATTAGAGCATGATATATGGATACTGGGAAGAAAGGCTCTAATGGATACTGCACATAGGAAAACCCTTGGATATGTAGACTTCCTAGAATGGGTTTTCCTAGGGTTGGAATGGTGAGTGACTGATGGGAGCCCATGCACGAAAGTATTTTTCTAGGAAAACTGCCCATAATAGGGCTTAGTTGGTCCCATAAAGGTGATTAGATGGTGGGAGAAGAAATATGATTATGTTCATTAGGAGGAGAGCATGAGGAAGCTAGTTGGGAGCTATAGGAAAAGACTCCCTGGAGTAGTGTGACTGCCACTGAGTTAACATGCAAGAATGAAGTTCCAAAAAGTTGTTGTGCATGTTGTAATGTCGCCACATGGTGTATCTTGGTAACAATTGTTGTTATTTAGTTGTTTGCAACTGTGGTGCTACAACTCACTGTTGTAACTCTAACATCACAACTCCCTACTACAACTCTTGTTCGCAACCCATTACTGCAACTTGTTTCTATAACTTTGGTGCTACAAATATGATGGTACAATTTTTTGCTACGACTCTGGTCCTAGAACCCATTGCTACAACTCATTGCTGCAACTCTTGGAATTATGAGTCGATATGAGAATCACGGACCATCGAAAAGTTGAGCTAATTAGAGACTCAAATTAATGTTGTTACATAATTGTTGTTCTATTATTTTAATTCAGAAATGATTTTGTAATTATTAGATATGATTAATTGAGTTGTTAATACGTATTTTTAAGTATGAGTAATTTATTACTTGTTAATTGTTAGCAATCCAGATGAAAAACTTATGGAGACATACTTATTGTTTACTATTTGTTAGCAAACCACATGAAAAACATGTGGATATCATTTCTTGGTTGTTATTTTATTAAAAAAAAAAGTTACGTAATGAAAGAGTTCCTCTTTCATCTCATTGGGTCTCAGAATTGTCATCTTTTCACATCATTTTTGACATCATTTCACAACCTTTCCCTTGATTTTTAATCCATTTTCCGTTTTTTCATAACCATGCTTTATTTCATTTTAATGTTTATATGTGGGATTATGATTTATATTTTTCAATGCATTTATTTTGGTATTTTAAGTGAATTTATGACTAAATATTATAAAAATAACATATTCTAACTTATACTTGAAATATGGGCGAGTTTGGTGATGTGTACATGTAAAATTGGAGATTCCAACAATGCTAAATTTTAGCATTAAGATTCAAATTCGAATTTCTTCTTCAATCTTTGGAGATTTATCATGGACTTGGGATGATTACTCAAGCATATTGGATAAAGAATTATCATGGAATATCTCTTGTCAAATATCTTGGAGATATTTATGAGAAGATATTTAGAGATAATTATCTTCTAATTATTAGTAAATGGTTGTAACCACATGAGAAAAATGTGGATATGAATTTATTAGCTTCTTATCTTATTCTCAAAGAAAATTTATATATAAAGAAGAGTGCCTTCTCCATTTCAAAGGAGAGGGAGATTAGAGTTTTTAATTAGAATACTTTGAGAAATATCTTTGTATCTTAGAGTTTAATCTTTTGAAGCTTTCTCCAATTTTATTTCACTTAATAAATGTTGTTGTTTTGATTTTCAACTTATGGTAGACAATCTAGTGTGCTTGCGAAGGTGTGGAGGGTCCCCACAAACCAAATCTTGTGCATTGCTTTTCCATGTATTTTCATTCATTATGTATATGCTGGTATTACTTGTGAATACATGCTCTTTATGTTTATACCATTTCTCTTGTGTATTTTTCAATTCCTTGTTCATATTAGGTGTGTGAGATCACTAATATATTCTTTTCCATAACACTATCTATAAAATTTTTATATGGCTATTAATGAGTTCAAGTATGGTTTTCGAGCTTTATCTATCATATGGGAGTTATTGTTTGTGACAATAATCTAATTGACAGAATTGATCAAAACACCTGGAGTGCTATCCACCACTTTTCTCGGTGGAAGAAGCCCCAACTATATTAACAAATTTTTCACTTAACTTTATATCACTTAGCACCATAGTTCATTACTTTCAGTAATTATCGCTTCTTTAATGTAGATTAATGATTTGAGAACATATTGGTTAAGGAGGATGAGTAGAAGACTATGAGCAACGACTCATTTTCACTCTCAAAAATGGGAAAGGTCATAGTGCATTATCTGACTCTCAATTAGTACCAGGTCAAAATCTATTAAAATACTACCGGAGTGTCCACTTGCCTTCAATGGAAAGAAATTCCCTAGTGCATTAATCAATCCCCTGGATTAAAACCCCCTTTACCATCTTCATTTCCAAACATTTGGTTGTGAATCTGATATATTGAACATGATTTTGTAGAGGACTTTTACTTGTGTGAGAAGTCTTAGTGTATTCCTAGTTCGAAGTGTTCATAAATCAAGTAGGTGTGTTTTATATTTTAAGCTTGTGTGATTAGAATATAGTTTTGTTTCATTCTTTCTTGGCTTAGTCATTAATTTTGAATTTCAATTTTACTCCAACCTAGAAGTGACAACTAATATAATTTAATTCATTAACATATTATAATGTGCTTCTGAGTTTATGTACACCTGGATTGATCTTAATTTAGGTATCTAAATCATCCTAACACATCCCATAGGGAAGACTCTTATAGTAATTTCCGAATCATAATGAAATAATTTAATTATTAAGCTTTTATTTTTATTGTAATTTATAATTTTCACAATTTATATTTTGATTAATTAATTTTTTTTTGCATCTTTATTTCCTTTCCATATTTATGAAATATTAATTTCATTTAAATGGTTCAGTTAATTAAATTAGTTTATGTTGTCAATTTAATGAGTGTTGATAGATATCAAGCTTCTATTCAATGGAAGTAGGGTCCACTCCAATAGAACAAAGTGCTATGTAATTTACGTAGTCCTATTTTCTAATTGTGTAATTTAACTCCTAAGTTATTAATTCGCATAGAATTTATTTTATTTACTTCTGTAATTAATCTCTAGTTGTGTGATTTTTATATATTTTGTTAATTTTGGCAGCTACGTAGAAATTCCATAGCCTACATTTGATTATGAAATATTATTTCAAGTGATTAAATAAAAGGAATTTGATTATGGTCATCAAGTAGGCTTCAATCTATTGGAGGAAAAAATATAGAATTAAAAAAATTGAAATTGGTCAAGGTCAACCTCAAGTCGGCTCACTCCTCCAACTGACGTTTCCCTTTGATCTCACATTCAACTATATATTTCCATAAGGGTTCCTTATTTCATATAGTGATTGGCTTGGATTCGATGATCCTTTCTAAAGAGAAGTACAAAGTTTTCCGTGGAAGATATTTCTCTCGCATTGGCTATAGGAATATATTCTTACCTCAGTACTGATCTCTCACTCTACTTCAAGATTATATTCTTGCTTTGTCTACAAGACTCTCACATCTTCTACATGACTCTTGCTATTAGAATCTCGCATATTTGAGGCTACAGGTCTTATGTTACATGGTCTAATCTCTCTATACATTCTCTCTCTCATGACTAGTATGGCATCATTGTATAGGCATGATCCCATGGACTTGAATTTTTGTATGATCTCACTGATCTCACTTGGGTATGAATGTAATGGCATATGATCTCATTCTCAATAATGAGATATGATATCCCTCTTATAGTAATGGCATATGATCTCACTCTATCTATAATGGCATATGGTCTCACTTTTGGTATAGTCTCACAGTAATGGCCCGATCCAATGATCACACATCTTTGATATAATGTCTCATTGTAATGGAAATGATCTTGCTCTTGGTATGACATCACTATAATGACATGATCCCGTGGGTTCACATCTCTGTTCTCACATAAATATGAACATCACTATGGTATCATTTAAGTTCTATAAACATTACGGTGAGCATCGCATATGTTCTCAGAATCTCTATTATATTATTGATATCACATGGGCATTACTTCTATGAGATAGATTCACTCTGTGGTTTGGCATGATCTGTACTATGGCATCCCTACTATGATATGGTAATATCTCTGCGTATGGTTATATGTTAATATGATGCAGTTCTATGATGTGAAGTTGCATCTACCATATACGAACTTGCATACGGTGTTGCTTAAGATGTTGTCAAACAGTGATATGATGTTACACTATAGATATTAAATGTTGCTACAAAACTACAATGTGGCTATGCACTGACCCTATGATGTTATGCCGACCTTATACAAGGATGATGATATAGTGATGTTGTTGCAGTGACCTTGCTCCATGATGATAATGACTTTGCTATTATTGATGACAATATTGTATGGCAGTATTAGAGATGAAACTTGTTCACAATCAAAGTTGCGAATAGGACATATATAGGCCCTAGGTAGCCTGATGTGTTGTATTATGGCTCAATATATTTGTACTTTGTATTTCAACTAAACAATTGATGAATATATAATAGAAGAAGAAGAATTGAATTTCACGTTTTCCCCCTTGTGGGGTGTTGCCCCGATCTTTGACCAAATCCCAGTGTCTCTATTGTGCATGATTTTCTTCTATTGTTCCTTACTGCTTCGCTGCATTGTTGATGTTATTGTTCTTTCTACATGATTACTAATTAAGTTATGATGTCATGGGGTGAATGAAATATGGAAATGATGAATAAATTTGTAAATGCAATTATCTAAAGCAAAGAACAATATAACCCTAAGAAAATTAGCATATTTAAGAAATTAATTAATTATGCATAATTTTATTTGTTTATTTATCAATTTATTTAAGAAATTGATTATTCATTTGACATGCATGTAGTTTATATTGGTTTGAATTCATCTATGTTGTTAAATAAATATGCTCAACAAAATTATTACATTAGTTGTTCTCAATAAAAACAAGGACAACCTTGGCAAAAATTACTTCTTTCATTCATTTTTGCCCATGTGATTTATTTCCTACTTCCGTGGTTTGTTCGACTTGTGTTAGGGGTTACAAAAATAACTTTTCTAACCCCATTGAGTAGAAGCGTGTTATTTCAATTCTGCAAGTGTGTTTATTTCCAACATGTGTGTTTCTTTCTCGATAGATGGCTGACAGTTGCATGTGTTGCCTATCCCTTTTTGCAAATGTGGTTACTTTCCTACAAGTGTGTTTACTTTATTGCAAATTTGTTTAATTTATTGCAAGTTTGCTTACTTTAATGCAAGTGTGTTTAATTTCCTACAAGCCTGTTTTCTTCCTTGCAAGTGTATTTACTTTTATGCATGTAGCTTTAGTCACTTTACTTTTGAATTTGTAGAACCTTGCCAAGATTTTGAACTATCTACTCTCCATCCACAAAAGCAGTCATTGATACTACAACCATTAAAAAAACCAATATAAGTAGAGAATGTAGCTTGCACATACAAGGAATAGTAACTTATATGTTCTATATGAGTCTTGATTTGACAATTAAATGCACAATCTTTTGATTGTCTTTTGGAGTAATTAGAAAGGTAATTAAAAGGCCCATTATGAGAGAATGTACTTCGAGTACTACAAATAATGGTATGGTAGAAGGTATGCCTAATTTCTATCTAAATTTTGATTTGTGAACATTATTTATATTGGAAGTAGAATCGGGTAAGATTCTCCCTTGGTTCTATGAGGTCAGAGGGAATATTACAATTGGTGCAAAATTATGTCACTAGTACAAAATGAGAGATTAGTGACTATTAGACTAAAAAAGTTAGTCACCATAATTATTTCAAGTGAATTACTAGTAAATTTGAATAGTTTTAAGTGGCCCAAAAAAAAATGACTAACTTAACCGACTAATTATTCTAGAGATAAAATATACGACTAGATAATAAGTGATCCAACTAAAAGAAACTAATTTAAATGACTAATTTAGTCCAGGACTAAAATATATGACTAGATAATAAATGACAAAATTAAAAATGATTAACGTAAACGATTGCTATAGTCCAAGAATAAAAATATGACCAATTAACAAGTACAAAAAGTATATGAATTAGTAATTTATGTTAGTCATTTTTAATTGTGTCACTTCAGAAATGGAAAATTGCAATTTTGATATTGAAGTGTTACATTTCACTAAATTTTGACATTGCAGATGGATTCACAAACAAAGGGGGTCTCTGAATCCATCTGTAGTGTTAAAATTTAGAGACAAAGGGGTTGCTTCCCCACATTCATGGAAGAAATCCACAATAAACTTGTTAATGTGGACTAGCACACCTCACTCAAGAGATTTGATCAAGACATTTGATAGTATAAAACTAGCCAAATACCCATCAACATTGATAAAAATTGTTTAGCTAACACTTATTTTCCCTGCGAGAATACTCAAGAGATAATTTTCCACATTTATGAATACATGTAAAAAAGAATTATAAGAAACTTAACCACAGATTAATTATAAATTATTAACACTATGTTCTTCTCCTATCTCTTCAATGAAATGAATGTTTAAAAATGAAATCATAAAGGGATTATGTAAATTATATTATTCACTTTAAAGGAAGGTGAAAAGCTTCGTGAGAACCTAAGAAAGCATTATAAATCCTAAAAATAGTTTCAAAGATGAATTAATATACTTTTCAATTTTCTTATTTTTGAAAAGAATATTTTTTTTCTTATTTTCCAAAAAGAAAAATTCTCAAATTCACAGCTTCATAGTTTTGTATTGTGTTTGAAAAGCTAAATACTCTTCAACATTTTAACACAAATCAAATTAGTGGAGGAAAAAATTAAATAAAATCTAAAAAAGAGAGGGAAGTGGTATCTTTCCGTAGAACATTTTCTAATGCCTTTTTCTCTCATTGCCATACAATTCAATTATTGAAAACTAACACCCAATCTATAACAGTATGTAAGGTTAAGAATCCAAATAGAGGGAGCGCCATTTTACATGTCAATGTAAATATATGTGTATATGCAATCAAAATTCCACGTTGATTCACAAGCGTTCCAGCGGATTTGCAACCATTTTCTCTCCACTTTTCTCTATTTCTTTGGTTTATGAACTAAAACACAATTGAATTATCCAGGGTTTTGAGGTTTTGGGGGTGTTCTTTCATGGTTTTCTTGTGAGTTTAGCGGTGGAGTCCGGTAGCCTTGATGACCAACAATTTGGTGGAGATTCTGCAATAGAATGATGAATTGGCAGATCTGCCCCTACAACTTCATGAATTTGTGGTGCAAGAGGGTTTGAAGGGCTTGGCGTGACTTCTGGAAAAGGGTGCCAAAGAGGTTGTCCAAGGAATGAGGGGCTTGCAATGCTGGAACAATTTATAACTTTGAGGGGTTTTTTATGTTATGCAGGCCATTGTTGCAACTTTCTACTCTCTTAGAGGTAAGTTTGGCTGCCCAAATCTCTAAAACAGAATAAAGTAGATTCCTAGAAATAGCCGAATTAATATTGATTAGGATAAATATAGGCAAGGCCACGGTTCCAAATCATAATAATGAATATAAAAAATCCAAATAACCTAACAGGTAACGATATCAAATAATTCTTGGCATATTTTCAACGGGCGTGGATTATGATACTGGCCGTTTTTTTTGGGTCGTATTTCATCCTCTATATTGCTGTGATAGATTGGCCATTTTCGATGGGGGCGATGGAATATCAATTAATGTAGTCAACTTAAAGCATTAAAATTGATTTTTTTTAATCGAGAAGCTACGTTTGGGTACTTATATTTCCAAATTCACCAAAGCACAAGCACTGCCTACAAGGTGCAAACATACCACCAAGGAGACTCAAACTTTGGTGTGTGGGGGAAATAATAGTTACCTACTTTCTCTGACAAGCAAGCCTCCTTTGTCAATAATATGTACTCTTGTTATAATGAAACATTTGTTAGAATCACAATAATGAAATTTTTATGATTTTCCATTAGTTTTCGATGTGGAGTTTTCTTTCTCTCCATGAAGGAATGATTTAAATAGTAGTATATGAATTATGTCTTATATTTTGTATTTCGTCAGCGGATCCATTTTATTTTAACATCATAGGGTCAAAGTTAAAACTCTTTTGCAAAATCAAATTTACAATCTAACGACTTTTGGCTTTGAAGCCATGACTGAGAGGTATATATTTTGTCAAACACACCCAATGAAAGTTGAAACTCTTTTACAATAGCAAATATACAATTTGATGACCTTTGGCTTAGAAGTCATGACTGAGAGGTATTTATTCTATCAAACACACACAAAAATTGCTACCGAACTTGACTCTTATCTCCTAATTGGTCACCAGTAAACATGTTCTTATAGGGATTTAACTTGGGTCTCCGTGAATAATGTTCACTTGATTGACCACAACTAAGAGGTGTGGACTACCAAATTTTTATCTGGAGGATCGCATATTTTTCGTGATTCTACACTACTAATCAACAATGTCAACCCACCATGTAATTGTCCTAAGAAATTAATTTATCAAGAGATGAAGTAGTCTATCAATCCCATAGGTTATAGTCTTGGATATAGGGGAAATCCCAAAATACCAAATGTTTGGGCAAGTTTTGGTGTCGCTGGGCAGAGAAATGCAAAGGTGGGGTTTTGAGTGAACCTCACTCAATAAATTAAGGAGATAAATCCTCTCAAATAAATCTATAAATACAAGAGGGTTGAATTCATTTGGATCATCATTGGATTGGATCAATTACCTCTACTTTCTTTGAGCCTGAAGTTCTATTGGTATTGAAAGATTCTACCCTAGTTGATAAACCTATTTTTTCTTTATTTTCCTAATTTTCTACTTTTTTTGACACAGGAAAAAAATTATTAACCAAGTAGGACAAGGTATCTCAAGGGAATCTGAAGGTTGAATGAATTCCTCAACAGATAATCCCTGGACAAATTAGTACTGGTGGCCTAATATTTGAGAAAAATTACTAAAATTGGAAATTTCTTCTAAGTCTGAGAAGAGTGAGAACCCTAAGAAAAAAAAATTTCCTATTGTTGGGCGGTGACGTTTCTTAAAGTCAAATGTGTGCAAGACTAGACCTCTCTCAGAAGGTTGAAACTCTCATGCAGGAGCTGAGCACACTAGGAATCTAAATTTGATCTTTGTGGCAAGGTCCAAATCATTAAGAATATGATCTATATTTGTTTTGAAACAAAGTGAGACTCTTGGAATTGCTAGCTAACCAAGCATACATAAGTGCACAATTGTCCACTACTCCTGTGATCCAAAGCCTGGTAGCTAAGTGTGAGTGTTGTAACAAGAAGTGTGAGTATTGTAACAAGAAGTTCAAGCTTTGAGGAAGACTACTGTATATCTCTATGGTTCAAGATTTATGGGATGCAAAGATATTCCTCGATTTTTGAACAAACAAGATTTCTATAGGGTTTTAGCACTTGGAATCTCTAGTTAGGGTATCGTTTCATTACTAATTTGGTTCTATCTATCTCCATCAAATGTGGACCATACTATGTGTGTATATCAATAACTGATCTGAAAATGAGGCACTAAAGGCTTCTTGTCAAGCTTACAAGAACCTCTCCCACTTCCAAAGCTTATATATTCCCAAGACCTTATGATTAACCATTTGCGGAATTAAAAAGTGATTGAAAATAGGTGTATACTTGTGTTTGCCTTTAGAATGTTAAAGTGCTTATGTTCATTTGCTTAAAATGATATGAAATGCATATAATAGTAAATAAAGTAGCAAATACAATGCAACAATAAGCAATCACACATAACAGCAATATAATATGGAGTTCACCCAAAACTCCTGGGCTACGTCTTCTTGAGCTCTAGTTAACTCAACTAGGCTCTTTGGGATTATGGCATAAATTCTTTTACAAGCTCCACGCTCAACTACATTGGTTTACAACTAAACCTATGGGTTTATAATACCATCTTATTCTACTGGCTGTCCTCACTCTGCAGACAGATCTAGGCTTCTCTGGACTTGACTCCTTCAATCAGCGCTCTGAGCAATCTTGCTCTAGCTTGCACCAGCTCCCTCATAATTCTCTGACTGTCTTTGGAATGCCTTATTCTATCTTCAACACACTCTGAATGCCAACAACAACTTGATCATTTCGATCCTTTATTGTTCTGCAGCTTCACTACGACATCATGACTCTTAGAAGTTTGCTTTGAGCTCTGTGGCTTTGAGGCTCTACCTCCAACCTTTGGTGGCTCTGCATCTTTCAAGCACTTTGGCTCTGTGGCTCTGGTGCTCTCGCTCTTGGCTCCGACGTTGGCTCTGGCTCTCGGCTCTCTACTATTATCTACCCTCTAGTTCTGCGCAACTATCTTGAGCTTTGGCTCTGCGCAGCTGTTAGCTTCTCTCGGCCTTTGCGTGCCTTTCGTGTTTGCTCGACCTCTAAGTGAATTCCTGGTAACCTTCCAGCAACCCCTAAAACTCTTTGCACTCTAGCTACCTTTTCAATTGAGCTCTTTGGCTTCTTTGAGGCATTCTTCTGGCTCTGTGGCTTCCTGTCTATTTCTCTGCGCGTAATCATTCCTCTGCGGCTTCTTTTGCTCCTTGTCTCTTCAAATGGCCATCTGTCTCTATGGCTCTGTGGCTCTCTTTACATTACAAACACATCATTGTCTATAAAATGCCCGCTTGCAGTGTGGCACAATGATCAGGGGCAGTTACAAAGGAATCGGGGCCTTCCTTCAGGCAAAACCTGAAAATGGAACAAAATTCAAATACATAGAGTTTTACTGGAAATACAGTATCAGGTGCGAAATCTGGTCTTCAAATTCTATGAAATTTCCCCTATAAACCCTATCGGGTCTGCCTTTCATCGACATATTGCAATCACATAGGTGGGAGGTATAAAAACCTCAATACATGGATAATACATAGAAAATCCGAAAAACTCGGATTTCAAATTTTATGCAATCGGGCTTATAATTCCCATCGGGTCTGGCCCTTATTAGCTTATTGCAAGTTTCGTGCCCAACGACCCTTTGTATCGGGGATCACCGATCACCCGATCGCCGATCGTCGATATCGGCGTATCGCTATTGGCATCTCGCAATTGCAACGGCCCCGGGGGTTCCTTCCTTTGGCCATGTCGACCGCCGATCTGCTGATCGCCGATATCGTCCATCGTGTATCGCATTGGCGAGGTCCATATCCCCGCTCCTCTGATCGCTGATCAGCCAATTACTTCGATCGCTGATTATTGCAATCGCATAATCGCATTATCGCAATCGCCAAGTCTGGGGTCCCACTATTGCATACATGCCTGCCTCCTATGTGATGAATCGAAGATCGATGATCGGGGGTCCTTTCGCCCTAGCCTTAAGTCCACCCTTTGAACCTTTTGCGATGCGATTTTTCCTTTATAAGGCCTTTTAT
Organism: Pinus tabuliformis; assembly: GCA_031772625.1. Lineage (NCBI taxonomy): Eukaryota > Viridiplantae > Streptophyta > Pinopsida > Pinales > Pinaceae > Pinus > Pinus tabuliformis. The sequence goes on from CM062815.1 coordinate 156,811,385, forward strand.
GCCATTTTTAGAAGAAATGCCTCCTTTTTCAAAGGACAAAGGAAATCTTCCTTTTGCGATAACTTCATCATCCAAAGTCTGTTTTAGTCCATTCAAATTGCATCAAATTCAGAATGAAAAGATCTATGCAATGGGACTATTTCCAGGAGCATCCTTGGACTTTCATTTTCCTATGTGAGGAACACTTTAGACTTAGAAGTCTATCATATATCCATTTTGGATCACACCTTCACACTAAAAAACTTTTGGTCTCCAAAAGACTGATATACTGATTTGAACAGTAAATGAGAGTACCTCACCCTCTTCTTTCAGCCTCCATACACTTGCCTCTGCATAGTGCCTCTGAACCAAAGTCTCTGACCACTTTCCTTCCTGGATGTGCTAGTCCCCCTGGGAAGAACTGTCTTCCTCGTTGCCTTCTTGCAGAACTCCCACTGAGAAGGTTACAGAAGGTAGTTTGAACTTCTCTTCCTTTATCATTGATCCAAGGTGGCTCAAACAAATGTGAAGTTACATCTGCTTCACAATATTTTCATTTGTACCTGTTTGACAAGCTGTCAACAACAACAGAAATATAGACAACAACTAGATGGCTTAACCTCCTGCTTCAACAAAAGAAATAGATTTCACATCTTGTGAACACCTCAATGTCTTACATCTGCATACAAATGATGGACTAGATAACAAGCCCACAAAACATGGCTTTAAAACAAATGACCCTTCAAGTCAAGCATGTAGAAAAAGACCTTTAGGACTCTTTTTCAAAAGATGAACCACTTCATCATCATCTCCATCTTGGAGACCAAGTTAACTTTTCCGAAGTCAACATTACATGCATGTTACAGCAAAGCAATCCACCCTTCAAGTTAATTACACATACGTGTTCAAATACAAGGAAATCATCAACATCCCTGTGTTCATGCATATCATTCTCATGCATGCATTTCATCCTTCAACTTTCACTTAAGCACACTGTACTTTCAAAGATGAAATGAAATATAATGTTGCAGCAATAAAGTGAGTCTCCTACTCAAATTTTCCATTCACCTTCTTGGTAGAATCCTGCAACTTGCATTCCATTAACAAATAAATCCAAATAGATGCATCAATAGACATGCAATCTTAATTGGATAAGAACTCTAACCATTTCTTACCAATACATTTCAAAGGTGCTACCTTTGTCTGCACATCAAAATCAACATGTGAATCATCTTGAAACACATCATCCATAGAATCTTTCTTTCCATTCCTGCCACTTTCTCTTTCCACCTTCTTCAAGTTTCGTGGAAGTATGGTTGGATTCAGAGTCCAACATTTTGCAGCAAGATGTCCTTGCTTATGGCAATAAGTGCAACACATGTGCATCCTCTTGACAACATGATTTTCCTTGTCCAATAGACCTTTGGCTTCTTGCTTCCTTTCCTTCAAAAGTTTCCTGTATGTGGTCATTCTCTTCCAACATCTAGAAACACTATGGTTATCCAAACCACAAAAGGAACATGCAATTATTTTCCAATGCTTACATGGAAATTTATCATGCTGAACATACTCAAAAGGAATATGATTAGAACCAGATTTATACCTTTCTCTTTCACCTTTATTGCCTTATTGAGGTGGTGAACTGAATGAACAAGTGGCTCCCTTTGGAACACCATCAATCTCTTCAAGGCTGTCAGAGTTTCCACGACTCTCTGGTTCAAGTGTATGCTTATGAACACCTGCATCCTGCAAATGATGTTTCAAGCTGTTGCATTCTCCACGAATACAATCTTCACACTCTTGAGGTAGAAGACCTGAATGAAACTCCTTCTTGGAACCGTTTAAATGGCCTTCATGGCAGCTTTGGAACTTTCTCCATAAGACTGTCCATAGCCAAAACCCAAATACTTAGGCCTTTCCTCAACCGTTATTGGTTCAATAATACTTTGTGCATGTTTACCCAAGCCTTTTCCTTCATAGCCCATCTTGGAAATTAACTTGGAACCTATGCCTCTGGTATGTTTTTCAAAAGAACCAATATAAGCATTCTTAGAAGAATTTGATGACAAATAAGAATTGCTTACCTCTTCTTCAAGCTGATACTTGACTAAGGCTTCTTTGGAAAAAAACAGCTGTTTCTCCAACTCATGCATCCTTTTCAGGTTCATATTTGCGATATGAAGTTGCCTCTCCATTTCCTGCAATTTGTCAGAAAGCAACTGCTTCTCTTCCCCCGTGGAATTCAACTGCTATCTAAGTATGCTGCTCTTCCTTCCATCCTCATACATTTCTTTCACCTTGTCCATCATGGTGAACAAGTCTTGCTTCATGTCTTCATCAAAGAATCTTGTGATGAAGGAGGAATTTGAGGACTCACTTGTAGAAGTTGTCATTATGAAAATGAACGAAGAACTTCAAACATGACTAACAAAGAGCTTATCCAAGCAACCTTTTGCAACAAACCTCTTGTGCTTCAAGGATTGCTTTGAGGTCCTTTGGGATAAGAAGAATGCCTTCAACCCTTCTTCCTTCTTGTCCTTCTTGGACTGAGCTATCAATAGCTTTCCCTTCACCTCTACAAACTCAAACGATGGTCAGTTTGCAAACAAGCATACAATCAATTAGACAATCAATCCTTGACTGCCCAAACACCTTTCAGACAAGCAATATTTTCTCTATCAATCAAACATTCTGATCTAATATCACTTGCTCTGGTATAACTAGATTTGATATCACCTTCTTGAAGGTGGGTTTAATCAATCTCAGACTCCGATACCACCTGATCTGAAAATGGGGCACTAAAGGATTCTTGTCAAGCTTACAAGAACCTCTCCTACTTCCAAACCTTATATATTCCCAAGACCTTATGATTAACCATTTGCAGAATTTAAAAGTGCTTGAAAATAGGTGTATACTTGTGTTTTCCTTTAGACTGTTCAAGTGCTTATGTTCATTTTCTTAAACTGATATGAAATGCATATAACAGTAAATAAAGCAGCAAATACAATGCAACAATAAGCAATCACACATAACAACAATATAATATGGAGTTCACCCAAAAACTCTTGGGCTACGTCTCCTTGAGCTCTAGTCAACTTGACTAGGCTCTCTGGGATTATGGCATAAATGATTTTACAAGCTCCACGCTCAACTCCATTGGTTTACAACTGAACCTATGGGTTTAGAATACCATCTTATCCCATTAGATGTCCTCACTCTGCAGATAGATCTAGGCTTCTCTGGACTTGACTCCTTCAATCAGCGCTCTGAGCAATCTTCATCTAGCTTGCACCAACTCCCTCAGAATTATCTTACTGTCTCTAGAATGCCTTCTTCTATCTTCAGCACACTCTGAACACCAAGAACAACTTGATCATTTCGACCCTTTGCTGTTCTGCAGCTTCACTACGGCATCAAAGCTCTTAGAAGTATGCTTTGAGCTCTGTGGCTTTAAGGCTCTGCCTCCAACCTCTGGTGGCTATGCCTCTGTCAAGCACTTTGGCTCTGCGGCTTTGGTGCTCTCACTCTCGGCTCTGGCTTTGGCTCTTAGCTCTAGCTTTGGCTCTCGGCTCTCTGCTGCTATCGAACCTCTAGTTCTGTGCAGCTATCTTGAGCTCTAGCTCTGCGCAGCTGTGAGCTTCTCTCGGCCTCTACGTGCCTTTCGTGTTCGCTCAACCTCCCAGTGAATTCTCGGAAACCTTCCAGTGACCCCTAAAACTCTCTGCACTCCAGTTACCTCATCAATTGAGCTCTCTGGCTTCTTTGAGGCATTCTTTTGGCTCTGCGGCTTCCTGTCCATTTCTCTACGTGTAATAATTCCTCTGTGGCTTCTTCTGCTCCTTGTCTCTTCGACTGGCCATTAGGCTCTATGGCTCTCTTTGCATTACAAATCCATCATTGTCTATAAAACACCCGCTTGCAGCATGGCACAATGATTAGGGGCAGTTACAAAGGAATCGGGGCCTTCCTTTAGGCAAAACCTGAAAATGGAACAAAATTCCAATACACAGAGTTTTATCGGAAATACACTATCGGGCACGAAATCCGGACTTCAAATTCTATGAAATCACCCATATAAACCCTATCAATTTCGCCTTTCATCGGCATATCGCAATCGCATAGGTGGGAGGTCTAAAAACCTCTATACATGGATAATACACAGAAAATCCAAAAAACCCAGATTTCAAATTTTATGGAATCGGGCTTATAATTTCGATTGGGTCTGACCCTTATCGGCTTATCACAAGTCACATGCCCAATGGCCCTTCGTATCGGGGATCACCGATCACCCAATCGCCGATCACCGATATCGGAGTATCATTATCGACATCTCACAATTGCAACAGCCCCCGGGGTTCCTTCCTTTGGCCGTGCCGACCGCAGATCTACCGATCTGCCAATCGCTGATATCGCCCATCGCGTATTGAATCGGGGGGTCCATATCCCTGCTCCTCGATCGCCGATCGCAATCGCATAATCACATTATCGCAATTGCCAAGTCTGGGGTCCCGATATCGCATACATTCCTGCCTCCGATGCGATGAGTCGAAGATCGTTGATCGGGGGTCCTTCTGCCCTTTGAACCTTTTGCGATTCGATTTTTCCTTTATAAGGCCTTTTATGCCATTTTTAGGAGAAATGCCTCCTTTTTCAAAGGATAAAGGCAATCTTCCTTTTGCGATAACTTTATCATCCGAAGTCCGTTTTAGTCCATTCAAATTGCATCAGATTTAGAATGAAAATATCTATGCAATGGGACTATTTCTAGGAGCATCCTTGGACTTTCATTTTCCTCTGTGAGGAACACTTTAGACTTAGAAGTCTATCCAAGATCCATTTTGGATCAATAACATTGTGCCATATTGTTGTTGTATTTGATACACTATATTGTTGGGCTTGTTGTACTAGTTGACTTGAGTTTTAAATTCATACATTTCTCTGTTTAGTTTACTGTAATTTTTGAGAAACTGGTATTGTGAATTGAATAATACTTTACCTGTACTAAATTAACTATTGTTTGGAAAAATAAACTATGTAGAAACTCTAGTGAAACAATTAACCAAGAACACTACACACCACAAGAAAACTAGCTTAGTTATTAAAAACCCAAAACAATTAAAATAATTATCAACCTAGCCTGGAATTCAAAGTTTACAATTCAAAATTAAACCCTTTTGGACAATTAATCATTTTCTAGGGCAATATTTCCACATTGGGTAGTTTAATGCCCATTTCCCTACCCCGTCACTATTAACTCCTTCTATACACATATTCATACACCACCCTAGTTGATCCATATGATTTTCTTCCCATGGTAGTGAGATGGGCCAAGCAAACACATTCTATACTTCAGGCCTTTTGGTGGCTGATTTCCTCCTCATAGCACCTCCCATTTAATTATGTTACCAGAAACGGTATGGCAGGAATTGTTTCTCCCCAAAAAAAGGATGGTCAAGAAACAAAAATTGTACACAAAAAAGCCATAAATTTAAAAAATAATGAATTATGAAATTTAAACATTATAAAGTGAATGTAATTTGGTTTATAACAATGGTACATGTCATCTTGTGTATTACTTCCGAGTCTTCAATGGGATTTTGATTCTAAATTATCTCTTATGTGTACAATATGCATGGTACTTTGGGGGAGGAGGACCTGTTTTGACCTTGAAAACTTCTAGCCCTTGTTTTTGGTTCCATTACACTTTCTCATTTCTAGTAACCTAAGTAACAGGACACATCCAAACAAGTCCCGTGTCCCGTATCCTATGTTTCAAGGCACCAATACGAAAGGACACGTGTCTGACACATGTTTCACATATGTCTTGTTGATAAGACATCTACCAAACACATGTTCAACACATGCTCTCACCATGTCCCCCATAAAAGAGGTCTGCTATCCATAAAAACACATCTTCCCTTTCATTTGAGCTCATTTCACCCAATACGTTAGAGGTGTTATACATTTTGGAGTGCATATGAGGATTATTGTTTAGTGTTTGAAGGGATTCTAAGTGTTGTGCAAGTGGATTTGTCCATTGTTCTTCAATTTTTTTCCTACAACAACCCATTGTCTTCTTCATTTCACAGAAATCATGGCTCAATCATCAAGGGAAGCTGGAAAAAATTAAAGGAAAGGGAGGAATGACCCCATTGATGTTATGCCTTTTCCTTCATTTTTCTTTAAGGACTGCTAGTGCTCAATCTGTTGGAAGTGGGGCTACAAAAATAGCTTCAAATACTGAAAAAATTTGTTTTAGAAAGATAATAGTCTCAATAGAAAACGTTGTATGATTGAATTTGTATTATCATCATATAAAATTGTAAACATGTTGTGTGTGCGTGTGTGTGTATAATGTGTCTTCTGTGTCTTATTGTTAGGGTTTTCATGTCTTGTGTCCGTCACTTTTATTTTCGTGTCCTTCATGTATTGTGTCATCGTAACATGTGATTTAGCTGGTAACATAGAATAGTAACATGTGAAGGAAAAATGATGTAAGATGACCAGATTAAGGGCCTTGGTCTCCCTTGTCTTCCTTCTTTGCGTAGTCCTCATATACCTCCAGCTTGATGTTGTTGGGTTGGGGGACCCTTGTTTGTTGTTAAGAGAGCAAAGCTTATGGTATGAGAATTATTTAAAAGAAGTAAGTTTTATAAAGGCTAGCCAAAGTTAAGCCTTTAGAAAAATCATGAAAATTCTCCATGAATCAAACAAAAAATATGAGGTATCATATTCATGTTTTTTTGTGTTAGTGCAATGCCTAGGCCATCCGTTTGAATTTTTGGTGGTCCATGCTTTTCAACATGTACTGCTCATGGAAAAATATCTTAAAATAAGCTTGTTTTCTGATCTAAAATTACCAGAAATCATGCCCAATGGCTAGCTTAAAAGGATGCATTGCAAAAGAAACTTAAATTATGTTTGAAATGAACAAGCCATGCAGAGCACTGTGTACCCTCTGTATATGCATAATGATCTTCCATTTTTTTATCAATTCAACCATTCTGCAAGTATATAATACAATAAGGAAAATGGACAACTATGCAATACTACACAGAATTCCCGAAGAAACTCACATCAACATAATTATGACTATGAAAACCTACATGCAAAAATTAATACAATTGTTAAAGGTGATGGCTAGCAAAAAACTTAACAGTATGAAATAAGTGATTTTGAAGTTTATCGTAGGTGATTTTCTTGCACAAAATAGAAGTGGCCCTCAAGCTCTTTGTAGTTGTATTTGGATCCTAAATAATATTGCTTCCAAGTGTAAATAACAAATTTGTCAGAATAATAAATAAACTGTAAATAATATTTGGGAATTAATACAATTTTCAAAAGGGGTTACTCTCAATGGAAGATTTAATAGGATGCTGTGTGAAGCAACTAGTTTTAAGCGTCAACCATATTTGGGTGAGGAAGCACTCTGGATCTTGATCTTTATCAATAGGATTTGGGGCAGGTGATTTATTCTGATATGCTCGAACTAGGGTTGCATGGAGTGGGAACATCATTATTTTGCAAAAATCCTTCGGAGTGAAGCGTCCCGAGAATATTTACTTTTTATAATTTTTTCCACGCGGAAAATATTCTTTATATTATATATGAGGAATATATATGTTTCGATTCATTACATCATAGGTTCAAAGTGATTCGATGTTCCTACTGTGAAAGCATATTTCAACTTTGTGGTTCAGTTGGAAAATGGAGAGCCTACAATAAAGCCTCTTATCAAGAGAGAAATTGATATGGTGGTCAAGTTGTCTACTGATGAAACCCACCTAGAAGGTTTGAAGTTCATCTTGGGTTTTCTGGTTTCTGCATTGGGTGCATATGGTGCTAACAAGCATGTTTATGAAAAATCAATGGAGAAGCCTTGGTCAAACACTAGTTCTAGCAATGATTCTACTAGTTGTAAGTTGAAGTCTAATATTCCTAGAAAGAACTCAGAGGCTTTGGTCAATCTAGTCAATTAGGTAGTTCATTCTATTTCAATTGAGTGTGATGCCACATCAATAGAAGATGATGGCACATCTGATGGAGAATTGGCTAGTATGGACAAAGAAGATGATGATGAGAGTAATAGTGAACAATCACTTGCATCAAAAGTTTGTACATTCACATCTAGTGGGAGCAACTTTATGGAACAACATTGATACTTCTGCTACACATGTGATCTGACTGTTTCTAAGGGGTGTTGTTCTATTTGTGCAAAGGTGTGCCACAAGAATCACAGAGTTGTTTACTCTCATTTAGGTCGTTTCTTCTATGATTGTGGAGGAGGAGTAAGAGAGACAAGCTTCCTCTACTTGAAACTTCACAAATATATTTCTTCCAGCATTACATCATTGAGAGGGGCTAACAATATTGAACCATTCTTTCCTCTTCTAGATGAGAGGGACCATCTCCAACCATCTAACAGTGACTTTGATCTTGAGGATGATGGTTGCATGGAGAATGAGAAACCATTCAAGTTATCTATCCCTAAAGAGGAAGAGGATGATTTGCTATCACTTTTTATGGATATGGATATTGAAGGCCATGTTTTGATGTTATGTAGACAACTTCTACCTAGTATTAATGTGGCTAGTCATTCAATATTATCAAAAGATGGGAGGATAGTTTTGGGTGATGACAAGGTTTTGTCTTACAATTCAGATCTTTTGCAATTAAGGAAGGCATATAAAAATGGATCTCTCGACATGAATATTAAAACATAATATTCTAATGCAAGGGAACTTAAATCACATCTTTCTAGTGGCTCTATTGTCAAATATCTGCTTACTATAAATAGCAGAGGCAAGCTTGTAGTAGGAGAAGGTGACAAAGTAACAATATTTGATGTGAAGCAACTTACTAGGTAGCCAACTGTTGCGCCTGTGACAACAGACACGATTATTGTTAAGTCTCTTTCCAGAAATTTAGTTTGCTTTGAACTATTTCATCTCATTTTCAACCCTGCAAATGAGAACTATTTGGTTGTAGTTGGGTATGAAGAATGCCAAATTCTCACTTTCAGTTCTCAAGGGGAAATAACAGACCGTCTTGCAATTGAGATTGCTTTAAAAGGTGCCTACATCCAACAAATAACCTAGCTTCCTATTTCTCAGGTTCAACTCATGGTGGTCACCAACAAGTTTGTGAAGATCTATGACCTGTCCCAAGACAACATTAGCCCTATGCATTATTTTACATTATTGGAAGATTCGATCATAAATGTAGTATTGGTTCCCATATTACGTGGCTGACTAGTTATTATTGGATGTTATATGGGAAAAAACTAGGAGTAGAAGGTTACACTGGAGCTCAAGTTTTGATAGAGTTTCTCTAGGTCCAGGGTAGAGATGTACGGTCAAAAGGTATATCTATGTGTTTCACAACAACCTACAAATTCATTTTCCTCTCTTATAATGACGGTTCAAATTTGATTGGATAATTGAATCTGGAAGGCCAAACTATTAGTAAAGTATCAAGTGTTCTTGAGGGTGATCAAGATGCTCAATTAAGGCATGCTAGGCTATATCACTAGAAGGAGTTTCTTGATGGGAATGGTTTTTTTGTTTGCCTATCTAGTTTAAATTCAAACCCTCCATTCACTGTGTCTCTTGTTCCTATAGAGCTGTCTACACAACTTTTGTGATTGTTTGGAAATTCATCTCCTCCATGGGTTGGTAATACAACTTACATGATGATGGTAGTTTGCAGATATTCTCATTTGGAATGGATAGTGGAACTCGAGGATTGGAGTTACTAAGACATGATTGTGGTATTAATTCATAGCAGATGAAAAAGCTAGGTCCTAGCATTTTCAACAATACATCAAAAGTTGGGATCAAAACATAATTTCCACTGGATTTCTTTGAAAAGACAACTTGCATTACTACATATATTAAGCTTGGAGGTGATGTTATTAAAAAAATGATTTAGAAGGTGTTAAGGTGAATTTATCATTAGAAGAAGGCTTCTTAGAGAGCCCCAACCCTACTGGATTTAAGGTTTATGCACTTTTTCTTCAATCATATTTTTTTTTTAATAATTAAATCATAGTTTGCCTTGTTCTGGTGTAGCTCATGTTTTTCCATTGAAGAGGAAGTTCTTTGATGTTAGTTCAGGATGAATGAAATTAGTTGTAAAATTAGACACATGAGCAGATTTTGATCAAGAGTTATGGATACCTGTGATGATTTGTCTATGATTGCATATTTGCAAATAACTGTGTTTAATTCCAATCCAGACATTGTAATGGTAGGTTATTGTGTTAATGTGGGAAATACATCAACAAGTCACCATTACAGTTACTATGTGGCTCTTGTTGTTCCATCCCATCAAGCCCTTGAAAGTTGGGCTCAGAAAGAAGGAATTGTTTACAAGGATTTTTTTGACCCATGTCAGAAGAGTGAAGCAATTAAAGAAGTTTAGAGCTCAATTTTATAGGTCTATTATGGTGTCCACCACTTTTGCTTTACTATACATTTGTATTAATATTAACTATAGTTTTTCCTATAGTACTCATAATACCTTGCAATTCATATTTTCTATGGCACATGAAACATACTCTTTGATATAATAATGCAAGAGTTGCTTTGTTAGGGCAAGCAATAAAAGGTTGCATGGAGACATTTCATGAAAAATGATGGAATTGTTTCTTTTAATGGCAGCTTGTTGAAAACTAATAGAAGATCACTTTATGTGCATCGAGAATGGAAAGAAGAAAAAATATATATTAAGACTAGTGGGTTGATCGTAAGAGAGTATTAATTCCTATGGTTTGTGGAAAATATGGATGAGTGTTAGGATCCAAAGATATTGGGGCTGTCTTGGTTTTTGAAACAAATATTTTTTAGGATGTAAATGAATATAAAAGAATAAAATCAAGTGGGTACATTTGGTCAAATACATTGGAAGGGGGTGTAAATGGCATAGTTTTAGAAATAATTTCAAAATGCCATTTATTTGGCATATCTGATATTTTTGGTGGGTATCTAGAGATAACATGTGAAAATGTTACTATGGGGTACAACTAGTTAAGGATGTATTTATTTTTATTTTTTGGACTCAAAAAGGAGAGGCAAGGCCAAGATGCAACCAATCAATCATTATGTTAGTAAGAGGTTTACTTCCTCTGGACCTTAAGGATCATGGAATATTGGGGCATGTTACCTAACCACATGTGTGAGTAACCGTAGGAGAAATTTTTTCTTCTATGATGAAATTTTCCAGCCAATTGTCATACAGTATTTATTATATGTTATCTTTTTCTTTCCATTTGTTTTCACTAGTTATCTACAACCTAAGATTTTTAGCATGTAACTTAGTTGGCATGCTTGTGCCTAATATTTTCCTAAATGTTGAATACTAAGTTCCTAAGGTGTTCTTTTCTATGGTGACATTTTATTTGCTATGTTTATAGAGGTCATCTGGCCACATAATGGCCACTATCGCCCAATTGAAGAAAATTTGTTCAAGTTCCTTGCTTTTCTTGGGGAAAAATGGCATTTCCATAGTTAATGTTGAGGTATATGTCGTATAAATCATTTATAGTCTGCTTTATTTTATATTCCAGTGTTTGCCGTCTTTCATGTTTTATACTCTGCATTGTACGTCTTTCATTTTTAGAAGAGGAATTTAGTATTAAAGGTAAGAAGCAGAAATTTAAGAAAGAGGAGAACAATAACACTGGAGCGACAAATGTAAAGAGAGAGAGAATAGAACATGTCTAGTGATACCCTTAAAGCCAATATTTCGCATGAGACACACACATACAAACTGATGGTCAAGTCTTGTGAATTCACCTGCAATGCATTGACAACACAATTATAATGTTTTGTAGTGATAAAATAATATTTCATGCATAAATTGTAGTCCAACCAATATTAAGTTGGATACTCATATTGTAATACTTGAAATTTCATATAATATAATTTATGTGGTTGAAATTATTTATAGTTGTACTTGATATTATTTAGTATTGTAATTAACATATGTAACTTTGCTTTTTCATATTAGATGAACATGCAGCGTACTAATTAATTTATGTTTATTAATAATGAACACATAAAATCAATCTAAAACTACAAAATTAGTAGTTTATATTGATTAATGACGAACACAAATAAAATGAATAGACGACGACTAAATTAGTCGTTTATAATGATTATTGATGAAAATAAATGAAATGAATACAAATTACTAAATTAGTTGTTTATATAATGAATATGAAACTACCAAAAAAAGATAAATGACTATTGTATATGATAAATTTGTGATTTCAAATGACGAGTAAATTTTGCATATATACATCTATTAATAGCTAATTTACAATATCTTATAACATGACCAAAATTTAGTCATATTTCTTTGGTCATTAGTTGGTTTCAAACGATGAATAATATTTGCATATATATGACTATTTGTAGCTAATTTATAATATCTTATAATGTGACCAAAATTTTGATCATATTTTTTTGGTCGTTAATTGGTTTTCTCGGGTGGTCATATAGTAGTATATTTGTTTTGTATTTGGTCATTAATCGTGACAATTAATGACAAAATCAATGACTAAATTAATGACCAAATTTATGACTAAATATAGTACTAGATGATAAAATTGAGACAACTAATTAATGATTAAGCTAAATACGAATATAAATTGGTCGTGTTATAAGACATTGTAAATTAGCTACTATTGGTAACCGACTGAAAAATTGTTGTTTATATGCAAATTTTAGTCATTTTCTTAGTAACTAATTAGCCATTTTGTACTAGTGTAAGCTATGTGAAAATCGAAAATAAAAGTAAAGATAGTCTAATTATCCAACTAATTATGATTGGTAGAGAAATTAAGTAATCCAAACTGTCTAGAAAAATTTGCAAAGGTGAAGGAAATTCACTAGAGGCTGCCAACCACCTGAAAAATGAGAATTTACAAGGTATTTTTTGCTTTCTGGAAAATTGTGCGGGTTTCACAATGCATAGACGCAATAATGTGTCTGTCAAAGGAAAAGTCGTGGAGTGCGCGTTTGTCTGAGAAGAAGCCGCGTGGTCGACAATAAATTGTAAATTAACAAGTTTCTTGGCCAACAACAAGTCCATAGGGTCTTGCAACAATTCCAAAGAGGTACTAAACGCTTTGTAAGTCGATTATGTAGAGAGAGGATCCTGCAAAAACAAAATTTATATTAGAGAAAAGAAAACAATATGGTTGCCATTTTTGTGGTAGTGCTTTTGTAGCAATGGTGTACCAAAAGACACCTCCTTAGCAGTTGGTTGTTCCCTGCAAAGGAATACAGATAAAGTTGGTGTTGTTAGTGAACAAAATTAGATAAACAAAGCATTTCAAATAGTGAAAACAATGCATATACAAACATGAACTAAAACAAAGAGATAAATACACAAATAATTCTCAATGGAGCAAACAAGTCAACAAAATAATGGAAAAAACTCCCTTTATTGACTGTTGGTAGTAGAATTTGAATACAATAGATGAATACTAAACACTTGAAGAGAATTATTTGATCTATGGTGCTCAAAAATTCGTTGAATACAATAGATGAATACTAAACACTTGAAGATAATTCTTTGAGATATGGTGCTAAAAAATCCTCAGCAAAGAGGTTCCTTTCCTCAATCTCTTTGCAAGCTTCTCCTCTCTCTCAAAGAAGTATGAAGACTCTCTCAATGGTGGACTCTTCTCCTCTCACTAAGATGATGGATTGCTTAGAAGCAATATGGCCAACATGCTAGTGCTCTTACTTTCTTTGCTTCAACAATGAAATGTTGGGTTGCTCTGATAGCAATTTGGCCAGCATAACATTGTCTCTTATTTTGGTTCTCGCATGACCTATTTATATAAAATTTTTGAATCCATCTTCAATATCTTGGTTCATGCATGATAATGACTTATGAGTGAGACAAAATGATTTCATTGAGGTCTTCATATCTTCAGGGTGACTCGAATTGGGTTGTCCTAAGCTGATATCATGTTAGGGAATTGCCTCCAAGTGTGTGAAGTGGTCCAAAATTTACTGAATCAGCCATCTTCTCGATCGTGCGGATTTCAAAGGAAATACCGCGCTGTGCACGACTATCGAAGAAACAACTGCACAGACATAAATTTTGAACTCCATAAAATTTGGACCTTAGGAGAAATCATTATTTTTGAACTTCATAATGTATTTAGCTGGAAACTATACATTTTGTGCATTCTATTGGATGAATTTTAACGTCTTCTAGATTGTGCAAACATGTGTATGATTTTCAGGTTTTAACAATACTGCTTGTGAGCTCTTACAACTTAGGGGTTCTAGGGGGAGAATTTCTCCCTAGATATGGTTGGGTGGAAAACCGGATGGTTCAAATGAGTTGGTTAAGGAATCAAAGATAACATATTTTTAGCCATTAGAGTTGAATACCTCATCAAGTATAAATTTAATTGTCTTGAAATTTTAGTATAGTATTAGCATAAATATTGTAGAAATTTAAATTGTTGTATGCATGTAATTGTAGAAAATCCCATAGATTCACAAGATAATGCAATTTTCTAAAGCAAGAGACAATAATCTACTTCTACTCTTTACAGCAAAAGCCCATAAACATCGAGCAAACAATAATCAATAGAGGAAAAGAGTCAAAGGCACATAACATAATAAATATCCAGGGAAAGCCACAACTCAAAACCCCACTATTGGTTTTGTATTAATCCAGAAAATCAAGATGAAATTACAATGCTTGTTCTCTCAAGAACAATCCCTTCAATATCCAACTCATAAGCAAGCTCAAGGTCAAATCTTAGCCAATTTAGAAGCTCTCCAAGTCTCTATTCCAATGTGTAATTCCTATGAAGGATAGCTTGTATTTAAAGGGAAATAAAGCCTCTAAAAATAGTGTAATCCCTCAAGGATTAGTTCCTGAATGCATGCACTATCATTGCAACGCAGAAAAATCTAAAACAAATAGTACATTGTCCCTGCACTCTAGTCTCAACTGGGTCTTTCTCATAATCGACATGCATGAGTTTTTGATGGTGGAATATTCAGTTAACTAGAGTAGCACTAATTAGGTCACTAGTGTCCCAACTGACTGTTTACTCACTATTAGTTCCTGAAATTGATTGGAATTAATTTAACTAGACTTAACTCAATAAACTGAGTTAACTAATTACAACACATTCATAACTCATCCTTAACTCCTATAAGTTAGGGAGAACATATACATGTCTTCTAAAAGACTTCCAATTTGAATTTCCTAAATTAATTAAGTTAATTAAACTTAATTAATTATTTTCAAATTGCTATGAGAAAAGAATTCTATTTTAATTCACAGTTTAATTCAAGGACAAATTAAACCGGAATTTCTTGTTGCCATTTCTGAACACTCCCTCTCAACAAGAAAGAGATTATCCACTACCCCGATCCTATCTCTGTGAAACTCGAATTTACATCTTGGCAATGCCTTTGTTAAGATGTCAACATCTTGCTAGCTCCTCTGTGGGAATGTAATCTAACAACATGATCCACCTCAATACCTAAGATGATGATACCTGATATCTATATGCTTGGACCGATCATGAAAAAATGGATTTTCAGAGAGTTTGATACAACTCTATTTATCACAATAAATCATTGTCGGATCCATCTACTGACCAAAAAAACAAACCAGGATCTTCCTCATCCAGATAGCCTCACATGTTGCTTGACTTGCAGCCATGTACTCTGCCTCTGCCGAACTGAGTGCAACCGATCTTTGTTTCCTATTGTACCAAGAAACTACAACTGACCCAATACTAAAGATCCCTCCTAATGTGCTCTTCCTGTCAGATGGACTCCCCGCCCAATCTGCATCGGTGAAGCCTTGAAGCTTCACTCCCTCTGTCTATCTGTACCACAACCCAAACTGAGTAGTGCCTCTGAGGTATCTCAATACATGCTTTGCCGCCTTCCAATACATATTGGTAGGCCTAACCATCACTTGACTAAGCTGGTTAACTGCATAACACATATCTAGTCGTGTGTTCACCAAATACATGAGTGAACCCACAAGCTTCCTATAAATAGTAGCTTCCACTACTTCTCCTGAAGTAGCATCCTCCTTCCTCCAGTTACCAACTAGAGGAGTCTCCATGGGTTTACTGCTCTCCATGCAACATCTCTTGAGTATCTCATTGGCATACTTGCCTTGAGAACAAACAACTCCCCATCTCCCTGCCATACCTCCATGCCAAGAAAGTAATGCATGAGCCCCATGTCCTTCATCTCAAACTCTCTTGTAAGGTCCTCCTTGCAAGATTTGATGAGCTTCTCATCACCTATCAGTACGAGATCATCTACATAAATTACAATGATCAAAATCTTACCCTCCACCACTATGTGATATAGGTTCGCATCTGCTTCACTCTTCGTGAAGTCCAACCCAGTGAAGCAGCTATCTATCCTGGTGTACCAAGCACGGGGTGATTGCTTTAGCCCATACAACGCTATCTTGAGTCGGGTCCAAGGTTTCAAAACCTTCGCGTTGCTCTATGTACACCTCTTCCTCAATCATGCCATTGAGGAAGGTAGTCTTCACATCCATCTGATGGATATTCCAACCCATTTGTGATGATAGTGCCAAAATAGATCTGATTGAGGAGTACCTTGCAACAGGAGAACAGGTCTCATCATAGTCAAGCCCCTCTACTTGTGAAAAGCCACGGGCCACAAATATGGCTTTATGCTTCTCCACATACCATCTGCAACTTGATTTACCTTGTAAAGCCAACGGGAGCCCACAATTGACTTGTCCTCGAGTCTCGGGACCACATCCCAAACATTGTTTCGAACTATGGAGTCATACTCCTCCACCATTGCATCAACCCAAACTGGTTGCTGCACTTCATCCTAAAAGGAAGATGGCTCTATCACAACACATGCAACCTTAAGTGCCATGTATCCAATGTACCTCTCTGGTGACCTCCTCCATTTATGCTGAGAAAAGGGTGCTCCCACATTCTCCCGTGCATCATCCAACAATCTGTCAGCCTCTCTACTGTGCTTTCTTCCCTCTCTGGAAGACTCTACCTGAGTGGATGTCTCCACTCCTGAAACCTCTACATGTGGCTGCTCCACATCAATCTGAAGCTCCTCAACCTTAAAAACTAAAAGTTTCTCCTCGGCATGTAGCTCAAACTCCCTCTCAAGGGATACTCGCATGGCCTTCTCCTCATCAAACTTGACATTCCTGCAAACCACTGCGATCCGAATGGTTTGCATGTACACTCGATAGTTGAGGGGAGTATTAGTGTACCCCAAAAATATCCCCAACTCTGTTGTTGGCTCAATCTTCTTTCGTGCATCTTTGGTCACATGGCAATAAACCAATGACCCAAAAATCCTGAAGTGACCAACATCTGGCCTCTTACCAGAATAAGCTTCCTCTGGTGTTTTACTCTCAAGTATCTGATGTGGGCTACGGTTCTGGACATAAACCACTATGTTGCATGCCTTAGCCCACAAGTGTAGTGGTAGGCCCTGATCGTGCAACATCACCCTTGTTGCCCCTACTATGCTCCTGTTCTTCCTCTTGGCAACCCCATTCTGTTGAGAGTTATGAGGTTTGTTCAACTCTCGTTTAATCCCTTCCGGTGCACAGAAGTTCTTAAAATCATTAGAGACATATTCTCCACCATTATCACTCCGTAGAGCTTTAACCTTCTTACCCGACTCTTTCTGAACCAATGCTTTGAATTCACAAAACTTTGTGAATGTCTGATCCTTTCTCTGCATGAAAAATATCTAGCATTTACGAGAATAATAATCTAAAAATATAACAGAATACCTGTGTTTGGTGGTGGATACTATCGAGAATGGTCCACACACATCTGAATGACTCTCTCCAGAATAGACTCTTCTCGACTATCTCTATCTCCAAAGGAATACTTGGTGTATTTTCCCAAAGTACAACCCTTACATGTATCAACTTGCTCAAGTGTACCTTTGGGAATATCGGTACAGATTTGCTGTAATATCTTCAAATCCCCATGATGCAAGTGGCCCAATCTCCTATGCCACAACTCGCCGACATCTCAGTTCAACATCTTTTCCGCTTTTGAACTCAGAGCAACACAATCCTCTACCTCTATCTTATATAAATTCTGAACTCGACTCCCTATCTTCTTTACTTGACCCGTGGCTATGTGTCGAAGGAATGCCTTTCCTTTCGAAAAGATCACATCATAGCCTCTATCCTCAAGCATGGCAACGTATACCAAGTTCTTTGTCAGTCCGGGTACATGCATAACATTCTTCAAGGTGAGTGGAGCCGCATGCTCCCTCTAAAAAGTAATAGTGTCCACACCAATAACACTATACTTACCGTCATCACCCATCTCGATATGCATCTTGAGATCTTTCTCCTCCAGTTCACTGAATAACTCTTTTGTCTCTAGTCATGTGGAAAGAAGCCCCACTGTCTAAGTACCAGACACTTCCCATCATTGAAGACACCATGCATGCAATGAGGGAAAAGTCCAATTCTAATTGGGAGGCCAAAGCCTCACCTGCCACTCCTCCTGAGGACTTATCCTTGGACTTCTTTAATGGACAATTTGTAGCAAAATGACCCAGCTTGTGAGAATGAAAGCATTTGAATTTCTTCATGTCCTTCTTCTTACCTCCATGATAAGAATCTGATTTGGAATGAGAAATTTTACCTTTCCCCTTCCTTGCCTTAATCGCTAAGGCACAATTCTCTTCATCATCAATCTTTGATGAAGAGCCATCCTTGGTGTTCCTCCTGATCTTATCCTACGTCAAATACGACCATATTCATTCCCAATCTGGAAGCTTCTCCCGACCATTGATAGTCCTGATAACTATGCCAACTCTTTGGGAGTCCAAGAAGAGCAAGGCTCACCATATCCTCCTCGGCAACTGTGATTCCAACACTTCCAAGTTCATCCCAACATTGACTGAACTTGGTCAAGTAATTTGGAATCATCTCGCCTTTCTCCATCTTGATTTTATGAAGTTGATCCTTTAGTGCCAACTTCATTTGATCACTGCTATTTTGATACAAGTCCGTCAATGTTTTCCACATAGCATGCAGAGTTTCCTTGCCATGGAGACTCGAGACAATGTGGTCTCGAACTCCCTTAAGGATTATCCGCCTTGCCTTCGCCACACACTTCTTGCATTCAACCAAGTTCTGTGCATTTGTAGCTATTGGCTTGGGGACTTCTTGATCAATGAATTCCTTCAAGCCATTATCTTCTAGCACAACCTCCATCCTGTCCCTCCAGGCTATAAAATTCAAGCTACCATCCAAGGCATACTCAAGCCTCAACCCATGGAACGTCATCTGCCGATCCTGAAGTATGTATGCAAATTCGACTTTCACATGTAACCCAGAAACTCAAAATTTCGAAATCTCCTCTAGAGAGCTGATGTTATATCAATAATATCTCCCTCATTCGAACTCCGATTCGGCCCATTTTTTTTTTTAATTTGGGTATTTTTTCCAATGGAATCCAAATCTGCAATTATTTATTTATTTATTATTATTTATTTGTTTATTTATTTATTA
Source organism: Pinus tabuliformis (assembly GCA_031772625.1). Lineage (NCBI taxonomy): Eukaryota > Viridiplantae > Streptophyta > Pinopsida > Pinales > Pinaceae > Pinus > Pinus tabuliformis. The sequence goes on from CM062815.1 coordinate 156,830,924, forward strand.
TTATTTATTTTTAAATTTTTTAAATTTTAATTTTAATTAATTAATTAATTTTATTTTTTATTTTAATTTTTTTTTTTTTTTTTTCACATAAATTCTCATATCTTCTTTGCGAACTCTCGGCCCAATTTTTTTTTTGCTCCAATACCATATAGAAAATCCTATAGATTCACAAGCTAATGCAATTTGCTAAAGAAAGAGACAAGAATCTACTTCTACTCTTTACGGCGGAAGCCCATAAACATCAAGCAAATAATAATCAATAGAGGAAGAGAAGCAAAGGCACATAACACAATAAATATCCGGGGAAATCCACAACTCAAAACCCCACTATTTGTTTTGTATTAATCTGGAAAGTCAAGATGAAATTACAATGCTTTTTCTCTCAAGAACAATCCCAACACTCAGCAAATTCAATCTCCAACTCATAAGCAAGCTCAAGGCCAAAACTTAGCCAATTCACAAGCTCTCCAAGTCTCTATTCCAAGGTGTAATTCCTATGAAGGATAGCTTGTATTTAAAACGAAATAAAGTGATCCAAATGGATCCTAGAAAACCCTCTAAGTCTTCAAACACTCGAAACTATCGCATGAGAAGAACTTTTCAAAAAGTCGGATTACACTATCGGGAGGCAAAAACATGAAGAAATCAGTGAAATAAGGCTTATCGGAGGCTTAAAGCAACTTTGCATCAGAGCCGTCGGATCTAGCCGATCAACGGTCCAGATCTGATCGGTAAATCGCAATCGGCGATGGCAAGCGGAGGAAATCGGGGGCTATCACATGACAGTTGTGATCGCAATCAGTGCAGGTCAACGAGGACCGTTGATCAAGCACGCAAATCGACAGCCCATGTTAACGCGCGATATCACAATCGGCAAACACAGAGGAGCGATTACAATCGGCTCGGGGTATGTGCGATATGCGATTGCGATTGCAACATCGCATTGGAGTATTACAAAGGATCGGGGCCGATAATAACCATGACTGCAATAGCCGGACCCGATAATATTATAAACGATATTATATATATTTTGAGATCCGGAAAACAGGGTTTTCCTTTGTATTTTGCATTTTCGTTAAATAAACGAAATACAAAGGAAAAGGCGTCGATGCGATATTACGGACCTGAAAGGGTTTATTAATGCTGTTATATATGATTTCAAGTCTGATAAAGCCATTTTACGGGGTTTTTCAATGTTTTAATGTATTTTTAAATACAAAGGGAAATCACGATATAAGCGGGATTTCGGGCGGGCCAAAGGTGGTAAGTGGTTTGGGCCGGGCTCTGCCCGATCCCATACATTGGCTGCCATGTGTCTAGGCTAAGGAGAGAGAAAACCACCCTCATCGGGTGGTTAACTCCCGTACGGAAGAGCCGCCCGAAATGGATCTCAACCGTTGGATCAAGACCTCTCAGATCAACGGTGGAGATGCGGTAAGCGGTATAAAGGCGGACCCGATAGGAGTTATAAGGTGGAATGTATAACATTTCAAATTCGAAAAGCGACAGTTTGGCAAATTTTCACAGTTTTTAGTGTATTTCTCTATGAACATAGAGAACGCAATTTCTGGGAATTTCAAAGGCCCGATGACCCATTCCGTTACAGAACAGGTGGCCACCATCCCTGAAAGCGTTTAGCAATGATTGCTAATGCTTAGAGGGGGATCTGAGCGGACAAAGGTTGGGAAGCCAGAGAGCCTGAGAAGAAGAAACGAATAGACAACGCAGATTGGCTTTAAAGCCACAAATTGACAGAAAACAGAACAGGCAGTGCCGAGACAGAGCAACAGAGACAGAGAGTCAGTGAGGAGAGTCTGTGTACTCAGAAGAAAGTTGGGGGATCCAAGTAAAGCCTTATTGTTTTGTATCTGTTGTGTGAGGCTCAAATTGAGCTCACTATTGTAAAACTCTGTTTTGAAGACATAATAGGGAGGTCACCACTGGAGGCTGGACCAGGAGATGTAGCCCAGGAGTGTTGGGTGAACTCCTTATTAAACTGTTGTGTTCATGTGTGTTGTCTATTATGTTCTTTAATTGCTTCATTGTCTATGTATTTCACATTCTTATCGATCCATTGCACAAAGTAACATAAGCATATCCATGCACATGAGTATGTAATACCTTAATAATTGTCTTAGATCTCATTATCAGATCATAAAGACTATAAAAATAACGCAATCCCTTAAAGATCAGTTCCTAAATGCATGCACTATCAGTGAAACTCAGAAAAATCTAAAACAAATAGTACACTGTCCCTGCACTCTAGTCTCAACTGAGTCTTTCTCAGAATCAACATGCATGAGTTTCTGATGGTGGAATCTTCAGTTAACTAGAGTAGAACTAATTAGGTCACTAGTGTCCCAACTGACTGTTTACTCACTATTAGTTCCTGACACTGATTGGAACTAATTTAATTGGACTTAACTCAATAAACTGAGTTAACTAATTGCAACTCAATCGTAACTCATCCTTAACTCTTATAAGTTAGGGAGAACATATATTCAAATTTCTTAAATTAATTAAGTTAATTAAACTTAATTAATTATTTTCAAATTGCTATGAGAAAATAATTCTATTTGAATTCACAGTTTAATTCAAGGACAAATTAAACTGGAATTTCTTGTTTCCATTTCTCAACAGTGATTTTGGATTAATATTAAGTTATTTAAAAGCTTATTGGCTAAGTTGGTAATGCAAATTAAGAGTAGTCTATATGTATAGATTATTAGATCTCAAGTTGGAATAATTATTGGTCTAGTTTATTGTACTAACCTTGTTATTGTAGAAAATTAAGGAAGAAAAACCAAATACTGCTAAAACTAATTACAGTAGAGAATTACCAAAGTAGTTGGGTAAGAGTCTCATAATTTATGGTTTTGTTTCATTTTAATTGAAATAGGTAAATAGATGCATTTTTAGAAAGGGTTTCAAGATATATTTGCAAAGTGTTTGAAAAAATCCTCGAATAAATAACATTGTTATTTTTATTGTATATAATTAATTATGCACGAATAAGTATTAACTTGCAACATACTTGGAGGAATTATTGAATCAACATAGCTCTTTTGCAAGAGTTAATAATCCATTCATTTTTGTTGCCTTTTTCTTTTCCTCTTCTTCTAATAGTTTTTTGAAATTCATTTCAATTATATAAATTTCAACACCATCTCCCACCTTTGCTAAATTTACTGTTTGTTATGTTCTGGAGTAATTAGTTACTTTTGTGATAGAATTCCATGTTCCCACTTTTCGTTACAAGAGATGACAACAATATATCTTGAATTTGACAATGATTTATATTATCATATTATTGTGTTAAAAATATATTTGAATATTTTCTCTAGCCTTATGCTTAGTGAATAGATCAACACATGGCTTAAATTTTTCTGGAAAGTTGAACAACGAAGATGGAACATTGAGGTATAATTATGGTTAAAATGATTTTATAAGATAATATTAACCTATAAAGTTTTAATGTCTTGGTGGTCTTGTCTCATGCCAAGATTCTAAATTCTTATTGGTTATTGTGAGCACCAGAGTGTTGGTATAATTCATGACCTAAATGTTTATTTGAGACCAACTTACTCTTGGAAATTAATTTACTATGGTTAAAATGCATTTTTTTTACCATTGACTTGCAATTGTTAGTAATTTTTTTATTTGTTTAGGTGTGTTTAATTTACTATGGGTGAAAAACATTTTTCCTACTATTGACTTGCAATTATTAATCGAGCCGAGAGGCTCATTCTACAACCCATTATGATGTGTAACACTCTCTGTCCATCATCAAAGTTGAAATTTTGTTCATGTCGGGCAAAAAAAAAAGAAAAAACTATTACAAAATATTTAAATAACTCGGCTCATTCTACAACCCATTATGATGTGTAACACTCTCTGTCCATCATCAAAGTTGAAATTTTGTTCATGCCGGGCAAAAAAAAAAGAAAAAACTATTACAAAATATTTAAATAATGCGCGCTCATAAAAAAAAATTGCATGTGAAGAAATTGGATCCCTCTCAGCTCATGTTAGATCCATATTTAAGATGGATCTATGATGATAATAATTTTATCTATTTAATTGGTGCTTAATTTACTATGGTTAAAACACATTTTTCCTACTGTTGACTTGTGATATAAATCTTCTTCGTTACATTGTATAAATTTGGACTATGATGCTATTAATGTCTCTGAAATATTCCCACATTTCTTTTCCATGTAATTAAAGTAATATGATATTTCAGATGGTATGTTAGATAATGTAGGTAAATTAAGAGTTTGTTTAAATTTCATAAATTCAGGAGTACAAATATATTATTATATAAAAATGTAATTCTTGGAGTATGAGAAAGGGTGAGATAGAGAGGAAATAATTTGAAGAAGAGTTTCTCAACTGTGTATTCAAACTAAATGTGCAACTTATTGAAATTATTATTGTATGTTATTTTTTAATGGAAATGATGTGCAGTCATTTCCTTGCAACTCTACATATGTAGATGCCAATGTATATTTAATCTCTAGATTAAATATGAAATTAGATGTTTGTAGATATAATACTCCGTTATAAGCATAGAATTGTTGTTTGTTAATATGGTCCAAGTTATGTTACAATGGCAGAACTAGGTTTGAATCAAATTAATCAATATACATATGCAATCTAAAGGTTGAAATCTCAACAAGGTTAAATGCTATTGGAATTCCATCTTTATATTTCTTAACTTGTAATCAATACCAAGGGTTTTTAGTTAAGAGAAATTATTATATGAACTATCTGTATCGAGAGAAATTAACTTATTGTGGCTGGTATGTATATTTATTACTAGTCTATAAGATATATCAAATTAAAATAGATACTTTAAATAAATAGTGAAGGATATAACCATAGCCCACACGATATTATGATTTGATATACCCTTTGTGTGTATATACCTGTGTTTTACTTGAATCATTATGACCTCACATTGCTATAGTTTCCAAGGAAAGGGATAGCATGGAGTATTTGAATTGATCTTTAGATTAAAGAGTGTAGGAGAAATATTTTGTTTGTTTTCAATTTATTGTTAAGAGAAGTCAATACTATTTAGAGAACAATAGTCCATGAAAATTTGATCATCAACCTATATATGGAAGGGGTTCGATATCTTGTTTGTTTCCATAGCTCCGTGGATAGTTTAAAAAGCTCGAATCAATCCAGTGAAATTCAAATTTGTGGTTTTATAACCCAATAATGTAGGGCTATTTGTACATAAGTTACAATGGGACTGTATGTATAATTTTAATGGGGATCTAGTATTAATGTGAAGTTCATATACATATAAAATAAATTGCAAAGCCAAGGATAATAACTTTTGATTTTAAACATTGGTTATAAGAATCATTGTAGCATTCAACTTAGTGCTTCTCAATTTTGTTTGGAATAGAACTTAAAATATTGTGATGGCATTGGTGAAAGGGTCATGGTTTATCCTTGAAGTATAACTTTCAGTTCACATGTTTACTCATAATAGTTCATGGGAGGATTTTGATGTAATGTTGTTGTCAACACCATTTGTATTGATATCTAGGAAAATTTGCATGGTATTTTCTTTTCTTGTAATTTCTGTATTAGAGTCATAATATTGAAATTATTACAAAGAAATAATGTTGATAATCATTAAAGTTTTAGAATAATATCAAGAATTTCACACTTGAGTTTAAGCTTGGAATCGTCATACTAATAACCTAAAAGTTAAATTTGAATTAGTTATGTTGAATTTCTCTTAATATGCTTTTTCTAGCTTCAAAGAAAGAACTGAAAACCATTGAATTCACTTCCTATTTTTTATACTAGTCTTCTAGAGGGGTTTTATGAGAAGTTGTAAAGATATTGGTTTCAAAAGAATTAAAATACATTCGTATCTTAGACCTATTTGTGTGTAGTCTCCATTTAAAAAAAGAAGAAGAAGAAGGGAAAGAAGAAGGAATTGTTCCTTATATTCTTGGCCTTTTTGTTGAAGTAAGTTGTGGAAATTTGTTAAAAGAATTTGAGAGGTGTTATGAAAGATTGTCATTAAATAGTTTGGATTAAACACTTTCATGAATGGTTTGAATAGGCGGTTGATGTATAAGTAGTGTGTGTGTATGTGTGTTTATTATGTGCTTAATGTGCTGTTAACCACATAGTATGCTTTAAAAAAAAAACATCTTTTCCGTATGAAATCACACATGCCAAGAAAAACCATGACTTAGTATGAATGCAAACTTAGTGTGTATGGATTGGTATCATGTAAGAAGTATGTGGCTGAAATGTCATTTGTGTAATGTTGAGTTCATCATATTAATATTGATTCTTAAATTATATAGGCTAATAAGAATTCAATGTAAGTTATCTCAGCAAGCCATTTTTAACTATGAGTGTAGGTACATAACCAATGCATAGACATTAAAGTAAAGAGTTAAAATATGTTTTATGAATACCTTCTTAATGGTTACAAATTAAATTTTTGTGGTTTCTTTTATCTAATTTGTGATCTTTTTAAGTGTTGATTTTGGGTTGGTTTTCTTCATGAGATAACTTGAAATTATTATAGGACTAGGCTGAGGTATGTCATGCCTAATAAAGAAGGGGTTCAAATGACTTATAGGTGTAAATTGATTGTGGAAACCATTTTAGGGAAAGTTGAAGGATGTGCTTGCTATGTTTTATATGAGCATATAATCTATACTAACTTATATCTATAAGGTAAGTAATTATTTGTGTATATAATGAAGAATTGATTTTGATGAAATCTCATGGACATGATTAAGAAGGGTTGATTATGCATACTTTGAATTTAGTGAAACAAATATTCATAACATGAATTTGTTTGAGATTTAAATGTATAATTTTCTTTTGATTACAAACGAAGAAAAAAGATTGGTATAGTGTACGGAATTAGGTGGTTTAGAATATTTGTAATAGTTGATCTTGATATATGTAGTCAAATGTGGACTAGGTATTTATACTCCAGTATTGTAATTCTTTTTGTATGTGCTTGATTGAGGTAGAATTAAATTGATTTTTAAATGCTTGAAAATGTAGAAAGAGATTATTGTGATAAGTTGATGAAATATCTTTTCTATTTGCTTAAGACAAATTAAGTCTAGCATATTTAAAGAAGATTTCATATTGTTGTGCCTAGGAAATCCATAATAGTCTCCTTAATGAATTTAAGGATTGCATATTGATTGAATTGTATTTAACTAAATTAATTAGAGAAATTATGAGGATTGAACTCATGAACTTCTCAAAACTATTTTTAGTTAGTTGATAGATTTAAAATTCATGTTGTTTATGAACTTGATGAATTACTTTCTTGAAATTTGATTAGCATGTAATTGTTAAGAGAATAACATGTTTAGAGATACACCCTTAAAATAACTGGATATATCTATATCTATATCTATATCTATATATATATATATATATATATATATATATATATATATATATATATATATATTATTTAAGCTTAAAGGATAAGGCATGAGATAGCCCCAAGGGATAGCTCAAATGGTCGAGTTCCCGTTGCTAAAGTACTTTCCTAGTTTGGGAGGTCACGGGGTCAAATCTCCTCGACGCCTTCGGGGTTAGGCCTATTAAGATTGGCCGACAGGCAGATCCCTTCGGGTAGATCTGCCCCGATATTTTCCATGGATGTAGCGGCCACTCAGTGACCGTGAACCACAACATTATATATATATAAAAAAAAAAAAAAAAAAAAAAAAAAAAAAAAGCATGAGATTAATGAAAAGCTGATTTGAGTACTTATTTTACAAGAATATGTGCTTGTGATATTTTTTAGGGAAAATTTGAAGAAGAGTGAGATCACATTTTGATGAATTGGAATTGTTGCATGATTTAGAAACCTAAGATGATTGTATTGTATGTGGAATGGAAGAGATTGTTGGATTTAGGAATTTGTGTTGGGATGTATAGTTGTATGAGTAGTTAGTAGTCCTACAAAAGGTTGTAATATTTTGAGAGGGTAGTAATTCTTCTTTATAAAAGAGAGAGAGAGAGACAAAGAAAAAGGAAATTAAGATTAGATTTAGGCTAGAAATGTCATTGTGATAGTGTAAATATTACGTAAAATCAATAAGATTATTCATAGTTTGAGAAATGTATGGTTTTCACAGCCTTGTTTAAGGTTTTCCTATATGTATTAATGTTAAGAAATAAGGTTTGAAACCAAATGAATTACCTAGTTATTGAATATAAATCATGAGTAATTGGGAAATGGGTATTGATATAATGTTATAGATAACCTACTTTATGAGCTTTCTTGGATTGGAAGATTGCAAATTGATATGTTCGAATGAGATTCATGTAAACCAAGAATGAATTGGTTCTCAAGTAATGAAAGTGAATACAAAATCATGAGTAATTGGGAAATGGGTGTTGATACAATGTTATAGATAACCCACTTTATGAGTTGTCTTGGATTGGAAGCTTGCAAATTGATATGTTGGAATGAAATTCATCTAAACCAAGATTGAATTGGTTCTCAAGTAATGAAAGTGAATAACATCAATGGTTGTGGAATTCAAGGAAAAGTCAATGGTACAAAGTAGGTGTTTAACACTTTACCCTGATAAGTTAAAATAATTGTGCTTTGATCTTCAAATTGTTTTTATTCTTAGGATTAAACTTTTGGTAAAAATAGTAATTGGCTCCTACGCATGTTTTGGTAACTAGATTGACATGAAATTGTATATGTATGATTTGCTACCTCTTGTCATGCAATTTTGATTATATGATAACATGGACCATCAATGTTGTTATACAACTAATGTGGGATCTATTTATAGCTTGGCAAGCTCAATATACTATAGAACCAAAAAAATGATACATGAAGGATTAATGTGGACTATGAGAAGAAAAACATGTGGAATATAAAGTTATTATAGATAACTTAAGTAGATGTCATATCAATTACATAAAATAGTATCTTGATATGGTATTATAAATTGTATAGCTAGTTTTAATATATAAATATTTGACATTTTATATATTGAAACATACCTAATATAGTATTGCTATATTTGGTACTTGATTAAGAATGGTATGTTTTGGTTTTCGTGGAGTTGCTTTCACTTTAGCAAATGAATGAATTATGAATTGACATGAAGAAAAATATATCAAATATTTATACATAAGGTTAACATGTTAGGTCCCTATACTACTAATGTAACCCCTTATTGTTATCAGTACAACCCCCTTATTATATTGTTGTGCCCATGTAGTCCCCATATTGTTATTATTTTTCCCCATAGAAGCCCACTATTGTTATTACTGTGCCCTTAGATTATTATTGTTATGTCGACTCTGATTATATTATGACCCCTTAGACTCCTATATATAGAAAGGAGGTCTTGTCATTTGTATCATCCAAGAATTGTTCATTTGTGTAATGTAAAGGAGGTTGCCCCCTCAAAGAGGCTTATTTCTAAGGTGTTGATCTATCTTTTCTATCTTTTTGTGAGCTGGTTTCATAACATTTGGCATCAGAGCTGTGGATTATAGGGTTTCACTGCTCCAAACAGGTCATTGTGGAATTTTAGCTATAAAATTTTCTCTACGAAGTTTCAGAAGCTAAAAAAAAAACCCATTTGAGAAGAAATCGGTTTGAACCTTGCGCCCAAATTTTAGATGTTGTATCACTATATTTGCAGAGATATAATCTGAGACATTTAGGGTTTCTGCAGGCTCCTGAATTACATCCTAAATAGGTGACCTAGGGAAAATCGTCATAACTTTCTCTCTGAGCATCAAATTGAAATTTCGTAAGAATTTGCAGAAAGACAATTTCCTGTAGTTTTCTGTATATCAGTTTCAGCTATTAAGGTCGAAACAGTGAGACGTGACACATCGTACAAGTTTGCTCTACCGAGCTAGTCTATAATCAGGCCACCGTGGGAGATTTGGCATAACTCTTTCTTGGATAATCAAATTATGATCAGACTTGCGGGGTTAGAAAGAGAACTCAGAGAGCTACCACAAGAAGAGATTTCAGAACTTGGAGATATGAAATTACAGAGTTACAGTCGTTTCAAGATCGAGCTCCTAAAGTCAAGAAAAAACGAGATGAGGAAGTTTGATGGCAAGGATCCGGTAAATTGGATACTACAGATGGAGCAATATTTTGATCTACATGAGGTGTAGTTGTTACAAAAGGTATGTATTTCATCTTCATATTTAGAACCGGATCAATTTTTATGGTATAAAGGGCTGTGTTCTCATAGAGCACTTGTCACTTGGTCAATTTTCACGGAAGAAATGATAGCACATTATGAGGATACAAAGAGTAACACCTTCTTTAGCCAATTGATAAATCTCAAACAAAAGGGTTCAATGGCAGAGAACATTGAGGATTTCAAAAAATTGAATATAAGGGTAAATGATATTCCAGAGAAGAAAAGGATTGATGTCTTCATAGGGAATTTAAAGGATAACATTCAACTTGATGTTCGTCTTTGGGAACCTGATACATTGGAGAAGGCATTCACGTTGGCAATAAAAATTGAAATCGAAATTATGGAAACAAGGAATCCCACCACTCATGACTATAATTATGGAAGTGTTTTTTCTCCTAGACTTCCACAACCTACAAGGTTTACACCACAAAAATTGGAAGAAAAAAGAGAAAAAGGGCTTTGTTACAATTGTGATAGAAAATACACTAAAGGTCATAAGTGTACTGAGAAGAAATTATTTTACATAGATTATGAAGAGGAGGAAGAAAAGGATAAAGAAACATCAAAATAAGAGGATATACACCAGGAACCAACCCTAGAGAAAGAAGAAATGAATCCGACCATATCTTGTAAAGAATTGGAGATAATTACCACTCCTAAAGCTCTCAAGATAGAAGGACATATCAGGCAGAAAAAGGTTCAATAAGTGAAAGATCACATTGAGAACGAAGAAATCAATCCTAGCATATCTTGTAATGCATTGGCCAGAATTACCACTCCTCAAACTATCAAGATAGAAGGAAAAATCAAGAAGAAAAATGTTCAAGAACTGAAAAATCACATCGAGCATCAAGAAATGAATCTGACCATATCTTGTAATGCATTGGAGGAAATTACCACTCAAACTATCAAGATGGAAGGACAGATCAAGAAGAAAAAGGTTCAAGTAGTGAAAGATCAAATCAAGCATCAACAACAAGTTCTCCAAATTTTAAAAGATAACTCCACTTTGGTGCAGAATTGAATGAAACAAGAGGCAGATCAACATCGCAGTGAAAGAAGTTTTGATGTAGGTGATTGGGTATTTTTACGGTTACATCTCAAGCAAGATATTGATGAGAAGGAAACGTTGGCAATACTACATGCACTTAAGAAATTGTGACCTTACCTAATGGGAAGACACTTCAAGGCAAAACTAGATCATGATAGCCTAAAATACTTTTTAGAACAAAGATTATCTTTAGAAGAAAAGTGGGTCACAAATATGTTGGGTTATGATTTTGAAATCATCTACAAAAACGGGTAGCCAAATGTTGTTGTAGATGCACTCTTAAGAAGGGATGAGGATGTGGAAGCATTGTTTTGTGTTATTTCTATTATCCAACCAGATTGGATAAACAAAGAAAGGGATGAATGGAAGAAGGATGAAGAAGTGTCACCACTCATTCAAAAGTTGCAAAAGATCCGAGTTCAAACAATATTGCCAGAACTTAACGAGGAAGGAAAAATCATATTGGAACTTGGAGCAGTCACAGAAACAAGAACCCAACAACTACGAAATCGATCAATTTTAGAGTATCTCATCAAGTGAAAGAACTTACTTGCTGAAGATTCCACATGGGAGGACAAGAATTTTATACAGAAGCATCAAGAAATACTCAAGCGTTGAGGACAACACTTTTTGAAGGAGAGGGGCATGTTAGGTCCCTATACTACTAGTGTAACCCCTTATTGTTATCAATACAACCCCCTTATTATATTGTTGTGCCCATGTAGTCCCCATATTGTTATTATTGTGCCCCATAGAATCCCAATATTGTTATTAGTGTGCCGCTAGATTATTATTGTTATGTCGGCTTTGATTATATTATGACCCCTTAGACTCCTATATATAGAAAGGAGGTCTTGTCATTTGTATCATCCAAGAATTGTTCATTTGTGTAATGTAAAGGAGGTTGACCCCTCGAAGAGGCTTATTTATAAGGCGTTGATCTATCTTTTCTATCTTTTTGTGAGCTGGTTTCATAACATAACACTTTATTGATAAGAGAATAAAAAAATAACCAAGTATCTTATGACTGTAGGAAAACTTTGGGCCACGTTTATCCCAAGAGGGGGAGTATGTAGTGTCCCTTCTTGGTTAGTTAGTTTTCATGACACCTGGAGAGGGTGATTTTGATGTAATTATATGAAGATTATCTATGTCAGAATTATATCTCTGTAAGCTATAGATATGGTTTGGTCACATGGTTGTTGCATGCTTATGATAATATCTATGGTTGTGTGTAAAAGACTGATTTTGGTTAAGTACATATCATCAATGTTTCTCTTTTAGTATCCTAGTTTTGACTTTGGTGCATGACATGAATGATGATATATGATTGTGACAAATAGATATATGGTTGATTATAGTTCTATTTATGATGCATAATTTGTATGATTATGTGTGCTTAACTTTGTAATGAGAAGGATGTGACAGGGAACTTGGTCACTTTCCAATGAGGATGTTCAAATCAAAGATGAATGTGCAAGTCATGTACACCTTTGAGTAAAATGTGATTACATTAATTTCATTATGAAATTCATTAGATGTTTTTAATCTATGAAAATTGTGATGTGTGTAGGCCTTGGCATAAGACCTTGCTAATGAACCATCAAATGGGTATGAGCTCACAACCAATACCTTGAGGTGAAGTGTGGAGTTTCAAGAAGAATAGATGAGAAGCCATGGAGGTTAGGACATGGAGTCCTAAATCCATGGAAGATCAAGATGTGGAGTCTTGGATCTATGAAAAAGATTAGGGCATGGAGTCCTAAATATTTGAAATATCAAGATGCATAATCTTAGATCTATTGAATAGATCAGGGTACAAAGTGTTGAATATACTAGGGCGCAAAGTCCTAGGTGCAAGGAAAATGGTGTGTAGTCCTAATAAATTTGGAGAGGAATGTTAGGTCCCTATAATACTAGTGATTCCCCCATTACTATTGTCAATTTATCCTTTATGTTATTGTTGTGCCCCTATTGTTCCCATATTGTTATTATTGTGCCCCATAGAATCCCACTATTTTTATTTTTATACCCTTATATTATTATTGTTAGGTCATCTTTGGTTATATTGCGACCCCTTAGACTCCTATATATAGAAAGGAGGCTTTGTCATTTGTATCATCCAAGAATTGTTCATTTATGTAATGTAAAGGAGGTTGCCTCCTCGAAGAGGTTGAATTCTAAGGCATTGATCTTTCTTTTCTATCTTTTTGTGAGCTGGTTTCATAACATTTGGTATCAGAGCTTTGGATTCTAGGGTTTCACTGCTCCAAACAGGTCTTCGTGGAATTTCAGCTATAAATTTTTTTCTGCGATGTTTCAGAAGATAAATAAAATAAAATATTTGAGACGAAATCATTATGAACCTCGGTCCGAATTTCAGACCTTGTCTCGCTATATTGTCGGAGATATGACCTGAGGAAGTTAGGGTTTTTACAAGCTCTAGAATTCCATCTCAAACAGGTCATCGTGGCATTTTTGCTATAATTTGTTTTCTACGAAGTTTTAGATTCTGACATTAAAACCCATTTGAGCCAAAATCTTGGTGAAGCTCGAGACCAAATTTCAGATTTTGCTTCGCTATATTTTCGGAGATATGATCCAAGACATTTAAGGTTTCTCCAGGCCCCCGAATTACATCCCAAACAAGTGTCCTTGGAAAAATCATCATAACTCTCTCAGAGCATCTGATTCAAATTTTGTAAGAAGTGACAGAAATAAGACATACTTTAGTTTGTTGGGTATCATTTTCAGAACCTAAGGTCAAAACAATGACACGTGGAACGTCGTACAAGTTCGCTCTACTGAACCAGTCTATAATCAGGTCATCATGGGAGATTTGACATAACTCTTCATTGGAGAATCCAATCTTAATCAGAGTTGTGGGGTTAGAAAGAGGAATCAAAGGGTTAATGCAGAAGAAATTTCACACCTTGGAGATCCGAAATCATAGAGATACCTCAGATTCAATATTGAGCTCCTACAAAGTGAAAAAAGGTGTGTAGTGTTTTTTAAAATTTTGCATAAGTTTGGCTTGAAAAATTAGTTTGAAGGAATTCAAAGGGAATAGTGAAGAATTATTATCATTAATTGATGCCCCGAAGAAAGAAAATGGAAACACCTAGTAAGCAACCTGAAAGCTCTAGCATGACTCATGAAGAAGAGGAATACATGCAACATGATATATCAAAATTACGAGACCAAGTGCAACAAAATTAACTCACACAAAAAGTAATAGAAGCTAAGATGAATGGTTTAAAGAAAGACATAGAAGCTAAGATCGATGGTTTAAAGAAAGATGTAGAATATAAGATGAATGACGTGGAAGCTAAGATGGATGGCTTGGAAGCTAAGATGGATGATTTAAAGAAAGGTGTGGAAGCTAAGATGGAAGATTTGAAGATAGATTTGACAAAGTTTCTACAAGAAATGCTTACTAATGGCGAAATGGTAGTAAAGGAAACTCATGATGAGAACAAAATAAATGTTAATCATGATTTCATAAACTCTAACGTTGGATTGAAGACCCACCATGTTCCAAAGGTCAATATGAGGAAGTTTGATGGCAAGGATCCCGTAACATGGATACTACAGATGGAGCATTTTTTCGATCTCCATAATGTGTGAAACACACAAAAGGTACGTCTTGCAACTTTATATTTGGAACCAAATCAGTTTGTATAGTATCAATGGCTTTGCTCTCTAAAAAAATTATCACTTGGGCTATTTTTACAGATGAAATGATAACACATTATGAGGATACAAAAAGCAACACTTTTTTTAGCCAATTGATAAATCTCAAACAAAAGGGTTCAATGATGGAGCACATTGAGGAATTCCATAAATTGAATATAAGGGTAAAAGATATTCCAGAGGAGCATACGATTGATGTGTTCATAGGGAATTTAAAGGATAAAATCCAACATGAGGTTCACCTTTGGGAACCTGATTCATTGGAGAAGGCATTCATGTTGGCAAGAAAAAAAGAAAGAAAATTATGGCAACAAGGAAGCCTACCACTCACAATCATAAAGATGGAAGTGTTATTGCCCCTAGCCATCCACAACCTACAAGGTTGACACCACAACAATTGGAAGAAAAAAGAGCAAAAGGGCTTTGTTACAGTTGTGATAGAAAATACACTAAAGGTCATAAGTGTGCTGAGAATAAATTATTTTACATAGATTGTGAAGAGGAGGAAGAAAAGGAAAAAGAAACATCAAAAGAAGAGGATATACACCAGGAACAAACCCTAGAGAAAGAAGAAATGAATTTGACCATATCTTGTAATGCATTGGCTGGAATTACCACTCCTCAAACTATTAAGATAGAAGGGCATATCAAGAAGAAAAAGGTAATAGTGTTGATTGATTCGGGAAGTACCCATAATTTTATTCATTGTAAGATAGCGAAGGAATTGAATTGCTTCCTATATCCAACACCAAAGTGTCAAGTGATGGTTGCAAGTGGAGGAACCATAAATTGCTCAGGAAAGTGCCATAATATCAAGCTATCCATGGGAGAATATGTATTGAATAGCCCAATGCTTTCCATTCCAATGGGTGATGCTGATGTTGTATTAGGAGTCCAATGGCTACAATCCTTGGGTACAATAGCTTTTAATTTTCAAGAAATTTTCATGAAATTTTCTTTAGAAGGAAAGGAAGTTGAATTAAGGGGTATCACAGGGAAACCGAGAAAGATAATAAGCTCTAACGGAATGACAAAGCTTCTAAAGAAAGAACAACAAGGCATAATTGCACAATTATGTTTACTAGAGGTTCCCACATCGAAATCATCTATTTATCCAGATCTCCAAAAAGACTTGGACAATCATTCCAAGGTATTTGAGACTCCCAAAGGCCTCTCACCTATTCGTGATCATGATCATGCTATTCATTTGATTCCAGGAAATTTTCCTCCAAACATCAGACCTTACAGATATCCTTATGCCCAAAAGAGTGAAATTGAACGTATGGTTGCAGAAATGTTAGAGGCTGGTATAATTCAACCTAGTCAAAGTTCTTTCTCTGCTCCAGTAGTATTAGTCCACAAGAAGGATGGATCATGGCGCATGTGTACAAATTATAGGGAGCTCAACAAGCTCACTATTAAAGATAAATTTCCCATTCCTGTCATTGATGAATTATTGGATGAATTGCATGGATCAATTTACTTCACCAAGTTGGATATTCGTTCAGGATATCATCAAATTAGAATGAAGACTGAAGACATTATGAAAACAACATTTATAACTCATGAGGATCATTATGAATTTTTGGTCATGCCTTTTGGCCTTACCAATGCATCTTCTACATTTCAAGGTTTGATGAATTCCATTTTCAAACCCTTCTTTAGAAAATTTGTGTTAGTATTTTTTGATGATAGACTAATCTACATCAAGTCTTGGAAGGATCATGTTCAACATATTGACGGGGTGCTCAAAATATTGGAGGAGAAACAATTATATGCAAAAACCTCCAAATTTTTCTTTGGAGTACAAAAGGTGGAATATTTGGGTCATATTGTTTCTCATGAAGGTGTTAAGGTAGACCCTAGCAAAATTAAAACCACTAAGGAATGGAAAATCCCCACATCCATAAAGCATCTGCGAGGATTTCTCGGGATGACAGGTTATTATCGCAAGTTTGTTAAGAATTATGGGAGAATAGCAGCACCGCTAACAACATTATTGAAGAAAGATGCATTTTCATGGACTCCAGAAGCAATGAAGGCCTTTGAACATCTTAAAGAGGAAATGTGCCAAGCACCGGTCTTAGCTACACTGGAATTCACACAAACCTTTATTGTGGAATGTGATGCCTCAGGAAATGGAATTGGTGCGGTTTTAATGCAAGAAGAAAGACCCATTGCTTTCGAAAGTCGTCTAATCAAAGGAAAGTATTTACACAAAGCTATTTATGAGAAGGAAATGTTGGAAATACTACATGCACTTAAGAAATGGCGACCCTACCTAATGGGAAGACACTTCAAGGTAAAAATAGATCATGATAGTCTTAAATACTTTTTAGAACAAAGATTATCTTCAGAAGAGCAGCAAAAATGAGTCACAAATATGTTGGGTTATGACTTTGAAATCATCTACAAAAAAGGGAAGCAAAATGTTGTGGCAGATGCACTCTCAAGAAAGGATGAGGATGTGGAAGCATTTTTTTGCGCCATTTATATTATCCAACCAGATTGGGTAAACGAAGCAAGGTATGAATGCAAGAATGACGAAGAAGTGTGGGCACTCATTCAAAAGCTACAACAAGATCCCAATACATCTGATACATTTAGATGGAAACATGATTCGTTATGGTACAAAGATCGGTTATACCTATGTAAGAATTCCCAGCTCAAACAAAAGATTCTTAAGGAATTGCACATCTCTCCCTTAGGAGGGCACTCAGGATTTATAAAAACTTACCAGAGGGTTAAGAAGATATTTTTTTGGGATGGCCTTAAATCAGATATTCAAAAGTTTGTGGCGTAATGTTTGGTTTTCCAAAAAAATAAATTTGAAACAATTAAGACCCCAAGTCTATTACAACCTTTATCCATTCCAAGCCAACATTGGGAGGAGGTTTCAATGGATTTTATCTTAGGTTTACCCAAGTCCGAAGGAAAGAGTGTTATCATGGTGGTAGTTGACAAACTTACCAAGTATGCACACTTTTGTGCATTATCTCATCCATTTAAAGCGAGTACAGTTTCTACTGCATTTATGGAAACAATTCAAAAGCTACATGGAAACCCAAAGATTATCGTAAGTGATAGAGATCCCATTTTCACTGGAAATTTTTGGACATAATTATTTTCTTGTCTTGGTACTCAGTTAGCTCATAACTCATCTTATCATCCTCAATCTGATGGGAAAAATGAGATAGTAAACAAATGTTTGGAAGGATATCTTCGTTGCTTTGTATCTGATAAACAAACACAATGGGTCAAATGGTTGCCTCTGGCTGAATGGTGGTATAAGACTTCCTTCCATACTGCAACAAAAATGACCCCATTTATGACACTTTATGGATATCATCCACCATCCATCACATCATATTTAAGAGGAAATTCTAAGGTTCAAGAAATGGAAGATCACGTCAAGTATCAACAACAAGTTCTCCAACTCTTAAAGGATAACCTCACATTGGCACATAATAGAATGAAACAACAGGTAGATCAACATCACAGCGAAAGAAGTTTTGATGTAGGTGATTGGGTATTCCTACGACTACAACCATATAAACAAATGTCCCTCAAGCAAGCTAAGAAGGATAATAAATTATCACCAAAGTATTATGGTCCGTACAAGGTGTTGCAAAAGATAGGTACTATGGTATACAAATTGGAGCTTCCTATAGCTTCCCGAGTGCACCCAGTTTTCCATGTTTCATGCTTAAAGAAGGTTATAGGTGACAAATTCCTAGTTCAAACAATATTTCCAAAACTTGATGAGGAAGGAAAAATCGTATTGGAACCTGAAGCAGTCAAAGAAACAAGAACTCGATAGCTACGAAATCAATCAATTTCAGAGTATCTCATCAAGTGGAAGAACTTACCCATTGAATATTCCAAATAAGAGGATGAGAATTTTATACAAAATCATCAAGAACTACTCAAGCGTTGAAGGAAAGGGGAATGTTAGGTCCCTATAATACTAGTGATTCCTCCATTACTATTGTCACTGTATCCCTTATTGTTATTGTTGTACCCCTGTTGTTCCCATATTGTTATTGTTGTGCCCCATAGAAGCCCAATATTGTTATTTTTATGCCCTTATATTATTATTATTAGGTCGGCTTTGGTTATATTGTGACCCCTTAGACTCCTATATATAGAAAGGAGGTTTTGTCATTTGTATCATCCAAGAATTGTTCATTTGTGTAATGTAAAGGAGGTTGCCCCCTAGAAGAGGTTGAATTCTAAGGCGTTGGTCTTTCTTTTCTATCTTTTTGTGAGCTGGTTTCATAACAAGGAATGCAACAGGGGTGCGAAATCCCTATCCCTTAGTAGAAAAATACCATTCATGGGCATAAATCAATAGGGTAAGGCTACTTAGATTATCCTTGAATTAATCTAATTCCAAATTTACCCACTTTTAATGGGATCTTAAGTTAAATATTATTTTAATAAAAAGGTAGATTATTTATTTAGGAAAAATTGATAATAACAAATTACCTAGAAAGGACACATGGAGTGATGAATATTAGATAATTAATGTAATTAATAATTAAGAAAATTTGAGTGTTTTCCACCTCAGGGGAGGGTGATGAATAATAGGAAATTTTGTAAATTAAAAAAAAATAATTTTGCATGAGAGGGGTGATGTGTCACCCCACTCAGTGCCTATAAATATTGAAGTATTTTTCCATAGTAGGAGAGACCTGGAGAGTAACGAGATGCTGTTGAAATGTCTCTAAAATTTCATGAACTAAGTTCTTAAGTATTGAGTTATACATGAGTGGTATTGAGAATTTGTCTTCCTTGCCCGAGTTATCTCTCTATTACTATATCTTGGTACTGCTTGTGAGCTCTTACAACTTGGGGTTCCAAGCAAAGAATTTCTCCCTAGATATGGTTGGGTAGAAAACGAGATGGTTCAAATGAGTTGGTTAAGGAATCAAAGATGGAGCATATTTTCAGCTATTGGAGTTGAATATATCATCAGGTATAAATTTAATCATCTTGAAATTTTAGTATAGTATTAGCATAAATATTGTAGAAATTTAAATTGTTGTATGCATGTAATTTTGGTTTAATCTTATGTTATTTGAAAACTTATTGGCTAAGTTGATAATGCAGACTAAGAGTAGTCTATATGTATGGATTTTTATATCTCAAGTTGGAATAATTATTGGTGTAGTTTATTGTACTAGCCTTGTTATTGTAGAAAATTAAGGAAGAAAAGCCAAATACTGCTAAAAATAATTGCAATAGAGAATGACCAAAGCAGTTGGCTAAGACTCTCATAATTTATGATTTTGTTTCATTTTAATTGAAATAGGTAAATAGGTGCATTTTTGAAAAGGGTTTCAAGGTATATTTTCGAAGTGTCTAGTAAAATCCCCCAATGAATAATGTTATTATTTTTATTATATATAAGTGATTATCGGAAAATAAGTACATACTTGGAAGAATTATTGAATCAACATAATTATTTTGCAAGATTTATTAATCTGTTCATTTTTATTGGCTTTTACTTTTCCTCTTCTCCTAATTGTTTTTGAAATTCATTTCAATTATATAAATTTCAACACCATCTCCCATGTTTAGCTACAAGATATGACAACAATATTATCATATTATTGTGTTAACACTATATTTGAATATTTTCTCTGGCCTTATGCTTAGTGAATAGATCAACACATGGCAAGTTGAATAGCGGATCCAATGGAACATTGAGGTGTAATTATGGTTAAAATGCATCTATAAGGTAATATTGACCTATAAAGTTTTAACATTTTGGTGGTCTTGTCTCATGCCAAGACTCTAAATTCTTATTGGTTATAGTGAGCTTAGTGTCGAGAGTATTGGTAGAATTAATGACCTAAATGTTTATTTGAGGCCAACTTACCCTCGGAAATTTGGTATGATGGTAATGTTATTGGTAAAATTAATGACCTAAATGTTTATTTGAGGCCAAATTACTCTTTGAAATTTGGTATGATGGTAATGTTTATTTTACTATGGTTAAAATTCATTTTTCCTATCGTTGCAATGGTTAATAATGCTTTTTATTTGTTTTGAGTGTGTTTAATTTACTATTGGTAAAAAACATTTTTACTACTGTTTACTTACAATGGTTAGTAATGTTTTTATTTATTTAATTGGTGCAATATGGGTGTGTTTAATTTACTATGGTTAAAACACATTTTTTCTAATGTTGATTTGCAATATAAATCTTCTTCGTTACATTGTATAAATTTGGACTATGATGTTATTAATGTCTCTCAAACATTCCCGCATTTCTTTTCCATGTAATTAAAGTAATATGATATTTCAGAGGGTATGTTAGATAATGTAGGTAAATTAAGAGTTTGTTTAAATTTCATAAATTCAAGAGTACAAATGTATAATTATATAAAAATGTAATTCTTGGAGTATGAGAAGGGGTGAGATAGAGAGGAAATAATTTCAAGAAGAGTTTCTCCATTGTGTATTCAAATAAAATGTGTAACTAGCTGAAATTATTATTGTATGTTACTTTTTAATGGATTGATATGCGTCATTTCCTTCCAAATCTGCATATGTAGATGCTAATGTATATTTAATCTCTAGATTAAATATGAAATTAGATGTTTGTAGATATAATACTATGTTTTAAGCATTGAATTAATGTTTGCTAATATGGTCCAAGTTGTGTTACAATGGTGGAACTTGGTTGAATCAAGATAATCAATATACACATGCAATCTAAAGGTTAAAATCTTAAGAAGGTTAAATCCTATTGGAATTCCACCTTTATATTTCTTAAGTACACATAACATCAAGAGTCCAAATTGTGTTACAATGGTGGAACTTGGTTTGAATCAAACTAATCAATATACTTTTGCAATCTAAA
Source organism: Pinus tabuliformis (assembly GCA_031772625.1). NCBI lineage: Eukaryota > Viridiplantae > Streptophyta > Pinopsida > Pinales > Pinaceae > Pinus > Pinus tabuliformis. Next base: position 156,852,753 of record CM062815.1, read on the forward strand.
GGTTGAATTCTTAACAAGGTTAAATCCTATTGGAATTCCACCTTTATATTTCTTAACTTAAGTACACATAACATCAAGAGAATCAAGACATAGGGTTTTCAGTTAAGAGAAATTATTGCATGAACTATCCATATCTAGAGAAATTAACTTATTGTGGTTGGTATATATAATTTTTACTTGTCTATCAGATATATCAAATTAAAATAGATACTTTAAATAAATAGTGAAGGATATAGCTAGAGCCCACACCCTATTTTGATATAATATAACCTTTGTGTGTATATACTTGTGTTTTTCTTGAATCATTATGGCCTCACATTTCTATAGTTTCCAAGGAAAGGGATAACATGGAGTATTTGAATCGATATGTAGATTAAAGAGTGTAGGAGAAATATTTTGTTTGTTTTCAATTTATTGTCAGGAGAAGTCAATCCTATTTAGAGAACAATAGTCCATGAAAAGTTGATCGTTGGCCTATAGATGGAAGGGGTTTGATATCTTGTTTGTTTCCATAGCTCTGTGGATAGTTTAAAAAGCTCAAATCAATCTAGTGAAGTTCAAATTTGTTGTATTATAACCCAATAATCTAGGGCTATTTGTACAAAAGTTACAATGGGACTGTATGTATAGTGTTAATCGGGCTCCAAGATTAATGTGAAGTCCATACACATATAAAATGAATTGCAGAGCCAAGGCTAATAGCTCTTGATTTTAAACATTGGTTATAAGAATCATCATTGCATTCAACTTAGTGCTTATCAATTTTGTTTGGAATAAAACTTAAAATATTGTGATAGCATTGGTGAAAGGGTCATGGTTTATCCTTGAAGTATAACTTTTAGTTCACATGGTTACTCATAATAGTCCATGGGAGGATTTTGATGTAATGTTGTTGTTGACACCATTTGTATTGAATATTAAACATTATTGAAAGAACCATTGATATTACAAAAAAAGGGCGTATTTCAACATTTTTGTTCAACGTGAACTTTACATCTCTATTATATTGATGGTTGGTAAGGTGGGACCTTACAAGAGTGATTTGTTTATTGTTAATGGTAGAATGATGTAACTATTATTACTTGCAGGGTGGCTTGATTACTTTTATTCAAGCCATTACTATTGTAGTTATACCCCTTATTTATATTGTTGGGTCCCTATAATACTAGTGATTACCCCATTACTATTGTGGTTATACCCCTTATTTATATTGTTGTGCCCCTATTACCCCCATATTGTTATTTCTGTGCCCCATAGAATCCCTCTATTGTTATTTTTGTGGCTTTATATTATTATTGTTAGGTCAGCTGGATTATATTGTGACTCCTTAGACTCCTATATATAGAAAGGAGGTTTTGTCATTTGTATCATCCAAGAATTGTTCATTTATGTAATGTAAAAGAGGTTGCCCCCTCGAAGAGGCTGAATTCTAAGGCGTTGATCTATCTTTTCTATCTTTTCTTGAGCTGGTTTCATAACATTTGGTATCAGAGCTTTGGATTCTAGGGTTTTGCTGCTCCAAACAGGTCATCGTGGAATTTTCGCTATAACTTTTTTTTCTGTGACGTTTCAGAAGTCTAAAAAAAAACCCATTTGAGAAGAAATCGCGCTGAACCTTGGGTCCAAATTTTAGAGCTTTTAGCGCGATATTTGCGGAGATATGATCTGAGGAAGTTGGTCTTTTTGTAGACTCCTGAATTACATTCAAAACAGGTGACCTGGGGAAAATCGTCATAACTTTCTCTCTGGGGATCGGATTGAAATTTCGTAAGAAGGTACAGAAAGAGGACGGACTGTAGTTTCTTGTGTGTGTGTTTCAGATTCAAAGGTTGAAACAGTGACTCGTGGCACGTCGTACAAATTAGCTCTACTGAACCAGTCTAAAAGCAAGTCACTGTGGGAGATTTCACATAACTCTTCCTTGGAGAATCCAATTTGGCTCAGACTTGTGGCATTGGAAAGAGGACGCAGAAGGTTACTACAGGTAGCAATTTCAGAACTTGATGATCCGAAATTACAGAGATACATCAGATTCAATATCAGGCTTCTATAAAGTGAAAAAAGGTGTGTAGTTTTTTTTTAAATTTTTGTGTAAGCTTGGTTTAACGGAATTCAAAGGGCATAGTAAAGCATTATTATCAGTAAATGATGCCCCGAGGAAAGAAAATGCAAACACCTAGTAAGGAACCTGAAAGCTCTAGCATGACTCATGAAGAAGAGGAAGAAATGCTACATGATATATCAAAATTACAAGAACAAGTGCAACAAATGTCACGCTCACAAAAGCTAACAGAAGCTAAGATAAGTGGCGTGGAATCTAAGATAAAGGGAATGGAAGCTAAGATGGATGATTCGAAGATAGATTTGAAGACAGACATGGAAGAATTGAAGAAGTTGCTACAAGAAAGGGTCACTAATGGTGAAAAGGTAGTAAAGGAAACTCATGATGAGAACAAAAGAAATGTTAATCATGATTCCATAGACGCTAATGTTGGATCGAAGAATCACCATATTCCAAAAATCGATATGAGGAAGTTTGATGGCAAGGATCCCGCCACATGGATATTACAGATGGAGCAATTCTTCGATCTCAATAATGTGCAAAACGCACAAAAGGTACGTATGGCAACTGTATATTTGGAACCAAATCAGTTTGTATGGTATCAATGGCTTTGCTCTCGTAAACAATTTATCACTTGGGCAATTTTTACGGAAGAATTGATAGCACATTATGAAGATACAAAAAGCAACACTTTTTTTAGCCAATTGATAAGTCTCAAACAAAAGGGTTCAGTAATGGAGCACATTGAGGAGTTCCAAAAATTGAACATAAGGGTAAAAGATATTCCAGAGGAGCATAGGATTGATGTGTTCATAGGGTCTTTAAAGGATAATATCCAACATGATGTTCGCCTTTGGGAACCTGATTCATTAGAGAAGGCATTCAGGTTAGCAAGAAAAATGGAAAGCAAAATTATGGCAACCAGGAAGCATACCACTCACAACTATAAAGACGGAAGTGTTGTTGCCCCTAGTCTTCCACAACCTATAAGGTTGACACCACAACAATTGGAAGAAAAAAGAGCAAAAGGGCTTTGTTACAGTTGTGATAGCAAATACACTAAAGGTCATAAGTGTGCTGAGAAGAAATTATTCTACATAGATTGTGAAGAGGAAGAAGAAAAGGAGCAAGAAAGGTCAAAAGAAGAAGATATACTCCAGGAACAAAGCCTAGATGAAGAACAAATAAATCCGACCATATCTTGTAATGCATTGGCGGGAATTACCACTCCTCAAACCATCAAGATAGAAGGACAAATCAAGAAGAAAAAGGTAATAGTGTTGATTGATTCAGGAAGCACCCACAATTTTATTCATTGTAGGGTAGCAAAAGAATTGAATTGCTTCCTATATCCAGCACCAGAGTGTCAAGTGATGATTGCAAATGGAGGAACAATAAATTGCTCTGGAAAGTGCCATAATATCAAGCTATCCATGGGAGAATATGTATTGACTAGCCCAATGCTTTCCATTCCAATGGGAGGTGCTGATGTTGTACTAGGAGTCCAATGGCTACAATCCTTGGGTACAATAGCTTTTAATTTTCAAGAACTTTTCATCAAATTTTCTGTGGAAGGAAAGGAAGTTGAATTAAGGGGTATTGCAGGGAAACCAGGAAAGATAATCAGCTCTAATGGTATGACAAAGCTTCTAAAAAAGGAGCAAAGAGGTGTAATTGCACAATTATGTTCGCTAGATGTTTCCACATTGGAATCATCTATTTCTCCAGATCTCCAAAAAGTCCTGGACAATCATTCCAAGGTATTTGAGACTCCCAAGGGTCTCCCACCTATGCGTGATCATGATCATGCTATTCATCTGATTCCAGGAAGTGTTCCTCCAAACATCAGGCCGTACAGATATCCCTATGTCCAAAAAAGTGAAATTGAACGTATGGTTGCAGAAATGCTAGAGGCTGGTATAATTCAACCGAGTCAAAGTTCTTTCTCAGCTCCAGTAGTATTGGTGCACAAGAAGGATGGATCATGGCGCATGTGTCCAGATTATAGGGAGCTCAACAAGCTCACTATTAAAGATAAGTTCCCCATTCCTGTTATTGATGAATTACTGGATGAATTGCATGGATCAATTTACTTCACCAAGTTGGATCTTCGTTCGGGATATCATCAAATCAGAATGAAGATTGAAGACATTCCGAAAACGACATTTAGAACTCATGAGGGTCATTATGAATTTTTGGTCATGCCTTTTGGCCTTACCAATGCACCTTCAACATTTCAAGGTTTGATGAATTCAATTTTCAAACCATTCCTTAGAAAATTTGTGTTAGTATTTTTTGATGATATACTAATCTACTGCAAGTCTTGGAAGGATCATGTTGAACATGTTGACAGGGTGCTACAACTATTGGAGGAGAAACAATTATATGCAAAAAGACCCAAATGTTTCTTTGGAGTCCAGGAGGTGGAATATTTGGGTCATATTGTATCTCATGAAGGAGTTAAGGTAGACCCTAGCAAAATTAAAGCCATTAAGGAATGGAAAATCCCCACATCCATAAAGCATCTGCGAGGATTTCTTGGGTTGACAGGGTATTATCGCAAGTTTGTTAAGAATTATGGGAGAATAGCAGCACCTCTAACAACATTATTGAAGAAAGATTCATTTGCATGGACTCCGAAAGCAACAAAGGCCTTTGAACATCTTAAAGAGGCAATGTGCCAAGCACCGGTCTTAGCTACACCGGACTTCACAAAAACCTTTATTGTGGAATGTGATGCTTCAGGAAATGGAATTGGTGCTGTTCTAATGCAAGATGAAAGACCCATTGCTTTTGAAAGTCGTCCAATCAAGGGAAAGTTTTTAAGCAAAGCTATTTATGAGAAGGAAATGTTGGCAATACTCCATGCACTTAAGAAATGGCGACCCTACCTAATGGGAAGACACTTCAAGGTAAAAACGGATCATGATAGCCTTAAATACTTTTTAGAACAAAGATTATCCTCTGAAGAGCAACAAAAGTGGGTCACAAAGATGTTGGGTTATGACTTTGAAATCATCTACAAAAAAGGAAAGCAAAATGTGGTGGCAGATGCACTCTCAAGAAAGGATGAGGATGTGGAAGCATTGTTGTGTGCCATTTCTATTATCCAACCAGATTGGATAAACGAAGCAAGGGAGGAATGGAAGAATGACGAAGAAGTGTGGGCACTTATTCGAAAGCTACAACAAGATTCCAGTACTTCTGATACATTTAGCTGGAAAAATGATTCGTTATGGTACAAAGATCGCTTATACCTCTGTAAGAATTCCCAGCTAAAACAAAAGATTCTTATGGAATTGCACACTTCTCCCTTAGGAGGGCACTCAGGATTTTTAAAAACTTACCACAGGGTTAAGAAGGAATTTTTTTGGGATGGCCTTAAATCAGATATTCAAAAGTTTGTGGCGGAATGTTTGGTTTGCCAGCAAAATAAAGTTGAAACAATTAAGACACCGGGTCTTATCCATTCCAAGCCAACGTTGGGAGGAGGTTTCAATGGATTTTATCACAGGTTTACCCAAGTCTGAGGGAAAGAGTGTCATCATGGTGGTAGTTGACAGACTTACCAAGTATGCACACTTTTGTGCATTATCACATCCATTTAAAGCCAGTACAGTTTCTACTGCATTTATGGAAACAGTTCAAAAGCTACATGGAAACCCAAAGATTATTGTAAGTGACAGAGATCCCATTTTCACTGGAAATTTTTGGACAGAATTATTTTCTTGTCTTGGTACTCAGTTAGCTCATAGCTCATCTTATCATCCTCAATCTGATGGGCAAACTGAGATAGTAAACAAATGTTTGGAAGGATATCTTCGTTGCTTTGTATATGATAAACAAACACAATGGGTCAAATGGTTGCCTCTGGCTGAATGGTGGTATAACACTTCCTTCCATACAGAAACAAAAATGACCCCATTTATGGCACTTTATGGGTATCAACCACCATCCATCACATCATATTTAAGAGAAAATTCTAAGGTTCAGGCAGTGGAACATCACATCGAACATCAACAACAAGTCCTCCAACTCTTAAAGGATAACCTCGTGTTGGCACAAAATAGAATGAAACAACAGGCAGATCAACATGCAGTGAAAGAAGTTTTGATGTAGGTGATTGGGTATTCCTACGGCTACAACCATATAAGCAAATGTCCCTAAAGCAAGCTAAGAAGGATAATAAATTATCACCAAAGTATTATGGTCCGTACAAGGTGTTGCAAAAGATTGGTATTATGGCATACAAATTGGAGCTTCCTGCAGCTTCTCGATTGCACCCAGTTTTCCATGTTTCATGTTTAAAGAAGGTTATAGGTGACAAGCTCCCAATTCAAACAATATTGCCAGAACTTGACGAGGAAGGAAAAATTATATTGGAACCGGAAGCAGTCACAGAAACAAGAACTCGACAGCTACGAAATCAATCAATTTCAGAGTATCTTATCAAGTGGAAGAACTTATCTGCTGAAGATTCCACATGGGAGGATGAGAATTTTATGCAGAAGTATCCAGAACTACTCAAGTGTTGAGGACAACACTTTTTTAAAGGAGAGGGGCATGTTGGGTCCCTATAATACTAGTGATTACCCCATTACTATTGTAGTTATACCCCTTATTTATATTGTTGTGCCCCTATTACCCCCATATTATTATTTCTGTGCCCCATAGAACCCCTCTATTGTTATTTTTGTGGCTTTATATTATTATTGTTAGGTCGGTTGGATTATATTGTGACTCCTTAGACTCCTATATATAGAAAGGAGGTTTTGTCATTTGTATCATCCAAGAATTGTTCATTTATGTAATGTAAAGGAGGTTGCCCCCTCGAAGAGGCTGAATTCTAAGGCGTTGATCTATCTTTTCTATCTTTTCTTGAGCTGGTTTCATAACAGTAATGTTTTGTTAACACCATTTGTATTGAATATTAAACATTATTGAAAGAACCATTGATATTACAAAAAAAGGGCGTATTTCAACTTTTTTGTTCAACGCGACCTTTACATCTCTATTATATTGATGGTTGGTAAGGTGGGACCTTACAAGAGTGATTTGTTTATTGTTAATGGTAGAATGATGTAACTATTATTACTTGCAGGGTGGCTTGATTACTTTTATTCACATATTGGTTTACTCTGTACTTTCTACAGAGTTGTTCATTTTGTGTTTCTTGCAACGTGATTCAATTAATGATATTTACTTCCCATTACTTGTAGTGTGATTCAATTTGTGTTGCTTATTTAATTTTGCTACTTGTAGAGATTGGTTTGTTGCTAAGATTAAACTTTTTTTTGGGAGTTATGATTCTTGAAGATTCTTTTTTAGAATGAATGTCTATTTCATTTCCAACAAAAGTTTGTGATTGATTGAAGCTTTGGTTCTAATTTTAGGAGTAAGAATTGCATTGAGTTCTTATGTTTGATTATTTAAGTATGATTTAATCTACAAATTTGAGTGTTTTAGATACATGACCATTAAAACCACCAACATTAGAAATAGATCTCTTGTTTGCATATATTTTGCACATAGCCTTAAAATATCAGATGACCCCTGGATTGACATTTAAATGTGGAGCATTGTAGTTGCTTTAACAAATATGTGCAACGAAAATATCCAAACGGTATATTACATTGTACTGGAGTTTATCATTGGATTAATTCAAACCCCTTAGCCACAGATGAGTCCCCTTGAAGACAAAATTTCTCTGATACCAAATGTTGGCTTTAACCTTGTACAATTTATTATTGCAAGTATATTCTTAATAATATAGATATGATGCAATGGAACATACACACATTAACAGAGAGACTTTACCTTCGAACCCAAACTGAGAAAACAAGAAATATTTTCAATTATTCTTATATATATATATATATATATATATATATACATACACACATTAACAGAGAGACTTTACCTTCGAACCCAAACTGAGAAAACAAGAAATATTTTCAATTATTCTATATATATATATATATATATACACACACACACACACACACACACACACACACTATGACATCCATAAACATCAATCCATTTACCATGGATTAGAATACAACCATGGTTTCTTAATTGAAACTAAAAAACCATGGGATAAAATACCATGCACTACAAAATTGCTAAAAGTGAAAATCATGTGCCAAAAACTACAAAAAATATATGTGGGTCTCTATCCCCTTTCAAATCCCCTAAGAATCAAGGGCTTCACTACTGCCATACTCAGTGCAACATACAATGTTTGGGGGTAGTCATGCAAAGAATATAACAAATACACAACATTATGGCTTTTATGGCACATGATAGCAAGAGGTGTGCCCACATTTCTATTTGCAATCAAACATAATGTGTTACTAATGACTTAAAGTCTAGAATTTGTGGTTATATGCATATGCGTCTCTTGGTAATGTTAAATCAAATAGAATCAATCTCTCCTTCTTTTGCAGTAGAGACTAAATGTGGATTTCACATTTTGTTTAGTGAAAGAAACAAACAATGAATGCATTTTGAACTACTATTTGGACAAGAATAATAAAAGGAAAATGCATCTTTATCTTTTGATAAATTTTCTTTGAAAATGAAGGGGTTTGTTAAGAAAATAAACTTGTACACATTGATATCCATACCCTACTTATCTAATTTTTTAACAGTTTATAGGTTGCAGTTGATACTATCATACATTTTAAGGAGGGTTTTATTTTTTTCTAGATGCACCATTAAGCCTAGTTTTATTTGTTCTAGTTCTATTAAATCTTTGGTTTAGTTTGATTTGTTTAATTTTGAGAAATATTCAAATGTGTTGTAGTTAATGCAACAATGAATGATCAAGCGTTAGGTTATACATCTAAATAAATCAAGAATTTAAATAATTTTAAGAAAAGCAACTAGTAATCAAGTAATTAATCTCTCGACATTAAAACCATCAAGGGAAATAAATCAATATTGGCAACTATTATCCCTACTAATAAATTAATAAAATATGAATTATAATACAAAGTAAATCAAGAAAATTAACAAAATTAACATGCAACAATCAGTTTGTTCATGCAGTGTTAAACAATTAGTATAATTCAATAAATGTCATCATTACTTTCAATCTTCACTATTGAGTACTTCATTATCTCCAAAGTCATTAGGTACAAGTAGTGAATTCATTAATCCTTTTATCTCCTCTAGAGGCTCCCATTTATGGAATCATGGTGGTCTAATATCACTTTGTAAGGATACAAGTGGTTGTTCCCTAAATAACATTTTTTTAGGCTAAGATACTTTTGAATAACCCAACTACGATCTAAGAAAGTAATAAACACAACAAACAACTAAATAGTGAATACATGTCATTACTGAATAATGCATATAACAATTTCTCATTTAATCACCAAAAACCAAAAATTATTTACATAAGGGAAAATTCAAGGTCTAAAATGGGCCTCCCAAGGAAAATAATAGAACACTAATAAAAATAGTCAAACGATAGTTATGGATTTTCAACGGAAAAGAAAGAAAACTATTTTTTTTTTTTTTTAAGTCTTATTTTCAACCTATCTATTTATTAGTTTACTCAAATTTCAAGTGCAGGAACTCATTGGATATGGAACTAAATTCAACATCCAACAAGTACTCACTCTAGATGCTTTTGATAGGCCCATGGTGATATAAAGTAGAAATACACAAGGTTTATAAAAAGTATACATAGTATGGTGACATCACAGCTGGCTATCATCTCCTGGACGAGTTACTCTATAGACTAGATAAGTTATGTGTTCCTAAATATGAGAAACTACAACTGATTAAAGAGACTCACACCTACAAGGTTGCAGGGTACTTTGGTGTAGGGAAGCCAATGTCCAACTTGCAAAGGTATGTGTATTAGCCCAATATGTAAGAACATGTAGCTAGGTTCATAAGAGGATGCAAGCTTTGTCATGCCAACAAACCTAATAACACGAAACAAGGTTTGTATCATCCCTTACCTATACCCCCTTATCATTGGGAAAGTATTTCCATGGATTTTGTGGGAGGTTTACCAACATCCAAGAAGGAAAATGACTACTTGTTCGTGGTAGTTGACATGTTCAAAAAAATGTGTGTTCTAATGCCTTGTAAAAATCCCATCAGTGGGCAAGAAGCAACAAAATTGTTCTTTAGACAGGTTTGGGTGCACTTTAGGATACCAAGCATCATTTCAGGCATGAACACGATATTTTTCAATTCGTTTTAAACTACATTGTGGGAGAAGATGGACATGAAGTTGAAGAGGTCTACAACATTCCATCCACAGACAAATGGGTAGATAAAAGTAATTAACAAGATTTTGGTGTAGCTTTTGAGGGGTTACAATCAGAAGCACCCGATGATCTGGGATGAAATTATAGTATATATACAACACTATCATAATAGAGTAGTCCACACTTCTACTGGCAAGTCCCCATTTGAAACTTATTTTAGGCATATTTCACCTTCACCTTTGGATATTGCATATGGGCAACAATGAGTAACAAAGGATATTGTAGGGGATGACTTAAGGGAAGAAAAATTTTGTTGACAAGATCAAGAAAACCCATATATAGGTACGAGAGATACTTAGAAGTGACAAGAAAAATATAAGGCCAAATGTGATCAACACAAAATAGAAAGTCCTTCAAGGTGGGTGATAGAGTATAGTTACAATTGAACAATGAGTGGCTATAGAGTCCTAGAAATAAAACCAAGGCTCTACAATATGGTAACTAATAATATTAATGCCTATAGGCTTAGTACACCCCCCATAAATGCACATTTATTTAGTGGTAAATGTAGAGAATCTAAAACTCCATGATCCTTCCATGTTAGATCAAGAAGAGGAATAGGTCCTACCTTTTGTAGAGGATATAACACTAGATGTTAAAGAAGAGTTAATAGAAAATATATTTTTGCAGAAGAGGTCCAAAACTACAAGACAAGGGTAGCATGACCATTGGCAAATTGAGTTGAAAAGATAGCTTCCAGGTAAAGGCTAAATGATACACCCAGGAGAAGGTGGATGAAAATTTTTCTCACCTCGTTTATTAGAAGCTTTTGGAGACCAAAAGCCTCCCAAATGGGGAGGTGTGATCCAAATTGGATCATTATATTATTTTTCATCCATATTGATGATTTTAGAGTGGAAAAACTGGAGGAATCAACGTAGGAGGCCATTTTTATCGTGATCCCAATTTGGAAAATTTTGGGTCAAAAGCTTTAAGAGCCATTTTGAGGCCTTAAATCAATAATTTTTGTGGTCCTAACGTTACTATAGACCTAGATTCCATAATCTACATATCGATACCTTTCCAACGAAATAATAATTCCCTGAATCAAAGATCGTATGAGAAAGTTATGCCTCTCAAAGTTTGACCTATCGAAATTTACCATCAAAATTTTTGAAATGCCATATCAACCCCCATTATTCATGGAAAAGGGGCTAACCATGTGCTCATGATGAAGAAGACTCTAGAAGATTCAATACTGTAACTCGAGTTAAGAGTTAGAGTTAAAACTAACCACTAATATGCTATAAGGCTATGTTATAACCAGGCTAGTAGGAGGAAAAGGGTTTCCATACTATTCGAGTGCATTTTGTTCCATAGATGAGCAAAGTGGTTGAGTGGATAGGGAGAGAGAAACAAAGAGTATTTGTGCACTATAGCAACCCATAGGCCACAATCCCCACTTCTTCGTACTTGCATCCATTTTCCATTCAGAGAAAGAGAGCATAACAATCTCACCTTCTAGTTGGGTTTTCTCTCGAAAAGGTTTCCCATATTATATCTTGTGTTTATTTGTAGTTTCTAAGTTTTATTTTGTTGTTCTCTATTTTTTTCATAATTACAATTTGCATGCATACACAATAAATAATAATTAACAGATATAGAAATCTAAGGATTAAAAAACCTTATGTTGTAGATTTCAAATTTTAAGCTTAATTTGATTAGATCTATTGTGAAAAATTATTTAGTAAAATATCCACGACAATTTACAGATCATTAAATGTTTAAATGATTAAAGATAACAAGTAAATTGTAAGAAGGAATGTTGCTGGAAAATTCTATAACGAGACTTTGAGAAAAATTATGCACAAGAAAAAAAAAGTGCGAAACAATTAATAGAGTGTATTTGGCTGATTTGCACTCATTTCGTTAGTGGATTAATGATATACTGAGATTTCATATAGAACAACTTATCAAGTTGTGCCATTAGCATTGAAATAAGTTATTTCATAGCACACCAAGCATATAAAACTTTTTATAGATGATAGTGGTACTAATAGTTATAAGTTCTTTCAAAGGGGAAGGGGAAGAATACCTAGTCCAACTTGAATAAGGATGCGTCTATGATAAAAAAGATCAAGTGGTATTGAGTTGGTGATATGATGAGATGAATCAAACTCTGTGGTGAATAATGATAATTACTAAATGACAGATAAATTACTAGGGCTTAACCATTGCTTTGTGAAAATGGATTATGCATGGTAGAAAAATTTAAACAATCATAATATAGTGTTTATATGCCATTGAATATAGTAGTCCTAGAGTGGGTAAGAAAATATTGTACAGTGATATCAGAACCATGGTAATAGTCAAATATATATAATGATAAAAAAACAAATTTTGATGATAGTAGGCCAATAATAATTTAATGTTAAATTTTCACTAAATTTCCCTAGGCATGATTAGACATTAATCTATGGATGATGAGTCTTACTTGAAGTTTAATGATGTAATTAGATAAGGAAATATATGAAAGCTTGAGCATGATGATATGGTAAATATACATCTTGTAAATTACCAACTTCCTTGTTCTAAGAAGAAATTATTATCAAAATGTAATTGGTATCTTGGTGAGAACATGGCACTCATAATATTAATCATCATAGATGAATGTTAAATGATATTATTAATAGTTGATATTCATTATTTATATAGGCTAATAAATTCAATTTTGTTGATAAATTATCATAATACCGCATAATATTTTGTTGCTCTACATGTGATGTGTTAAGATTATTATCATATTTATGATGTTATGTTATTCTAATATGTTATCATGTGGTTCAATTTATTGTGAATGTAATGTTATGTATTTGATATAAATATGCTGATGTTTTAATATCATGATGATATTTTATGATGTGATGGCATGTGGGAAGTGCATGCAACTTTTATGATGAAATGTTAATGATGACATGTGTGAACATGTTGTGCCTTATTATTCAAGGTGTTGTGATAAAAGTGCAACATCATGATGACATGCAAGAGTTAACATGTTGATGTTTTTATGAGATGATGATGTTATGATTATAATTTATGCATTGATTGCATGTTGTGAAATGGTGATTGACAATTAATCCATTAGTGGGTCAATGTGTTAATTTGGCAGCTCAATGAAAAATTCCAACCATTGCATTAAATTCCTCTTTCCAAGAGGACCAAAATTGACTTTTAAAGCACTCAATTCGGATAAGGGAAAGTGGATTTTTGAAGTCAAGCCCACAAGTACAAAATTGTCAAGGTCGACCTTGGGTCAAATGGCACCTCTCAAGGACAAGATGGCACCCCTTAAGTTGCATATAAATACAAGTGAGCTCATGCCTCATTTGGACATCATCAACACAATCATTTCTTCTCTCTTATTCATTGATTGGCGTGTACAGGTTTGAAGCATCCTATTCTTCTTCACACGTGTGAGGGTTTGGAGGCATATTTGACTTCTCTCTTTTGCATCTTTGACTTTTGATGATTGGGAATTTGGTTTGGCTTGGTTTTCTTGGGTTTTGGATCTAATTAAGGAGGCCAAATTCAGTGAGCAAGGAAGGACGAAATTTTGAAGCATCTAGACCATCATTGACCAGCATTGGCTTTTCTATAGTTGAAGTTTGACCAATGTTGACCAAGGGTCAAAAGGAACCTTTTGAATTCGATTTTATTGAAGAAGGTTTGTCCCATCAGGATGCATTTTTGGGCACTAAGACCGAGGCATTTTGAGGAGTTTGACTGCTATTGACCAGATAACAAAGCTATACTTTTTCTCTCTCCATTGACCAAGTTTGACCAAACTTTTTGGAGATGGTTTGACTGATCCTTGACCAGCAAAAGAGGCTGCATTAATTGGGCTTTGAACAAATTAAATTGGAGCAAATTTGACCATGATTTGACTACTATTGAATTGACTAGTTAGGTTAGTCAACTATTGTTGACTTTTTTCAAATTCAATAGTTGACCAAATTTGACTCTTCCTCATCATTTTGACATTGGTATATTGATTTGACATAAGATTGATTGGATATTGGTTTTGGATATTGACTTGTCAAAGTTTGACTTTGACTCTTGTATGATGTACTCTTTCTGCCAAACATTTGAAGACAATATAATAGAAGAAGATTTGCAAAGGGTTTTCCCCCTAGTGGGGTTTTTCCCTGATCATTGACCAAATATTGTGTCTCTTGTCTCTTGTCTACATTTCATTGTGCATTTGTATAATTGTTTTATCTACTATTGCTCTATTGTCATTGGTTAATTGAACAAGAAATTGTAATTTGGATGCTATTAGAAATTGTTGAAGTAATAGTTGGACCATAAAACAATTCTTGATGAAAAATTAACATGGTATTAGAGCTGAGGTGAAGACAAGCCCAAGAGACATAGAGCAAGAGCATCCATCTTCTAAGCATCTGATAGAAAGGGGAAAATAGTTTGGTAAAAATGTCTACCTCTTATTTCAAAGACAATGAAAAGCTAGATGACTCATCTGGCTTTACAACATGGAAGACCAGGATCAATGTCACATTAGATGAATATGATGTCTTGGAGTACGTGGAAGGAAAAATTTCACCACCACTAGAAAATGCTCCTCAAGCTTCCAAATCCAAGTATAAGAAAGGTGAGATTAAAGCTAAGAAGATTATTATTAATTCTTTAAGAGATCATATACTTGTTTGTATTTCATCCTTGAAGCCTTCCAAAGAAATGTATGATAATATTGTGGGCATGTATGAAGTGAATAATTTTAGCCACATTATGGATTTAAAAAATCAACTCAAGGAGTCTATGTTGCATAAGGGAGAAACTGTGCAATCATTATTCATAAGAATCATCGAGATCAGGGACCAACTCCAAACTGCTCAAGAAATTATACCTGACAGGGAATTGGTGATGAGATCCCTTAGTTGTCGTCCTTCATCATGGGACATGTTCACTACTTCTATCAACAATAGGGAAAGGATCCCTTCTTTTGATGAACTACTAGCTCTATGCAATCAAGAGGAAAGATTAATGATATCTAGAGGGAGAATTCAAAGGCCAAATGAAGGAGAGTCCATTGCCTTCGTTGCTCAAGGGAAGAAGAAGAATTGTAGGTTTTAACCCCGTACAAAAATTACCTGCATATGAATTCTAAAAACATAAAATAAACAATGGCGAGAGCATAGATATACACAAAGATTTTCCCCTGGATCCCAAAACCGGGACTACCAGATTGATTTTCGTTATGTTCCTTTCAATGTTAAAATACATATATATACATGTCGAAGCATCCATAAACCCCAATCCATTAACCCTGGATTAGAACATAACCATAGTTCCTTTAACTGGATCTACAAAATACCATGGACAGAAAACCATCATGCCCAAAACCATGTGCGAAATCCACGCACAAAACCATATGTAGGTCTGCCCACCTAATATAGGGTCCAAAATGTTTTTTCCCGAGGTGCTGCCCTGGACCCCGTGTAGGGGGGCTACTGCCCCCTATCGGGGGGGAAGCCACCCCCCCACCCCCCATGACCCTTCTGTGCGTGGGTTAGTCGTGCAAAGAATATAACACACACCCAACAAGAATGTGATGAAAGGAAAGGGAAAGTCATCTACGTCAAGAAGGCCTCCTCAAGCCAATCGAAATTTCAAGGATTGAAGAAGGTGAGATAGAGATGTTGAATGCTGCAATTGTCATTGAAAGGGTGACTATGCTCAAGATTGTCCCGAAAAGAGAGATTCTCCAAGAATAAACTCTTCAAGGTCCTCCAACAATAATCATGGCTTCAACAACAATAGGTCAGATGAAAGGAGAGATGATAGAGGAGATGGGAGAAGGAATGATAGAAGAAGAAGAGACTCTCATGATGATTGTGAAGATAACTATCATCCACCAAAGAGGTCGAGAAATTCCAAGTATGAAAGTAATGCTACTAATCAATCTGAATATATTCTTATTTCCGCATTATCTAGTTCATCTCCTCTCGAAACTTGGGATAGTTGGTTGGTTGATAGTGGGGCCTCTCATCACTTCTCTGGACATAAGGAGGTTCTCTCTAATTTGGTAGAGAGGGAGTCCAATCTGAAGATTATTCTTGGAGACAACTCCACTCATCCCGTTAAGGGCTTTGGTTCTCTCAAATTTCATTTGGACTTTGGGGAATTTGTTTTCCTTCATGATGTGATGTATGTGCCGAGATTGAAGAAGAATTTGGTATCGATATCTGCTTTAGAGGATAAAGGAATGAGGGTTG
Source organism: Pinus tabuliformis (assembly GCA_031772625.1). Lineage (NCBI taxonomy): Eukaryota > Viridiplantae > Streptophyta > Pinopsida > Pinales > Pinaceae > Pinus > Pinus tabuliformis. The sequence goes on from CM062815.1 coordinate 156,869,339, forward strand.
CATTCATTAATGGAAAATTACCTACTTGGCCTGTTAGATCCTATATGCGAAATTCCTTCACATGGGATATAGGCTTAAAGGACTCTATAGAGTCGTTGGAAGACCTCTTCTAGATATGGTTCATGATACAAATCATCGAAGCGAGATGTGGCACCGAAAACTGTCTCATCTACATTATGATGCTCTTCCTAAATTGAAGAAGTTGGTCTACAGGATCCCCAATGTTGAAGCCCATCATGATGGTATATGTCCAGGGTGTGCTATTGGAAAGAAGGCAAGGGGACCATTTGGTGGCCATCTTTATTGCATCACCTTCATCGATGATTTATCAAGGAAGACATGGATATATTATTTGAAGCACAAAGATGAGGCCTTTGAAATGTTCAAGGAGTTCAAGGCTTTGGTTGAAAATCATACAAGGAAAAAAATAAAGATCTTCAGGTCCAAAAACGATGGGGAATATATCTCAAATGAATTTAGAGACTTTTGCAAGAAGGAAGGAATCAAGAAAGAGACTATTTTTCCCTACGATCCTGAACAAAATGGAGTGGCTGAGAGAAAGAACAGGCCCATTATGGAAACTTCCCAAGCCATGCTCCATGATCAAATGTTGCCTTAGTTCGTTTGGGGTGAAGCAACAAACACAATGGTATATGTTCAAAACAAGGTGCCTCATCAAGATTTGGACAATAAGACCCCCAAGGAAGTATTCAAAGGTGTCAAGCTCGATATTGGTCATCTCCAAATTTTTAGATGCCTCGTATATTTCCATGTGTCAAAGAATAAAAGAAACAAGCTGAAAGCCACTGGTAGAAAACTTTGTATGTTTGTTGGATATTGTGAAGATTCTAAAGCATTTAGAATATATATTCCTGGTCAAAGAAAGGTTGAAATTAGCAGGTATGTAACATTCAATGAAGATGCTTCCCTTGGAAAAGCAAGGGACCTTCCTCTGCCTCCTCCTTTTGAGAAGAAGAGTGATAATTATGGATATTCTAGAAGGTCCATTCATACCTGAATCAAAGAGATATATTGTTGATGATCCCATGGAGCCTATTGAACCCTTAGATCCTCCTCCATGGAATCCACTTGCTAGGAAGATACCACTATGGCTATGAGACACACTTCAAGATGCTGAGAAACATGCTATTACTCGTGGAACATTTAGAGAGAGCAAGAAGCCATGCAGGTACCAAGCATATGTTGTAGCTATGAGAAATATGATTCAAGTTGAGCCTCATACCTTTGAAGAAGCCAGGAAGGAACAAGTCTGGAAGGATGTTATGGCTGAAGAATATGAATCTATTATATGTTGTGCCAAGATTGAAGGGAAGGTCAATGGTGACCTCCAAATGGCTCTACAAGATCAAGCATGGGGCTGGTGAAAGTATCAAAAAGTACAAGGAAAGGTTTGTAGCCCGTGGATTCTCCCAAAAAGAGGGAGAAGATTACGATGATATATTTGCTCATGTGGCTTGATATACAACCATTCATTTGATAATAGCCCTTGCTGCAAGTCTGGGATGGAATCTTCATCAAATGGATGTGAAGTCACTGCTTTCTTACATGGTTTGCTTCAAGAAGACTTGTATATTGAACAACCTCTAGGATTTGAAGTTCATGTCAGGAAGATCCATGTATGCTGATTAAATAAATCTCTCTATGGATTGAAGCAAGCCCCTCATGCTTGGTATGCTCACATGACAGTTACTTTATGAAGATGGGATTTACAAGGAGCAGTGCTGATCCAAACTTGTACTTCAAAACAATCCAAGGTATGTCTCTCATTTTGGTATTATATGTTGATGATTATTCTTGACAGGTGCAGACCCTCTCATTCTAGAATTTAAGAAGGAGTTGGCTTCCGAATTTGAAATGAAAGATCTTGGTTTGATGCACTATTTCTTGGAACTTGAGGTTTGGAAAAGACCGAGTGGGATTTTCCTTTCACAAGGAAAATATGTTGTGAAACTACTAGAGAGATTTGGCATGGTTGAGTGCAAGTCCTTGCTTACACCTATGGAGATGAATTTCAAGAATATATGTGGAGAGGCTATTGGAATGGACCTTGCAAACCCTTCTGGGTATAGACAAATGGTTGGTGCTCTGATGTTCCTTGTGAACACTCGGCCTGGCATATGCTTTGCAGTTAACACTTTGAGCTAGTTTATGATTGAGCCTCACCATGTACATTGGGTCACTGCCAAGCATGTATTGAGATACCTACATGGGACTATTAACCTTGGAGTGAGATATGTCACTGGAGATGTTAGACTACATGGGTATACATATGCAGATTGGGCTGGTAGTGTTGTCCACAGGAAGAGAACTTCTGGATGTTGTTTTAGTTTTGGATTTGCCATGATATCGTGGATGAGCATGAAGCAGAAGTATGCAATACTTAGCACTGCTGAGGCCAAGTATATTGCAGCCAACCTGGCAAGTTGTGAAGTAGTTTGGTTGGGGAAGCTCTTTGGAGAGCTATTTGAGCAAGTCCTAGACACAACAATAATCTACTGCGACAACAAGAGTGGGATTCATTTGTCAGAGAATCCTATGTTCCATGACAAGTCCAAGCATATAAATATCATATATCATTACATCCGAGACATGGTGCAGAGAGGAGCCGTGAGACTCCTCCGCATTTCGACAGAGAGCAGATAACCGTTATCCTCACCAAGGCTTTGCCGAAAGGAAAGTTCTTGGTCTTCAGAGAGTAGCTTGGACTGGTTTAGATGACCCTTTCAAATTAGGGTCCTGGCTAATCAAGAACAATGAGTAGTGCTCTTCCCCCATGGTTGAGCTCCCAGGGTAAGGAATGGAGCTATAGGGATCCTGGGGATGAGAGACCTCTAACTAATAGGATGTTGAAATTGTTCAGATTCAGAGGGAGTCTAGTAGCACGATTTCCATATTTGTGCAGAGGCTAGCTTAGCAGATCAAACTGTTGGGTAGAGGGTTCGATTTTTCCAGTGCTTGTGGCATGAAAAATTTGCGGAGCCCAGGAGCACTTCCAACAGGCAGTAGTGAAGCCGAGAAGTAATTTCAGAGAAGTAGATCAATATTTTCATTGAATAGATTCCTTGCTTTGGCCCAGAAGGGTTTTGCAGCAACAAAATCAGTGTCAGGTGGGAAAGAAAGAACACACACCGATGGAAATTTCTCTTAGGGGGTTTTGAGATCCAATTTTTATAGTTGCATATTGCTCACATACTCTATAACAGGTCATTCCTCCTCTACTAAAAACTATCTTCACCTGTATGGATTCATTATTTAACAGATTTTCTCACTCCAACAGGGAGTGAAAATAGCAGATTAAATAATCAAGCAAAGAAAGAGGTATATTTTCGATTAGTTTCAGAGATGGCCATAGTTAGGCACAAAGATCAGGACAGGTTAGAGGGAGCCTCCAACTATATCAACTGAAAGGCTATGATGTCCTTCCTTCTAGATGAATATGACATGAAGATCTATGCAAAGAGTATGGTGGCAATACCAGATGACCCAGACTAGCTGAAGGAGTACAGGAGAGAAATGACGAAGGAGAAGCAATTGATCCTGGATGGAATCCGGGACCATATAGTCTCACATGTGGCAAAAAAAGGGACGACCAAGGAAATGTGGGATTCTCTCATTTGGCTATATCAAAACGCTTCTGAGTGGTGGAAGATGTTCCTACAAGAGAAGTTGAAAAGCATCAGGATGATGAAGGGTGAAGGCATAGACTCCTTCTTGACAAGGATTCAGGAGGTCCGAGATCAACTTGCAGTTGTTAGGTATGCACCTCAACCAATAGATTTTGTACGATTGGCACTGAACAATGTCTCACAAGAGTGGCAAATGTTTGTCCAAAGTATCTTGGGCAGAGACACATTTCCTATATGGGATAAGATGTGGTCATACCTATAATAGGAGGAGTTGAGGTGAGCTCTGTTAAAGAGAACCATTAACGGGAGCAACAACAAGGGTATGGAGTGTGAGAAGGAAGAGGAGAATGCAGCCCTAGCATTGAAGGGTCCCAACCAAAGATAGGGGGAAAAGAAGAAGAAAAAGGACCTATCTAAGGTCAAGTGCTTCAGGTGTGGCGAGCTTCACCATTATAGTATGCAACGTCCTATAAGAAAGAAGGACAAGTAGAAGAAGCAGGACTAGGCGACAACGTTTGTAAAGATAGATAAGTTGTCCTTCGGGTTGGAGGAAGATTTCATGATGTTTGTAGCTATACCTCCAGGAGAGAGGTGGGATGATATGGAGCTATAGTCCCATAGTTGCAGAGGATGGGCAGGATCCACTGAGGTGTCCTCATCATGGATCATTACCTTGCTACAAGGGCCCACAATATTTAGTAGTAGGATAGATCAGTTTCAGTGATGCAGTCATATTTCCCAAGTCACAGTTGCAGACTAGTGGCAGTCAGGGGTTGAGGAGCACAGTGTAGTGGTGGCAACAAAGCAGGAGGATCAGTAGCAGAGTTAGCAGCATCGCAGATTATTCAGTGGACAATGCAGGGGCTAATAGCAGTTAGAAGTCAGGAGATATATGAAATAGAGACATAATTGATTTATTATTTAGGATGCTTCTCAGTTGTAGTTGTTGCAGTTGTAGTAACAACAGATGAGAGGGAGTTGTAGAGTAGATGCAAAGTTGGTAGCAATATAATAGTGTCAACAACAACATAGATGCAACATCAAAGTTTTGCAATGGTTGGTGGGCATTGCTAGGCAATCACAATAGCCATACATCAACAACGTGACAGAGGGTGATACATAGACAATGTGTTGTAGCAGTAGTGGAACATTAGAACACCTTCCTTGCTAAGATGGAGTGTTATTTATTGTAGCATAAAGGTGTTTTACACTTGAAACTTTGTGGAGAGGCTAAAACATAGGAGTTCTCCAAAACCCAGAAATTGTTTTTGGAAATTCCACCTAGAAGTGTCTCAATTAGATCATTAGCCTATTTTTAAATATTTGTTAAGTCTAAACTTAGGAAAAATGTATTAATTGAGAAAGGTGTGAATTATCTAGAAGCTCACATGGATCGACTAAGAAATAATCTTAGCCATCGATTAAGGTTTAATCTTGGCTGTTGGAGGAAAAACACAAGATTATAAGAAGAATTCGATGGGTAGATGGACAACACACACAGAGAGTTTGATTTCCTTGGAGAGTTCAATTTTCCAGAGAGTGGCAGTAAATTACTAGAATAGTTCGAGCTTCAGAAGGCAAGCAGAGACAAAGGGGAAGGGGTAATGATCTAGAGGAATTTTTCTAGATCTAGAGAGGCAATAGTAAGTGACAGAAGTATTCCACGTAGAAGCTGTGCAAGGGTTGCATAGAAGCTTCAATAGAGGGGTTCAAATTACCTAGAGAGGAAGTTAATTCATCTTCCAGAGGCCAGGAAAGTCTTCAAGGGGCCCGAAGAGTCACTTTCAGTAGTAGAGACAAGAAGGACGACTTGATAAGAGGCTAAAGAAAGGCACATGTGCGAGAGGCAGTGCAAGGACTATGTAGAGGAACTGCGCAAGGGTTTGGATGACAAGATTTTCTAGAGGAGCCAGTGTTGGGATTGCTTGTGGAGTGAGAGAATTTTCTCTCTAATTACTTTATAAGATACTTGTTGATTGGAAAGATAGCTAGGAATCCATAGATTGTACTCAGAAATTCATTATTGCTTAATAATATAAAACCATCAGTTGTTGCACCGGTTTTCCCAATTTGGATTTTTTCAGGGACTTTAGTCCAAAAATAATTGTGTCAAATTTATTGTGTGTGTGCCAGTATTTTCTCAGTTTTTGTTGGACACCTAATTTGCTGAGGGTTATGGTGTGGAAGTTGAATAGTCAAAAGGAGTCTAAGAGACCTTGGAAGATGAATCTAAGAGTCACACAAATGTATTATAAATGTATATCTTGTGAATAATAAAGTATCTCATGATTATCTCTCCTATCTGCTGTCCACATTCCATGTGTGTTTAACATGGTATCAGAGCGGGCGAATTTTGGGCCTGCGCCAATTTGAACCACAATTTTTGTGGCCAGTTCTACCATTAGTCCTGCCTCCTTGGACTTTGACCCTGAGTGCTCTTCCAGCCCTTTGGCATGAGCGGACATTGACAATTTATGTGAGTAACGAATAAAATTTCTCTCACCAGGGTAAGTTACAATGGTTGATGCTACGGTATCTTGGTATTAATTTTATTAATGCTCCATGTCAAAAATGCACTCTAATTCTCCTGTCACATCATTAAAGTTGTAACGTTCTCTATATAGAGACACTCTACCTCCTCAACCGTTCCCACCATCCCTAATCAACCTGGTTTATGCATTTCCCTAGAACATTTGTCTCTCCTTATCTAATATTGGTGCGACCCTATTTGTCTAAGTTCTGACATCTGCTCGAAAATTTCTCTATGACCCCTTTGACCGTTGAAGAAACTGGGTTAATTGTATGAAAATTTTCTGGAGGTTACTCATGCATTTTGGCCATACTACATATTTTAGTTAATTTTCGATATTCAACCATTTCTGTGTCGATTCACCTGTGTGAAACCATAACAAATTCACTTGCCCAACCATTCTTCTATTACGTTCCTATCTAAGTGGTTGTTGCATAGCTCCTCCACTAATTTTTATCCTTGAGGTTACTACTGTGGGGATGCTTTTGGGTCAAAATTGAAGGCATTGCTAGACAATCACGTGGTTGGTTGCTACATTGAAAGGAGAGTTTGTTTGCTGCATTGAAGGGGTCGTTCTATCAAAGAGTTGTTTTTGTTGCACTAAAAGGGTTGTTCAATTTATGGTTGTTGATGCTTTGTTACACGGTGGTCATACACATATATTTAAGTTAAATACCTTGCGTTGAGTGCAACATGCAACCATTGTATTAACTTGCTCTACGTATACATTTTTCTCCAAGCCATTCATTTATGTTACAGTGCATTGGAATGAGAATGGAGCGTTGAATCTATGCGTTCTTTGATTCTGGTGTGTATTCTGCGATTTTATTTGAAGTCTTGAGAAATGCATTGATGTCATGCACTCACTGTTGAATGTTGGTGGATGTGTATTCAAATCCTATGGATAGCTTGTGCTAGTTTTAAATGTTGGGTACAAATATTATAAACTTCTATCTTGTTATCAACAGAGGTCGTTATTTGAAGACCGTGACTTAACTGTTGTGGTGAGTTTCATGTTGTGAATTCTATATAGTGATGTTCGTGTAGTGATGGCATATATCTTATTTGGTGCCTTGTTATATTAACTGCTGCGTATCGCACATTAAGCTCTCCATAAAGTGCATATGATTCATATATATGGTTCATATACATGTGTCGATTCATACATTGTTCAAGATGTGTTTGTTCAACATTAAAAGTTGATTCAAGTGCTACGTTGATTTATATGTGCCTCAATTTGATAATACGTGTTGAATTATATCTGCAATTTATTGAATGTGCGTTGCGCGTTGAAGTCGAGACATTTATATGTGGCACTGGCAGCAACAAACATCTATGTACAAGTTTACTAAATTTATTTTGTAGAGCAATGATAAGGTAGAGGAGCTTGATGTTGATGTGCTTTATATTTCTCACATTCAAGTGCACTAGGCTCAGAAGCAGCAGAGACAAACATACCATCCACATGGAGAATCAATCTTTTTATGTCATTAGAATGACACATTGAGTTGATATTGCTTCGAAAGGAAGGAGGCCGAAACTCAAATTGCTCCAAGAAAACCAATGAAAGCTCAAAAAATTTGAAGTGGTGCCTCATTTTGAGAAGTTCAAATTTGACCACAATGGTTGAGCTTGCATTGGTGTAAGAGGGTGGAATTTGAAGTGTTGGTTATGAGTTTTATTGTCAATATTATTTTTTTAAATCCTCCTTAGCAACAATTTCATTCGGAGTTACTCATGACATGTACAAGGCAGTGATATGTCCCTCTCACATCTTTGTTGAGTTAAATTATACAACTAAAAACTCCTTGCTGATGTCATTTTCTATTTTTGAGGCCAAAATTTTTACTTGCACTTATTGGTTGAGCTTAAAAAAATGGTTAGAATTACTAAGTTATTAGAGTTTCTAAATAATTTAATACACTCCATTGTTCATGACATAGTAGAAATTTGCAAAGACACTCTCTCTGACATCCAGACATCTTTGCAAAATGCACAAGAGAAAATAGAGTTTTTGTAGCTCGAATCATAGTTATAACGAGATGAGTTACAACAACATAAGAATCATTCTGAACTTGTTTTTGTTCAGAACAATCCTCTGTTTGAGTTCAAGAAAAACTCCCATCAGTTTCCAGAAAGTGGTCAAATCAATGATGTTGAGGTTGACTCCCATAATGTGCCCATTTCAGGAGCATATTTGCATGCAGGTGTAGAAATTCAGCGTACAATTCCCAAGACGATCACCAGACCTTGGAAAGAGCTTGTCAACAACAAACACAAAATAGGTCTTGGATATGGTAAGGATGTGTCTTTTCATATTCCAGATTACTCAAAGCCCATCAAATTTCAGTGCATGATTTCTTCATGACAACCCACCTTCACCTGTTCCAGATTTTTCTCTTCCACATTCGTAGCCAAAAGTTATCAAATGCCAACATTGTGACCGAGTTGGCCATGTGAAAGATCACTGTTTTCATCTTCATCCATGTGAGCATCGTGGTCAACACACTCATTCTTCAAATAGATGCTTAAAAAACAACCCTCTTACAAGAACAAAGTTTCACCTTGGATGGATCACTTCTTGGCAATGTACTTCAACAACCAAGAAGATATTCCAGTCATATGTTAGAATTTCTTCTAGAGTATTAAAAAGTCTTGCAATTGAGTTTTCTACATCATCTCACATTGTATCTAACAGGGGGGAATTGATGGTCATCTACAAGTTTCAAAGATAAATCAAGAGAGCCCAAGCCACAACCTGAACTTGTTGCCTAAGCCTACAACTAGAGAAAGCCATACCCAGATTCAGAGTTGTAGCCAGAGACACAAAAGCCCCTGAACATGCCTATGGTTGGTGGCCTTCCTTAAACCACCGTAAGTTGCAGACTTACCTTTTCTAGGTTGAAGGTCTCCCACTCCAAAGCATTAGGGACACTTCCTCTAGCAAAAGACTTCAACTTCTTTCCAGATTTGGAGGAGTTCTTGGAATCACACTAAGTGTTCCTTTGGTTAGTGGCCTTCCTTAAACCACCGCAGGTTGTAGACATCCGTTTTTACAGGTTGAACGTCTCCCCGTTCAAAGAATTAAGGAGCACTTCCTCTAGTAGAAGACTTCAACTTCTTGCCAGATATGGAAGAGTTCCGACCACTGCACTAAGCGTTTCAGTGTTGGTGGTCATCCTTAAACTATCATTGGTTAAGACCTCGAGTTCTCCCACCTTATGCCATCATCTCAGAGAGAACATTCAACAAATTGTTGTAATGAATTATTGTATTTTGTATTATAGCTCTCTTCTTGGACTCGTATATACCCTTCAGATTAAGGGGGGGAATCTTGGACACCTAATCCACTAAGGGTTATGGTGTGGAAGTTCAACAGTCAAAGGGAGTCCAAGAGACCTTGGAAGATGAATCCAAGAGTCACACGAATGTATATCTTGTGAATAATAAAGTATCTCACAATTATCTATCTTATTTGTTGTACACATTCCACGTGTTTAACAATTTCCAATTTATCTTTAGAAAAATTAATTGGGTGAAAATTGCAGTTGTGAATTATTCGTTGTTTGTGTGGGAAAATACATTGTTAATTAATTTATAGTTAGAAGAATAATTTCTAGTTGCTGCAACAGTTGAAAATTTCACAGCAGAGACAAGCAGGGATGAGCAAAGATGTACATGACATGATGACGAGATACGCATGATGATAACATGATTTAGTTGGAATTTCTCCCAAGCCGAGAGGGAGTGTTAATTTGGTAGCTTAGTGAAAAATTCCAACCATTGCCTTTTTGAAGTCAAACCCACAAGTACAAAATTGTCAAGGTTGAATAGGGTCAAGTTGTTGAAAAGTGTAACTAGGTTCGGTCTTCATAATGACATGTAACTGTGATTTTATGTCAGAGATGTAAAGAAGAAAAATAAATTTATTGTAATGCTTGCATCATGGGATTCATGAGCAAGAGATTTTATTTTTAGTTAAGGCTCCCATTGAGAGCCCTTCTAGATATTCTCATCTAGTCATAAGAGTCTAAAGAGTCATTGCCATGTAATGAAGACATGTTACACATTGTAAAGAGTCATGCTTGTCTTTGTAAGTAACACTCCAAGACCTTTTCACTAGCCCTCACTCAAGTCGGCTTATAATGTAAAGATAATTTGAGAGAGATCATGTCGACCTACTCTAGAGATCATGTTGGCCTAATGGACATGGAAAAAAAGGTATATATAGCAGTGTTCGACCTCATTTGGAGTATATCAAATCAGTGAAGGAAGTCTCTAACACAAGTGTGAAGATCATACTAGAAAGAGCCTCAAAATCGGCGAAGCAAGAAGGAAGGATAGTGAAGTTCGTTGTTGATTATTTTTGGCTAGTTTACCCTCACACGTACGAAGATAGCAGATCCAAAGTTGTCAAGAGGAGACTGAAGATTACAATCATACGTAAGTGTTCTTGTTTGGGTGAAAATATTCATTGAAGGAAGTCGAGTAAGATAGAGAAAGAGTCTCTCTCTTGAAGAGACTATTCAAGGAACAAATCTAATCTTCTGTTTCTGTCATCAAGAAGAAGGACTGTAGACCTAAAGGAAGAGGCGAAAATTATGAAGGAAGCCGAGAAGAAGAAGAGGAAAATAAATGTTCAAGAGGAGGCTAGTGACTTGGTCTTGGGAGGGCTCTAGCATCAAGAGTATTTGTCATGGTATTGGTATTCGTCAATTAAAGGTTCTATAAGAAGAATTTCATTTGGGTTTTCCTCTCAAAAAGTGAGAAGTTTTGGCCCTGGCTGACAAGCCTATATACTATGTCTCTTGTCTCTTTATTGTTCATGATTTGGTATTTGTCTTGATGAAAAGAACAAAATAGTAACTCAAGAGAAGAAGATCATAATCAAGAAGGAAAAAGACTATCACAAGCAATTATCATAAGTAGAGAAATCACCTATCTATTGATGCCCTAGATTTCTCAACACAAATGGCACATCTCAAGGACAAGATGACACCCCTCAAGTTGCATATAAATACAAGTGACCTAATGCCTCATTTGGAAATATCCAACACAATCATTTCTTCTCTTTCCTTCATTGATTGGTTTGTACAGGTTTGAGGCAACTTATTCTTCTTCACATGTGCAAGGGTTTGGAGGCATCTTTGACTTCTCTTTGGCATCTTTGACTATTGATGATTGGGCATTTGGTTTGGCTTGATTTTCTTGGGTTTTGGATTTGATTAAGGAGGTCGAATTCTACGAGGAAGGAAGGATGAAATTTTGAAGCAGCTAGGCCACCTTTGACCAATGTTGACTTTTCTGCTGTTGAAGTTTGACCAACTTTGACCAAGGGTTAAAAGGAACTTTTTGACTTTGATTTTCTTGGAGAAGGTCTATCCCATCAGGGCACATTTTTGGGCACTGAGACAAAGGAATTTTGAGGAGTTTTATTGTTGTTTGCTGCAAATTTGACCACAGAACAAAGTTATACTTTTTCTCTCTCCATTGACCAAGCTTGATCAAAGTTTTTGGATCTGTTTTGATTGATCCTTGACCAACAAAATAGGTTGCGTTGACTGGGCTTTGACTGAATTAAATTGGAGTAGATTTGACCATGCTTTGGCTATTGTTGACTTGACTGGTTAGGGAAATCAACTATTGTTTACTTTTTGTAGATTCAACAATTGATTAGATTTGACTCTTCCTCATCATTTTGACATTGGTATATTGATTTGACACAAGATTGATTGGATATTAGATATTGGTTTTGGATATTGGCTAGTCAAAGTTTGAATTTGACTCTTGGATGATGTACTCTTTCTGCTGAACATTTGAAGACAATCTAATAGAAGAATATTTGCAAAGGATTTTCCCCTTAGTGGGGCTTTCCCCTGGTCATTGACCAAATATTGTGTCTCTTGTCTCTTGGTTGACTTTCATTGTGCAATTGTATACTTGTTCTATCTACTATTGCTCTAATGTCATTGGTTAATTGAAGAAGAAATTATAGTTTGGATGCTATTGGAAGTTGTTGAAGTAATAGTGGAAGCATAAAACAATTCTTAATGAAAAATTAACACAACGAGGCTAGTTTATTTGAAAATATCATGTGAGTACACACTTATGAGGGAAAATATTTACAAGAAACACCTTATAGGCCAAGTACAACTCAATCAACTACTTATGCCAATGATTCTTATTCCTTGTATTGGAGTTGTGATGCCAAAGTCTAGAAGAAGGGAAATAGTTGTGTGTTAAGACTTTTTGATGTGTGGGGTTGTAATTGGTAGTAGTTGTGGAGGGATTTTAAGTTATCCGTTTGAGATGCCTAGGGTACATGAGAACCTTATTTGATGCTTTCCTTGGGATGGATAAGGTATCAAGCCTTGGGTCTTTAATAGATTGATAGGCTTTAAGCTTGGTTCCAAAAGTTGGGGAAGAAGATCTTAAAAATACTCATGCCTCCCCTGATGTTGTGACAAAACTTTCAATCCCTATTGTGGTCACTTGGGTGGCCTTTCTACTAGTTATAGTAGAGGGTGTTTTGTATAAGATATGAGAAAATAAATTATAGGTTACATAACTAAAGTTAACTTTGGAAATAAGTTCATTGAAGGGAGGGAGTATATAATAAATAATATAATAATAATAATAACTAACTAAATAAACAAACAAATATCAAAGTAGAAAAGAAAAAAATAATAAATAAAATACAATGATAATAATAAAAATAATACTTACCTAATAAAAGAGAAAAATAGTCAAGATAAAGAAAGAATTACATGATGACAAGTGGATCCTAGGGATTGAGTTCTTTATCACAGATGAATTGTACATAAGGAGAAGAAGAAGGAAATATAATCTCTTTTGTTTGGAAATTAAAGACAAAGCTAAATAGAGCTAGCATAGTAGTGGATTAAGGACTCAAGGGTGACCTACTACTTAGAGAACTAGAGTACCTATTGACAATGATGGAAATCTGTTACCAAAGGGGCTCTCCTCAGTATGAAGTCCTATCTAGACCTCACATTGTTTTTAGTAGGAGCCCCATCCAGATCATAAGCCCGACCACCATTATTCTTAGGGATTTTCCTTGGTTGCAATTATCAACATAAGATATTATGCAAACGATCTTTGAAACAAATAAGTAAGTTGACACTATGAGACATACAATTGCAATGTATATTATAAGGTACTTTCATGGAAGGGAAAAAGAGAGAGTGTGACTCTAGAAGAAAAGTAATAGTACTATCCTTAAAGAGACACACAAGAGCATGGAAAAAATCATTGATTAACCTGAAAAATAGTTCACAAGATAACAACGATCATAAAATCAAGTAACAATGCACATTCAACAAGATGCATATCAAGGCCAATGAAATAGTTCATTTTCATTAGTATGTGTGAACATAAACATACATTACAAACAATGAAAGAAGAGTCTTACAATCATTCATGACATATGCATGAAAGTGCACTGACTCTGAGAGCTTCATATATTAAGTGAAAGTTCCAAGATACTTGATTACAGCGATGCAACACTAGCCCCAATAGTGGAACATTAAGTCACCACTTGCTCCTCTAAAGAATGATCTTCTCTCCTAAGCCAAGCTAGAGAAGCCAAGGGAAAGTCCCTAATCCTCTCTCTTGAGCTATGAGGGTGTATTTATAACAAATGATCTTCTCTCCTATGCCAAGCTAGAGAATCCAATGCGAAAGGTCCCTAATCCTCTCTCTTGAGCTATGAGGGTGTATTTATAACAAATGAGGTGCCTCTTGACCTCCCTCATGACTCTTGAGCTTCTAATATGACTTTTTGAATTCTTATGTGAACTTTGAGCTTCTATGCAACTCTATAACTTTCTAGTGACTTTTCACATTCCACGTGGGACCCTCGGGCTTCTACACATTTTACATTTTCTCATTTTTTAGAATTTACATAATTACATGATAATTTTCCACTTTTCTATGTTGTTACAATCACTTTAGCCCAATTCTTAATTTCAATTAGCAATCAAATAAATATTCCAGTAATAAATATCAATTGTAGATAGAATGATAAATGCAATGTGTTAGCGCTTGAAATTTCACCTCAGGCTGAAAAAGGTAAACTCCAAGGCAACATCAAACCACTTAGCCTCGTAGCTAGCCCTACGGGGCAGGAGAGGGCTCTCTCCGGTCTATCGCGATAAAGATCTTCAAAGGGCGAGATAACCAATAAGGAAACACTGATTTTAGGCTAGTAAACTGATAAAAGGTTTGAAGTAGGAAGTTTTAAGATTTTGGTGGAAAGTTGGGGAAGGGCAAATTTTGGTGCGGGGATTGGACACAGTTTCTGCAGGGGGTTCTTTGGGGCGAGGTAGGAGACAGTATTGATGCCTTTGATCGAGATGGATGGAAAAGAATGACCGGTGAGGAGTTAAGGAGAGCAAGCAATAACCTTGAATTCCCTTTAAACAGTTGAAAACATTGATATTAAGCAAACTTAAAAGCAAAGCATGACAGTCATGAATTCTACTTTAACACTTCATTTGCCTAATTTGCAGAAGGAAAAGTAAGGAAATGATTCACATAACACACTTACAAGTACAAAGAAAAACACACCATCAATACATGTGACCACAAGAATCCCAAAAAGGACTGCAAAACCTTGGTCTTCCTTTGCCAAAAATTGCAGAGATACAGTGAGTAATACAATAAGAGCTTCTCCCTCAAGAGTCCAACCATGAAAATGAGCAAGAGAGTACATAATATAGATCATATAACATCTTTCCCTGCCTCTAGGGGTCGAGCTCACTATCCTAGGAGCTGTTTCAACCAATTCTAAACTAAGCACTGAAAACTAGGCAGTCAAAACAACTTGCCTCTATAAACTAGGAAACCAATTCATTCATTTAATTTTCACCTATCTCATGAATGAATCTTCCAGAAGAGATACATAAGTGTAAAAGTGTCATAAATTTACATCATTTACAACAAGAAGGATAAAAATCAACTCCAAAAAGTCAAACACAGTCAAAACTGCGTTTTGCTGAGCTGTAGGCTGAAATCCTGAGCAATTTGCCTGACGGGTCGCGCGCCAAATCCTGACGGGTCGCGCGCCTTTGAGAGCACTTTTGGGGCACTTTCAGGTGTCCAAATGAGACAAGAGTAGGCTTGTTGGAAAGGTCTGTGAGTCTACTTTCCAACCCAACTGGAATTTCTGAATTTGGTTGTCATTTGTCCCTCCAAAATTGCAATCTCCCAAGACTACTTTCTGTGTGTCAAAAATGTGGCAAAAAGTCATTTTTTGCTTGTTTTTTTACTTTCAGGAGGCCCAAAACTTCATAAAATCTCTTGGCAATGGGTGAGCATGTGTAACGTTTCATGCCAAATCCAGAAATCCTAAGTTTTTTGAAAATAGAGTTGCCAAGTGAAAGGGTCGCGCGGGGGGTGAGACCCGTCAAACGGAAAAACCTGTTTTTTTGCCTTAAAAACCAAAAATCACCCAAAATGCTCAAAATTTCTTGGAATTTGTGCTGGGGCTGAGCTATTTTGTGCCATGCTCCTTCAAGGAAGCCTCGGCCAAGATGTGGAGGGGATCGGGCCTTTTTCTCCGTTTTTGTGCTTTGACCAACCGCCTTTGGAGCACTTTCATCTTCACCTTGCACACGTGCATCCGTGCCCAATAGTGGTTTTTCATGTTCTGGAGCAGGCTCAACTTCTGGTGTTGACTCACAGTCATCACTTTGCTCATAGTCGGTTTCGGTTTCTGACATGGTTTCAGGGGCAAAGTGGCTGAAATGCACTGCTGGTTCTGCTTTGAAATCTGATGTTTTAATTGTTTTGAAATGCTGTTTCAAGGGGACAAGTAGCACAAGGGAAATGTTAGGGAAGGGAGACTTGGAAGGGAAATTGGGAAAAATATATGAAACAGGGAGTTTAGGGAAAGGATTATTGCATATACATTATTTTCCAAATTTATTTACAATAATGATATGGGAGGAAGGGCTAGGGTTTAATTTTTCTTTTGATTTCTTGGGAAGAAGGGTAGGGTTTAGGGCTCTTCACATATTTGGAAGGGGAATTTACATAGAATGATAAGGAATATGAAATGGGAGATGGAAAAAAAAAATGAGAACAATGGGATACCTCAAAACAGCATATAAAACCCTAGCAATTTGACAACTTCAAACCAAAAGCACAATGGAGACTTTCACTTGCTAATGGAGACTTTTACAAATACAATCATGACCTTCTTGAACTGTAGCAAGCAATAATTTTTTATGATGGAGGGCCTACCTTGCAAAATTTGGCAATTTGTGGTTCCTTGGCAAGTTTGCTGGCGGTTTTGGCAGAGAGAGTGTTGATGGGTCGCGCGCCTCACCCAACGGGTCGCGCGCCTTCAACGGGTCGCGCGCGTTATAACTTAACACTGGCACAGGGCGCCTGACGGGTCGCGTGCCTCCAACGGGTCGCGCGCCAGTCTCGACGGGTCGCGCGCCTTCCCAACTCACACAATTCGCTCAAACTCTCTTGGAAACAATTGCTCTATCACTTGAATGCGCAATGAGGCTTGATGGAGGGAGATTAGGGCTTTTATAGCCTTGTTTGAATTAATTTCATATCATAACCCACTTTATAATGTTTTTCCATGACACTTTATAAACTTGACTTTTTGGTTTCCTTTTGTCCTGAAACTGATTGATTTGATGCTTTTCTTTGATAATTTTTGCAGGGATAGCATCTGAGGGATCTTGACAAGGGAGCCAGGGTTACATGTTGTCCTTTGAATCATTTTGAATTTTTACAATTTTTACAAAATTTTGAGAAATGACCTTGGCTTTAAAAACAAGGTTTTTAAATCCAAGGTGAAAATTAGCTGCACAAGATAGAATCTTTCGAAGAAACACTTTGAAAATCATCCCTCTGGCTTGCTGGGCACTTATTGACCTTCAGAGACATGACCTTGAAGAAAAATTTGACCTAAACCCTAGACCTAGAAATTTTGACCTCAAGACAAGACAAGTAACCTTGAAAAAGTTTAATGACTGAAACAACTTGATCCAGCAGTGCCAAGAGGGGAATAAAGACACCATCTCCTCCATCAGGGTTATGGCATGCCTAACGGAATGCAAAGAATGACACTGATGAGACACCTATTTATGCGAATGCAAAGAGCTTTGATCGCTGATGGAGGGCTACTAGACCGACTCTAACACAATGTACCGTGGAAGACAATCAAGAGAAATAACAAGAGACACCAAGATTGGTCAAAGATTAGGGAAAATACCCACAAGGGGGAAAATCCTATCAAAATTTTCTTCTTATTAGATTGTTATAAAATGTTCAACACAAAGAGTACAATGTTCCAACTCATCAATCAAGAGTCAAAGTCAATCCTTTGACTATCCAATGAAACTAACCGACAATATCCAAGAGACGAGCCCAATAGACAAATATGATCAAAGTCAAAGTCTCCAAAATTGATCCAAGTTTGGTCAACAGCCAGCAAAGTTTTAGGTCACAACTACAGGTACTTAGTGATAGGAAGTGCGACTGTAGCCCTCCAACCGTAGGGAACACACTATCGACCTAGAGGTTATAACAAAATTTTCCTTGGTCAAACCCTACGACTCTAGCTTAATTTCTTCTCTTCCCACGTGTGAGTTCAAACCCTACAATTTTAGACATGCACGAACCAATCCAAAGAAGAGAGAGATAAAACCTCCAAGAGAAGAAGAATGAATGTGTGAGTGATGTGTCCAAATGAGGTTGACTTGTATTGTATTTATAGGCTTCCAAAGGGTGCCTAAATTTTCTTTAAAGTGGACCTGTACTTTTGTGCACATGCAAGTTTTATCCTTAAAAATACATTTTTCCTTAACCAAATTACATTATTCCAAGGGCTAGGAGGGGTCTTTCTTAATGAGGAAGACTCTCCAAAGGAGGGAATTTGTCTCCGAGCTATCAAATTAACACTCCCTCTCAGCTAGGGAGAAATTACCGACTGCAACATATGCCCATCTCAAATATCTCGTCATCATCAAGTCAAATATTGTCACTTCTCATCTTTGTTGAACACTCTCGAATCTAAATGAAGAATCATTTGATATCATAGGGGAGCTAAAGCTACCACCCTCTATCAATAGGAAATATCTACTTATTGCAAGGGCAAGGATCACACTCTGTCCTATTTCCCTAGGACAATAGGCGAGATCTACTTGTTAGCTCTACTACATACTTCAGCATTTGGAGGACCAAATATCAGCTCGGCCATGAGTTTATGCAGAAAAGGCAGATCGCAACAGTCTTTTCCTCCCTTCTCCTTCATTTTCCTTATACTCCATAGCCCCGCCATCTCTGTTTTTCCTCCTAAAACCTCTCCATTCCCCGTTTAAACCCTCTGAAACCCAACAAAGCCCCTGTTTAGCCC
The DNA here is from genome assembly GCA_031772625.1 of Pinus tabuliformis. NCBI lineage: Eukaryota > Viridiplantae > Streptophyta > Pinopsida > Pinales > Pinaceae > Pinus > Pinus tabuliformis. The sequence goes on from CM062815.1 coordinate 156,887,916, forward strand.
CCAGTCCTTAATCGCGAAGCGCAAAGTCTAAACCCATAAGACCATGATCATGTGCCCTCGCGCCTCTGTAACCCATCATCACTCGTCATCGCAACCGTTGATTTTCTGCGCCCCGATCTGACGGTCCCGCGCCACACATAACTCGCCCATTCGTTCCCCGTCGTCCGATCATCCCCGCTGCGATCGAACAATAGTCGCTCCTCCCGATCCTGCGAACTGCCTGCGCATTAACCCGCGGGGAACGCGGTTTTCGTCACGTCCCATACACCACGCGTCACCCGATGGATGTGATCGCTGGCCTTTGTACGTTTACCACTCGCCTCCTATAAGCAGTGTGGGCAATACCGCTTACTGCTTGTCCATCGTCCCCACTCGTTAACCTTCGTGCATATCCTCCGCCCGATGACCATTGGATCTACCTGCCCAAGATCTAATGGCTCATGATTGTCCACCCTCACTTTCTCTCGATGCCTCCCACTGAGAGATCCCCGCCATTCATTCGTTTAATCCAACGACCAATATTGCTCCGCCATTCGACCACTCCACCCATTGTACAATCCACGTACTGTAACCATTCTATGCTCCCGAAAGGACGAAGGTAGTCAATTTCTGGTGCCAGGTGCATTTCCTCCTCAATAACTTCGCTCCACGAACAATATGGCTGAGGGGAAGAGGACGTGCTTCGAGCAGATCAGCGTAATTATCAGTTATGGAGCTTCTTTCAGACAACACTCCATCTGCTCAAGAAAGATAACAGAGGCCCGAAGACCCATTCTATCACATAAACAAAGGTCGGGAAATAACTTCCGGGAGACAGAGGCCGAGAAGCAATCATGGGCATCGACAGCACAGCTCAGCAAACCAACATAATCAATTATGGAGCATATCTGGCACGAGAGAGCTCCCTACCAACACAGCCTAAAATATTTGAATATGGTTAGTCTTCTCTTAGAAGAAGAAACCACCAAGCCATGCTTGCCGATAGAGGGAATCAAACAGTTAGGGAACGGATCAGGAAGATTAAGACTCTGAGCCTTCTAGAGAGCTCAGGAGCATTGTAAACAGGCTATAAATAGTTGTTAGTAAGATGTAATAGAGGTTCAACTTCTGGAGACTCATGAGACTTTGCTACTCAAGCTTCTCATCTTCATTCATTAGTAATACAAGCTTCTTTTGTTGTTATGCGTTCAATGTCCATTTTCTCTTATGTTCTAAGCTTGCACTTGAACAGGTTGTTCATGTTTCTTTTGTGTTTAAGGCCAGATAACTGTCATCTTATCTCTGCTTTGATATAGTAGATTTGCAAGCTTCTTTGTTGCATATAGCTAGCCATTCATATGTGTTCATGTATGCAATCTGTTGGTATGGTCAGTATTCTCCATCTATCCATTAAATCTACAAACTATTGAGCATTTGCAGTCTAAATCCTTGTGTTATTGGGGGTGTTCATGCATGTCTTGAGTAAAAACATAGTTGAAATGGTTATCTGGCTTGATCCAAACCATCATTTATTCCAATAGTTCATAGAACAATATTGAAGATTATATGTTACCAAGCATCTCCAATCTACAACCTAGGAGAGTTTCTTGGAGTGCTAACATTAATTGGCGCCGTTGCCGGGGAGAGGAAACTGAAGCTCAGCTTCACTGGGAAACGACACAGACCCAACTTTGATGATAGACAAATTCTGGGCACATTTTTGGTTGTAATAATCTATCTGGCAACTCTACTGGAGTCCGAACCTCTTGGTGACTCCACTCCATAATTCTGGCTCAGTTTGTGAGGCATACTCGGAGAAATCCTTAGAAATCGCGAGCTGACCCAGTACCTGACCCGGAAAAGACCATCAAGGAGAAGAAAGTATTGCGGAAAGGAGCATTGGGTTCAGGTAAACATAAACAATATTCTATATCTCTTCAAGAAGGTCTTGCAATAGAACAAATACATGTTGAGAGTACAGATTCTAATGCTAGCAGTGAAGAAAAGCTCTCAGAAATTCATAAATCTCCTTATTCTTTAGTTTCTCCTTTTGTTGTTAGCCCAAAGGGAACCTCACCTCCTATTCACCATACGCCTTTGGTCTCGTCAATCACTCCCCCGCCTTCTGTCATTCAGATTTCTAGTACTCTTTTATTCACCACATTTATGGCAGGTCCGCAAGCACCCACCAAAATGGAAAGAATCATAGCCGCTAGGTATGGACCTCTGATACTGCCCACTCCTTTGAATGCTATGCCCACTGGAGAATATCAGAAGTATATGCCTAAGTTCACTGGGACTGAAGGTGTCACCGCTGAAGAACACCTTGAGTCATTTTATAGCTATGCTGATAATCTAGATATTAGTGAAGATGATGTGTGGATGAGAGTCTTTGTCAAAAGCCTAGATGGGGAGGCTAGGAAATGGTTCAGAGAACAAGCCCCAAGATCTATAGCGAATATCGAAGCTTTATATGATGCATTCCTAAAGCATTGGGGGGATAAGAAGGATCTCCTCTATTACCACACTGAGTTTGGGAACTTAAAGATAGAAAATGGTGAACTGTTATCCGATTTTAATAAAATATTTAATCGCATGTACAACAAGATACCAGCTGAAGTGAAGCCCACTACTACCTCTGCTAAACTCACCTATGCTAATGCTTTTGATTCTGACTTCTGCTTACTGTTGAGAGAGAGGCAGTATGCTACTTTGGCTGACATGTAGGATGCAACCTTGGAAGTAGAATCAAACATCATGGCTGCAGAAAAACTCAAGGGAAATGCTGATAGAAGAAGACAGAGGGGCGAGTCTTCATCCTCCTCTGATCCCAAGATAGATAAAATGACCAAAATGATCAAGTCATTAGCCTCGTAAATTTCCAAATTAAAGTTTGAGTAGCACCCTGGGAAAGGGAGAGCTCCCAATACCTTTCCTCCTAGAAATCCAAATCCATATAGAAGAGCTAATGAACAGTTGCAGATATTGCAAAGAAGCAAAGATGCCAATGAAGACCAAAGGGTCAAGACCCCTTTCCAGAATGTAATCATGGAGGAAGATCAGTTTGAAGAAGATGATGAGATCCATTGGCTTGAAGACAAAGGCAATGCTTCCTTTTTGACCGTAGCTGCCTATGAAAGTCATTATGCAACGACCAGACTAACCAAGAATGGGGTGGTGAAGTTGTTCTGCAGACTGGTGAACAACAAAGATATAATTTGAGGTCAAAGGAAAACAATGTCAAGGAGAATCCTGCTCAAAGAGCTGCTGTCCCAACAGAGCCACAAAACACCAGACAAAAAAGGCCAGCAACTGATCAAGTCATCCTCAAAGCACCAGCTCAAGAGGTAAGAAGTTCTGACAAGTCCCCTTCCCCTTTCAGTTTTGAAGCAGAAGTCCAGAAGTTAAAAATATCTGTACCTCTGTTAGAACTTGTAAAAAGTGAAGAGTTTAGAAAGCCTATCCTTAAAGCCCTTGAGCTGAAAGCCACACAAACCTCCACTGAATATGTCAATTTGCAAGATGATAAACCCGCAGTTGTGCTTAGCCCAATGACTGAACATGCTGATGATAATTCTCCATCATTTTATGTCTCCTTGACCATTCACGATAAAATCCTTCACAATTGCCTACTAAACACCGAGGCTAGCCACGATCTGATGCCTAACGCAGTCATGGAAGAGTTAGGCCTTGATGTCACCAGACCATATCATGATCTATTCTCCTTTGATTCAAGAAAGGTGAAATGTCTGGGACTGATTAAAGAATTAGCCTTTACCCTAACTCAGCTTCCCATGAAGAGTATGGTTATGGACATTGTGGTAGCAAATCTCCCTCACAAATTTGGCATGTTGTTGTCAAGAGGATGGATTAAAAGACTAGGTGGGACATTACAGAATGATCTATCTTATGCCACTATCCCAGTTTTTGGAGGAGAAAGTAGGAGATTGTATAGAGAAGCACAGCTGGCATATATCATCAGTGATGAGAAAAATCCTTCCAATCATCCTATATATGTTGTGGACACTGATTTTGGAGCATGTATACTCCAAATAGAAGAATCTTAGAAGGCCTCGACCCAGATCAAGAAACCAGCAAATCAGGCCAAGGAAGAGCAAGGAAGTCAGGTTTGGGAGATGTTCTTTGATGGAGCATGTTCTAGGGAGACTGCAGGAGCAGGGGTGGTGCTGGTATCTCCAAAACAAGAAAGCACACAACTGTCTTTTAAGCTGGCTTTTCAAGTCACTAATAACATAGCAGAATATGAGGCTCTGATATTGGGCCTTAACGCAGCTAAAGACAGAGGAATCAGAAGCATAAAAGTGTTTGGGGATGCTGATCTGATCATTCAACAGGTAAACAAAATGTTTCAAGTAAAGCACCCAAGGCTGAAAGCATACAGAGATGAGGTATGGAGACTCAAAGATTCCTTTGATAATTTATGTATTTCATATATCCCTAGAGCCAAAAATCAGCTTGCTGATTCCCTTGCTGTGTCTGCTAGCATGTTCATACCTCCCATGCCTCCCAGACTAGTTTATGAAGTTCAAATGAAATATAGACCATCCTTGCCTGATAATGTCCAGCATTGGAAAGTTTTTGAAGATGATGATGAAGTGAATAGGTTCCTGCAAGTCATTGATGAATTTTCTGAAATGCGAATTGACCAAGAGAATGAAGCCTTGGAAGAAAGCCCCCAATCCCAGCTTAGAAATAAAATTGGTAAAGATAGCATTGTCCAACTTCCCAACAATCATATACCTAAGGGTCTAATTCCTCTAGAAAGATTTTTTGATCAGAATGATGTGCCTTATAAGGCTGCACAAAAAGAATACCAATCTGCAGTCTGTAAGTATGATATAGGGAGTCCAGGTCAGCCAAGATATATAAATCTGTCCACTCATCTGTCTGCTGACCAAAGTTCTGAATACTGCAATTTAATGAAGCAATTTGCTGATGTCTTTGCCTGGGAATATAGTGACCTGAAAACTTATGACAGGAAGATCATCCAACACAAAATCCCTTTAGAGAAAGACACCATCCCTTTCAAGCAGAAGCTGAGACCAATAAATCCTTTACTCCTTCCACTCATTGAAAAAGACATTAAAAAGTTATTGGCTGCCAAAATCATAGTCCCTCTCAGATATTCAAAATGGGTAGCCAACTTGGTAGTGGTAAGGAAGAAAAGTGAAGAAATCAGAATTCGTGTTGATTTCAGAAACTTAAACAAATGCTCTAAGAAAGACATTATCCCCTACCCAAGATGGAGCATTTGTTGCAGAAAGTCTCAGGAGCCAAAGTGATGTCTTTCTTGGATGGATTTTCTAGGTATAATCAGGTTGTTGTGCATCCAGATGATCAAGAGAAGACTGCATTCACCACTCCTTGGGGCACTTTTATGTATTCCAAGATGCCTTTTGGGTTGATGAATGCTGGAGCCACCTTTCAGAGAGCTATGGATATAGCATTTGTGGGAGAGAAGGATAAATTTGTCCTTATCTACCTTGATGATATAACGGTATACTCCAACAGCCATCAAGACCATGTGAAACATTTGAAGAAAGTGTTTTTGAAGTGCAGGAGGTTTGGGATTTTAGTAAATCCTAAGAAGTCACAGTTTGCTTTAGAAGAAGGCAAGTTGTTGGGACATATTTTTTCCGCTGCAGGTGTCCGAATTGACCCAGAAAGAGTAAAGGCGATACGGACCTTATCTGTCCGAGATCGAAGAAGGACATCCAGTCCTTTCTGGGCAAGATTAATTTTGGAAGGAGGTTTATCCCAAATTTTGCAGAACTTGTGAAGCATATTACCTCTATGTTAAAAAAGGGGTCAGAAATCAAATGGAATAGCGTAGTAAGAAAATCCTTTGAGTCCATTAAACAAGCTATAATGGAGGCTCCCACTTTAATCAGTCCAGATTACAACAAGGAGTTCCATATATTTTCTTTTGCCTCTATTGACACCATTGCAGTAGTTTTATTGCAAGCAGATGAAGAAGGCTCAGAGCATTCGGTGGCATTTTTCAGTAAAACCTTAAGGGATGCTGAGCTAAGGTATCATATTATTGAGAAACAAGCATACGCTCTTATCAAGTCTTTGAAATTTTTCAGAGTTTATATTCTGCATTCCAAAATAGTTTCATATGTACCCTCTGCTGCAATAAAAGATATCTTAACACAACCTGATGCTGATGGAAGAAGGGCTAAATGGATTGCAAAGTTAATTGAATTTAATATAGAACTGAAGCCCAGTAAGCTTGTCAGATGTCAGGGTCTTGCCAGACTATTAGCTGAAGAAAATTGCAGAACATTGGACATGAACCTCATGTGTTCGAATTCAGAAAATGGTCAAATAGAAGAAGAGGAAGCAGCTGAACCAGGAGAAAAGCAGTCATTGACAGAGAATCTAGCTTCTTGTGATTGGTATTCTGCAATAGCTAATTTCTTGCTGAAGCTAGAAATCCCTCCAGGCCTTACTCAAAGTCAGGCCAGAACTGCTAAACCCAGGGCAGCAAAATATTGCATCCATGAAAATCTGCTCTACTAGAGGGACCCATCTGGAATGATTTTGAGGTGTCTGGACAAAGAACAGTCAATGGAAGTTATGCAGCAGTTTCATTCTAGCATGTGTGGAGGACATCATTACTGGAAAACTACAGCCCACAAGATCCTCAGAGCTAGGTACTATTGGCCCACCTTATTTTCTAATGTCTTTTCATTTGTTAAATCTTGTGACAGGTGCCAAAGATTCGAAGGGAAACATCAATTGAAGTCCCTGCACTTAAAACCAATACATGCAAAAGGACCTTTTCAGCAGTGGGGCTTAGATTTCATTGGAGAAATCAATCCACATTCTAGTGGCCAGTACAAATGGATATTAGTAGCCACTAATTATTTTACTAAGTGGATTGAAGCAATCCCTACCAGAAAGGCTGATCATAATGTGGTCATGAAGTTTTTGATTGAGCATATCTTCACCAGATTTGGTTGTCCACATAAATTAGTCACAGATAATGCAGCAGCCTTCAGAGAAAAAGAATTGGTGGAAATGTGTAATTCAATGGGCATTAAACTGGTTCATTCCACCTCATACTACCCTCAAGGCAATGGTATAGCAGAATCTTCCAACAAAAGTCTGATAAGGATAATTAAGAAGTTGTTGGAGGACAACAAAAAGAATTGGGATTCTAAGCTCAAATATGCACTTTGGGCTGACAGAGTGACCATTAAAAGATCCACAGGGAATTCTCCATTCAAATTGGTGTATGGCACTGAAGCTGTGTTCCCAATTCAGTTAACTCTCCCTATGGCAAAGTTCCTGCAACAAGGACAGGATGAGGAAGAAGATATGGCAAAAAGAATCACAGATTTAGCAGAGGTACATCAGATTAGAGAGCAGCTGGTTGAAAAGTCTGCAGCACATCAGAAAAAGATCAAGGAAGCCTTTGACAAAAGGACAAAAACAGATAATTTTCAGGTTGGAGACATGGTCCTTAAATGGGATGCACTAAAAGAAAAGAAAGGAAACCATGGGAAGTTTGATGCTTTCTAGACAGGGCCTTTTATCATTTCTCAGATCCAAGGGAACAATACCTTCATGCTACAAAGTATGGGGGGAGAAGCAGTTTTTGATGGCCCAGTTAATGGGCGTTTTCTGAAAATTTATGTGATTTAAGGCCTTTTGGCCTTAAAATTGTAAATATTTTATTTTAGCAGTTTTAGTGTAGGTTCAGTAAGACTCCATGCCCAATGGAACACTAGGAAATTTTTCTAATTTGTTTTCATTAGAAAGGCAGTGATCTGTAGGTTCTTGAGACCTCACAGGGAGGATCTCATCCTCAGAAGGAGCTAGTGTTAGCTCTGCTACATACTTCAGCATTTGGAGGACCAAATATCAGCTCGACCATGAGTTTATGCAGAAAAGGCAGATCGCAACAGTCTTTTCATCCCTTCTCCTTGATTTTCCTTATACTCCATAGCCCCGCCATCTTTGTTTTTCCTCCTAAAACCTCTCCATTCCCCGTTTAAACCCTCCGAAACCCAACAAATCCCCTACTTAGCCCCCATTCTTTAATCACAAAGTGCAAAGTCTAAAAGACCATGATCATGTGCCCTCACGCCTCTGTAACCCATCATCACCCGTCATCGCAACCGTTGATTTGCTGCGCCCCGATCTGACAATCCCGCGCCACACATAACTCGCCCAGTCGTTCCCCGCCGCGATTGGACAACAGTTGCTCCTCCCTGATCCCGCGAACTGCCCACACATTAACCTGCGGGGAACGCGGTTTTCGTCACGTCCCATCCGCCACGCATCGCCCGATGGATGTAATCGTTGGCCTTTGTACGTTTACCACTCACCTTCGATAAGCGGTGTGTGAAATACCACTTACCGCCCGTCCGTCGTCCCCGCTCGTTAACCTTCGTGCATATCCTTCGCCCAGTGACCGTTGGATCTACCCGCTCGAGATCCAATGGCTCACGATTGTCCACCCCCGCTTTCTCCCGATGCCTCCCGCCGAGAGATCCCCGCCGTTCATTTGTTTAATCCAACGACCAATATTGCTCCACCATCCAACCACTCTGCCCACTGTACAATCCACGTACTGTAACCATTCTATGCTCCCGAAAGGACGAAGGTAGTCAATTTCTAGTGCCAGGTGCATTTCCTCCTCAACAACTTCGCTCCACAAATAGTATGGCCGAGGGGAAGAGGACATGCTTCGAGCAGATCAGCGCAGTTATCAGTTATGGAGCTTCTTTCAGACAACACTCCACCTGCTCGAGAAAGATAACAGAGGCCTGAAGACCCATTCTATCACATAAACAAAGGCCAGGAAATAACTTCCGGGAGACAGAGGCCGAGAAGCAATCATGGGCATCGACAGCACAGCTCAACAAACCAACAGAATCAATTATGGAGCATATCTGGCACAAGAGAGCTCCCTGCCAACACAACCTAAAATATCTGAATATGGTTAGTCTTTTGTTAGAAGAAGAAACCACCGAGCCATGATTTCCAATAGAAGGAATCAAACAGTTAGGGAACGGATCAGGAAGATTAAGACTCTGAGCCTTCTAGAGAGCTCAGGAGCATTGTAAACAGGCTATAAATAGTTGTTAGTACGATGGAATAGAGGTTCAACTTCTGGAGACTCATTAGACTTTGCTACTCAAGCTTCTCATCTTCATTCATTAGTAATACAAGCTTCTTTTTCTGTTATACGTTCAATGTCCATTTTCTCTTCTGTTCTAAGCTTGCACTTGAACAGGTTGTTCATGTTTCTTCTGTGTTTAAGGCCAGATAACTGTCATCTTATTTATGCTTTGATATAGTAGATTTGCAAGCTTCTTTGTTGCCTATAGCTAGCCATTCATATGTGTTCATGTATGCAATCTGCTGGTATGGTCAGTATTCTCCATCTATCCATTAAATCTACTAACTATTGAGAATTTGCAGTCTAAATCCTTGTGTTATTGGGGGGTGTTCATGCATGTATTGAGTAAAAACATAGTTGAAATTGTTATCTGGCTTGATCCAAACCATCATTTATTCCAATAGTTCAGAGAACAATATTGAAGATTATATGTTACCAGGCATCTCCGATCTACAGCCTAGGAGAGTTTCTTGGAGTGCTAACACTACTCAAGGATCACACTCTATCCTTTCGTCTAGTGACAATACACGAGACTGACTTGAGGATCACACTTTGTCCTATTGTCTGCTGATCCTCCATTGAGATCCTTAAGAGTTAAGTGATAGAATGCTTGCATCCAAGACTTGATGAGATCGACTTATCACATGGGTAAGGATACACACCCTATCTCAAGCCACCTCAACCCATTGGCCAGATGGGGAGGTCCAATCCCAACAAGCCCAACTTGTGGGTTGGATGCAAGATGGGATATACTCTATAAAAATACAATAGATGAGATCGACTTACCACAAGGGTAAGGATTCACAACCTATCCTATTTGCTAGAGGTCCCTCAACCCCAAGAGCCCTTACTGCTACATTCCCACCCTAGGAGCTCAATAGGGGGGAAGAGAATGCTCAATGTTATTGATCAACCAAGACCCTTACCTAGGAGGGTCACATCCATCAATCTAAGCTACTCTATGAAGACCAAGAACTTCCCTTTCAGTAAAGCCTTTGTGAGTATATCCGCTATCTTCTCATCAGACGAAATATGATGGAGCTTCACTGTTCCTCGCTGCACCATGTCTCGTATATAATGATACATGATCTCAATATGCTTGGAATTATCATGAAATATGAGATTCTCTGCCAATTAGATCCCACCCTTGTTGTCGTAGTATATCATGGACGTATCAACAACTTGCTCAAATAGCTCTCCAAAGAGCTTCCTCAACCAAACTGCCTCACAACTAGCCATGCTAGGAACAATATATTCTGCCTCGGCCGTGATCAAAACTATGAACTTTTGTTTCTTTCTCATCTAATATATCATGGTGGAACCCAAACTAAAGTAACACCCAGATGTGTAGTCAACATCAATGTACCCATGAAGCCGTATATCTCCAACAATGTATCTTAGACCGAGGTTAATCTTCCCATGCAAATATCTCAGTACATGCTTGGAAACAATCCAATGTGCATGAAGGGGATCAGTTATAAATTTCCTCAAAGTTTTCACTGCAAAGCATATATTCGTATGGTGGAACATTAATGCCCCAATCAACTATCGGTACTCAGAAGGGTTTTCCAAGTCAGGTCCAACAACATCTCCGCACAACTTCTTGAAGTTTATCTCCACCAGTGTGGCCAAGGACTTGCATTATACCATTCTAAATATTTCCAAGAGCTTCATGACATATTTTCCTTGAGAAAGGAAAATCTCTCTGGGTGTTTGCCACACCTCTAGTCCTAGGAAGTAATGCATCAAACCAAGATCCTTCATCTCAAACTCACAGGCCAACTCCCTCTTACATTCAAGAATCATGGGTTCACTACCTGTCAAGAATAGATCATCAACATATAAAACGAAATTCAAAGGCATACCTTGGGCCACTTTGAAGTAGAGGTCAACACTGCCTCTCATGAATCTAAGCTTCACTAGGTAATTGATAATGTGAGAATACCAAACTCTAGGGGCTTGCTTCAAACCATATACTACTTTCTTCAACCTACAAATGTGAGTCTTTCTGTCCTTCACTTCAAATCCTTGAGGCTACTCAACATATACTTCTTCCTGTAGTATTACATGAAGAAATGTTGTCTTTACATCCATCTGGTGAAGGGTCCATCCTTGACTAACAACAAGGGAAACAATCGATCTAATGGTAGTGTAACGGGAAACGTGAACAATTATATCATCATAGTCTTCTCCCTCTTTTTGGGAGAAACCTTGGGCCACAAACCTTTCTTTGTACTTCTCAATGCTTCCATTAGCTCCATGCTTGATCTTGTATAGCCATTTTGAAGTTATGACAAACTTTCCTTTATGTCTGCGAACAACATCCCATACATTAGTCTTCATAATCAATTCATACTCTTCATCCATGGCATCCTTCCAAACATGCTCTTTTACAACTTCTTCAAAGGAAGGAGGCTCAAACTGGATGATATTGTGTTAATTTTTGGAAGCTTGGGAGGTACTCCAAGCCTTGAGGATCGAGGGTTTGGAGGAAGGAGCTCCACAAGTGGCCTTGTAGGCTTGAAACCCAAGCTTGGGGTTTTGCACCCATCGATGTTTGGGAAAAAACCGTGAATATTTTCGACATGTGATGGATGAATATGATAGTAGATGTCGATACGAATCCAACGCATTGAGAATTGTCCAATTCCGAGTTGTCGTTGTTGAGTTACAAATTTTTGAAGTTTTTGTGTGGGCTTGCACATGAAGAGTTCAAGTCGGGCTAGCGTTGAGAAGGTCTAATGATAGTAGTTCAAGCTCTAAGGGGTAGATGTTGGAGCCACATGAGTTAGTATAAAAAATAGCTCATGTGTGGAGTCATTTCATCATCCAAGAGAGCAACATAAGAGCAAGCGAAGAAGGTGAAACACAAAGCAAAAGAGGAGGTCGTTGAAGAAGGAGAATATCACTGTCTTAGCCATAGATAAAAGGAGCAGGACCAGAGAAAAGGAAAAGGCTTGGAGAAACATTTTTCATGACTATTTGGGAGCCACCTTTATCTAGCAGCAAGTCCAAGTGAAAGGGGGTAAGGTTGGGCCTGTTTTGGTGTAGTTTGTGTGAGAAGAATTTTGGAAGAGAGGTTGTAGTCTTGTACAGTGAGGATAGGGAGCCATACGGATTGATTAAGGGTTGTTACCTAGCCCAATCTTTAGCGTATAGGAGAAACACTTCCAAGGAGGAAGACCACAATAATAGGGACCTATTATGGGCTAGAAAAGTGTGGGAATTCCTCCTTGAAGTAGGCCGAAATGATAATAGACATGTGATGACTAGGCCGCAGGCCTATAGTGAGTGTTTTGAGGGTCAAACAAGCCCTACACAGGGAGCTGTAGGAGCCTATTCACACAACGAGTTACCAAACTTGTGAAGGGAAGGAAGCCACATTAATTGAGGTGAGTTTTGGTGGAATTGGTGGGCTAATGTGGGCTATAGGAGAAGTCCTAACCAATGACCAAAACTCTATCCACGAACAACAATCAAGAGGTACGCTATTTATCCATCCTTGCCTTGTGTTGGGTCAAGAGTTGACTAGATTGGATGATAGATCTTATAGCCTATAGTAACCAAAAAAGGAGGGTCAAACTTGGAGGTTAGATGCCCTAACCAGTGGCAATTCTACAATGATTGTTTTTCGGTGTACTGGACACTTGTTGGACATGGAGCATAGATCTTGGAGGAGTTTTGGAGGAGACTACAACGATATGCTTGCATCACTTGGTAAGAGATCAACAACAATATGTTGCAGATGTTCTATTGATGGTAACCTAGGAGAGGAATGATTGATGGAGTCTGTTAGCAACCAAGAGGAAGGGTTCCTAGGTGTTGGATGCCCTAACTAGGAGCAGATGCTACAACAAGTATTGGTTGCTCATGGACTGTTGGAGGGTAGCGTGAGAGTGGACCAAGTGTGGACGTGGATTGGGCATTTATGGTCTGCTGGAGGAGAGCATGATAGGGCACAATTTGGATCCTAGTGTGCAACATATTCATGGACTTAGATGGTTGCTAGAGTGGCAGTTGTTGAGCTCAAGGGTTGATGAGCTAGAGGAGCAGTTGAGTAACCCTAGACTTGTGGGTGGAGAAGGACTTCAACAAAAAATGATAGACAATCCTCCGACCTCGTGTTTATTGTGGGAGATGGACATCTTGCAGTGATAGGTGGCAACCCTTGTGCCCTATGTTGGTCTTCATTGGAGTAGAGCAGGAAGACGATAGTGGGTTGAAGCCCCTGAGTAGTTAAGGAGCAACAATTGGAAAATTTAAAGTTTTTCACAAGTGGAGCTGTGAACAACTCGATATGAGTCTCGATGGGTTATGTCCTTGATGGACTAAGGCACAACTAGTGAGCAAATTGACAATCGAGGTTCAGTAGCCAGATGGACTTAAATCATTGATAGAGGCAGTGATGTAGATTGGGCGCTGAAGGACCAGGTAGGTATAGGGTATGACCGAGAGGAGTTAAGAGAGTTGACTACATCAACCAGATGGTTAGAGTATCTTGTTGAGGGTAGATTGGTTGTTGATGGACTGACACCAAGTCCTAGTTTTGTATTCTTGTACTAGTGGATATTTGAGGGCCATTATCCTTGGTATGGGAGCCCTATACTGTTGTATTATATGTTGATTAATATAACAAAGTTGGGTTGAAAAATGTAATGCACATGTGATTTACTGTTGTTTATACTTCGCTGCGAAAAGTAGTTTCGTTGTGATTCTTGGTTTGGTAGCGTCAGATATTTAAGATTCTATCCCAGACACCAAGGTCATGGAAAAAAGACATGGTATCATAGCGTATCTAGGCTATTTTGAGGGATAGTGAATCAAAGTGTGCACAATGAGGTAACTTAGAGGGAGTTGTGGGTGTCTCTATCATGGATCAAAGGGTTTAGCTGAAGACATGGAGATGTGGTCTTGACTGGCTTGGTAGCAAGATTGGCTAACAAGTTCTGGTGGATTGGTGGTGAGCTTGGTGAACAACAATTTGTTGTAGGGTTACCAACCTTGTGAAGGGAAGGAAGCCGCATTAATTGAGGTGAGGTTTGGTGGAATTGGTGATCTGCTATGGGCTATAGGAGAAGCCTTAACTAGTGACCAAAACTCTGTACATGAACAACAATAAAGAGGTATGATGTTTCTCCACTCTTGCCTTGTGTTGGGTCAAGTGTTGACTAGATTGGATGATAGATCCTGTAGCCTGTAGTAGCCAAACGAGGAGGGGTAGACTTGGAGGTTAGATGCCCTAACCAGTGGCATTGCTACAATGATTGTTCGTTGGTGTATTAGACACTTGTTGGAAAGGGAGCGCAGTTCTTGGAGGACTATTGTAGGAGTTTTGGAGGAGACTACAATAGTATGCTTCCATCCCTTGGCAAGAGATCAACAGTAGCATGCTAAAGATGTTCTCCTGATTGTGTCCTAGGAGAGGACTGATTGATGGAGTCTGTTAGCAGGCAATAGGAAAGGTTTCCTAGGTATTAGATTCCCTAACTAAGAGAAAATGCTACAATAAGTATAGTCACCCGTGGACTCTTGGAGGGCAACGTGAGAGTGGACCAAGTGTGGACGTAGATTAGGCATTTAAGGTCTGCTAGAGGACAGACCAAGTTGGAGCTCGATGTGCACCATCTTCATGGACTTAGATGATTGCTAGAGTGGCAGTTATTGCGTTCAAGGGTTGATGAGCCAGAGGAGTAGTTGAGTAGTCCTATACTTGTGTGTGGAGAAGGACTTCTACAACAGATGATGGGGAATCCTCCAAGCTCGTGTTCATTGTGGGAAATGGACATCTTGAAGTAATAGGTGGAAGCCCTCCGTGCCCTATGTTGGTCTTCATTGGAGCAGTGCAGGAAGACCATAGTGGGCTGAAGTCCCTGAGTAGTTGAGGAGCAGCAATGGAAAAATTTAGAGTTGTTCATAAGTGGAGTTGTGAACAACTCGACAGGAGTCTTGATGTGTTCTGCCCTTGATGGACTAAGGCACAACTAGTGACTAGATTGACAATCGAAGTTCAATGGCTATATGGACATGGATCGTTGATAGAGGTAGTGACGCAGATTAGGAGCTGAAGGACCGAGCAAGTACATGGTACGACCGAGAGGAGATGAGAGAGTTGATTACATCAACCAGATGGTTAGAGTATCTTGTTGAGGGTAGATTGGATGTCGATGGACCGACACCAAGTCCCAGTCTTGTATTCTTGTACTAGTGGATATTTGAGGGCCATTATCCCTAGTACGAGAGCCCTATATTGGTGTATTATATGTTGATTAATATAACGAAGTTGAGTTGAAAAATGTAGAAAGGTGTTTATATTTTGTGCACATGTGATTTACTGTTGTTTATATTTCGTTGTGCAAAGTAATTTCGTTGTGATTATTGGTTTGGTAATGTCAAAGATTTAAGATTCTATCCCAAACACCAAGGTCGTGGAAAAACAAAATGGTATCAGAGCATATCTGAGCTACTTTGATGGACAGTGAATCAAAGTGTGCACAACGAAGCAACTTAGAGGGAGTTGTGGTGTCTCGATCATGGAGTAGAGGGTTCAACTGAAGACATGGAGATGTGGTATTGACTATCTTGGCAACGAGATTGGCTAGGAGTTCTGGTGGATTGGTGGTGAGCCTGGTGAACAACAATTTGTTGTAGGGTAGATTACTGATCATGGACTTCCGTTGATTTCTCAGGGATGGTTGGGACAACTCGAGGGTTTCTTTGGCTTGGACAAGATCAGGTTGATTGAGATGGTTTCATGTGATGGACTACAAATTGGCTAGCTAGAGTCTTCATTGGATCATGATGTTGCACATCTGAGATTGGAGGGATTTTCACGAGTAGTATTTGATCCAAGAGGATGAGTGCTTGGAGGACTGAGACAGTGGAGATTATGTAGGTTCAGAGGGAGTCTAGCCTCAGAGGGAGAATCTCTATGGATGTTTGGGATCTTCAGGTTCAAATGTGATGAGGTAGAGGCACTATCGAGGTTACCAGGTTCATTCTACAGAGTATGTTGCAGTGATGGACACCAGATGGGCTAGTGTTTCCAAATGACGATGAGTTACTTCCTAGTCTTGGAAGTACCTCCCTCGCCAAGAGGGAATGTTGATTTTTGGTAGCTTGGGAGGTACTCCAAGCCTTTAGGATCAAGGGTTTGGAGGAAGGAGCTCCACAAGTTTCCTTGTGGGCTTGAAACCCAAGCCTAGGGTTTTGCACCCATCGATGTTTGGGCCAAAACCGTGACGAGATTTCAACATGTGATGGAAAAAGATGATGGTGGATATCAAGAAGAATCCAACGCATCGAGAATTGTTCAATTTCGAGGTGTCGTTGTTGAGTTATAAATTTTTGAAGTTTGTGTAGGCTTAGACATGAAGAGTTAAAGCCGACCTAGTGTTGAGGAGGCCTAATGACATCTGTTCAAGCCCTAAAGGGTAGACGTTGGAGCCACATGAGTTAGTAGAGAAAGAGCTCATGTGTGGAGTCATTTCATCATCCATGAGAGAAACATAAGCGAAAGCGAAGAAGAAGTAACACAAAGCAAAAGAGAAGCTCGTTGAAGGAGGATATCTCTATCTTGGCCATATATAAAAGGAGCAGGACTAGTGAAGAGGAAAAGGCTTGGAGAAGCATTTTTCATGACTATTTGGGAGACACCTTTATCTAGCAGCAGGGCTGAGTGAAAGGAGGTAAGGTTGGGCCTATTTTGGTGTGGTTTGTGTGAGCAGACTTCTGGAAGAGAGGCCACAGTCCTGTACAATGAGGAGAGGGAGTCGTAAGGCTTGATTAGGGGTTGGTACCTAGCCCAATCTTCAACGTACAAGAGAAACACTTCTAAGGACGCAGACCATAATAATAGGGACCTGTTATAGGCTAGAAAAGCGTGGGAATTCCTCCCTGAAGTAGGTCAAAATGATAACAAACTTGTGATGAAAAGGTTGCATGCCTGTAGTGGGTATTTTGAGGGTCAAACAAGGCCTACACAGGGAGTTGCAGGAGTCCATTCACACAACAAGTTACCAACCTTGTGAAGGAAAGGAAGCCACATTAATTGGGGTGAGTTTTGGTGGAATTGGTGGGCTGTTATGGGCTAAAGGAGAAGCCTTAACCAGTGACCAAAACTCTGTACATGAACAACAATCAAGAGGTATGATCTTTCTCCATTCTTGCCTTGTGTTGGGTCAATAGTTGACCAAATTGGATGATAGATCTTGTAGCTTGTAGTAGCCAAACGAGGAAGGGTAGACTTGGAGGTTAGACGCCATAACTAGTGGCAATGTTACAGTGATTGTTAGTTGGTGTATTGGACACTTGTTGGACAGGGAGAAAAAATCTTGGAGGACAATTGTGGGAGTTTTGGAAGAGACTACAATAATATGCTTGCATCCCTTGGCAAGAGATCAACAATAGCATGCTAAATATGTTCTCTTAATGGTGTCCTAGGAGAGGATTGATTGACAGAGTTTGTTAGCAGCCAAGAGGAAGGGTTTCCTAGGTGTTGGATTCCCTAACTAGGAGAAGATGCTACAACAAGTATTGGTCACTCATGGATTGTTGGAGGGCAGCGTGAGTGTGGACCAAGTGTGGACGTGGATGGGGAATTTAAGGTCTGTTGGAGGACAACGTGATAGTGCCCAAGTTGGAGTCCAGTAAGCCTGGTGTGCACCATATTCACGGACTTAGATGATTGCTAGAGTGGCAGTTGTTGAGCTCAAGGGTTGATGAGCCAGAGGAGCAGTGGAGTAGCCCTATACTTGTGTGTGGAGAAGGACTTCTACAACAAATGATGGGAAGTCCTCCGACCTTGTGTTCATTGTGGGACATGAACATCTTATAGTGATAAGTGGCAGCCCTCCATGCCCTCTGTTGGTCTTCATTGGAGTAGCATAGGAAGACCATAGTGGGATGAAGTCCCTAAGTAGCTGAGGAGTAGCAATGGGCAGATAGAGAGTTGTTCATAAGTGGAGCTGTGAACAACTCGACAGGAGTCTCTATGTGTTGTGCCCTTAATGGACTAAGGCACAACTAGTGAGTAGATTGAAAATCGAGGTTTAGTGGCCAGATGGGCTTGGATCATTGAAAGAGGCAGTGCTGCACATTGAGACTTGAAGGACTGGGCACGTACAAGGTACAACCAAGAGGAGTTGAGAGAGTCGACTACATCAACCAGATGTTCAGAGCATCTTGTTGAGGGTATATTGGTTGTCAATGGACTGACACCAAGCCTTAGTTTTGTATTCTTGTACCAGTGGATATTTGAGGGCCATTATCCCTAGTACGGGAACCCTAGACTATTGTATTATATGTTGATTAATATAACGAAGTTGGGTTGAAAATTATAAAAAAGTTGTCTATATTTTGTGCACGTGTGATTTGTTGTTTATATTCCGTTGTGCAAAGTAGTTTCGTTGTGATTCTTGGTTTGGTAGCGTTAGAGATTTAAGATTCTATCCCAGACACCAAGGTCGCGGAGAAAAAACATAATGCTCATAGCTACAATGTATTCCGGGTACTGACATGGCTTCTTGCCTTCTCTAAAGGTCCCTTTGGCAGAAACATGTCTTTCAACATCATGTAATGTATCACAAACCACAATGGTCTTTTCTTGGCCGGGGGATCACTTGGAGGAGCATCTTAGGGGTCCACAGGCTCCATGGGATCATCAACAATATCCTTCTAGGATTTCGGCAAAAAGGACCTTCTTGTAGGCCCATGTCATCATCTCTCTTCTCAATAGGAGGAGGCAGAGGAAGATCCCCAAGGGAAACATCTTCATCGAAAGTTACATCCTTGCTAAACTCGATCTGCCTTTGACCAAATATATATATTCTAAAAGATTTAGAATTTTCACAATATCCAATAAACATAACTTTCTTTTTGGTGGCTTCCAGCTTGTTCCTCTTATCTTTTGGCATATGGAAGTATACAGGACAACCAAATATGCTAAGATGTCCAATATTGGGCTTCACACCTATGAATTCTTCTTTGGGAGTCTTTTTGTCCATTGATCCAGGTGGATCTTCACACATAGTGGCATGGAAAAAGCTCAAATTTCAAAGTGGTGGAAAGGCAATTAACTTGACATCAGATCGAAGTGCTCGTCGCCCTGATTCCAACGGTGTGAACGACACTCCAATCCGAGTCTAGATGAAGAAGATAGAGTCAGTCAAAGTTGGGTTGAATTTTGATGACTAGGCAGGTTTAACGAGGACACAATTTGCACTTTTCTGGCAGACGGAATCCAGCCAACTCCAGCCAGATTCCGGGAAAAATCGTGGCCTTGTTAAAAAAACTCCTTTGGTCCAAAACTGAATGACCAAAAAATGCATAGTTGTTTTTAAAAGAACAAAAAATATATAAAAAAAGGGGGTGGCAGACCACTAACCTCGCCACCCCAACTCGTACTATGAAACAACCATGTTAAATATGGAGGGGCGGGCCATGACCCCCGACCCCTCCCCACATCCTATGGAACTAATAAAACAACGAGGGAAAGGTGGGTCGGCCCTTGGGGCATGGACCCAACCTTCCACCCCACAACCACAACAAACATATTAAAATAGTGGGGGGCGTGGGCCGTCAACCTCGCTGCCTCTCCACCTCATCCAATTGTACATGGAGCTAGCGGGAAATGGGGGAAGTGGGCCACCAAGTATGACGGACCCACCCCCCACCAATAAATTATTTAATATTGCATGGATAAAAGGGGAGGAGCATGATTTGATCCCCCAACCCCTCCTCAACAACTCGCCAATTTTAACCAACTTCCCTACAACGACATCCTTGAAGAATCTGCCGGTGTTTTTTTATTTAAACACAATTTTTCAGTGTGCTTAGGGAGAGGAGGTAGTGCACACGGTTCGAGGCAAAATTTTGCAGGGGGGACGAAATTTCATTTTGTCAGAATTTGACAAATTTTATATGGTTTCAGTACTTCTCGGCGCCACGAACGCAATGACGTTGTCCATGTCTCCATCAGAGTTCTGCATTTTTCGGCCATTTTCAGTATGAGGGTGGAACCATGATTACTGCAAAAATAGGGAGTGGAACCATGATCCTTGCAATTTCCCTGAGGAGGTAATTTTTCTCCATGTCGGAATATAGTCAAGTTTACAATTGTTTTTCATGGTTTTTCGCAGGGATCGCAATGGCGAGGTCAGATTCACCTTTTGAGTTGCAGATTTCCAGTCCACCCATGGAGCAGAATCTTTGAGGAATCTAGGGGAATCTAAAAGATTCCTCGAGCCCCAGATTCTCAACTTCTCAGAATTCAAATTTTGGACAGTCGATTTTTTACTATTCAATGCCACAAATCTAATGGTGCATTCAGATTTCTCATTCTCTTATTCTATTCTTTAGCCACTTTTCTAAGTGGAATGCAAGTGTCAACATCCATGTGCGAGTAGTCATGCGATTGATGCCGTGAGATCGATGGTCCGAACAGCTTTAGTAGTTTGACATCCGCTTCTTCATATGGCCCTTGGTTGTGAGGTATATGTTGTGTTCATGTACTTCTTCTTTATGCATTGTGCTGCACAGATACCTATTGATGCTTGATGTGGGATCTTGTTTCTTACTCATTTTCATGATTCTTGCTTGATGTGACACAGAATCGTCTATGTGATGTACTTGTTGTTATGATTCATCATGTTATTTTTTGAGATCCCTTTGTTGTATGTTGATGGGATACTCATGTTGTCGTCATGCATGTTTGCATTGAGACCCATTTTATGCCATGTTGGCAGGATGCTCATCATGCATGAGTTTGTGTCATACTGATAGGAGTCTTTTGACTGAGAGTTCCTATAGTGGAACATCTCTTAGAGCCACTCCTGCATGAGGGCATTTTTGTTGTATGATTGCGACATCATCTCTTGTGTACATCATCACTATTGACAGCAGTTAATGCAGCGACCTACACCATCTTGACACCGGGGCCCGGAGATGTAGCCCCTCCTGGACAAACTCCGTTATCAACATCTTTGAGTTTTTATGTTGCTGATGATTGTCATGTTCCTCTTCTTTACAACGCACACATGTATTCATTTATGTTTCTTTTGAAAAATGCAATTTAACACATCACAAAAGTAAAAGGTCTTTTGGAAGGGTCCTCTGTCACACCTGGACCTGGATCAAGTGGTATTAGAGTGGTCTTTGCATTGATGTGAATTTCAAGCGTGAACAATGGAATGTGTAGCAACAGAGGATGAAAAAGAGATGTACAAGACCATGCTCAAAATTTTCAAAAGAGTGGAGATAATTTATGAAACTCTACAGAAAGAGACAGGAAAAGGAGCGATTACAGCTTCAGTTGCAAGCCACAGAAGAGGCCCTGGAAGAACTGAAGCACAACAAGCAGAATCTTCAAACAGAGAATGTTGAATTGAAGATGTGTATACATGAAGAGAAAGAGGAAAAAAAAAGTTTGCTACGACAGCTGCAAGCAAAGGAAGAGGCCTTGGAAAAGTTGCAGCGTGACCCATGTGAGGTAAAAAGTAGTTCTCCATCTTCATGTATGTTTCCTGATGATGATTTCGCTGTTTTCGAAAATCATACCACAGGAATTGGCTCCAAACTGTTGAAGAAAATGGGGTATGAAGGAAAAGGCTTCGGCATTAATGGCCAAGGCATCATCAACCCCATCAAAGTAGAGGAATTACTGTGTCGAACAGGACTTGGGTATGTCAGAAAGGAAATTGGGGAATGCACTGAGACAGCTAGCGAACCACCAACAACAGATGATGAGAAGCCTTCGTCAGTTCTTTACAAATCAATAGAGGAGGTAAAAGATGTTGATTTCCTTTGGTTTCGTCTTCAAATAATATGATTTCTGTTGGAGATTTGGAGATCCCAATTACAGGGACAAACATGAGGCTCCTTACCAGGACGAAGCATAAGAAGGAAAAAGAACTTGGTGTCAATAACCAAGACATAACTCAACCATTGGAGGTTATGCAGAGACCTCAATTTGCAGGCTCGAGATACACCAAAGGAGAATGCTCAAAGGTGTCGTATGCTTCAGATACATTGTCGAAATCGCCAAGGAAAGGGAATGATGGGAACCCATCCCCATCATCCCATGGCAATTTCCATTGCAAGGAAAGCGCTGATGCTAGCTCTCATCGCCATACTTACACCAGAGACAAGAAGGAAAGGTATAACCACTCTTAACATTTAAATGTTCATTTCGATTATGATCATGTTGTTAATGATGAACGAAGAACATGGCAACGAAAAACATGCACCTTTTGTGGATTACATGACCATACATTTTCCAAGTGTTGGAAAAGAATGGCAACACACAAAAGGATAAGGCGTGAAAGACCCTCTCAAAAGCATGTAAAGAAATAGGTTAAGCAACTTTGGAGGAAGAAGATGTATTGCAGTCATTGCAACAGAAGTGGCCATCAAAGAGCCACTTGTTGGAGGCTCCATCCAGAGCAGTGCCTTAAAGACAAAGTGTCAGTGCATGAACCAGGTGAAACGATTGTTCGACAAGAAAAATCGCCACAAGAAGGCGACCCATTCACCTTGATAAGTGAAAAATGGTTTCTAGATATGTTAGTGTTTCATGCTCATGGTTTTGTAAATCATTTGTTTCATTTTAAAATGTAAAAGTGATGATGTGGTTCCATCACTTGTTCAACAACAATGATGTCTGGTCTTATATTGTGTCGCATGTTAAACTGTGGAAGTGATGTTGTATTTCCATCACTTGTCAAAACAAAATGGTGTCTGGCCTTATGGTTGTAAATTATGTGTTGTAGTGATGATGTGTTTTCCATCACTTGTTGGAGCAACAATGATATGTTGGCCTTGTTTTCATAGCTGGGGTATTGTGTCCATTTCGATGTAAACTTGACCACCGAGTATGTGTTATAAACTCGTGGCAAGTATGGGATGCTTGGATCATTAGTTGGTCATGAAAGTTAAGCATGTAATTTGCAAAACAATGTGCTACATGTTGCAGAGGTTATAGGTGTCGGCTCATCGATTAAGGCTCCGAAGAACAAAAGTGAAGGAGATGGAAGTGAGACCTTTTGAGGACGCTTGTGATGCAGACAAGGTACAAAGAAGTTGCAGATTATTTTTCATGCTTTTGGAGGACCAAAAGCTCCTCAGTGGGGAGGATTGATCTAGATGGATCTTCAGACAGTGGCATGGAAAAAGCTCAAATTTCAAAGTGGTGGAAAGGCGATTAACTTGACATCAGATTGAAGTGCTCGTCGCCTTGATTCCAACGACACTCCAATATGAATCCGGATGAAGAAGATAGAGTCAGTCAAAGTTGGGTTGACTTTTGATGACTAGGCAGGCTTAATGAGGACACAATTTGCACTTTTCTGGTAGATGGAATCCGGCCAACTCCAGCCAGATTCCGGGCAAAATCGTGGCCTCATTAAAAAGACTCCTTCGGTCCAAAACCGAATGACCAAAAAATGCATAGTTGTTTTTAAAAGAACAAAAAATATATAAAAAAGGGGGTGGCGGGCCACCAACCCCGCCACCCCAACTCGTACTATGAAACAACCATGTTAAATATGGAGGGGTGGGCCATGACCCCGACCCCTCCCCACATCCTATGACACTAATAAAACAACGAGGGAAAGGTGGGCTAGCTCTTGGGGCACGAACCCAACCTTCCACCCCACAACCACAACAAACATATTAAAATAGTGGGGGGTGCGGGCTGTCAACCTTGTCACCCCTCCACCTCATCCAATTGTACATGGAGCTAGCGGGAAATGGGGGAAGCGGGCCACCAAGTACGACGGACCCGCCCCCAACCAATAAATTATTTAATATTGCATGGATAAAAGGAGAGGGGCAGGATTTGATCCCCCAACCCCTCCTCAAGAACTCGCCAATTTTAACCAACTACACTACAACGGCCTCCTTGAAGAATCTGCCAGTGTTTTTTTATTTAAACACAATTTTTCAGTGCACTCAAGGAGAGGAGGCAGTGCACGCAGTTCAAGGAAGAATTTTGCAAGAGGGGCGAAATTTCATTTTGTCAGAATTTGACAAATTTTATATGGTTTAAATACTTCTCGACGTCACGAACGCAATGGCGTTGTCCATGTCTCCATCAGAGTTCTGCATTTTGCAGCCATTTTCAGTATGAGGGTGGAACCATGGTTGCTGCAAAAATAGGGAGTGGAACCATGACCCTTGTAAACTTCCTAAGGAGGTAATTTTTCTCCATGTCGGAATATAGTCAAGTTTACAGTCATTTTTCATGGTTTTCTGTAGGGATCGCAATGGTGAGGTTAGATTTTCCTTTTGAGTTGCAGATTTCCAGTCCACCCATGGAGCAGAATCTTTGAGGAATCTAGGGGGAATCTAAAAGATTCCTTGAGCCCCAGATTCTCAACTTCTCAGAATTCAGATTTTGGACAATCAATTTTGCACTATTCGACACCACAAATTTGATGGTGTGTTCAGATTTCTCATTCTCTCATTCTATTCTTCAGCCACTTTTCTAAGTGGAATGCAGGTGTCAACATCCATGTGCAAGCAGTCATGTGATTGATGCCGTGAGATCGATGGTCCAAACAGCTTTAGCAGTTTGACATCCGCTTCTTTAGATGGCCCTTGATTGTGAGGTATATACTGTGTTCATGTACTTCTTCTTTATGCATTTTGTTGCACAGATCCCTGTTGATGCTTGATGTGGGATCTTGTTTCTTACTCGTTTTCATGATTCCTGCTTGATGTGACGCGGAATCATCTATGTGATGTACTTGTTTTTATGATTCATCATGTTATTTTTTGAGATCCCTTTGTTGTATGTTGATGGGATACTCATGTTGTTGTCATGCATGTTTGCATTGAGAACCCTTTTATGCCATGTTGGCGAGATGCTCATCATGCATGAGTTTGTGTCATACTGATAGGAGTCTTTTGACTGAGAGTTCCTATAGTGGAACATCTCTTAGAGCCACTCCTGCGTGAGGGCATTTTTCTTGTATGATCGCGACATCATCTCTTGTGTACATCATCACTATTGACAACACTTAATGCAGCGACATACACCATCTTGACACTGGGGCCCGGAGACGTAGTCCCTCCTGGACGAACTCCGTTATCAACGTTTTTGAGTTTTTATGTTGCTGATGATTGTCATGTTCCTCTTCTTTACAACATGCACATGTATTCATTTATGTTTCTTTAACAAATGCAATTTAACACATCACGAAAGTAAAAGGTCTTGGAAGGGTCTTTTGTCACACCCGGACCTGGATCATCCATAGGCTGTTATAATTGTAGCTTCTCTCTAGAGGAACTTTGGCAGGTTTTGATCATGCAACATAGCTCAGGAAACTTCCACGATGGACTTGTTCTTTCTTTCAACCATTGTTATGCTCTTGACCTACGAGAAATTCCAGAATACCAAATATGTGAAGAAATACAACCCAGAACACATAACAAAATGAGAAAAATAACAAGTATTTTATTATTCAAAGATGAAAGAAATGTTCACTTGCCTCTTCGAGGGGGCAACCTCCAGCAGAGCAGAGCTCGATTACAAAATAAGACTTGATATTCCTCAATGGGAATTCTCTATCCTTTATATAGGATTCATACATACAATACCATGGGTCATTATCATGGTTCTCTCAATACCATCTATCTAATACCATGGCCTGTTTGCAACTAACTGTGGTCACTTTCTTAAATGCGGGTCAACCACTTACAATTATTAATACGAGCTTTATTGACTCTTTAACTAACTATAACTATGACTCGATCCTATTACATGAATAAAGGGGTTAGGGTTGGACCCTAACATGCCCTCCCCCATAAAAAACAACCTTGTCCTCAAGGCTGAAGCTGTGGAAACTGCTAAAGAATAGTGGCTGGTTCCTAGGTCGCTTCTTTTGGAGAGGTGTCTTTCCACTTGACGAGGACTTGCTTTATCTTGCCATCGCACAGATGTTGTTCTCGCGTATCAAGGACCTATTTAGGTTGGAGCCAGAGTGAACCTTCTTCATCCAATTCAGGTAGACTGGTTTGAATTCTGCAATTGTTCCTCACCACTTTCTTGAGGCATGATACATGGAAGACTAGATGGATTTTTGAAGTTGGTGGCAAAGCTAGCTTGTAGGCTACTGCTCCAATGTGCTAAAGTATTTGATAAGGTTCGTAGAATTTTGGAGCTAATTTTTGGTAGCCCTTTTCTTTGAGCGATGTTTGCTTATATGGTTGCAGCTGCAGGAATACCTGATCTCCTTCTTGAAATGTGCACTCTGAACGATGTTGGTCTGCCTGTTGCTTCATGCGACTCTGAGCTTGATAGAGATTATCTTTGAGATGGGCTAACATGGCTACATGGTTCTGTAGGAGTTGATCCACTGCTTGCACCTTAGAGCATCCAGGGATATAAGAAGTAGGTGGAGGTGGGAGTTGACCATACACTGCTTCATATGGAGTCACCTTGGTGGCTGCATGATAGTTAGTATTATACCACCATTCAGCTAGAGGTAGCCACTGTACCCATTGATGTTGCTTTTCTAAAGTGAAGCACCTCAGGTATGTCTCAAAACATTTGTTGACTGTCTCAGTTTGACCATAAGTTTGGGGATGATATGAAGTACTTAGTTGGAGTTGGGTGCCTTGTAGCTTGAAAAGTTCTTGCCAAAAGTTACTAGTGAAAGTCAGTTCACGATTAGACACAATGGAAGTGGGCATGCCATGCAGTTTGAAGATCTGGTCCATGAAAGCTTGAGCCACAAAAGTGGGGGTAATTGGGTGGAGTAGAGCGCAAAAATGAGCATATTTAGAAATTCTGTCCACAACCACCATGATGAATGATTTGTTGCTTGACTTCGAAAGACCAGTAATGAAATCCATAGAAACATCCATCCAGATTGAGGTGGGGATGGGCAATGGTTGTAAGGTGCCTGGTGACTTGATTGTTTCTCCTTTGTGGCGTTGACACACATCACATTTAGCTACAAAAGTAAGAATGTCAATTTTCATTCCTATCCAAAAGAAAGAACAACGAGTGCGAGCATAAGTCTTCTGAAAGCTTGCATGGTCTGCAATGGGAGATGGGTGCAACTCTGCCAAAATGCATGTTTTGAGGGTGGATGTTGGCAATATAACTACTCTATCCTTGTAGCAAAGAATCTCATCCTTCCAAGAGTAGCCAACTGAGGAATTAGGATCTACTCTCAAGTTATTAATGAGTTGGGAGAGAGAGGGATGTGAAAACCATTCCTTGCGGGCTTCTTCAATCCACTCTGGTATGGGAAGAGAGATTGATAGTAGGGTGCTTTCATCCTCAAATTGTTGTGATAAAGCATCCTCAAGTACATTGTCATGCTCTTTCTTGTAAATTATTTCACAATCGTATCCCAACATTTTGGTCAACCATTTATTTCGCTAGGGCGAGGATAGACGTTGCTCGAAAAAATATTTGAGGCTTTGATGGTTTGTGCAGATTTGGAAACGCTGCCCTAATAAGTATGGTCGCCAAGTATCCACTGCATGTAAGATGGCCATCATCTCCTTCTCATAGGTAGATTGTCCCATATGTTTCCCACTCAGTTGTTGGTTGGTGAAAGCTAAGGGTCGACCTTCTTGCATTAAGACAACACCAATACCAATACTTGAAGCATCACATTCAATCACAAAAGATTTTGTGAAGTCGGGTAGTTCTAATACGGGAGTGGAACACATGGCCTGTTTGAGAGCCATAAACGCCTATTGTGCCGCATCAGTCCAGAGGAATTAATTTTTCTTGAGAAGGTTAGTGAGGGGTCTAGCAATGCGACCATAATTGTGGACAAATTTGCGATAGTAGCCGGTGAGACCCAAGAATCCCCTCAAACTCTTCAAGGTTTTTGGTTGGGGCCAATCTTGCATTGCCTGTATCTTTTTGGGATCCACTCGGACACCTTCACGACCCACAATGTGACCCAAATACTCGACTTCTTCCATGCCAAAAGAGAACTTGGACAATTTGAAAAATAATTTATGATTTCAGAGTAGTTGCAAGAGCAGGTCTACATGCTGAAGATGTTTTTCCCAGGTTAGGTTGTAGATGAGAATGTCATCAAAGAAAACAAGGACAAATTTTCGAAGATATGGTTTCAGCAGGTGATTCATGAGGCTTTGAAAAGTGGATGGGGCATTATAGAGACCAAATGTCATGACCAAGAATTCATAATGACCTTCATGAGTTCGGAAAGCAATCTTGGGAATGTCTACTTCTTTCATGTGTATTTGGTGATAGCCAGAGCGAAGATCTAGCTTAGTAAGGAATTGAGCATCATGTAGTTCATCCAGCAGATCATCAACAACTAGGATAGGGACTTTGTCTTTGACCATGAGCTTGTTGAGGGACCTAAAGTCTGGACACATGCACCATTCCCCATCTTTCTTAAGCACCATGATCATTGGTGATGAATAAGGATTGATGCTAGGAAGAATGACACCGACTTCAAGGAGTTCCTTGATGATTTTTTCAATTTCATTCTTTTGGGCGAAAGGATATCGATATGGCCGCTCATTCAGTGGTTGTGCCCCTGGGGCCAAAGTGATGCTATGATCATGTTCCTCTCCAGAGGGTCGAATCTCTTTAGGTTTATCTACTTGCTGGTGTCGATTCAAGACTTGTTGCATGTTAGGATGAATATGAAGAGTAGTGGGTTCGATGGTCTGGATGGCATTAAACTGGGAAATAACTCCATGATGGCTCTTTTTCAACAACTTTTCCATGCGATGCGAGCTGATGATATAAGGAGGACCTGCCAAGAGTTCACAGAGGGTATGCGTGTAGTCATTCTGCTTAAAGCTCATATATAACTCCTGGAAATCCATGGTGATTGGGCCTAGTGTGTGAAGCCATTCAACACCCAAGACAATGTCACAACCACCCATGTTAATTACAAACATGTGGGTCTTTAGGTGGCAATCTCCATCTGAAGTTTGATATTTTCGCAACGGCCTTCACATTTCATTGTCCCCCCATCAACAATCTAGACCTGGAAATTAGAGACTACCTTGACAAAACAATGAACAACTTTGGCGACTCACTGATGGATAAAGTTATGAGTGTTGCCACTATCAATCAATACTACTACATGGTGATGTTTAATAAAGCCTTTGATTTTGAGAGTTTGGGGCGCATAAATGCCCGCCAAATCATGTAGCAAGATAACTGGTTCCTCTGGCGTAGCTGAGAGTTCATTGTCCTGTTGGGTTTCCTCAAATTCATCCTCTGGTCCCTCAAGGGGTGGGGCTTCCTCAGATGAGTTGTGATCAGTGACATCAATTTGAAAGAATTTGGGTTCCTTTCATTTATGCCTGGGGGAGTATTTCTCATCACAGTGGTAGCACAAACCTTGTTTTCTTCTTTCAGCCATTTTTACTAGAGACACCTTTTGAACCGTAAGTGTTTGGGTAGGGCCCTAAGCCCGAGTGGGGCATCCCTTGGATATGAAATTTGAACGAGGAGACTGGGTAGCTAAAGCACGTTCCACTTCAATAGCCTTGTTGCAAGCGTCAATCCATGTAGGTGGGTGGTGCATCTGGACATGTGCTTGGATGGCTTCTTTGAGACCACTTATAAAACATTCCAAGTAGAATTCATCGCTTAGACCTTCTGTGCGAATGGCCAATGTCTCAAAGGGTGCAATGTATTCTTTTATTGTGCCTGTCTGTCGGAGCTTAGTAAGATGACCCAAAAAATTAGAGTCTCTGTCAAAGTGGTCACAAAGAGATTTTGAGAACACCTACCAAGTTAAGTTCCTGAGAGAGCATTTCTAATGCCACTACCACCATTGCCATCTCTCTTGGTCCAAGTAAAGGGCTCCCACACGTAGTTTAGTTTGATAATATTAGATATCATTTAAAAGGAATATTGTTCCATTTGTGCTACCCATACTATCGGATTAGAGCCATCAAATTTATACATGTCTAGCTTGGGTGGGCGAGGGTGGGAATGTTGGTGATTTCCATGGAAGTGAAGATGATGGTTAGATTCTCCTTCAAGGTCTTCATTAATACCATGTGCCGCCGAATGCAACTGTTATGAAAGCAGCTCACAAAAAGATAGAAAAGATAGTTGAACACCTTAGAATTCAACCTCTTCGAGGGGGCAACCTCCTTTACATTACACAAATGAACAATTCTTCGATGATTCAAATGACAAAACCTCCTTTCTATATATAGGAGTCTAAGGAGTCACAATATAACCCAGCCGACCTAACAATAATAATATAAAGCCACAAAAATAACAATAGAGGGATTCTATGGGGCACAATAATAACAATATGGGGACAATAGGGGCACAACAATATTAATAAGGGATACAACTACAATAGTAATGGGGTGATCACTAGTATTATAGGGACCTAGCATGCCCCTCTCCTTCAAAAAAGTGTTGTCTTCAACGCTTGAGTAGTTCTAGATGCTTCTATATAAAATTCTCATCCTCCCATGTGGAATCTTCAGCGGATAAGTTCTTCCACTTGATGAGGTACTCCGAAATTGATCGATTTCGTAGCTATCGAGTTCTTGTTTCTGTGACTGCTTCTGGTTCCAATATAATTTTTCCTTCCTCGTCAAGTTCTGGCAATATTGTTTGAATTGGGAGCTTGTCGCCTATAACCTTCTTTAAACATGAAACATGGAAAATTGGGTGCACTCGAGAAGCTGCAGGAAGCTCCAATTTGTATGCCATAGTACCAATCTTTTGCAACACCTTGTACGAACCATAATACTTTGGTGATAATTTATTATCCTTCTTAGCTTGCTTGAGGGACATTTGTTTATATGGTTGTAGCCGTAGGAATACCCAAGCACCTACATCAAAACTTCTTTCACTGCGATGTTGATCTGCTTATTGTTTCATTCTATTCTCTGCCAACACGAGGTTATCCTTTAAGAGTTGGAGGACTTGTTGTTGATGTTCGATGTGATGTTCCACTGTTTGAACCTTAGAATTTTCTCTTAATGTGATGGGTGGTGGTTGATATCCATAAAGTGCCATAAATGGGGTCATTTTTGTTGATGTATGGAAGGAAGTGTCATACCACCATTCAACCAGAGGCAACCATTTGACCCATTGTGTCTGTTTATCAGATACAAAGCAACGAAGATATCCTTCCAAACATTTGTTTACTATCTCAGTTTGCCTATCAGATTGAGGATGATAAGATGAGCTATGAGCTAACTGAGTACCAAGACAAGAAAATAATTCTGTCTAAAAATTTCCAGTGAAAATGGGATCTCTGTCACTTACAATAATCTTTGGATTTCCATGTAGCTTTTGAATTGTTTCCATAAATGCAGTAGAAATTGTACTGGATTTAAATGGATGTGATAATGCACAAAAGTGTGCATACTTGGTAAGTCTGTCAACTACCACCATGATGACACTCTTTCCCTCAGACTTGGGTAAACCTGTGATAAAATCCATTGAAACCTCCTCCCAACATTGGCTTGGAATGGATAAAGGTTGTAATAGACCCGGGATATTAATTGTTTCAACTTTATTTTGTTGGCAAACCAAACATTCCGCCACAAACTTTTGAATATCCGATTTAAGGTCACCCAAAAAAAATTCCTTCTTAACCCTGTGGTAAGTTTTAAAAATCCTGAGTGCCCTCCTAAGGGAGAAGTGTGCAATTCCATAAGAATCTTTTGTTTAAGTTGGGAATTATTACAGAGGTATAAGCGATCTTTGTACCATAACTAATCATTTTGCTAGCTAAATGTATCAGATGTATTGGAATCTTGTTGTAACTTTTGAATAAGTGCACACGCTTCTTCATCATTCTTCTATTCCTCCCTTGTTTCTTTAATCCAATTTGGTTGGATAATAGAAATGACGCACAACAATGCTTCCACATCCTCATCCTTTCTTGAGAGTGCACCTGCCACCACATTTTGCTTCCCTTTTTTGTAGATGATTTCAAAGTCATAACCCAACATCTTTGTGACCCACTTTTGTTGCTCTTCAGAGGATAATATTTGTTCTAAAAAGTATTTAAGGCTATCATGATCCGTTTTTACCTTGAAGTGTCTTCCCATTAGGTAGGGTCGCCATTTCTTAAGTGCATGTAATATTGCCAACATTTCCTTCTCATAAATAGCTTTGTGTAAAAACTTTCCCTTGATTGGACGACTTTCAAAAGAAATGGGTCTTTCATCTTACATTAAAACAACACCAATTCCATTTCCTGAAGCATCACATTCCACAATAAAGGTTTTCGTGAAGTCTGGTGTAGCTAAGATCGGTGCTTGGCACATTGCCTCTTTAAGATGTTCGAACACCTTTTTTGCTTCTGGAGTCCATGAAAATGCATCTTTCTTCAATAATGTTGTTAGAGGTGTTGCTATTCTCCCGTAATTCTTAACAAACTTGCGATAATACCTTGTCAACCCAAGAAATCCTCGCAGATGCTTTATGGATGTGGGGATTTTCCATTCCTTAATGGCTTTAATTTTGCTAGGGTCTACCTTAACTCTTTCATAAGATACAATATGACCCAGATATTCCACCTCTTGTACTCCAAAGAAACATTTGGATCTTTTTGCATATAATTGTTTCTCCTCCAATAGTTGTAGCACCCTGTCAACATGTTCAACATGATCCTTCCAAGACTTGCTGTAGATTAGTATATCATCAAAAAATACTAACACAAATTTTCTAAGGAAGGGTTTGAAAATGGCATTCATCAAACCTTGAAATGTAGAAGGTGCATTGGTAAGGCCAAAAGGCATGACCAAAAATTCATAATGATCCTCATGAGTTCTAAACGCTGTTTTTGGAATGTATTTAGTCTTCATTCTGATTTGATGATATCCCGAACGAAGATCCAACTTGGTGAAGTAAATTGATCCATGCAATTCATCCAGTAATTCATCAATGACAGGAATGGGAAACTTATCTTTAATAGTGAGCTTGTTGAGCTCCCTATAATCCGGACACATGCGCCACAATCCATCCTTCTTGTGCACCAATACTACTGGAGCAGAGAAAGAACTTTGACTAGGTTGAATTATACTAGCCTCTAGCATTTCTGCAACCATACGTTCAATTTCACTCTTTTGGGCATAGGGATATCTATACGACCTGATGTTTGGAGGAACACTTACTGGAATTAGATGAATAGCATGATCATGATCACGAATAGGTGGGAGACCTTTGGGAGTCTCAATACCTTGGAATGATTGTCCAATACTTTTTGGAGATCTGGAGAAATAGATGATTCCGATGTGGAAACATTTAGCGAACATAATTGTGCAATTACACCTCTTTGTTCCTTTTTTATAATCTTTGTCATACCGTTAGAGCTGATTATCTTTCCCGGTTTCCCTGCAATACCCCTTAATTCAACTTCCTTTCCTTCCGCAGAAAATTTCATGAAAAGTTCTTGAAAATTAAAAGCTATTGTACCCAAGGATTGTAGCCATTGGACTCTTAGTACAACATCAACACCTCCCATTAGAATGGAAAGCATTGGGCTAGTCAATACATATTCTCCCATGGATAGCTTGATATTATGGCACTTTCCAGAGCAATTTATCGTTCCTCCATTTGCAACCATCACTTGACACTCTAGTGCTGGATATGGGAAGCAATTCAATTCTTTTGCTACCTTACAATGAACAAAATTGTGGGTACTTCCTGAATCAATCAACGCTATTACCTTTTTCTTCTTGATTTGTCCTTCTATCTTGATGATTTGATGAGTGGTAATTCCAGCCAATGCATTACAAGATATGGTCGGATTCATTTCTTCTTTATCTAGGCTTTGTTCCTGGAGTATATCCTCTTCTTTTGACCTTTCCTGCTCCTTTTCTTCTTCCTCTTCACAATCTATGTAGAATAATTTCTTCTCAGCACACTTATGACCTTTAGTGTATTTGCTATCACAACTGTAACAAAGCCTTTTGCTCTTTTTTCTTCCAATTGTTGTGGTGTCAACCTTATAGGTTGTGGAAGACTAGGGGCAACAACACTTCCATTTTTATAGTTGTGAGTGGTATGCTTCTTGGTTGCCATAATTTTGCTTTCCATTTTTCTTGCTAACCTGAATTCCTTCTCTAATGAATCAGGTTCCCAAAGGCGAACATCATGTTGGATATTATCCTTTAAAGTCCCTATGAATACATCAATCCTATGCTCCTCTGGAATATTTTTTACCCTTATGTTCACTTTTTGGAACTCCTCAATGTGTTCCATTATTGAACCCTTTTGTTTGAGACTTATCAATTGGCTAAAAAAAGTGTTGCCTTTTGTATTCTCATAATGTGTTGTCAATTCTTCCGTAAAAATTGCCCAAGTGATAATTTGTTTACGAGAGCAAAGCCATTGATACCATACAAACTGATTTGGTTCCAAATATAAAGTTTCAATATGTACCTTTTGTGTGTTTTGCACATTATTGAGATCGAAAAACTGCTCTTTCTGTAATGTCCATGTTGCGGGATCCTTGCCATCAAACTTCCTCATATCGATTTTTGGAATATGGTGGGTCTTCGATCCAACATTAGAGTCTATGAAATCATTATTAACATTTCTTTTGTTCTCATCATGAGTTTCCTTTACTACTCTTTCACCATTAGTAAGCATTTCTTGTAGAAACTTTGTCAAATCTGTCTTCAAATTTGTCTTCAAATCTTCCATTCCTGTCTTCACATCATCCATCTTAGTTTACACGTCATTCATCTTAGCTTTTATGCCTTTCTTTAAACAATCCATCTTAGCTTCTACGCCTTTCTTTAAACCATCCATCTTAGCTTCTAAATCTTTCTTTAAACCATTCGTCTTAGATTTTGTTGCTTTTTGTGCAAGTGACACTTGTTGCACTTGGTCTTGTAATTTCGATATATCATGTTGCATTTCTTCCTCTTCTTCATGAGTCATGCTAGAGTTTTCAGGTTTCTTACTAGGTGTTTACATTTTCTTACCTCGGGGCATCAATTACCGTTAAAAATGCTTTACTATGCCCTTTGAATTCCTTCAAATTAATTTTTCAAACCAAGCTTATGCAAAAATTTAGAAAAAACTACACACCTTTTTTCACTTTGTAGGAGTTTGATATTGAATCTGATATATCTCTGTAATTTTGGATCATTTAGCTCTGAAATTGCGACCTACGGTAGCCCTCTGCGTCCTCTTTCCAATGCCACCAATCTGATCCAAATTGGATTCTCCAGGAAAGAGTTATGCCAAATCTCCCACAGTGACCTGGTTATAGACTAGTTCAGTAGAGCAAACTTGTATGACGTGCCACGAGTCACTGTTTTGACCTTTGGCTCTGAAAAATATAAACAAGAAACTACAGTCCGTCCTCTTTCTGTACCTTCTTACAAAATTTCAATTCGATGCTTAAAGAGAAAGTTATGACGATTTTCCCCAGGTCACCTGTTTGGAATGTAATTCAGGAGTCTGCAAAAAGACCAACTTCCTTAGATCATATCTCCGCACATATAGTGCAAAAATCTCTAAAATTCGGATTCGAGGTTCAGTGCGATTTCATCTCAAATGGTTATTTTTTTAGCTTCTGAAATGTTGCAGAAAAAAATTATAGCGAAAATGCCATGATGACCTATTTGGAGTAGCGAAACCCTAGAATCCAAAGCTCTGGTTCCAAATGTTATGAAACCAGCTCACAAAAAGATAGAAAAGATAGTTGAACACCTTAGAATTCAGTCTCTTCGAGGGGGCAACCACCTTTTCATTACACAAATGAACAATTCTTCGATAATTCAAATGACAAAAACTCCTTTATATATATAAGAGTCTAAGGAGTCACAATATAACCCAGCCGACCTAACAATAATAATATAAAGCCACAAAAATAACAATAGAGGGATTCTATGGGGCACAGTAATAACAATATGGGGAAAATAGGGGCACAACAATATTAATAAGGGATACAACTACAATAGTAATGGGGTGATCACTAGTATTATAGGGACCTAACAGCAACCTCGATGTGCTCACTTTGAATTGTGCCAAGAATTCCTTCATCTGGTTTGCTAGGCTCTGGAAAGAATCCAGCTTTTCTTCAAGGCGCTCGATCTTCTCGTTGGCCATGACTTGAGCTCTAGTTGCTACCATACACAAATCTTGGTCACTTGTCGTCATTTTGACAAAATTTGGGACCGCCCAAAAATTGAAGCTGACAAGTGAATGACACTACTGTGATAAGATCATTGTCCTGATTCTTATGGGCTAAGTCTCTTGTAAGCATCCCAGGAGGGTTTTTTTCAACTCCGAATGGAGTTTTACTCCCCGCTTATCAATACTGCAGTGGCCAAATTCCAGAAAACGTGATCCTGCCCAATGTCCTGAAAGAATCGCTCCAGGCTATAGGAGCCACAAGCCGCACTACGCAAATGGTCTGATCTGCCTATGAAACCCCCAACTGCTAGATCTGAATGGTATTGTGGCGGTAGAACCTCAACTGATCTGATTGTTGCGGCGGTGACATAACCCCAACTGTTAGATCTGATATGGAAAATAAGATAATGGGCGATCTTTAGAGAGTCGAGGGAACTATGGTCTCAAAGGAGTGTCAGGTGCTATAGATCACAATATACATAAGGGTCCAACAATAGTATTTGACCCAATCTTTCAGGGCACTAACTAAGGATGATCAATCATACCCTTAGTTGTAGTACCCAACTACCCTTTCGTATGCGCGAGTAATCTCCCCAAGTGCTATTCTCGGTGTACTGTAGTAGCAAGATGACCGACAATTTATCTAAGGCGAGGTTTCAGGTGAGCCTAGGGGGATTCCGATATAGCTAGAGGGTATGTGGAAGGCAGTCTGTGCGTGGTTCTATCTAATGCGTTACTACTCGAAGGGGTACCCACAGGGATTACAAGGGAGTCCAACAAGTGTGACCACCTCTTGTATTTCCTGCGTGCATGCCTCTCCAAATCCGCAGGTTTATGCACTCAACAACAGATCTTGTGGTTTAAAGATGCTGGAACACATCTCTAGCCTAAAAAACAATTCTGCCAAAAATGGAGGTACCACTGGCCCTGGAAAGTGCTATGATACCACTTGTTATGCTCTTGACCTGCGAGAAATTCCAGAATACCAAATATGCGAAGAAATACAACTTAGAATATAGAACAAAATGAGAAAAACAACAAATATTTTATTATTTAGAGATGAAAGCAATGTTCACTTGCCTCTTCGAGGGGGCAACCTCCAGCAAAGCAGAGCTTGATTACAAAATAAGACTTGATATTCCTCAATGGGAATTCTCTATCCTTTATATAGAATTCATACATTCAATACCATGGGTCATTAGCATGGTTCTCTCAATACCATCTATCTAATACCATGTCCCGTTTGCAACTAACTACGGTCCCTTTCTTAAATGTGGGTCAACCGCTTACAATTATTAATACGGGCTTTATTGACTCTTTAACTAACTATAACTATGACTTGACCCTATTACATAAATAAAGGGGTTAGGGTTGGACCCTAACAACCATACCATTTCGCTCAGGATTATAAGGAACAATAGTTTTCTTCTTGATTCTAGCTTACTTGCAAGCATCAACGAACTCATTTGACGTATACTCTCCATCATTGTCAGACTTGAAGATCTTGATCTTCTTCCCTGTTTGATTTTCTACCAGTGCCTTGAAATCCTTGAACATATTGAAAGCCTCATCCTTATGCTTCAAGTAGTATATCCATGCCTTCATGGAGAATTTATCAATAAAGATTATGTAGTAGAGATGGCCACCAAGAGAGTGCATTGGGAATTTCTTCACCAACAGATTGTAATTGACCCCTTAGGTGAGATACTCTCATGATATCAGATTGCACAAATTCCCCCTTGTTCATCTTCATCTCTTTGAGTTGATTTTTCAAGGAGAGGATGCGATTCGAGTTGTTGACTTCACACATCCCGACCAACTTGTCATAAGTATCCTTAGACTGCGTCAAACCATTAATGATAATTTTCTTGGCTTTGAGCTCAACTTTCTTATACTTGGATTTGGCAGTAGCAGTAGCATTTTCCGGAGGTACAAGAAATTTTCCTTCCACATATTCCAAGACATCATTTTCATCCAATATCACTTCCAACCTGATCTTCCAAGCAACAAAGTTTGATGAGTCACCCAACTTCTCATAATCCTTGAAGTAAGAGGTAGACATCTTGACCAAATCAAGTAGGTTCCTTCAACTTCTTTCAAGAATTATTGCCCTTGTCTCTTGTCTCCTTGGGGTTGTCCTCACCTTGGCTTTGATACCATGTTAATTTTCCACTATTCTATGTTGTTACAATCACTTTAGCCCAATTCTTAACTTCAATTAGCAATCAAATCAATCTTCCAGTAATAAATAACAATTGTAGATAGAACAATAAATGCAATGTACAATAGAAGACAATCAAGAGCAATAACAAGAGACACCAGGATTGGTCAAAGACCAGGGAAAACCCCACAAGGGGGAAAAACCTTTCAAATTATTTTTCTTATTAGATTGTCATAAAATGTTCAGCATAGAGAGTAGAATGTTCCAATTCATCAATCAAGAGTCAAATCAATCCTTTGACTATCCAACAAAACCAACCAAACAATATCCAAGAGATGAGCCCAATAGACAAATCTAATCAAAGTCAAAGTCTTCAAAACTAATCCAAGTATGTGGTCAACGCCCAACATAATTTTAGGTCACAGTCACAGGGACCTAGTGATAGAAAATGCAGCTGTATCCCTCCAGCCGTAGGGAGCACCCTATTAACCTAGTGGTTTTAGCTGAATTTTCCTCAATCCAACCTTGCGACTCTATCTTAATTTCTTCTCTTTGCACATGTGAGTTCAGACCCTACAATTTCAGACCTATACGAACCAATCCAAAGAAGAGAGAGATCGAACCTCCAAGAGAAGAAGAATGAATGTGTGAGTGATGTGTCCAAATGAGGTTGACTTGTCTTGTATTTATATGCTTCTAAGGGGTGCCCAATTTTTCTTTAAAGCCAACTTGTACTTTTGTGAACATAAGGGTTTTCTCCTTAAAAATACAATTTTCCTTAACTAAATTAAATTCTTCCAGGGGCTAGGAGGAGTATTTTTTGATGAGGAAGACTATCCAAAGCAAGGAATTTGTCCCTAAGCTATCAAATTAACATTACATTCCACAAGTGATGTGGAAAAATACATTGACATATGACTTTTGTGGTGACACTTTGAGAAGCCATGACTTAGAAATGATGGTATAAGACTTCATTATATCAATGCCAAGCTTTTCTCTTTGCAACTATGATTTTGGCTTCTTCTTGATAGATCTTTGCTTGTACTCCATCTTCACCCTCCAAAGGGTTTAGATAAGTGTTGGAACCTTCCAAGTTAGCATGAGTTGCCACCTCTTTGTCTTGGTCCAAGACTCCTTTACTCTTGCATGATAGCATCTTTGAGTCACATCTTGACATGTGTCCTCCTTGTGACCTCTGTTAATTTTTCATAGGGCTACATTGTTCTTTGCTTTGATAATTACATTTCTTCATTAATATATTACATTCACCCCATATCATCATTACATTATTCAGATCTACACCATTATTCATCAGCATATGCAATTATATAGAAAGAACAACATCATCATAATTAATGTAGCAGAACATAAAGGAACAATAGAAGAAAATCACACACACACATAGAGACACCAAGATTGGTCCGAGACCAAGGCAAAACCCACAATGGGGAAAACCCTTGCAAATCTTCTTCTTCTTAGATCGTCATCAAATGATTAAGCAAAATAGAGTACAATGATCCATAACTTTATCTATGCAACAAAACAACTATGATATCCATGAAACAAATCTAATCATGCTTATAATCAAAACCCTCATTCTGATGGTTGTAATGTGCCGTCACTGAGTGTAGTTAACTGCTGGATATTGCTAAACATTGTTGTCACTGAGCAAAATCTTCAGAACATTGAAATCTCATATTTGAGTCCCAGACACAGGGAGGAGGAGTTGTGCGAGTGTCTATAGTAGTCTTGGACGCTCTCTACAGAACTGGAAGATTGCGTCTGGAACATATATGTACTCTCCCAAGTGAACTAGATGAGGGCGTCCGGGGTCAAACATACCCAGATATACCTCAAACCTTGGACGCTCTCATAAGGCTTCTGTGCAAGTGTCTATTGCAGCCTGAGCACTCTCAAGGCCATACTGTGCATGCGCCCAGAGACCAAACTGAGCAGCGAAAACCCTAGCCTCTTGGACGCTCCCATAAACACTTTGTGCTAGCGTCTAGGAATTTCTAGACACTGTCTTGACCACTGTTTTCCAGCATCTAGGGACTAAAATGCTCAGTTTTGTGCTAGCGTCTAGGAATTAGTAAACCTTAGATCATTGCGAGCTTCACCCCCAAGATTTCAAACCCTTGCACGAACTTTCCTCCATCAGATCTGTGCGAACCAAGACAATAAGAGAAAATAAGATGGCTTGATCAATGTGTCCAAATGAGCTTGAGGTCTCTTCTATTTATAGACTTTCATGAGGGTCCACTTGGGGTTGAGGCTGACATGTCCAATTTAACAAGTGCTTAGGGCCGACCTAACCCAATATACATGAGTGAATAAATAAATTCAGAAATCAACTTTTGCTTATTCAAATAAGGTGATCTTTAGGTCGATTTTGGTCCTCTTGAAAAGAGGAATCTAATGCAATCATCATCTTGGTCATTTGAGCTATCCAAGATGGAGTTTGATTGTAGTTGAAAAAATTAACAACCTCTCCTTGCTAACCCTTTGACATCATCTTGTGATGGTACAATGATATCACTTGCAAATGAATTCACTCATGACAAGACACATTAGTCCCATAATCACCTATTCTATCTGTGCTTGCTCATACAATATATTGATTGTGATGGGACCATGGGCCACAGTTTTTAGAGAGAGAGGGAGCCTAGGAATTACGCAGTTGAGCTTAGTAATGACCAAGGGATGACCATGTTTTCCACTAGAACTGCATAATTCACAATAAGGAGAGGCTCTTCAAAGTACTGTAGACTGCGAAAGTCTAGGAGACAAGGTGATGAACTTGCTGACAAAGGATGCATAGTGTGCAGTGCTCAAGACGCGGACACAGGGATTACGTAGTTGAGCTTCATAGGGACTGAGGGATGACCCCACTATCCACTAGAATTGTGCAATGCGTAGTAGGAGGAAAGAAAGGACAAGGTACTGCACAATGAGGGGTTTCAGTCAGTAGGAGTGACAAGACTAGACACTATAATTGCGTAATGCATAATGATTGAGGGGCAAGCTCTAATATTGTGCAGTTGAGGGTTGCAGTGGCCTAGAGATGGACCTATTGTCCACTAGAATTGTGAAATGCACAATTAGAGGCTCACTTGGTGAAGGGATTGTGCAGTTGGTTGGGTAAGCAGAAGAAGGTTACACCACTATACCTTGAGGATGCTCACTACACAATGAAGAGAAAGGTGTCTTCGTATTGCACAGTCTGTCACTGCAAGGAGGCAAAGAAGGCCTTAGTTCTCAAAGAACAATACAGGGCATAATTGATCAAGGCTTAGTGAAATGAGGTGGTACAAGCATCAAGGGTTTAGTGACTATACTCTTAAGGTACTTAATGCGCAATAGTGAGAGTTGTCCCTAAGAAGGCTTAGTGTACAAGTCTAGGAGGTACAAGTTTCATCAATGAGGGCTATGAATGAGCAATTCTCATCA
This sequence comes from Pinus tabuliformis, assembly GCA_031772625.1. NCBI lineage: Eukaryota > Viridiplantae > Streptophyta > Pinopsida > Pinales > Pinaceae > Pinus > Pinus tabuliformis. Next base: position 156,929,748 of record CM062815.1, read on the forward strand.
CCTAGTGGAGGGTTAGTGCTTTCATAACTTGCGCCTAACAGAAGGAATAAGAAGAGCTCCAAAATGGTTAAGTGTGGGATTAATGGAACAAGAGGGAGAAAGACATTCAAGCAAGTTCCAAACAGAGATCACATACATGTATACCACCAAATACAAAGTAAACAAACATAATGACTCTTATAGATTGAAACGACAGTAAAGCGACACTTATATTTGAGTGTGACAATTAAAACGTAAGATTGCGACACTTGAAATGCAAGTGGCAATACAAGTGTAGTCTACAATCGAAAAGTGCGCTATGCCATGGGAAAGTGTCCAACACATATTCTAATTGTAAAAATCATCAACTAGTGCAAGAGAATGTGATGGAGATGCCTATATAAAGTGTGTCATGGTGCTCTTGAAATATGTGAGAACAGACAAAAGCAGTACATGCAAGGGTGAAAGTGACACATGCAAACTCAAAAGAAAACACAAGCGACTCATGCAAGAATGAAAGTAGGCAAAGACAACACTTGCAAAAACAAGAAAAAAAGAGAAAAAAAAGTGAAAACAACACATGCAAAAACAAAAGCAACAATTGAGAAACTCACTTAGAAGATGGAGCATTTGCAACCAAGAGTGAAGGAATGCTCCTTATACTCCAACAGTGCCTAGAGCTCAAAAGCGAAAGATGGATATAAGGATGAGCTCTGGACTGGACTGTTAAAGTTAGCAACTAGGGCCAAACTTCATGTGGGTCATATTATTCATGGCTGATAATATTTTTATTAGATTCCTCTCGTCGAGAGGTGTAAGATTGATACCGATAAGTATTCATGGAGATATGAATTTATTTTGATTATGGAATTATTATCAGGCCGACCTACAACTCATGTAGGCTCAGAAGCCCAACAGTCGCATCTATTCAAAAATCATCATTTGTGTATAAATACAAGAGGACTTTTCCTCATTTGCACTCACTTATCTCATCACATCTCTCTCTCTACTGCACAGAAAAGAGTCTCTTCTCTAATGTGCAGAAAAGGGTCTCTCTCTCACACATGTGAAGCCGGAAGCTGCTGAAACTGAAGCTGCAACTGCAGATCCAAATTTTGACCAGTGTGGACCATCAAACCTCCTCTTCTGATTTTCATTGTAGATTCATATGAACCTCCTTTGAAAGCCGCAACTTTTGGTGGTGGAATCAAGTCAATCCGATGGATAGTTTGCAAGATATCGACTGCCCTAGTTTGAAGGAAGCTGCTGAAATTGAAGCTGCAACTGCAGAAGTGAAGTTTGACATGCGTGGACCAGAAGATCTCCTCATCTAAACTGCGCTATAGGTTCATCTGAACCTCCTCTAAAAGCCGCAACTTTTGGTGGTGGAATCAAGTCAATTCGATGGACGGTTTGCAAGATATCGACTGCCCTAATTTGAAGGAAGATGCTGAAACTGAAGTTGCAACTATAGAAGTGAAGTTTGACCTGCGTGGACCAGAAGATCTCCTCATCTGAACTATGTTGTAGGTTCATCTAAACCTCCTCTGGAATTCGCAACTTTTGGTGGTGGAATCAAGCCGATCCAACGGTCAGTTTGTGAGATATCGTCTGCCCTAGTTTGACGTTGAAGCCGCTAATGCTGATGCTGCTGATCTAGGGTTTGCTGCTGCTGATATAAATCAGATTTATTGTACTATTTCTCTCTGCTGAATTATTGAAGATAAAAGAAGATTTGATCAAATGGTTTCCCCATGCATTATGGGGTTTGTCCCTGGCTAGTCGCCACATCTTGTGTCTCTTGTCTTGGCTTGTTTTTTGTCGATCGTTTAATGTTCTATCTGCACTTTAGTTTATGTACATGTAATTGCTAATTTGTGGAATATAATAAGGAAAAGAAGTAAACGGTTATAAGCATAGAACATACCATAACTTAACATGGACTCTTTATACTAGAAGAACAAACATGCAATTAGGGTTACTATTAGTGAGTGCGCTTTGTGCACATCTGAAATTAGGAGCCATGAGCGAATTAACTAACTTGTAGAAATACATTCTCATTGTCAGCAAAAGATGTGCAATCACCATCTGCAAATGATTACCTTACACTATCATTATTTATCAAGATTGCGCAATCACTATCTCTAGGAACTGCACAATGCACTGTCTCCAGAGACTGTGCAAGCACTGTCTTCAAGAGTTGCACAAACATCATCCTCAAGGAAATGTTCAGTTACTGTCATCAGGAATTGCGCAGTGACTATTTTGAAGGGTTGCACAGTGCTTGACTCATGGACTGCTAGGCCTGTTGAGAAAGAGTATGCTTGTGAAAACACCATGAGTTAGGCATGTGAAGTAATTTATCACTTAGAATTCCCACAGAGAGACTTGAAAAATTGATCAACATAACCGAAAGACATCACCATAAGGAGGCTCCAAAATTTGAATGTAGGAAAAATTTTGGAGGGTGTTTGTCGCAGCGACAATAGTTCCCAATTCTAAAATTGGGTGGAGAGTTGTCCCCCATATATTTCTTTTGATAAAAAAGGTCGAACCTGGAATGTGTCAGATCTATGCCAACCTTTGTGCAAGTAAGCTACCATTTGTGACCATTGGGTAAGTCATTTTCTTATTTAGAAATAATTAAAATTTAATTGTGTTGTAATTTAATTATGATTCTTTAAAAAATTGGATCATTACGAATAAACTCCTTGACACTCATCATTCCTATGATCTTACCATAGTGAAGTTTGGGTATTTAGTATCTCTAGAGAATCGCGGATAAAGATTGTGCACATCCAAAAGCGTTTAAAAATTTTTAGTCTTAAAATTAAAAGCAATATACCATCTCCTCTCTTCTTGATAGAAATGAGTCTTTTCCCTATTGAGAGTATGTCTCATGAAAGAAAAGAGGCTTCCTAAGATTGCTTCAAACTCTAGTGAAAGTAACATGCAATTCAAAAAAGTTAACATAAAGATGCCAAGTCTTAGTTAAATAATTTGGGAATAGATGAGTTATATTTACATAATATTGATACCATTAAAAGTATTATTATACCTTCCGCAGGCATGATATTATGCATTCAGTTTTGCTTTGATTGTGTATTAGTTTGTCTTTGACCAAAAAATCTTGCCTCTTATGCATAGTTTAACATTGAAAATTCATTTTTTGTTATTGTTTAAATTCATTTAGTTGTAAGCTAATTGGTTGAGGTCTTATTATGAGCTGTTTAGTAACTTCCATTTCTATTAGTTACAAATTTTATGTTTTTAGTTTTTTTTTTTTTTTGACCAAAGGAACCCAGTGGCCTGCTTGACACATAACTACTAGTAAACCTCTGGGAGTCTACGACATGTCCTCTTCTCCGTAAACTAGGTCGCAAATAAGGGGATTTGAACTTCGCTCTCTCGAGTTTCAACGATTTCACATATCTCGGATTACCAATTGAGTTGACCCCCCGAGACTTTATTTATTTATTTATTCCTTATTGAATTTTCATGAATTATAGTTCTTTTGTCCATATTTTCAATTTAAGATGACTTATTATTATATTAAAAACAGATTTTAATAAATTAAATATACAAAATTATATATATTAATAAAAAATAAAACACACACACACATATATATTAAAGTGTATATATGTTAATATAAATAATATTGTTGAATCATATTTTTGTGATGAAATCTTTCTCTTTATTATTTTTTAGTTTAATTAAGCTATATTTAAGCTCAACGATAGGTACTAGCTACTATATAGCCCTTATTACATCTCAACTTAGGAAGTTATGTGATAAATAATTAGATGATAAAAGAAAATTAAGATACTACAAAGAGATCATTAACCCTAATCTAGAAGATCAAAAGTATCTTTCTATTTTAAAATAACTTTAAGAAGAAAAACAACAATGTTAAAAAATCATGAATTAAACAATGTATTGATAATTCTTAAAACAATGTGAAATGGAAGATTTTTTCATTTTTGTGTGACTAAAAAGCTAGCAGATTCCCTTAAAATGTTCAACATATACATTAGATTTCAATTTCATAACACTTATAAAAATAATAATTTTCATAACTATAACTCATCAAAGATATAAAGATTTAAAAATGCTTTTTTATTTTATTTTTTTCAAATTAGCAAGATTTTCAAGTAATCCAAATATTTCCTTGTCATTTTTTCAAACATTTGATAAATCAAAATTGGTCACAGTGGTCAGTAACAACTATCATCATTGTTGTCGTCATAATTGCACCACCTTATATTCTATCATCATTTTCAATATTAACTTTATAGTTACTCTTTCATAGTTTATCTCTTCATGAATTGTCGTCATAATTGCACCACCTTATATTCTATCATCATTTTCAATATTAACTTTATAGTTACTCTTTCATAGTTTATCTCTTCATGAATTAAACAATGTATCGATAATTCCTAAAACAATATGAAATGGAAGATTTTTCCATTTTTGTGTGACTAAAAAGCTAGAGGATAAAAAACAGATTCCCTTAAAATGTTCAACATATACATTAGATTTCAATTTCATAACACTTATAAAAATAATAATATTCATAACTATTTAACTCATCAAAGCTATGAAGATTTAAAAATGCTTTTTTAATTTTTATTTTTTTTCAAATTAGCAAGATTTTCAAGTAATCCAAATATTTCCTTCTCATGTTTTCAAACATTTGATAAATCAAAATTGGTCAGTGGTCAGTAACAACTATCATCATTGTTGTCGTCATAATTGCACCACCTTATATTCTACCATCATTTTCAATATTAGCTTTATAGTTACTATTTCATAGTTTATCTCTTCCATTTAATCTTCTTCTTTTGTAATCGTTTGATTATTATTAAAAACCATTGTAAATTATTTCTCTGTGGATGACTCTTTCTCTTGTAACAAAATCTCTTTACAAATCGATTTTATGTATATGATTTTCCTCATTTAGAGGTCAATATCTGATAAATCTTTTAGTTCAAATGCAAACTTCACTCTGAAAGAGAATGCTGTTTCTTTAATTATGTAATGTGTATTTAGATCGAACTAACGATTACGAAGAATCATATTAAAAGAGAAATGCTTTTTGTTAAAACCAGATACCAGTAAAAAACTCCACACCAGTGAGTTTCTATATAAACAAACCTTTTTAAAGTAGAAATTTATCGTTTATTAGTTAGATTTGACAAACAAGTGTGAGAAACTTGGATGTACCATGTACCACTTCAAGTTTAATCATATAAAACACAGGCTTAGTTTGATGCAATGCAGACTGGACCATTAGCTATCATTGATTATGTTGAAGCCTCTAAACTTGCTACCTCCACTTGCTCTTATGATTTAGTTATGTAGCAGATTGATTTGATCAGATATCATGAATAATGGAAGCATGATATTGTAATTGGCCAAGAATAATTTGATGCCAACTTAATTCATACACGGGCGTTTAAAAGGAAAAACAAAGCCTATCCATAAATCACCGTTAAATGACAGTTTGTCAATAGTAAAGATCAATAACAGTACCTTTCAAATGTTATAAACCGTATTCATACCGCTGCCATAATCTCTTCGTTTAGACCCGATTGCAATCCTGTCATCTTTTAACATATTCAGGTTTGGGGCCAGCAAGCGTGTATAGCGATCAAAATAGAGAAGTTGCTTGATAAGAAGTGCAAATTCACGCGGAAACTTTAGTCCATAAGCTTCACTCACGCGTACCTTCAAAGACAATATAAAACATAGATCAGCCAATATCATGCATTCATGCCTAGAAGGAAAATGTCATTGCTCTCTCATGGGATAAAGAGTTAATTTACCTCTCTACATGTAACACAATGACCCATCAAAGAAGATTTAGCACAAAATTGAGTGATGTGTCATTTTGTGCATGACAATACATTTGGGTGTGCATAGATATATTTACAAGGTCTGGTATGTTTAATGCCAAAACATTTGGCAATGACTTCCTGCTAGAACATACCAAAAATCATCATTTGGGAATGACTTCTTGCTAGAACATGCCAAAAATCGTCATTTAGCAATGAATTCTTGCTAGAACATTCCAAAGAGTCATTATTTTTATATCTTATCCCCGTACCATGAATTCAATACAATTCTCAGGATTTTATATGTTGATTTCACAGTTGTTGCACATGGCAAAGTGTCAGGAATTAGCAACTTAAGAAAACACTAGTGTTAAACCTATCCAGAAAACAAAGTAAAGAAATCCAGTCCAAGGTCCAGCAACAAACAGCAGTCCAAGGTCTGGCAACCAACGGCCGTTGAGAATGTGTATACTGAAGTCTCAACCTAAAGATCCACTGAGGTAATGGATGGCAAATAATATATCTGAGTTATGATCATTCACTGGTTGTTGGTCCAGGCCAAGTTTACTAATTGGACATGCCAGGCTGTGGAAAACTAAGCTTTCATATAATTAAGGAAGTAGAATTGGAATTATTTCAAACCGTTTTATGAGCACCAACAATAGATTGTCATGAGAAAAAGGAAATCTACTAGCCATGGTATTCCTCAAAACAAAAACATCTCTGAATACAAATCTATACAAGAAGCAAGTTTTAGGTCTCGACTAAAGAAGATCTCCAAGATAGGATGAAGGGATTTAGGAAACAGTTATTGTTTGGGATATGATGGTTGCTGCAAGTACCACATAGTATAGCTATTAGTCGGGAATTCAAAGTAAGTTCAAATTAGAGTTGAACTAGTAAAGAATTTGAACTTCTAATGCCTGAAGGTCAATCATTTGAGGAACTTTGGATGTCTAGTATACATCCATGTGCCCAAGGAGAAGAGGAAGAAGTTAGAGCCTTCTTGGAAGAAGGGTACTTTTGTGGAATACAACAAGGCTTCGAACAACACCTACAGGATCGACATTCCAAGATAACATCAGATCGAGGTTAGATGAGATGTCTCTGATGAGGAGGTAGCCTTCAAGAGGTCTTGAGAGTCTCATATGGAGATTGATAGTAACGAGCATGAGGCTCTGAAGGATGCAGGTACAGATCCCTCTAGTCCAATTGTTCATCCTTCAGACTATCAGGAAGAGTTAGTTGAGCCAGCAGAGCCAATGGACCAACCTAGAGATGTTGTAAGGACCAAGAAGAGGTTTTTGTGGCTTTGTGACACTTTGCAGGATGCAGAGAGGCATGCAGCTCCTAGGGGTACTTTCAGGGAGTGCAGATGACCATAGAGGTTCTCGAGGTATATGGCATTGATGAGCCACATCATTGATTCCGAACCTTCCAGTTATGAGGAGGCAGTAGAACAACAGGTTTCGAGAGATGCCATGATGCAAGAGTATTAGTCTATCATGAAGAACAATGTGTGGGAGATAGTTCCTAGACTTGAAGGGAAGTCAATAATGACTTCCTAGTGGACCTATAAGATCAAGCATGCAGCAAATGGCAACATCGAGAAGTAAAAAGCGAGGTTTGTGGCGAGAGGGTTCTCCTAGAAAGAGGGAGAGGACTATGAGGAGACTTTTTCTCTAGTCGCCAGGTACACTTCCATCAGGACTATTATTTCTCTTGCTTCAGTTATGGGTTGGAGGTTACATTAGATGGATGTAAAGATTACGTTCCTCAATGGTGTGATTAAGGAGGAAGTGTACATAGAGCAACCTCAGGGCTTTGTGATACATGGGAAGGAGTCCCATGTTTGTAGATTGAAGAAGGCTTTGTACGGACTCAAGCAGGCACCTAGGGCATGGTATTCTAGGATTGATGGATACTTGATGAGTTTGGGCTTCACCAAGAGTGATGCGGATCCTAACCTTTACTACAAGGTTGTTAATGGTGATCCTTTGATCTTGGTGTTGTATATTGATGATCTGTTCCTTACTGGGGCAGAGAGGCTCATTGTCGAGTGCAAGAGGGAGTTGGCTTCAGAGTTTGAGATGAAGGATCTTGGCTTGATGCATTATTTCTTGGGATTGGAGGTGTGGTAGAGGCCAGATGAGATCTTCCTTGGATAGGGAAAGTACACAGTGCAGATCTTGAGGAGATTTGGTATGTTGGACTACAAGTCAATGGCTACACTTATGATGACTAACCTGAAGAAGTTGAGTGATTCTACTTCAGATTCAGATTTGGTGGATCCCATGCTGTACAAGCAGTTGATTGGATCCTTGACGTACCTGGTTAACACCAGGCCAGATATTTTCTTTGCACTAAACACCTTGAGCCAATATATGGTTGAGCTGAGGCATGTACATTGGGTTGCAACGAAGCATGTCTTGCTGTATCTACATGGTACAATTTGATATGGTTTGAGATATGTCTTAGGTGGTGAAGTGAGGTTGCAGTGATATACTGATTCTGATTGGGCACCTCGAGGTACTACTTCAGCTTGGGATCGGCTATGACTTCCTAGTTAAGAAGGAAGCAAACTTCTGTCACACTCAATACAACAGAGAAAGATTATATCACAGCCTATGCTGCAAGTTTGGAAGCAGTATGGCTTCAAAAGTTGCTTGCAAGGCTATTTGATCAGGAGCTTGAGATGACCTTGATACATTGTGATAATCAAAGATGTGTTAAACTTTTGGAGAATCCAGTATTTCATGACAAGTTGAAGCACATTGAGATCAAATATTACTTTATCTGACACAAGGTGCAAAAGGCAGCAGCGAAGCTCCAGTACATATCCACAGATGAGAAAATTGCTGACATTCTCACCAAGCCTCTGTCTAGGGGGAAGTGTGTATACTTCTGAGACAAGCCTGGAGTGATGCAGAATGGATCCCTTGCTGAGAGGGAGTGTTGATGTTTTTGTAGCATCATGAAGACATTCTCCCACAGGGTCACGCTGATTTGAGTAGTGGAGGATAGTACATTCACCCATGGGGCCATGTTGATTTAGCTAGGAGTGAATGGCCTAGGGGCAGAATTTTTCCCATGGGGTCATGTTGATTTGACTAAGGGAGATTGATGCATTTACCCGTGCGGCCATGTTGATTTGGCTAGGGGCAAATGGCCAACGATGCTCACATTGTGCTCTGGGATGGAGTGATCTAATTTTTATAGATTAGGTTTGAATTGTTTATTGATCGGGGTTTTTTCATCCAACAAATGGGTAAACAATTCTAGTCTAATGTAGAGTTGTAATGTAGGCTCCATTAGTGAAGGGGTTTCTTGTGATAAGAAGCCACCTTGATGGGTCTCTACTCCACATTAGAGCTCTATATAAATAGATAGCAAGCGAGAGGCAAATCATCAACACAACAAGCTCATTGAATCTTTTCTAGTGGGGGAGAAATTCGTCCAAGGAGAAAATCTGTTGCTAGAGATCATCTATTCTATCTCTCTCTCCTATTTTGGCTACACATGTGAGAAGGACTATTTGACCAACACATTGACTAAAGTTGACCGAGTTGTATTTGATTGAGTTTGACTGAGAGTTGACCATCTGTTTGACGTGAGTTTTTGGAGATACTGTCACTCCACTTGAATCAAGGTTAACCTATTCATCTACAAGATGTGTTGTATGTGCTCGATTTGAAGAAGAACCTGGTATCTATCTCTGCGATGGAAGACAAAGGCTTCAAGGTAGCATTCATTGATGGAAAGGTACGTATTTGGCAAAGAAACCCTAAATATGCATTTACTCTTGGATTTAGGGTTGATGGTCTCTATCAAGTTGGTGGAAGTCCTTCGGGAGCATTGGCGTGTGATACTTCTCTTCAATGTGAATTATGGCACTGAAGATTTTCCCACTTACATTACAAAGGCTTCCCTGGGGTAAGGAAGATGGTCACATGGATGTGCGACATTAACATGAACCATGAAGGAGTTTGCTAGGGTTGTGCATCTGGGAAACAAGGGACCATTCCCTTCTAATGAAAGCAAGACAACAAATATTCTTCAATTGGTCCATTCTAACCTGTTTGGTGCCCTGCCCTTAACCTCATTGGGAGAATACATACACTATGCAATCTTTGTGGATGCCTTCTCACACAAAACATGGATCTATTTCTTGAAGAAGAAGGATGGAGTGTTCAAATGGTTCCGTTCTTTCAAGGCATTGGTGGAAAATCAAACAGGGAAGAAAATTAAGACATTGAGGACCGACAATGGAACCAAATATGAATCAAATGAATTCAATGACTTTTGCAAAGAGTTTGGCATTAAGAGGGAGACAATTGTTCCATACACTCTTGAGCAAAATGGTGTTGCTGAAAGGAAGAATCGAACAATTATGGAAGCCACTCGTGCCATGATATATGATCAAGGTCTACTGAAAATCTTATGGGGAGAATTTGCCAACATTGTCGTATATGTTCAAAATAGGAGTCCACATCAAACTTTGGATTTCAAGACACCTGAGGAAGTCTTCACTGGTAAGAAACTTGATGTTTCTCACTTTAGAATATTTTGTTGTCGGTATACTTTCATGTGCCTAAAGAGAAAAGGAATAAGTTGGAAGCCTCCGAGAAGAAAGGTATATTCGTCGACTATAGTGAAAATTCAAAGGCATATAGAATCTATGTACCTAGTAAAGAGATGTGGAAGTAAGTCATGATGTCACCTTTGATGAAGACATTGCCCTTGGTAAAGCCAAAGATCTCCCCATCTTATGGAAGGACGATGAAGGCGCTGCCGAAAAACAGGATGAACCCTAGACGGATGAGCCTATGTCTGATGTTGAAGGCTCGATGGATCCTATTGATCCACCTCCTGGTGATTTCTCTACCTCAAGGAAACGACCACTATGGCTCAAAGATACTTTCGAAGATGCTGAAAAACATATTGCTTCAAGAGGGACATTTCAGGAAAGTAACAAGCCAAATAGGTACCAAGGGTACTTCGCTGCCACGAGTACTATTGTTCAAATTGAACCTTGCACATTCGAAGAAGTTGTAAAGCAACAAGTATGGAAGGATGCAATGAATGAGGAATATGAATCGATCATGAAAAATGATGTTTGGGAGGTGGTGCCTAGACCTAAGGAGAAGTTTGAGGTCACCCCTAAATGTCTTTACAAAATTAAGCATGGCGCTGATGGGAGTGTTGAAAAATATAAGGCCAGGTTTGCAGCTCGTGGCTTCTCTCAAAAAGTAGTGGACTATGACAAAATATTTGCACCGGTTTCCCGATATACCACTATCCGATCTATTATTTCTCTCACTGCCAATCAATGATGGAGCCTACATAAAATGGATGTCAAAAATGCTTTCTTGCATGGCTCGCTTAAGGAGGAAGTCTACTTGGAACAACCTCAAGGGTTTGAAGTACAAGATAGAAGGACACATGTTTGGCGGCTGAAGACAACTCTCCACGGGTTGAAGCAAGCCCCTAGGGCTTGGTACGAAAGAATTGACAATTATCTGATCCAAACCTATACTTCAAGGTTGAAAAGGACATGCCTCTTATTTTGGTCCTTTATGTTGATGATCTCTTTCTAACAGGTGCAGACATTCTCATTTATCAATGCAAGAGGGAGTTAACTTTTGAGTTCGAGATTAAGGACCTAGGACAAATGCATTACTTCCTAGGCCTGGAGGTCTGGCAAAAGCTAGGCGAGATTTTCATTTCTCAAGGAAAATACATTGTGAAACTGCTAGAGAGATGCATGATGGTGGAATGCAATTATGTGCCTACTTTGGTGGAACTCAACTCCAAGAAGCTATGTGGAAGTGTTGTTGGGCCCGAATTGGCAAACCTTTTCGAGTATAGACAACTTGTGGGGGTCCTAATGTTCTTGGTAAGCTCTCGACCAGATATATGCTTCGTTGTAAATACTGTGATTCAATTTATGGTTGAGCCTCATCACATACATTGGATTACTGTTAAGAATCTCTTGAGATATCTCCGTGGCACAATCAACTATGGGATGAGATACACTACCGAGAATTTGAGGCTACATGGATATTCTGATGCTGATTGGGCTGGGAGTGTGGTGGATAGAAAGAGCACATCAGGATGTTGCTTCTCATTGGGAGCTGCTTCAATTTCTTGGATGAGCAGGAAGCAGAAATTGATTGCTCTAAGCACCGTTGAGGCTGAATATATTGCAACTATTATGGCTTGTTGTGAAGCTGCGTGGTTGAGGAAGCTCTTTAATGAGCTATTTGAGCACGTACTAGATAACACCGTTATCTATTGCGATAACCAGAGTGGGATTTGCCTTTCAGAGAATCCTGTGTTCCATGACCGCTCCAAGCACATTGATATTAGGGACCACTTTATTCGGGATATGGTACAATGGGGAGCAATAAGGCTCCAACACATCAGCACTGATGAGCAGATCATTAACATCCTCACTAAGCCCTCAAGGAAGGTCAAATTCTTAGCCTTTTGAGAAATACTTGGAGTCGTAGAAGGACCCTCCCATAAGGGTCTCGCTTGAGTTAAACATTGAGCTCTAGGAGTTCCTTGGGGTACTTCTTGGAGTTATGTGCGATCATAGGGTGAGTGGTTCACCTTCCCCTGTGATACCCCATGTCGATATATGAGAGCATAGGGTGAGTGGTTCACCTTCCCCCAAAGCTGATGATATATGCATAGGATGAGTGGTTCACCTTCTCCTATGGCATATGAGCTAGATGAGTGATTCACCTTGTCCTGCGGATGCCCCAACATATATCCTACCCATGTAGTCTGGGACTCTTTGGGAAGTACCTCTCATCTGGCCAATGAGTTGGGAAAAGAGGATAGGGACAATACCACTACAGATGGATGCATCATGTACTGGCGTACTCCCTATGTCTAGGATGCATGATGTTCAACAACTTGATCTGGGATCAAGTTTGATTGGGGTTCTATCCGTGGTTATGTGGCTTGACTTTTGTCAGTGGAGAGTGACAAGGTCTTGTGACTCACTCAACCAATTCTTCTTCATGTTGATTTAGGGTAGCATCGGATGTGCTCTATCCATGAAAATTGGTGGAGAGGCTAAAGCACATGAGATCTCCAATACCTAGAATGGTTTGGGCAGATTCTAAATAGTTTGGGAGATATTAAAATAATTAATATTTTTAATGGAGTCCTTAAGTCTAAACTTAGGGAAAATAAAATATTAATGTGAATTAATATAAAACTGTGTTAGAAGAGTCCAAAAGTCATGGATCAAGCCAAAGTTGATCTTAGCCGTTGATTAGGGACTTAATCTTGGTCGTTGATTTGTCAACGAGAAAAGTATATGATCCAGGTGGATATTGGTGGCCACCCGCCAATTCCACTTGAACCCCCACCTTTGCTTCTTTCAGTTTTTCAGTTTCCTTAATTGTAGCACAGTTTACTGTTTTTAGCAGTTTTTTCGGGTCCTAAACTTCCAGAGCCGTTTTGAGGCCCTAAACGACGTTTTTTTGAAAATCTACCGCTAGCGATTTTTTGTTTAAAATCGTCTTTTCTGTCGTAGTCCTCGGAGAGATATTTCCAACAGGCTATCATGCGCGTCAAATGGAGATAATATGACCAAGTCATGACCCCGAGAAGTTGGCTGCCCAACTCACCCTAACGGGGCTCATAAACTCTTGGTGTTACATCTCCTCGAGTTAGGGTTTTGGTTGTTTAGGGTTTTCTCTTATTGTTCAATAATAAAAAGGCCCTTGAGCCTTATTGTAGTTCAGTTCAGAGGCATGTAGCCGCCATATCTCTTCTCAGAGATAAGCTACCATCGCCCTAGCTGGTGTATTTCCATTTTTGTTTGTAAGCATATTTCAATGTTTTACATTAATGAAATGAAGTATTATTTCCGTTGCATCTCTGTGTTTATGGTTATCTCTATAATTTGTTGCGTTCCTGCTTAAATCCGGATCAGTGGTATCAGAGCGGTCTTCTTTTTTTCTCTGTTTTTCTTTGCATGTCCCCAACGAGGTCGGGATATAAGGAGTTAGGGCTTGAACTGGTCGAACCTTTGCAAGACCAGCCTCGCAAATCCCGACGGTCTCCCATGGCTAATGAAAAGAAAGACGAGGGGGCAGGAGATCCTATCAAAATTTTGCTCAAAGAAGCCCTCGATCGGCAAAGGAATGCGATGATGGACAACTTTGCCCAGATCCTTCAGCGGCTACCCAGGGGCGATGCATCGGCTTCCAACAACGACCCTGGAAACGCCACACAGTTTAAGGTACAAGTTAATTTTGAAATCCCCATATTCGAGGGTCAGATAGATGCAGATGTCGTCGATAAATGGTTAAATCTGCTAGAGGGTTATTTTTTTGTTCATGATTTTTCTAGTGGGGGAAAAGATTATTTTCGCTCTTCTCAAAGCATCCCCCCACGTCAAGGACTAGTGGGAAACCTACTGTGAGCAGAAGGATGAAAGTACAGGCTCACTATTTTCAGCTGCATCCACTTGGAATTCATTCCGGGATGCCATCAAGGAGCAGTACTACCCTGTCAGAAGCTATGAGGATCAATACATAAAGTGGACCATGCTGCGGCAGGGAAGGGACCAAGACGTGCTAGAGTTTACCAATATTTTCCATACCTTTCGCACAAAGTTGCGTATCAAGAATTCGGAGCAGCATTTGGTACTCAAATACTGCGGCTGCCTGCACAAGTACATCTAGGAAGAAATAGAATTCCTGAACATCTCCTTGCTCAGCACAGCATACTGATATGCCGTCAAGGTCGAGCAAAAGTTTAAATAGAAGAAGTGAGACTTTGGATCTGTGAATCCGAAGCAAGGGAAAGGTGCCCTCAAACCGTAGAACAAAGGACAAAGCCAAGGCGGGGCGGTCCAAGACAACCCGCCAAAGCTGAAAGCAAAGAACAGCGTCGCGAAGCCGAAAAAGGACACAAGAAAGTGGTGTGAGTTCCATAAGAGCTCCACTCACAACACAAGTGAATGTCGGGCCAAGCAGTCACTAGTGGCCGAACTAAAGGTTTTAGAATCAGATGCATGTTCTGACTCTAAGTCGGAACCCGACAAGGGGAATGACAAAGGGAAGCAGATTATCGATGCGGAGCCCAACACCACCGTCGCCACCACAAAGATCCAAAAGGAGGAACCCGAAGATCCAGAGGAGGAGGAGCGTCTCTTCCACTCCCAGATGTGGGTAAAGGGCCCCCCACTATAGTTCATTGTCGACAGCGGGAGCCTAAAGAACCTCATTTCGGTAGAGGTCGTGAAGCGGTCGGGCTTACCGACCACAGCACATCCACAACTGTACACCATCGGTTGGCTTCACCAAGGACGGGATCTTCGCGTGAGCCAGCAGTGTCGCCTTCCATACAACATCAAGCCCTTCACGGATGAGGTATTGTGTGACATTGCTCCCCTTGAAGTTTCTGATGTATTATTAGGACAACCATACTTGTGGAAGCGACATGTTGTGTATCAATCAAGGCCCCGTGCTGTTATTGTTACTTTGGGAAATAAGTTGTACAGGATACCGGAGGTAGCACCGCTTACCGCCATCTCTTTGGTTATTGCAAAACAATGCAATAAGCTCATTTCCAAAACTGGGAAATTTGTTTTCCTGATGATACGCCCTCAAGGAAAGAAGAAGATGGTGGCCATGACCTCAAGATAGGGCCCTTCCGCACGACAACTACAGATGGACAAGGTCGTAGAGGAGTACGCAGACATCTTCACCTCCTTCGCAGGGGTTCCTCTCCACTATCAGGTCAAGCACTCCATCGATCTGACCCCAGGTGCACTGTTGCCCAATGGACCAATCTATCGGCGCTTCGTTCTGGAAAACGATGAAATCAAGAGGCAGACTTAGGAGCTACTGTAGAAAGGTCACATCCGTCTGAGTTCATCGCCCTGCGGGAGCCCGATTGTGTTGGTATAGAAGAAGGATGGGACTTGGAGACTCTGTATTGACTATCGAGGGTTGATCAAGATCACTGTTTGTAATAGATACCCGATCCCACGGATTGATGACCTCCTGGACCAACTGAAGGAGGCAAAATATTTCAACAAGATCGATTTGAAGTCAAGATATCACCAGGCACCAATCGAACCCTCCGATGTGTGGAAGACTGCCTTCAAAGCCAAGGAGGGCCTTTTCGAATGGTTGGTTATGCCTTTCGAATTGACGAATGCTCTTGCAACCTTCATGAGGTTAATGGGTGACATCTTGTGGCCATTCACCAACTCATTTGTAGTGGTATACTTGGATGACATCCTGATCTTCAGCGAGAGTTGGGAAGAGAACCTCCACCACATTCGACAAGTTCTCCAAACACTGCGGCAACACAAGTTATGTGCCAATTTGGAGAAATGCACTTTTGGCATGACCCAGGTTCAGTATCTGGGATACATTATTGATGAATAAGGGGTGCATGTGGATCCAGCCAAGATCCAAGTGATTCGGGATTGGCCATCTCCAACCACTTTGACAGAGCTCCACAGCTTTCTAGGTCTTGCCAACTTCTACCGCAGGCTCATGTTGGGATTTTCTCATATCACTTGGCCCTTGAGTTAAGTCACCAAGGGAGGAGTGAAAGCAAAATTCTTTTGGTCTGAATCTCAACAGAAGGAATTCACAGAGTTGAAAGATCGCCTCGGCTAGGCATTAGTGCTCGCATTAGCAGACTTGCAACAACCATTTGAGGTCAAGACGTATACCTTTGACTATGCTATTGGGGCAGTCCTTACTCAACACGGGCATCCAGTGGCATATCACAATGAGACACTTTCAGACACAGTTCGGAAGTATCCCACTTATGAAAAAGAGATGTATTCCATTGAGCAGGCCTGCCGACAATGGAAGCATTACATTTTGGGGAAGGAAACGGTCATCCACAGACCACCGACCCCTGCAGTTCAAACTTCACACAGACCCAAGGGAAATTGCAGAATGATCGCCATCAGAAGTGGTCCACATACCTACAACAGTTCCATTTGAATATCAAGTATAAGAAGGGAAACACCAATAATGTTGCAGATTGCCTCAGTCGACCACCGATCATGGCGTTAACCACCGTGCTCAACTCTTGTGAGCACGAGACTTCTGATTGGCCACTTCTCTACAAAAGCGACCCAAAATTCGGCCACACATACCAGACACTCTTGGAGGGTCAGCATGTTCCAGATTTTCACCTCCAGGATGCCCTGTTATGCCACTTGGGTCACCTTTGTGTTCCTTCAAGCGAGTGTGCGAAGATGATTTGGGAAGCACACTACAGTGGGGCTGTTGGACATTTCGGGGTTGAGAAAATGGTGGCAGTACTGCAGAAGTATTTCTATTGGCCGAATCTTCGACAGGATGTCGGGAAGTACATCAGATCATGCACTCCTTGTGCCATTGCCAAACCGACCATCCCAAAGCAAGGCCTATATACCCCGCTGCCTACCCCTAGTCGACCTTGGGAATCCATCTCCATGGATTACATGTTAGGCCCTCCTTCCACTAAGCATGGAAACGACTATGCTTTTGTGGTCGTCGACAGGTTCTCGAAGATGGCCATTATGCCGGACTGCAAGAAGAATATCACAGCTGAAGCCACTGCTAAACTCTTCTTTGAATGAGTGTGGGTACACTTTGGGATCCCACAGTCTATCATCTTAGTTCAGGACAGCAGGTTGCTCAGTACATTTTGGTCTAGTCTCTAGTCGATGCTAGACACCAAACTCACTAAGTCCTTAGCCTTCCATCCTCAAACTGATGGCCAGACAAAGGTTGTCAACAGAATGATCTACACATTCTGCGCATGTACAACTCAAAGAATCCATGCACATGGGACGAGAGACCCCCTTATGTTCAACACAGCCACAACTGGGCCCTCCACAGCTTGATTGGCCACAGCCCTTTTCAGGTGGGCTTGGGATTGCAGCCACTATGTCCCATTGATGTGGCCATACCATTTGCAGCTACTCACGCAGATTCAGCTCATGTCCAATCTGAAATAGATAAGGCAAACAACTTCATTGAGCACATCCAACATATTCGCCAGCAGGTCCATGACATTCTAGAGAAATCAAATGCCAAGTACAAGCAGCGACATGATCAACATCGGGTGCCACACAAGTTTCAGGTGGGCAACAAAGTCTGGTTGCATTTGCAAAAGGAATGCCTTACCGGAGCCTATCGGAAACTCAGACCACTCTGATATGGTCCTTACACCATTACCAAGGCTGTGGGAGACAATGCATTTGAACTCAGCGTTCCCCCATTCCTTGGACTGCACCTAGTGTTCAATGTGGAGCGCCTTCGGCCATACTTTCCACCATTACTAGAGACATCCGACATTGCAGAATAGCTCACACCCACAGAGTTAAATCCAGATTGCATGGAACAAGCTGCAATTGATCGGATCATGGACACACAGATCAAGCACACTCACCAGTAGAATATCCAACTATATCGAGTTGTCAAAGCAAGCCAACTCCTTCACCAGGGCAAGTGGCTCACCAGGGACCAAGTTCAGCAGAAGTTTCCTCATCTCATGGAGGAACTCAACACAATGGGGACCATTGCTTCCTAAGGGGGGAGGAATGATCCAGGTGGATATTGGTGGCCACTCGCCAATTCCACTTGGACCCCCACCATTTCTTCTTTCAGTTTTTCAGTTTCCTTAATTGTAGCACAGTGTACTATTTTTAGCAGTTTTTCGGGTTCTAGACTTTCGGAGCCGTTTTGAGGCCCTAAACGATGTTTTTTTGGAAATCTACTACCAGCGTCTTTTTGTTAAAATTGTTTTTTCCATCGTAGTCCTCAGAGAGATCTTTCCAACGGGGCTATCATGTGCGTCAAACGGAGATAATATGACCAAGTCACGACCCCAGGAAGTTCGCTGTCCAACTCACCCCAACAGGGCTCATAAACTCTTGGTGTTACATCTCCTCGGGTTAGGGTTTTGGTTGTTTAGGGTTTGCTCTTATTGTTCAATAATAAAAAGGCCCTTGAGCCTCATTGTAGTTCAGTTCAGAGGCATGTAGCTGCCACATCTCTTCTCAGAGATAAGCTACCATCGCCCTAGTTGGTGTATTGCCATTTCTGTTTGTAAACATATTTCAGTATTTTACATTAATGAAATGAAGTATTATTTCTGCTGCATCTCTGTGTTTATGGTTATCTCTGTAATTTGTTGCGTTCCTGTTTAAATCCGGATCAGTATATAAGGAGGCTTGAGGGTCACTTGGAGAATACACCAGAGTGATAAGTCATTCTAT
Source organism: Pinus tabuliformis (assembly GCA_031772625.1). Lineage (NCBI taxonomy): Eukaryota > Viridiplantae > Streptophyta > Pinopsida > Pinales > Pinaceae > Pinus > Pinus tabuliformis. The sequence goes on from CM062815.1 coordinate 156,948,828, forward strand.
CCTCTAGAGCGGGGTTTGCTAAGAGAGATAGAATCAGTGATCAACAACGAGGGCAGTGAATACATAGCAGAGAGGCAGAGTTGGTACCAGAGAGACAGCGTAGAGCTCGGGGAGGTCGACGTAGAGGCAGCTGGGTGCTACGCAGAGGCAGTGAAGAGTTGCGCAAAGCCAAGAGAGGCCAGCGTGTGAGACGCAGAGGGTCTAGGGGCTGACATAGAAGCTCCAGAAGCTGACGCAGGGCCAAGAGGCAGTGCCAGAAGGATTTCGTGGTACAGACTGGGTCCTGGTGAGTCTGTAGGGTGACGCAGCCCCTATCAGAGTGACGCAGAGCAGTGGGAGCTACAATTGTTGGTGTGGGAATGTTCATTCGGTGATTATTCAACCAGAATATCTGTCTCCGAGGAGAGGTACTACTGTCAAGGGCATTCTCTATTGGGTGAGCCATTTCTGGCACCCTGGTTGTATTCTGAAACTGCATAATAATAAAACGCTCTGAATAATTGCATTGGTTTTCCCGCATTGGGTTTTTTCGGGGACATTGGTCCAAAAATAACGGTGTCACTTGTGTGCTTGTTTTCATTCAGTTGATGATCTGTAGATGTTGATACTCTACTTGTGTTTATTTTCAGTATTGACTTGGTAAATAACTTGTTAAGTAATTAAACAAGTAGGAAGAAATAAACCAGATAGTACACGAAGAATTTCTAACGGGTTAAACTTAGAAATTCCAACACTTCATTATCTATATCAATGTTCAGTAGAGTTGAGACGAGATGTAGAAATGGTAGACAGGATGGCATGATGATTGATGGTCAGATATTGACAGGTGAAATTCTCCCTAGTTGAGAGAGTGTGTTAAAATTAGCAACTAGGGCCAAATTCCACTTTGGACAACTCATTTGACCAGGATAATTATTGCATTGAATTCTGGTTTTCGAGGACCAAAATCGATCTACAAATCACTAATTTTGGACAAGTAGAAATATGTTTTTGAAGTCAAGCCCACACGTGTGAATTGTCAAGTTCGACCACATCATCATATAGGCTCATGAAGCCCAAGCGACATGTCTTTTGACCCTCAACAACACGTATAAATACAGATGACCTCAAACCTCATTTGACACCTCATCAACTCACATCCTTCTCTCTCCTCATCTGATTGGTTCATAAAACTATTGGGCCATTGATTTTTCTAACATGTGTGGCAGAAAGGATGACGAAAATTATAGGGCCAAAAATCTGAAGTTTTTTTGCTGTTTGATCAGCGCTAACTTTGACTTTTTGGGCAACTTTTGAATTCGATTTTCTAGGAGAATCTCTATCTCAGTAGGCCACATTTATTGGCACAAAAACCGACATGATTTGGGCACTTTGACCTGTGTTGACTTCAGGTTGACCAAATTTGACTGCAGATTTGTTGACTTTTTTGAGCTGACTTTGACCAACAAGAGAGGACGAGTCCCTCTCTCCTTTGATTGAGTTGTTTTTGGGAAGTTTGACTAGACTTTGACTGTAGTTGACTTTCTGGTTAGGGTTGATTTGACTGCTATTGGTTGAGGGCAAAATTGCAGATTTGACAGGGTTGTTTTGGACAGTGATTTGGCAAGTCAATTTTGACTTTGACTTTGTATTATTGTACTCTCTCTCTTTGCTGGAAATTTGATATAATAATAAGAAGAATTGATCAAAGGGTTTTACCCATCTTGGGGTTATCCTTGGCAATTGCCAAATACTAGTGTTCTTTTGTCTTGGCTTGTCTTCTGCGTTTATTATTCATGTTCTATCTATAGTTATTGTCAATGTGATTGATATTGGAAATTAAATTGGAAATTGTCATTGGGCTAACCAAAGGTCATTGAAGTAATTGTTGCAAGCATAGAACATACCATCGTTATCTAAAATTAACATTCATCCAACTACCTAGGGTGAGAATTCCATGTCCTGTTGCCTGTATTGAGAGCATCAAGGGGAAGCAATCAAATGCTCTGCGATTCTAAGCAACACTGGAGAGTGATGGGTGGGTAGGTCCCCAAGGGTATTTTCAAGGGTCTACAAGGATACTGAAGAGTAATCCCAGGGATGTCCCTCTCTCCGCCTCGAATCTGCTGATAACCTAATCGAAGACTTGTCTTTGTTGAACATGGCATCCCCAAATGCTCAACAACATCCTCATTGATCCTATGTGAGTTGCACCCAATGGTACGCCTAATGCCCTTGTCCATAAGTCTCCTTGGAGGCAACGCTCTAAGAGCCCACTGTGCTGCACCATATGCCACTGCAAACCACCAAGTATCCCCGTACCCCTCGACATGTAATTGTACATCGCAACCTATCCCTGTACATCACTGGATTCTCTTGCCTGCTGCTGTATCACCTTGTACAGTTGGGTATCCCATATGCACCAATGCATCCGTCACTCCACTAACAACCCCAATGTGGTGTGAGTCGCTCCCCCTACTCCATGGTGTAAATCCATGCACCGCGACACATTGCCACTCACCTCCGTGCTCACCTGCAAACCACTGCTCAACATTTTATGCCCCTACACACCACTAGAAGCCATGGTCTAAAGTTGAGACAATACGTATCGGCCTACACCCTACCGATATTGCCACCTCCACTGTTACATCACCATACCCTTTGATGCATGGGCCTCACCTCCAAATCCTCCCCGAGAGACACGAGAGGTGAATCCCTTATGTACCAGTGACAATGCCGCCACTGTGTTGCTCCACCGTGACCACTGTGCCCCACATAACTGGGGAGAACCCTTGGCCCCAAACAAGGCATTATCTGGTGGCCCGCCAATAATACCTCCTCCGAAAAACTGTTGCGAGAGTGTGTTGATCATCCTGTGATCCCATGTATAGCCAACACACTAGGACAACTCGTGGAGTTTACCTGCTCCCTTGCCAATCCAACCTGCCACTAATGCTGCTAGAGATATGAAAGTGTGTGGATTCTCGGTCACTAGATCCATCACACCGCTAATACCCTCATTAACCAAGCCCATGTCATGGAGGGGAATCCCACCTGGATCCCAACAACAATATGGTCCTCCTACTCCTCTGGTAACCCACAACCCCTGTTGGACTATACTCTTGGCCATGGATATACCTAGGCACCTAACTGACTCCATTGGATACCAACTCAATATCTCCTGCCGTCCAACCCCAAGAGAGGGATTGAATGCACAAACTCCCGTACACAATATAACTCCCACTTGCGAACGCTATGCCTTGTGCAACTCATGTCGCCTCATCTCACAATCCTTATCAACACATGAGATTTATCTGGGTAACTCTGCCTTTCTCTCTCCAATGTGTAGAGGTAACCTAACAGTGCTATCTACGCCACTTATGTATTCCTGAAGACGGTTGCTCCGACGCTCCAATGTGTAATCCTCTAACTGTACCATTAGGAAATCCTACCATTCCCTAATGCAAGTCAACTTCGCTGCTAACTCGGCACAAACCGCTCTCATACCATCTAGCTCCTCGTTCTACTGCAGAATGGTTTCTCAGATTGTCGTGGCCTTCTTTTTCAATGCTAGAAGGTCGGCCTAGAGCTGATGAAATTGTTGTGGGCAGCCAGCATCTGTAAACTTGGGCACAACTCTAGGTACCTTTGTGCCTATTGGCACCTCATCAATGGATATGCCTCCTAGCACCTCGCCAATCAGTTGTGGGCTGCTATCACTTGACAACTCAAACACAACCTTGGACACCTCATTAGTGGACGCTACATCAACGAATGTCCCTACTGGTGTATGCTCTACATTCTCTGCCAAGATGTTAGCGGGAACTATTTGAAGGGATCTCCAACAATGGTGACTTTTGTGTTACACTAGGTCGATCTACATGATCCTCATAATCTTGTGTGTCCTTTGCCTCATGCTCAACCTCCTCCTCAGGCTCCTGATATCTAAAGCTAGGTCTCCACCAGCATAAACACCTCCTAGTCTCACCTTCTAACTGCCCCTCTCCTGTCCACTCCTTTCGTGGAGTTCTGTGTTGGAAATAATACTGAGAGGGGGGGTGAATCAGTATTTACAATTCAATAATCTTTCATTTCCCAATCAGATTTATATACGCTACTTCAATGAAGTGAATTTGCGTGTGCACGCCACTGTGATTAAAGAAACCAGCGTATGCCCAGAGAACTTATGATTTAGTTAATTTATCATGTGTTGATCTTCAATCAGTGCATAAGTATCTTATTATACTGTAACTATGTGCAGTAATAATATAATAAACCATCACACATAGGCAACACACATGAACACCAAGATTAAGGTGGAAACCCAATGTGGGAGAAAAACCACCTATTGCTGTCGTCTCTGTCTTCTTAATATAAAGAAAATCTATTTACAATCTTGTACTGGTGCAGACTCATACCAGTACACAGGCACCCACCTGCAGAAGGCTACAACCTTCTCTAGTTTTCCAGCTTCTACTAGAAGGGAGCTACAACCCCCTAGCTCTTGTACTAGCCAATATGTTTACTAGTACGTAGGTGCCGGCCTACAGAAGGCTACGACCTTCTCTCATCCTCCAGGGACCACGTTTCATTAATTTTCAGGCTGAATGCTCCTGGTACACAACAACACCATATGAAGGCCTCGTTTCATCAAATTTTCACACTGGACTCATCAGAAACTTTGAAGCTCAAACTCTATAATAATAACTGCATCAACTAACAACCAGTTAATCTGAACAGTTAGATCACTGTCACTAGAGCACTGTGTTGAACCCAAAACACTGCATCATCATTCAGAACTAGCTGCAACCTCAAAAATCATACATCAAAATGTATACGCTACTTTAATGAACCCAACCTGCGTGTATACGCTACTTCCTGTAACAAAACCTATGTATACCTCCAAACTACTGAATCATACAAACTTTTGAATCAAATCTGTACCAACCAGTAATATTCTGAACATCCACTGTCAATTTATAAAGATCCAGGCAGTCAGCAGCAAAGATAAACCTTCTCACATAATCAATCAATCAATCAGACAAAAAATCCTTATGCATTCAGTTTTACTTTCAGATCTAAGAAGACTTCATTGACAGACAACAGTAAAACAACAACACTGATCAGATAGATCAGTCATTTATAAACAACAGGCTTTTCTTTTGCATACGCTACTTGGAAGAGTTGAACCTGCGTGTATACACACCTTTACCAAGGCGAACCAGCGTATAGATCTACAAATATTAACTTACAACTTCGCTGCTATTCCAAACTTCATACATACCCAGATCATGACATTTAAAGAATAAAACATGCGTAAGCAATTAGATCTAGCCCAACCAATATCAGATCATACAATGATAAGTCATTTCAGGTCTCATGATCCTGATCCAAAATTGTATCCAAGGTGCACAAAATATTTTAGATCATATCATAATCATAGCCCCTACAACATAAAATATACTTCAGATAGAAGTATTCCTGAGAAACCCTTTCACTTGCACACTTGGTCCTTTGATCTTCTCCTCCTTATATAGTTTTTGGCCTTCCTCAATACCTCGGACCAAAACAACATTTAGAGCATGTGATCAAATAACCATTACTCCGCTCAATATTGTGGGCCAATACCATGGTATTGACCCTTGGTATTCTTTAATCCTAAATTTCCTTGATTTTCCAACCCATACACACTTTTCCTCTTGTGAAAGTGCGTGCATATGTATATGCCCTTTTTGTTCTGTGAACCAGCGTGTATACGTTGCTTGGATAAGGTTAATCTGCGTATACAACTTAAACTAACTTAAAACATCCTTTTTCTTCAACTTCTTGATTCTGATCTGTAGTCCTTTGTTCCATTTCATGTTCTTCTATACCATTGCCCTATTACCTCTGAATTGACTTGTTGCAATGTGAGTTGCCCTTTATCAAATCTGAATTGTCCTGAGTGAGATGCCATCAAGGACAACACCTGTATCATAATGGCAACAATCTCCCCCTTTGGAATTGATGGCAACCATATTGGTGTTGATTACTGCAAGCTGTAGAAATTGTTAGAGATATCAAGCAACACCAAAATACTCTCCCCCTTTGACATCAAGGGCAAAGTACGGACCAAGATCTCCCCCTTTGAGATACACTATGTTGACCATGCTCCCCCTGAGTACATGCAGAGTTTGCAGAGATATGTTTCAAAAGAATAACATGACTCTATAATTCAACTAAGTGAGTATGACCTCCCTAAGACCAATGAATCATACATACATCAATCACCCAACCAAGTGGGGATACACCAATTGTTTATACATGTCTGAAAAACAATTATTACATCATCCTTCCCATGCATAGTGGGGATACAAATTACATCATATGTCCAATAGGACTCATTCAAAAATAGACTATGATAGAAGGAGACATATTACACCCTAGATCTCTACATGACCTATGCAACAATTGATATGAATATCTGAAACCATAGCTGAAATCAGCAACCATAATGCCAACAATGTAGAATGTTTGATAAGGCTAATGCTCCCCCTGAACCTGTGCTACCTGTGCATTGTCAACAAATCATTCATCAAGGCATCTTCATCAGTCAGATAAAAATCAATGAACAAAGCATATCAGCAGACAATAATCATCAATATCAGACTGAGCACCCATGTCAGAGTCTGACCCACTGTTTTTCTATCAGAAAAACATATACGCCCCTTCAGCCACAGAAACTGCGTATATACGCGACTATACTTCATGAAACTCACGTATAGGAACCTTCTTCTGAAAACTATATTTAACAACAAGATGATGCAGAAACTACTCCCAGCGTGTGTATGAGATATTCAAATGTTTCTCTGGGAAGCGGTTTGGTAAATATATTAGCAACTTGTTCTTTGGAGGGAACATACTCCAATTTAACTTTTTGTTCAAGCACTTGTTCTGGTAGAAAATGGTACTTAATGGGTATGTGCTTGGTCTTGGAGTGCATGACAAGATTTTTTGAAATACTGATGGCACTTGTATTATCACATAAAATGGAGATGGGTGGAGAACATGTGATTTGAATATCTTGCAATGTTTGCATCATCCAGAGTAGTTGTGTGCAGCAAGATGCGACGACCACATATTCCACTTCAACTGTAGATAAGGCAATCGAACTTTGTTTCTTGCTAAACCAAGATACTAACCGTGATCCCATATAGAATGCACCTCCACTGGTGCTTTTTCGATCATCAACATTTCCTGCCCAATCTGCATCTGTATATGCATGAAGAGTAAGATCTGTATCTTTAGGATACCATAGACCAAAGCCTTGAGTTCCTTGAAGATATTTGAATATTCTTTTTACAGCCTAAAGATGTGATTCCTTTGGATTTGCTTGGAATCTTCCAACAATTCCCAATGCATGCATGATATCAGGTCTGGTACTTGTTAGATAGAGCAGACTTCCAATCATAGATCTGTACGCTGGTTGATTCACTGTAGGTGATTCATCGTTAGAACTGAGACTGCACCTTGTTACCATTGGAGTGCATAATGGTTTAGAATCTACCATTCTGTACTTCTTCAGAATTTGCTTGAGATATTTAGTTTGTGAAAGAAAAATACCATCTTTTGTTCGTTGTACTTGTAGACCAAGAAAATAAGTTCACCAAGTAAGGACATTTCAAATTCTTGCTGCATAACTGAAGCAAAGCTCTGACTCATAGATTCTTCATTGTTGCCAAAGATGATATTATCAACATAAACAACAATAATTAGTAGTTTATCATTCTCAATCTTGGCGTATAAGTTGTTGTCCACAGATCCTTTTGTGAACCCTTGTTGTTGTAGATATTTGTCAAGGCGATAATACCAAGCCCTTGGAGCTTGTTTCAGTCCATAAAGAGCCTTTTTGAGCTTGCATACAAGCTTTGCATCATTTCCTAGAATGAATCCTTCTGGTTGTTCAATATAGACTTCTTCTTCTAACTCTCCATTAAGAAATGCAAATTTTACATCCATTTGATACACTTTGAATTTCCGAAAACTTGAAAGAGCAAGAAACATTCTTATGGCTTCAAGTCTGGCAACAGGTGCAAATGTTTCTTCAAAGTCTATACCTTCTTGTTGAGCATACCCTTTACATACAAGTCTTGCTTTGTTTCTAATAACCTCTCCATTTTCATTCAATTTATTCTTGAATATCCATTTTGTTCCTATAACATTTTTATCAAGAGGTCTAGGAACTAGTTCCCAAGTATCATTCTTTTCAATTTGGTCAAGTTCTTCATTCATTGCCTTAACCCAACATTCATCTTTGCTAGCTTCATTAACATTCTGTGGTTCTATGGAGGATAGTAATGCTAGATAACTGGAAGTTCCTACAAGAGTTCTTCTTGTCTGTACTCCAGACCCTTTTTCTCCTAGAATTTGAGATTCTGGATGATTCTTTTGAACATACCTAGATGGAGTCTTTTCCCTGTCAGTTGTATCTTCTTCTGATGCTTCATTGGTTTCTTCCTCTATATCATTTTGATTTGATACAGGAAAGAATTCACCGTCTTCCTCATTGTCATCATCCTTTGTCTGTTCCGGATTTCTGCATGCTTCATCAATTACTACATCAATGCATTCAACAATTTTCCAAAGTCTCTTGTTATAACATTTGTATCCTTTACTTCTAGATGAATAACCAAGAAGAATTCCTTCGTCTGCTCTGGGTTCAAACTTACCAAGTTTTTCATCAGTCTTTTTGATGAAACATTTGCTTCCAAAAACTCTAAAATGTTTTACAGTGGGAGGGTTACCATACCAAAGTTCATATGGAGTTCAATCACTATTTACCCGAACATTAGCTTTGTTGAGAATAGTCACGACAGTAAATGCAGCTTCACCCCAGAAGGTGGCAAGAGTTCCAGATTCATCAAGCATAGCTCGAGCCATTTGTTGAACTGTTCTGTTCATTATTTCCACTACGCCATTTTGTTGAGGAGTTCTGGCAACAGAGAACTGCCCTTTTATTCCATGTTGTTCACAAAAATAAAAAAATTCATTTGATATGAATTCTCCCCCTCGATCAGATCTGAGACATTTGATTTTTCGATCTGATTCATTTTCAACTAAAGCTTTGAAGGCTTTAAACTTTTCAAATGCTTCATCTTTATGCTTTAGTAGACCTATCCAACACATTCTAGAAAAATCATCAATGAATAAAATAAAGTATTCTTCTCCACGAGGTGACTTTTTCCTTGTTGGTCCACACAAATCAGTATGGATGAGTTCAAGAGGCTTACTTGCTGATCCTTCTTTTTCACTGAAATGAACTCTGGTTTGCTTACCGACTTGACATGGTTTGCATATGGTGTTTTATGGGACGCTGATATCTGGAAGATCACGCACTGCCTTGAGCCTACATGCTTTTCTTATTTGAGAAAAGGTTAGATGCCCCAATCTTTTGTGCCATAACCAGTTTTCATATGTTTTGCTTAGATAGCATTGTTTTTGTCCTCCTTTTAGTATGTATAGATTGTTTGGAGTTCTTGTACCTTTGATTACGGTCTTTCCTGTATCAAGCTCACGAACCACACATCCATTTGATCGAAACACAACTTCATTTCCTTGATCACACATTTGACTAACACTCAACAAGTTATGTTTTAAACCATCAACATACATGACATTTCCATCTTTAACCTTTTCTTTCAAATAAATAGAACCTTTACCTTTAATGACAGTTGGTGTGTCATTTCCAAAGGAGACATTATTTTCCTTTTCTAAAGCATTATATGAATGAAGTTTCTCTTTATCACCTGTCATGTGTTTAGAGCATCCGCTGTCAATGTACCACTGATTTTCTTGTCCTTCTGCAAACAGAGCTATGCCACATCTTTCTGATTGAAATTCCTTCTTTCTCCATACCCTGGAATTTGATGATGTTTGCTCCTTTTGAAGTGTTGGTCGAAATTTGCTCCTGCATTCAGATTCTTCATGACCAAAGTTATTACAAAACGAACATTCAATTTCATCTTCAAGAGGAGAAAAGTTATTATAAGAACTTTTCTTGATTCCTGTTACGCTCCTTTGATTTCGTGCTTCTCTAGTCATGATAGTTTTGTAAGCAACACATTGAGCAACCTTATGCCCAAAGTTATGGCATGAAAAACATTGTCCATTAAAGAATTTTCTGTGATCATAGAATCTTTTGGTATTGTTTACCTTTTGGTTGATGCTTCTATTGATGTTCATCCTTAGAGTAAATTGAACATGATTTACCTAATGAGTACTTTAAAGCTTTTGCTGACGATTGACATATTGTTCACTAGTCTTTGCTGCATCAAGATAGCTTCTGGTGGAGGCTGATGGATTTTGTGATTGGGTTGATTCTTCAGTATATCCAAGTCCTATCCATATAAGAGGAGAACGCTGAACCTTGATGATCCCATTTAAAGTTTCTAATCCTTTAGCAAATCTAAGATTAAGAGATTTTGTCTTCTCAAGTTCTTTTCTTAGACCCACAACTTCACATTTTAGTTTTTCATTGTGCTTTTCTCTTTCAGTGAGTTGATGTGTCAATGTGTCTATGATCATATTCTTTTCTTCCAAACATATTTGAGTTTAGTGATTTCTTCAAAAAAGCCTTCCTCTTCTAAGGCATCCAAAAAATTGTCATTGTCATAAGCCATGAGTAGTTTATAATCTTGTTCAGTTTCATCTTTGTCACTATTAGATAATTCATCACTATCTTCATGAGTATAGTAACTTCTATTAACAACTTGTTTTCTATAGCCTTTCGCAGATTCCTTTCCTTTTTCATGAGTATCTTTACGAGGACATTTTGCAGCATAATGGCCAACTCTACCACAAGCAAAGCATTTGAATGGTAGCTTACCTTTGAATCTTCTGGAGCCCCGTTGAAGCTTCTTGACAAAGTTTACCTCATCTTCTTCTTTTGAAATATATCCTAATTCATTGTGCTCTTCCTTTTCTTTTCCTTTAGCTGAAGCTTTGAAAGCGGCTTCTCTCATATCTGATGGACCTCCTTTCCTCATTTCAAAGGCAGTTAGAATTCCATGAAGTTGAACCATAGTAATAGATTGAAGATCCTGCTTTTCTTCTATGGAAGATACTTTTGACTCAAATTTAGAAGACAAAGATCTCAAAATTTTCTCTACTAAAGTAGCCTCCTTTATCTCTTCACCCAGATTCTTCATACAATTAACAATCTCATTTACACACAAAACCTTCCTAACAATACTTTCATCACTATGCATCTTAAGAGTTTCATACTGAATTCTAAGAGTTTGGAGCTTAACACGTTTTACCTGGGAGTCCCCTTTGTAGCTCTGAATGATTTTATCTTATATCTCTTTCGCTGTCTTGAGTTGCATGACTTTGACGAATTCTGATTCTGACATACTTCCCAATAAAGTATTGACTGCTTTGTTATTCATTTCGTATAACTTCTTACCTGCTGTATCTGTAGGTATTGCTGCTGGAAATTGGTATCCTCCTTCCACAATTTCCCAAACATAGGCTCCAAGCGACTGAAGATAGGCTATGGTTCTTATTTTCCAATATACCAAGTTGCTCCCATTGAAGATTGGTGGTATGATAGATCCCATGCCTTTGTGATTGTTCATCTTGAAAGATCTCCCTTCAAGCAATCAAGCTTCTTCTGAAGGACCTGCTCTGATACCAATTGTTGGAGATAATTTTGAAGGGGGGGGTGAGGCGGGTCAATCAGTGTTTACAATTCAATAATCTTTCATTCCCAATCAAATTTATATACGCTACTTCAGTGAAGTGAAATTGCATGTGCACACTATTGTGATTAAAGAAACCAGTGTATACCCAGAAAACTTATGATTTAGTTAATTTATCATGTGTTGATCTTCAATCAGTGTATTAGTATCTTATTATACAATAACTATGTGCAGTAATAACATAATAAACCATCACACATAAGCAACACACATGAACACCAAGATTTAAGGTGGAAACCCAATGCGGGAGAAAAACCACCTGTTGTTGTCGTCTTTGTCTTCTTAATATAAAGAAAATCTGTTTACAATCTTGTACTGGTGCAGACTCATACCAGTACGCAGGCACCCACCTGTAGAAGGCTACAACCTTCTCTTGTTTTCCAGCTTCTATTGGAAGGGAGCTACAACCCCCTAGCTCTTGTACTAGCCGATATGTTTACTAGTATGTAGGCGTCGGCCTACAGAAGGCTACGACCTTCTCTCTTCCTCCAGGGACCACATTTCATTAATTTTTAGACTGGATGCTCCTGGTACACAACAACACAATATGAAGGCCTCGTTTCATCAAATTTTCACACTGGACCCATCAGAAACTTTGAAGCTCAAACTCTATAATAATAACTGCATCAACTAACAACCAGTCAATCTGAACAGTCAGATCACTGTCACAAAAACACTGCGCTAAACCCAGAAACTTGCATCATCATTTAGAACCAGCTGCAACCTCAAAAATCATACATCAGAATGTATATGCTACTTTAATGAACCCAACTTGTATGTATACGCTACTTCCTGTAACAAAACCTGCATATACCTCCAAACTATTGAATCATACAAACTTCTGAATCAAATCTGTACCAAGTAATATTTTGAACATCTACTGTCAATTTACAGAGATTTAGACAGTCAACAACAAATATAACCCTTCTCACGTAATCAATCAGTCAATGAGACACAAACTCCTTATGCATTCAGTTTTACTTTCAGATCTAAAAAGACTTCATTGATAGACAACTGTAAAACAACAACACTGATCAGACAGATCAATCATTTCTGAACAATAGGCTTTTCTTTTTGCATACGCTACTTGAAAGAGTCAAACCTGCGTGTATACGCTCCTTTACCAAGGCGAATCAGCGTATAGATCTACAAATATTAACTTACAACTTTGTTGCTAATCCAAACTTCAGACATACATAGATCATGACATTTAAAGAATAAAACATGCGTAAGAAATCAAATCTAGCCCAACCAATATCAAATCATACAATGATAAGTCATTTCAGGTCTCATGATCCTGATCCAACATTGTATCCAAGGTGCACAAAATATTTCAGATCATATCATAATCATAGCCCCTGCAACATAAAATATACTTCAGATAGAAGTATTCCTGAGAAACCCTTTCACTTGCACACTTGGTCCTTTGATCTTCTCCTCCTTATATAGTTTTGGCCTTCCTCAATACCTCGGACCAAAACAACACTTAGAGCCTATGGTATTCTTGGACGGGATCAAATAACCATTACTCCGCTCAATATTGTGGGCTAATACCATGGTATTGACCCTTGGTATTCTTTAATCCTAAATTTCCTTGATTTTCCAACCCATATGTGCTTTTCCTCTTGTGAAAGTGCGTGCATACATATACGCCCTTTTTGTTCTGTGAACCAATGTGTATACGCTGCTTGGATAAGGTGAACCTACGTATACAACTTAAACTGACTTAAAACATCATTTTTCTTCAACTTCTTGATTCTGATCTATAGTCCTTTATTCCAATTTCATGTTCTTCTGTACCATTTCCCTGTTACCTCTGAATTGACCTGTTGCAATGTGAGTTGCCCTTTATCACATCTGAATTGTCCTAAGTGAGTTGCCATCAAGGACAACACCTATGTCATAATGCCAACATTTTGATGCCCTGATTCAGTCAACTTTCCCAACATGGTGTAACTGGTTGCACCCCCATGTCCTGCACACCTCTAGTGTCTCTGTTATAAGGATGAGATGGATCTAATCCATCACCTTCCTCAACTGAGCCAACCTCTCATTGTTCCAGCGGATTCCACCCCAAAATTCCTGCATACTAAATCTTCCTTGAGCCATGGGTTTGTCTATGGTTTCACCCATCACGGTACATACATGCTCAAATATTCCATGATCTTATTGACTACCCCAATACTAGCCAAGATGATGCTCTGATACCACTGTAATATTCCTAATGGAAAAATTAACAATAATATCCAAACATGTGCCAAGAACCAATGTGGAAAAAGTCGAAGTCGGGATTAATTCGGCAAGGGTCCAAAAGTTGAAAAACTCGTCAAAGTCAGGAGATTTTTGAAAAAGTCGGCAAAATTAAAAAAACACAAAATTATTCAATTTTTTTTTTTTTAACATATAGAGTATCCACAACATCAAATAAATGCATTTCCACATAAAAATGCAAAGAAAACTAATATATAATATGTATATGAAGTCTAGTGCTACATCACATATCAAAATAGTGAAGCAACTCCTGAATTTTGAGTCCTGTCTGAGTCTCAACTCTCAAGAGTCAAAATATCAACAAAAAATATAATAAATGTATATCATTGAGTCATCTAAAAGTCATCAAGTAATCAGTGTCTGAGATCCTCTTCCCCTTTTAATTTTTGTTTCCGCTAATTGTATTAAGAAATAAGTCATGCATTTATTCAGTAGATTGTAATCTGCTTGGGTAATAAGGTGTCAGGTGGTAGGTCCAATGAAAATTAACAGTGAGTATCACAGTAGATGTGAAAATTAACGCTTGGTGACTCCAAGCTGCTTATTTTCTAAGAAAACAGTAGATGTCAGATTACTAACCTAGCCTTGGCATCTATTATTCAAAAACTCTTGGAGGTAAAATCCACTTCTAATACATAACCTTTCCCCACATTTACAGGGAGTTCACCACTAAAGAAAATTCCCTTTCAAAATGTGCTCTCATTGCAGGAAGGATATTTGCTGTCACAATATTTCACAGGTACTTTGTTCCTGTCTGAAAAATGGGTTCTTTTTTGAGGCACTGGTTTTGTTTTTTTTGGACAGGTTGTTGCTGTTTGATCTTCATGACCTCCTCTTTGTTGTTGCTTCTGGAAGCATTCAACAATTGTAACAATGTTTTTGATGGTGTGGGGTTCTTTCTATGGAAGACTGTTGTATGCCTGTCCTTTTGGTACTTTTGTAATCTTTTGAAGGGCCAGTGGTTGTTAGAGTCTGGATCACTAAAAGCCTGGAGGCTTAGCCAATGTATACTTTGCTTTCTAACTAGAAATATGAAGTATAAAGATTTGTTTTTCCTTGGAAAACAAAAACATATCTTAACCTCAAAACTGACAGATTACAAATGAGACTGCTATGCTCGCAAGAAGTATGACAAACAAATCAATGCAATAACTTGAAAATGCATGGATGGAAGCTTCAATTTATAGCTTTTTCGCCTTTGCGGCCTCTTTATCCGTGGCCTGGGAAGGGAGGCCGACTTTTTGGGTCGACTCCCGATTAAATCGGGAGTATAACGGAAAAATCGCGATTTTTTCCTTTGTGAAAATGTCGCCAAAAAGTCGGGGGATTAAATCGTTTAGTTCAAAAAATCACATTTTTAGGATTAAATCGCGATTTTTTGCAGACTTTTTCCACACTGCTAAGAACAACAGACAAAATATGAAATCAAAGTACACAATCTAGAACACTAGTAAATAGAAGCATAAAATCTGAGCCATTTTATTAATATGGGGAAAATCTGAGTACAAGTGTGAGAACAATGGAACTTGGGCTTGTTATGCAAGATATGCAAACCCCAGGTGATACAACTCTGATTCGAAGGAAATACTGCCCCAAACTGGTACTGCACACTACCCAAAAAATAACTGTTGCTACTGCTAGAATGGGAGTGGAGATTATTCTCTGAAGAATCCTTGTATCACCTTGAAATTGCAGCCACATACTCCCCTCCAAGCCCCCAGAAATACCCAAAAAGGGTTTGGCCCAAATCCAAGCCAAAACTAAACCCACAAAATGATGCAAATTTACCAATTAACCAACAATACGCCCTACCATAAGAATGATGATTTCAGGCCCGAATATCGCCCAAAAAATTCTATAAAATTAGTTGAAGACTCCTCTTAATAAACCAACAAAAACCCAGAAAGGTTTGCGCTAAATCCACACACCCTAGGAGACCCCCAACAAGTGCGAAATGCCCAATCTGGGCAAAAAATGCCCCACAGTATTGATACTACTGAATTATGCCCAAATCCACCAAAGAAAATTTCTCCCAACTCTAGCTAAATTCTCCACTAAGAAATAACTCCTATTTCTAGCCCTTATCTCTTTTGGCTCCACTTTTCTAAACCCCTAAACAACACTTGGTTGATAGCTTCTACAACCCTGTCAAAAGATAGAAAAATCGACCCAAGTAATAGCCTCCAATCCAGCCCGACAAATCACTGTCAAAACTCCGGTCTAACAATAAGAGAATTACTTGTGAAAACCTGAAGCCTCTAACCCACACTTGCTTCCACAATGTGCTCCGCAAAAATACCTCTGTGCCCAAGAAATGCGCACAACTAAGTGAACTCTTGTAGTGATGTCCAATGGAAGCTCTGAATTGAGATCCCCAAATTGCCTCACTAGGGAGACACTCAAAGTTCTCCGAAATGAGGGTGGAATTCCTACTTGGAAATTCCTTGTGCTGAACAACACAGGTTGTCTTGGCTAAGCAGCGCAAGAGAACTAGAGTTGAATTGTAAAATGAAAAAAGATATCCAAATGAGAGTTTTCATGCTCTATTTATAATTGTTGGCCCTCTCATCCTTGGTGGCCCCCACTCTCCACTAGTTCGCACCCTTTCTCTTTCTCTCTCCTCCAAGAAGTGCGAATTGCTCCATTGGGTCGAACTTCCTTCTCTTGTGGCCCCCACGTTCCACTAGAGCTGTAATTTTCCATTTCTCCTAAGTCCCATATGCTAAAAATGTCTCCAATGCCTAGATTACAAAATTGTGCTATGCTTAGCACCTCCCCAATAAACTCTGTTAATCCCCCCCAATGAAAAATCAAAATTGGGATACTACATTGAAGCACAATAAATAATGTATCTAGAGTTGATGCAACTTGATAGAGTGGTTTAGAAGCATAACTTAATGCCATCTGTTGAAATGTACACTCGTATAAACACACTATATTTTCCTATAGCTAGTTGTGGTATAGAGGGCCTAAATTTGTTAGGAAGTTTTATCAAAGCATTTCATTTCAAATCACAAGATTTCTTAGTAGCATGTAAGAGTGTCCCATATTTCAAGGCAATATCTAGATGTGTTAGAAACATAATACATATGTTCTAAAAAGAAAAATAAGGTTTGGGCATTCTTGGGAATGTTGGCTTTGCAATAAAATTCCTTGTTGGATGAAAATACTTAAAATGTAGTAGCCATAAGATTTAGATTTTTGTGCTTGGACTCTCACGCCATACTTGCAACTCCGTGTTAATGATCAATATCTCAAATCATCAATTGTTAATATGTGCTTTGTGGAATTTTTGTCTTTTTTTATTTCTCTGTTGAATTCCTTCTTAAGTTCAATATTGTTGGTTCTTTTTAAAATAGCATCTACAAACATTTAACCTGTCCATCTAATGGTCATGTTGAAAACAAATTCACAACTTACAAGCCATAGGCAATTTTACAAGAAATTGGCATTGAGTTTCACTATCTAGGTTCTTATGCTTTAATAACACATCAAAAAGATAATGCAAACATTTAAAAGCACGAGATTCCTAGCTCTGAGAAAAAATGATAAAGAACAAAACTTTACCACGTCAAGAAATAAAGCATTCATTTGCTGCTCATCAACGGCTATGTTTGTTGAGATTCTTGCACTATTTGGTCCTCTACTTGCAGCAATTATAAGTTCAGAATCCAAATCCTGACCACACCAAAGCAGTGTAAGCGACATAAATCCCATATAGAAATAATAAAAATGAAGAAACCTAGGTCAGTATACTTTAATGAGAGCAAAATCTTAGTCGCTAAAGGCAACGCTGGGAAATGGTTTTGCTTGTGAAGAATGTGGCTACCACTTTGAAAAAGGAAATATGTAAACATGTTTTTATTACCAAAGAAATCAAAAATGTATATATTCTTTCATTTTCAAATAGAGTGATGTTATCTGCATAATGTCATATATTTTCAATTCCAGAGGCTCTTTAATTTTAGTGGAAGGCATAAGAGGGATACATGGATGGCCACCATTGAAACATTTAACATGCGCTCCTAAATTTCTTTGACAAACTATATGAAAGAGAGATGTGGAGAGAAGATGAAGCAAAAAGTCAAGGAATGTAAATAGCCATGGTAGGGATTTACAAATGTGTCTTACTAGTTAAATTCAAGAGGTTGATGAAGAAGACATGAGTAAATGATTTGGAGAATTGTGAGTCTTCAATTGTTGTATGCTATGCCATCTCAAATAGGAAAATGGGTATGGTGTTAAAAAATGACATGTTCATACTTTTAACCTATGTTACGTGGTTCAGTTTGAGTTCAGGTTTAACAACAATTACGTTTGATTCAAAATCGAAATTTCCAATAAAGTTTGAATGAGGTTCGCCATTAAATTCAACTGTACTAAATTGATATATATATATATATGTGTGTGTGTGTGTGTGTGTGTGTTAAAATTGGCAACTAGGGCCAAACTCCATGTGGGTCATATTATTTATGGCAGCTGATATTTTTATTGGATCCCTCTCATTAAGAGGTGTAGGATTGATCTAAAGATCATCCGATTCCGATAAGTATTTATGAAGTTATGAATTTATTTATGTTATGGACAAATTGTTAAGTCAGCCAGCAACTTATGTAGGCTCAGAAGCCCAACAGTCATGTCTATTCAACCTCTACGTTTTAGTATAAATAGAAGAGGACTTCAAGTCATTTCTACACACACTTGGATCTCTTCCTCTCTCTACTTGTCTTTGGGTTTTAGTAGAAGGAGAGATCCTAAGGAAAAACCGGAAAAGTCGGAACTGCCGGAAAAGCCGGAATAGCTGGAAAAGCTGGAACCTAAGTTGCACGAAACGGGGAAAAGGGTACAAGTTTCCGAAATGGGCATGGGTACGAAACGTGACCCCCCAAATTTTGGAAACGGGGGGGAAACGATATATATATATATATATATATTAGGACATTTAAGAAATATGTGCAATCATTAAGCATATATGATACATTCTAATTTATTACATTATGATTAAATTGTCAATTATTAATGCATAAACTATAAGTCTCTAAATTTACATCACATTTACTCATGAATGATCACATAATGAAAATAGCAATATCCAAAATTAGCCACGAGAAATTTCTAATTTCTTGTCTTGTGCTTGATTGGGAATCTCCTCCTACATAGTTGAACAACCTTAGTGCTCTTGATTAAATACAAGTTCCATACCCTAGTACCCTACATGCTTTTGATTATTAGGAGTCTCCCCTGCATAGAGGGCTTGGTTCTCTTGATTAAATACAAGTTCCATACACTAGTACATGACAAAATCCAATGGAAACATTGCAATCCCCCTAATTCTGAAATCCTGAAAAACAGATAAGTCTGCTGGATTTTGAGTGAGATCTAAAATTCTACTTTCTCCATATGAAATCCAATGAGGGTGAAACCACTCTCAAACATCCTGAGTCATTTCATGGTAATGTTAAAAATTTAAGTAAAAGGATGAAAATGAAAAATAGAGAATGTCACTTTTACTTTAAGAATTTAACATTACCATGAACTGCATATCAACATTAGGGCCATAGGCTTGAACATTAGGCTGCCCCACTCAAAATATCCTCTTTTTAATAACTTGAGAGGCATCTAGAAGCATCCAGAAGATATTTTAGTCGCCTAATAAAAAATTAGAAGCGATTAAAAAAATAAATAAATAAATAAATAAATAAAATACAAGAAGAAGTCAAGTTAGAAGACGAAACTCCACCGTACAGCGTGGAAACGAGTTTCCAGGCTGTATGGTACGAGTTTCCTTGCTTCCGTTTCGTTTCCGGCCAAAAACGGACCCTTCTCCAACGTTTCCTGCAACTTAGGCTGGAAAAGCCGGAAAAGCCAGAACTGTCGAAAAAGCCGAAACTACTGGAAAAGCCGGAAACGCCGAAAAAGTCGGAAAAGTTGAAACTGCTGGAAAAGTTGGAACTGCCGGAAACGCCGGAAAAGCCAGAAATATCGGAAAAGGCAGAAAAGCTGAAAAAGCCAGAAATGGCGGAAAAGCCGGAACTGCCGAAACAGCAGGAGCATCTGTCTCCGAAGGAAGGCAGCAAGATGTATGAGATCATGGGCAGCATAATAAGCAGCATGATGATATGAGCATGGGCAACATAATGATGCATGATGATATGAGCATGGTCAGCATAATGATGAATGAGATCATGAGCATGGGCAGCTTGATGATGAATAAGACCATGGAAGATGCAACATGATGAGCAGCATGAAGATGAGAGCAGCTCAGTCATCAAGGTTCAACACATGTGATAGTACAACAAGGTGTCACATGGTAATGTGCAACAAATAGACGAGATGTAGCACTATGATAGGTGAACGAGTCACCTTAGAGAATCAGTTGAAGCAATATGTCTTCAATTGATCTCATGCCGATATCAAAAGTCAAAGTGATGGACTTCTATTGTAAATGTACTATCTCTCTCACTTTCTTTGCTGAACTTTGAAGAACATAAAAGAAGAATTGATCAAGGGTTTCCCCACATTGGGGTTTGTCCTTGGCTAGCGCCACATCTTGTGTCCTCTTGTCTTGGCTTGTCTTCTGCAATTTATATTTATGTTCTATCTGCAGTTTACTTTATGCTGATGTGATTGCTAATGTGGAAAATAAATTGAAATAAATTGCTCTAGCATAGAACATACCTAAAATTAACAATATATAAGTTAGTTTATAAATTTCCTAATTCAAATAATTTTTTTACCGTATATTTTTTTTAAATATTAAATATTATATTTATAAAGTATTAAACATTATATGCACTTTATAAAATAATATTTATATTTGTATTATAATATATAACTTATATTATAAATATTTATATAATATATGCCACATATCTAATTAATTAGTGATTTCAATAGCAGCAAGGCTAAAACTTAATGTTTTAAAATGTAATAGTTTAGTGAACATGTATAATGAAACATTAAATTGCTACATCATTCCACTGGAGGACATGCCTATTAACACTTCAATCATGACATATGCAAACTGTTGGAATGTGCAACCAGAATGAAAGAATAGGCAAGAATTGCATTTCATTAAAGATGATACATATATAAATACAATTTTTGATCATTGGATTCAACTTCCAAGGTCTCTTGGACTTCTAGTAATTGTCTACATTCCACACCATAATCCTAATGGATTAGGTGTCCAAATTCCCCCCTTAATCCAAAGGGGTGTATATGAGTCCAAGAAGAGAGCTAAAGTGTAAAAATGCATGGAAGCCAATGGCTGACTGTACTCTCAGAAATGGTGGTTTAAGGAAGACCACAAACCAAATGCGGTAGAAGAACACAAGGTATCTACTGGTGGTGGTTTCTGGCTGACCACAAACTTTGGAACTAAAGCTCAAAGCAGTTCCTGGAACAGTTTCGAATCTGGCTAGAAGCTGAAGTCTTCTATAGGTGGAAGTGCTTCCTGATAATGGTTTGCAGATGACCACAAACTGATGTCGGTTTGAAGATGACTGCAAACTGATGTAGTGGAAACCGAAGTCTTCTACAAGTGTTGGTTTAAGGCAAGCCACCAACCAAAAACCATGCTCATGGAGCATAAATCTATCTCTAGCTACAACTCTAAATTTGACTATGTTTGACTCTGACTCTAGGCTCTGGCAGCTGAATCTAGTTCAGGTTGTGGCTCAAGCTTGCGTGATAAATCTTTGAAGCAAGTAATTGACCATCAATTCCCCCCTGTCAGATACAAGGCGATAGGATGAAGAAATCTCCACTTCAAGATGTGTCAATACTTGAGAACAAATTTTGTGGTATGACCAATATCTCTTCTTGGTTCTTGACCATTGCCAAGAAGCGATCCATCCAAGGTGAATATTTGTTCTTGTAAGAGTTTTGTTACTGGAACATCTATTTGAATGATGAGTGTGCTTACCACAATGCTCACAAGGGTGAAGATCAAAACACTAATCTTTCACATGGCCAACTCAATTACAATGTTGGCATCTGCAAATCTGCTATCATTGTGGATCAGGAGCAAGTGAAGATGAATCATCCTGAAGAAACCCAACACTATGAAACTAGAAGGTCTTGGAATAGTTTGGAATATGAGAGGACACATCCTTGTCATATCCAAGACCGGTTCTATTCATGTTGTTAACAACACCTTCCCAAGGTCTAATGTGGGTTTGGGAAATGTAGGTTGGACCTTTGCATCTTTATGTAAATCTGCTCTTGAAATGACCTCACAAATGTGATTAATCTCTGACTGTTGATGGGAGTCAACTTTAGACTCAAAAAGGGTGTTGTTGTGAAACAGAACCAGTTCAGAACGATGACTCTTCTGCTACAACTCATTTTGTTGTAGTTGTGACTAAAGTTGGAGAAACTTAATCTTCTCCTGTCCATATGATGTAGATAGATTTTAATACCAGCAAGAGTGGCTTTCCTAATTTTCATCGTGTCATCAACAATAGATAGTATTAGAGTATTCAATAACTCTAATACTATATTAATTATGGCCATTTTATAATAACTCAAGCTTAGAAGATTAAGGGTGTTGGCTTCAATTGAAAATGCACTCATTTACAATGAAATTTAATAAGTAAAAGATAGATGGCACCCAAATCTTAGATAAAAGAGAACTTTCAATCTTGCACTATAAATATACCATAAATTTGTAATCAAATCTGACAAATAGAATTAGGAATTGAGATGCCTCCAACATTCAAAATAAAGCACCATTCTCATATATGCCATCTTCTGTAACAACCAAAACTCGTATATGCAGCGGAAATTTTTAAAATACTTCAAAGACGTAAATGTCCATTGTAAGACATGTAACTATATATTGAATATTGTATAAGAATTGATATGAGATATGAGATGATTACAAATGAGAATGAGGGCCTGCTTATATACCCTCGGCATGTGCCCTTTCATGAACAAACATGTCTCTAAGACATGCCTCTTCATTACTAATTAACTAACCATTCGTTAATTAATTATTATTTATTATTATTATATTTCTATTTATATTTATATTTATTATTTTTATATGAATTATATTCATAACATTGCCTCTCTCTTCAAGAAGTTTTGTCCTCAAATCTTACTAAGAATATCTTCTCGTCATTGGACTTTCTTCTTTGTTGATACAAGATGATGCTCTGAGTGATAGAAAAAATTGTCTTACTGAGAACTGATTGGATCATCCTAGATTAATCTTCTATGGAATCTTCTGATCTCTGAAAATTTGTGATGAATAGTTATTGTAGGATTGGATTCTGCAAACTTCAGTATTCTTGGGAACATAAATTTGTCGTTTATGTTCTGAGTGATACTGGTACGTAGATTGATTGGAAAGTCTGCTCTTGTGATTCAGATGTCGATAAATAGTTCTTCTGGTTGGACTTTCCCTTATCATGTTAGTGGTTGTTTCCTGATTTCCTTCAGGCGTTGTTGTTGTTGAGTTGGCTATTGAATCATCATTTGGAATGTCCATCATTTGAACTACAACTTCTGCATGTGTCTTCACTTCAGTAGGTTTATCCTCTGCTTGAGTTACAATTTTGATTGGATTGGTATTTGCTTCTTTATCTTCAACCTGGACTAAAACGACTGGAGACTTCGATACTACTTCTTGAAGATGTTCTATCTTGTCATTTAGTGACTTCTAGTCATCTTTAAGCTTCTTAATTTGGATAAGTAGGGCTTGGTTATGATTCCTTAGACATGAAAGTTCATCATTTTCTGAATTGTCGTCTTTGTCTTTAGTATCTTTTTCTTTATTTTTGACTTGTTCTAATAACCTTTGATTTAGAGTTTTTAAACGCAAATTTTCTTGTTTCTTCTTCGATAGATTCTCGTTGACTTTCTCCTTAGAATTTTCATTCTCTTGCTTTAAATTTTGCTTCTTATTCTTGGACTTTTTGTCCTGTTCAAGTAATTTTTGATTATGGTCTCTGAGGCGCAAAATCTTCTCATTACTTTCTGTTTATTTTTCATGAAACTGATCTTCGAGATTTTTATATTACTTCTCTGATGCTTCATTCTTTTGTTGAAGTTTTGTGATTTCTTCCTTTAATTGTTTTATTTGCATCTGCTCATTATCGTTATTCTCTTCGGTACTAAATAATATTCCACACCTTGGACATCTTAAATTGCATTTTCTTAATACAAGTATATCCAATTTCATTTTCTTAAGACCTGTGTCTCCTCTTCCCCCTTTAGCTTTATAAGGTTCCCCCTAGGCGAATTGTGTTTCCTTGATTAATTTTCCCATACTAGCCTACAAGCACTTATTTAGGCTAGCAGAATCATCCCCTTATGTCTCCTAGGAAGATGGGGACATTGCAGGTATGTAAATTACCTTTACCCTTTTTTGAGGCTTGTATTGAACCTTCCGATATACCCCAGAAAAGTGGCCACCATCCTCAAGGACAACTTTCACATGTTGAAGCTTTTTTGTGTGTTTCCTTGCCTCTAAGAGCTCTAAGTAAGCTATACTAATCAGCTAGGGAATCCATTGGTTGTGAAAGACACTCTAGTCTCTTCCCTTGGCTTTGTCTTAATTGGTTGGAAGAAGGTGTTATGAATATAATTCATATAAAATAATAAATATAAATATAATAATAATAGATAATAATTACTTAACTAATGGTTAATTAGTTAGTAATGAAGAGGCATGTCTTGGAGACATGACCATTCATGAAAGGGCACCTGCCTGGGGTATATAAACAGGCCCTCATTCTTATTTGTAATCATCTCATATCTCATATCAATTGTTATACAATATTCAATATACAGTTACATGTTTTACAATGGGCACTTACGTCTTTGAAGTATTTTAAAGATATTTGGAAAGATTCTCTTTTGACTTTATCATGAACTTTTTATCATTAATGTAGAACCTTTATATATATATGAATGTTCTCCTTCTATATTTTTTTACTAGAACCATTGAAATGTCAATGGCCAAAGGCCTTATTTTATTTTTTTTAATTAAATAATTCTTTTTTAACTCTTTTCTTTTATCATCTTTTCAACTCTTTTTTTTTTTTGAAGTGGCCAAGGCCCTAACCGAAAACGGAGAAACTCCAACTCATGTAGCGAAACGCTTTAGTTGCAACGACAAGTTGATGGCCAAAGGTCGGGATCTGCCAACGTGGCTCTGATACCAATGTAATGACCAAAAGTCATATACGCAGCGGAAATCTTTAAAATACTTCAAAAACGTAAATGTCCATTGTAAGGCATGTAATTGTATATTGAATATTGTATAAGAATTGATATGAGTTATGAGATGATTACAAATGAGAATGAGGGCCTACTTATATACCCTAGGCAAGTTCTTTTCCATGAATTGTCATGTCTCTAAGACATGCCTCTTCACTACTAACTAGCTAACCATTAGTTAATTAATTATTATTTATTATTATTATATTTATATTTACATTTATTATTTTTATATGAATTATATTCATAACATTCCGCTAGCCTAAATAAGTGCTCGTAGGCTAGTATGAGAAAATTAATCAAGGAAATTCGCTTAGGGGAAAACCTTAGAAAGTTAAAGGGGGGAAATGAGACACGGGTCTTAAGAAAATGAAAGGTGACTTTTAAATTATAAAGTGAGAAAACCTACTAAAGTGACTTTATTAAAATAAAAAGGTAAAAAGGTGGCAAAAGAATCAAGTGAGTTATAAAAAAGGGACACTGAGGAGTCTCTCCTCATTCTTCCATTCACTCATTGGGAAAATAAAATTTTGGAGAGCTCTTGAGAAAGAGACTAGGGTTTTTGGAAACCCTCATTCTAGTCGCTGGTTTCAGTGTTGAAACTATACACCCTAGCTAGTCTTGGAGCGGGATCACTCAGATTCTGAGATTGTGCTTCATTAGGAAGAAGATATTTGCAGGAGGAAGTAACTCAGTGATGTTATCAATTGATTTTATGGACCGACTCTTGCTATTCTATATTTCTTATACAGGCTGAGCATACCCAATAAGAGGATGACTTTTTGGGTTATTTTGCAGGACCAAATCACTATTGTTTGTTGGAGTATTAGGGTCGAGTTCCTTCAGAGTTAGGTGGCTGAGTTTCGCTGAGTTTCCCACTGTCAAAGAGGCCAAAATTCTCTAGAAAAGAGGGTCAAGTTACATTAGCTCTGTGGGCCAAGTCTTGTTGTGTATTTGGACTGAGTTTCACTGTTGAAGGGGGGAGGGGTCGAGTTTTCTCTGCGTGTTGGCCATATCTGAGCCATCAAGGGGGTCGAATCATAACTTTTCTAGGAAGCTGGGTACTCTTGTTATCTGAGGTCTGAACCTCATTATTTGTTGGTTGAGTGACTATCATAAATAGTCCTCTTTTTGGTTGAGTATTACTGTTGAAAGGGGCCGTGTTTGCTTATCTCCTGAGGGTCGAATAACAGCCGCTTATCAGAGGCTATGTCACACAGTTCGAGTTCGAATTCGAGTTCGACAACGATTAAGTTCGATTCGAATTCGAATTTTCTAATCAGGTTCGAATGAGGTTCAACATTAGGTTTGACTATACATATTTTTCAATATATATATATATATATATATATATATAATGACTAGTTACTGAACACAACCTTGGTTGCTTTTAAGATTGCAACGCTAAAGGGGCACTGATTCAAAGAATTTTTGAAATTCTACTAATTAGTCAATGGCACAGGTCTTTGGGAAAATAATTTACTAAACATGAAAAGTCTACATGTGCCATGTCCGATTGGTTTTTATTTTTATTTTAAATAAAATAAGGTTCTGTGGTTTTTTTTCAATAAATAAAATAATGTTTTGTGACTAGTGTTTTAAAGATTAAAATAGTTATATAAATAGATGGTTGATAAATGCAGATGGTATGATTGGAAAAGTGATCAGGTGATTAGTATGACTGGAAAAGAATATTTTATTTATTATTTTTGGAGCTAAAATGATGATTTTGGTTTATATAAATTATCAATATTTTGTTTGAACTAATGGAATTTGTTCACTAACTAACTAAAAATAAAAATAACTAAAAATAAAAAACAAAATAACTATTTAACACTTTTCAAATATCTCTTTTCATTCGGATTATTCAAATATTTTACCATTTAACCCTGATGACTTCAAAACCTTATAGGTGAAGGCATAGTAGCAGAGGAATATATATCAAAATTCTCGATTCCACAATTCTTATCCTGTGAAAGACGATTCCTTTACCTCTTCCATCGATAATATTTCAATTTTAATTTTTTAGTTTTTTCGCATAATATATTTTTGCTTTTTCCAAATATTCCGATTTTTAAAATGTCCAAATATTTTCTCAGTTAACTTCTTGGGCTTGTATTCAAACTGAATTCTTCCTTTAAAGAAATGTCTAAATTTGATTTTATGTTATCTATTTGCTTTATAAAATGATAACACAAAGAAATATTATATATGCACGGAAGAAATTCAATAATGTATGAGCTTTATATATGTTAAATTTAAAATTGATTTATTTATTAGTAATTTTTATTTTTATTATATTTAAATAAAAAATAAAATATTAAGAAAATATAATAGATTAAAATATTTTTAAAATTCTACATCAAAATTTTGTCTTTTTAAATTGATTTAAAAAATTATTCATTTTTCAAATTAATTTTAAAAATAGTTTTCATTACAAAATTTTAAATTTTAAATTTTATTATTTAAAAAAAAACGAACTAGTTGCATTTCAAAAATCTTTAAAAAACTAACTAGTAGCATTTCAAACACACCTATAATGATTATGGAAAAAATTTTGTGCAGACTCCGTCATTTTTACATAAACTTCCCCGCAATCGAAGAAGTAAACCCTTATCCTTCAAAATAAATCCAAATCCTCCAATGTTTACGTTGGAAACCAGAATGCTTAGTACTTTGGAACTACATGATCCGAAAGTCCGCGCCTTGGATCTTAATAGGGTTGTCCTCGTTTTTCAT
This sequence comes from Pinus tabuliformis, assembly GCA_031772625.1. NCBI lineage: Eukaryota > Viridiplantae > Streptophyta > Pinopsida > Pinales > Pinaceae > Pinus > Pinus tabuliformis. The sequence continues at coordinate 156,976,784 of CM062815.1, forward strand.
TTGCGTTTGAGTCATAGCAATTCAGCTACTTGTAAGTGAAGCTATTAAACCCCTAGTTTTTTTCTAAAACCGTCAACAAAACCGTCAAGGAAAACCGCCGAACCTGAAAAAATCGTTTAAGTTCGCGATTCGGTTAGATTAGGTTCGTGAGGTTCGTTGAAGTTCGATAAAGTTCGATGAGGTTCGAGTTCGACTTTCAGGTTCGCCGAACCTGAACGAACCTCAAATTTTTTTTACAGGTTCGCCGAATTTCGAACCTGAAGCTTCAGGTTCGCCAAACCCTGTGACTTAGATCAAAGGTCGAGTTACAATTCCAAGAGGGACTAGTCCTTTATTTAATGCCTGTTCGAGCTACTAAAGACATAACTTCATTTCTGGTTGAGGACATGTAGGAGTTTGAAGGTGTTCTCTGTTATCTTTTCCTCTGTGGGAAGAATTTCTCAGATCTGTCCTATAACAACCTAACCTACAATGCCAAGGTAGCTGATATTTCTCATATTATTCCTTCTAATGTTGCTGCAGCATAATTCTATCCATGGTATGTACCTTCCTGAGTATAATATAAATTATATATCGCTGGGTTGAAGCATGTTCATGATGAAATTGTATTACTGTGACTACTTTTATTCAATTAAATTACAAAAGTGCAGCTACATCCATGTGTACACAAACTATTTGATAAAACTCATCACTGATAAACTCAACAAAAATTAGAAAAAATTGTGGGAAAATCTGAGGTATTCCAAGGCAGGTATCTTACAGTGGTATCAGAGCATGATCTTGGACAACTGTGGTTTGAAGGGCAGCCCATATCTGCGGCTCGATGAGTTTTAAATACCATCGCTACAAAGGTGTCATCTATAGGAGAAATTATCAAGGCAGAGAACCCACTCTACTTTGGGAAGAAGAAGAAGAAACTCGTAAAAGGTAGAAAGATGAAGAAGTACCCTCTGAAAAAGAGGAGACAATCATGGGGGATAAGGAAAACCAAGAATTTAACAATTTGATTAGCATCCTAAATGATTTGGCTAAGGGCCAGAAAGTGATGGTGCAACGAATGGGGAAACTAGCCAACAATGGAGGTTCTACTGAGATCTTAGGGGGAGAGAAGCTGAAGAAGGGTCCCATTTGTTGGAAATTGTAGCTAGGTTTGGTCTTCATAATGACCTTTTTGTAAACATGACATTGCATATTTTGTATAAAGAAAGAAAAAGAAAGAAAATAATTTTATTTTATTTAAAGCATGGGTTTCATGCTCAAGTTTAGGTCAAAGCATGTTCTTCATGCTTCTAGGTCTTTCTAGGTCTTTTTAGGACAAAGAACAATTTATGTCATGTATTATAGTCCCATTTGGACTCATTCAATGTTTTAAAACTCCGACTCCGACTCGGCCGAGGGTCGACTCCGAGTTTGACTCCGACTCGGTATCGACTCGGTCGGCTCGATTTCAATGACTCAGTCATTGTAAAAAATACATTAAATATTTATTTTTTTATTAAAAAACATAATTTTAAAGATTTTCATTCCTGTTTCCAAACACAGCATTAGAATATAGATAGAAGACAACATATGATCAAAGTAGGCTCATGAATATATCCATTATATCAAAATGGTACCCAGTGCACTGTCCAATACATACATGATGATGATATAGCGATCAAAACAAAAACACATAACCAAGGAGGCTAGAAATGGCGTTATCCTCCAAAATAGATTGTAAGTCATCAAGGAACTAATACAAGGGTCCAAGAGTGTTCCTCACTCCAAGAAAGTCCCAAAGTGCATGTGTACATCTTCAAAAGGTGCATCCTCCACCATGATGTCATCTAGGAGAGACCCTATGTCACCCTTTTCAAGCATGTGAGTGACATGGCACCCCTAAGGGTAAGCATTGGCATCAAAGAGGGATGTGCTAGCCCTCCTAAGTCATCTCAATGATAACCATCCTCGTCTGTGCTTTGGAAGAAGGCACCGTCCACCAAAACAGGGTCAAGGCCAGCCAGAGGGCATCTTCAGTCCTTTGGGCATATCATCAAATAGTCCAACGTCCAAGGTTTTAAGTTTAGTGTTTTAGCATTTGGAGGCTCATCAAGGGGTGAAGCATCACGTGGAATCAACTCAAGGCTCGATGCTCATCTTTGGAGGGCCAAGGTTGGGGCCACAAATTTAAGTTTGCTTTAAGAAAGGGGCAAAGAACCTATTGGAAGGTTTTGAAGAAGAATGAAGCTAATGAGAAAAAGTTTTTCGGCGTAAATCACATGATAATACATTTGTCAACGCATTTCGAACCAACGAGTGTGGTTCATCGTCAGGACAAGAATGAAGCTATCCCTTAAGGAATCTCTACTACATATGTGATACCACCTAAACAAACCTCTCAAAATCAAACGAGATAAACTTATTTAGGGACAAAAAACCATTAAATTATCATAGTGAAAACTTTGGAGTCCCCCAAAAGACAAGAAAAAAATCGTTGTTTTCTAGTTCACGGGCCGCTGTCATCCAACCCGGCTGAGTAGGCTCGAACTCGACCTGCTCAGTAATAACCCCGCCGGCCGAACCGGTTCACTGGCCGAGTTGACCCGGTGAGGCCTTGACTCGGACCAACTTAGTCGAATAGATTATGAGCCGGCCGAATCTTAAAACACTGGACTCATTATAACAAAAGAAAATATTTATTTTTGTCAAGAAAAAGCTGTTTATTCCTCCAAGACCAAGTCGGCCTAGGGAGGGCTATTCGACCCCTCAAGAATGGTTATAAATACAAGGAGCTCGGTCTCATTTGGAGCATTCATTCATCACAAGTTCGATCTGCTATAGCAAAGGAGAAAAGGAGCTAGAAGGGTGAAGAAAAGAAGGAAGAGTCGAAGTTTCTTGGGATAATCTCTCTCTCTGTCTATCCACACGTGCCAAGTTAGGGTTTCTATGTAGTGGCTAGTTGCAGGAAGCCGAAATTGCAAGGCCAAAATTCTAAGGTGTAGTTGTAGGGACGAAATTCTAGAGCGAAGCTGTAGAAGGTCGAAATTTTGAAGTTGCCTTGGAGAGATCTTGCAGAGGGGCTGACTTGGTGCTTGGGAGGATTTTAGGCTTTGGTGTTTGGGTCTTAAAAGCCTCATTGTAAGAAGATTCTATAAGAAGAGAAGCATTCTTTCTGGGTTTTCCCCTTGGAGAGGTTTTTCACTAACTTGGAGCCTATATCTTGTGTACTTTGTTTCGTTGTGATCTTCATTGTTTTGGTGATTGCTTGATGAACAAAGAATAATAAGTAATAAAAGGCCAACTAACATCACAAGTAGTTATCAAGTAAGAAAAGTCAACAATCATTTGCAAAGCCCTTGATTTTCCAACATGATATCAGAGCTAAGGTGCAAGAAGGACGTTGAATATCACATCCTAATTGGCACTATGGCAAGGATTATGAAGAAGGGTTTCAAGCTTCTTAGGAATCTCGCTATCTCCATCAAGGGTTACATCTTAAAGATCATCTCCAAGCTAGCAAAAGAAGTGATGGATGGAAGTTTATTTTCCGCTTTGTCTGGGACCTTCAAGGACGAGAATGTATGGGTTATTGATAGTGGTGCATCCAAACATATGACAGGAGAATGCAATCAACTCCAAACTTTGTCAAAAGGAACCTCCTCTCATTCAATCGAACTTGGAGACAAGAAGAGCTATCCAGTGAAAGGGATTGGATCTACTTCATTGGAGCTCGAATCTAGTGGAAGTATTCACCTCAACAATATTCTATATGTTTCAAGTTTGAAGAAAAAATTACTTTCTATTTCTTATCTAGAGGATAAGGGTGATAGAATTGCTTTTGTTGATGGCAAGGTTTTGGTTTGGGGCAAGAACTCTAGTATTGATAATGATAGGGCAATTGGGATCCTTGAGGGGGCATTACATAGAATTTTTACACCCCTATCTCAAGCCCTAGTTCACTTAGATGTGAACTCTTCTGAACTATGGCATAGAAGGTATGGACATCTTCATTATAAGATTTTGCCATCTCTAAATCAAATGGTCAATGGCATCCCCAAATTGAAGGAAGAACATGAAGGGACCTATAAGGGTTGTGCTCTAGGCAAGAACGTGAAGAAGCCATTTGCAAGAAGTGATACCAAATCTAAGGAAGTTTTAGATCTCATACACTCTAATGTGTGTGGTCATATGGCAATGAAGTCTCTTGGTGGGCATCAATATTATGTGACCATTGATGATTTCTCAAGGAAGACTTGGTTATACCTTCTCATGAACAAAGATGATTATTCAAGAAGTTTCAAGAATTTAAGAATGAAGTGGATGATTTGACTAAAAGAAAGATCAAGATTCTAAGATCTGATAATGGTGGAGAATATACCTCCAAAGAAGCAAAGATTGAGAGGGAGCTTATTGTTCCTTACAATCCTAAACAAAATGGCGTGGTTGAAAGGAAGAACAGAACAATTGAAGAATGTGTCAGGGCCATGCTACATGATCAAGATCTCCCTCAATTCCTATGGGGAGAAGCATGTGTGACAATTGTTTACTTGCAGAACTAAAGTCCTCACAAGATTCTCAACAACATGAGTCCGGAAGAAGCATTTATTGGAAAGAAGCCGAATATGGATCATCTTCCAATATTTGGATGTCATGTTTTCATATACCAAAGGACAAAAGGAAGAAGTTGGATCCTACCAGTATGAAGGGCATCTTTGTTGGGTATAGTGCTTTATCAAAAGTTTACAAAATCTATATCAAGGAGGATCGCCGAATTGAAGTACGCAAAGATGTCATCTTTGATGAAAGTATAGCTTGCAAGAAATCAAAGGATGTTCTAGTCGACTTTGATGAAGCAGAGATACTTATCTTTGAGGATATATCAAGCGAAAATGATGGCCAAGATCTGACATCAACTCAAGAAGATGTTGAAGGTCCTAGTGAGCCTGTTCAACAAGTAATTGTTCCTGAAATTCAAAAGAGGCCTACTTGGTTGAGAACTACTCTACAAGAAGTAGAAGGACACACAGCAAAGGGGGGCTTTAAAGAAAGTAAAAGACCGAAAAAGTATTATGGATATGCAACATATATGACGAAGCTCATTGAAGCTGAACCTTCCTCATATGAAGATGCAGCGAAACATCAAGAGTGGAGGAATGCGATGCAGGAAGAATACCAGTCAATTATGAAGAATGATGTCTAGGAAATCGTTCCTAGACCAAGTGACAAATCAATAGTCACTTCAAAATGGATATATAAGATAAAGCATGCTACAGATGGAAACATTGATAAATACAAAAACAATGTTTGTAGCAAGAGGCTTCTCACAGAAAGAAGGTATTGATTACGAAGAGACCTTTGCTCCTACAACTAGATATACAACAATTAGATCGCTTGTTTCTTTAGCTGCTACTATGGGATGGAGCATCCATCAAATGGATGTTAAGACAACTTTTTTTCTGAATGGGACTATTGATTAACAGGTTTACATTGAGCAGCCTCAAGGATTCGAAATAAATAAGAGGGAGACACATGTATGCAGACTGAAGAAATCTCCATATGGCTTAAAGCAAGCACCTAGATTTTGGTATGCAAGAATGGATGCATACCTATTAAGGTTTGGTTTTACTAAGAGTTTTGCAGATCCTAGCCTATACATCGGGGTGGTCCAGGGTGACCCAGTCATCATACTATTAAATGTGGATGATCTACTTGTTACAAGTGTAGAGCATCGAATTTAGGAATGTAAGAAGCAGTTAGTAGTTGAGTTTGATATGGAGGATCTAGGGATTATGCATTACTACTTGGGGCTAGAGGTTTAGTAGAAGCCAAGTGAAATATATCTTGGTAAAGGGAAATATGTGGTCAAGATTCTACAAAAAATTGGCATGATGGACAAGAAGCCTATGATGACTGCTATCATTACCAATCTAAAGAAATTGAGGAGTTTTGATTCTAGTCCAGTGGATCTTGCTTGCTACAGACAGTTCATTGGGTCCTTGATGTATTTGGTAAACACTAGACCTGACATTTTTTTGCAGTAAATGTCTTCAGTCAGTTTCAAATGGAGCCAAAAGCATGACCATTGGATAGCATCCAAACACATCTTATTATATTTTCGTGGGACTATACATCACTGCTTTTATTATAATGGTAATGAGATTCAAGTAATGGGATATACATATTCCAATTGGGGTCGCAGTGAGACAGATGGAAGAAGCACCATAGGTGGATGCTTCAGCTTAGGATCTTCCATGGTCTCATGGATGAGCAGAAAGCAGGATACAGTTGCTTTGAGTAGTGTTGAAGCTGAGAATGTTGTTGCAAGCAAAGTCTGTTGGGAAGTTGTTTGGCTCAGGATGTTACTATCATATTTGTCTGAAGTGTTCGAAAGTGTAACTAGGTTCGGTCTTCATAATGACATGAATTATGATCTTTGTAAAAGATGAAAAGAAGTAAATAAAATTATTTTTGTAATGCCTTGCTTCATGGCTTTCATGAGCAAGAGATTTTATATAGATGGCTCCCATTGAGAGCCTTAGGATTTGTCATTAAAGTCAAAAGAATTAATGTCATGTATGAAGAGCTCTTCTTGAGCATGTGTCAAATGTATATGAGTCTATAAAGCCCTCCAACGACCAACACAAGTCCCTCTCTTCATGTCGGCCTACAGATGAAGTAATGGCTTATGTCGGCTCACTCAATTAAGAAGACGAATCCATTCAGATGCACATGTAGGCTTACTATACATGATGAATTACTATATATATGTGGCTAGGCTCTTCACATTTACATAGTTCAGGAATTCGTATCTCACTCTGAATTCGGATGGGAAGTCACTGTACATAGTTCGGATCTCCACAAAGAAGACAGTTCGAATGTCTCTTTGTATTTCGGATGGACAGTAACATATAAGAAAATAGTTTGGAATGACAAAGTATTGAAGGGAAATCAGATCCCTCTAAAGCTCGGATCACAGTAGCAGCAAGACAAGTTCAAATATAATCACAGTTAAGAAGTTTGGAAGAATTTTTGAAGAGAGATGAATGGACAACGAGGATCTCTCAAGGGTACAAGCTGACAGAGATAAATTCGGTGCTAGCTTACAGTAAAGAGTCTCTCTGTCTCGGTGCAAAAAGGCAGTATTGGTAACATAACAATTCGATGTATCCATAGTTTGTTGTGATGAGGTATCATCTTAGTAATAAGGGCTCGGTGAAGTAAATAGTGTTGTCCAGGCAGTGATGAAGGTCGCGGTATCAAGGCAATGATGAAGGTCTCTGTGACAACAAGGTCTCGTCAAAGTAGAAGAGGAGTCAAGAAGAGAATTGACTGTCAAGAGAACTTGTGTCTTGTTCTTGGAGTGGCTAATAGGTCAAGGGTCTTGGTCTTGGTATTCGTCAATTGGAATCTCTATAAGAAGAATTTGTGCGGATTTTCCTCTCAAAGAGTTAGAGGTTTTAGCCCTGCCTGATAGCCTACATTTTGTGTCTCTTGTCTACTTATGTTCATGCATTGGTTACTGTTTGATGAAGAAGAACACTAATAATCTAAGAAGAAGAAGTTTCTAATCTAAATAAGTAAAAAGCATTCACAAGCAATTACTAATCAAAAGAAATCATCTAATGTTAATGCCCTAGATTTTTCAACATGGTATCAGAGCTAAGGTGACAATTAAGGAAGGGCATCCAATCAAAGAGACACTCAAGGATCGAGTTTCAAGGAAGGCATCAAAGCAAGTTGAAAGATATCAGAGTGAAGTTGAGATCTACATTGAAGAAGAAAGTCTAATTCAAAAGGGAGTCTTGGGATCATCAATCAAATCAAGGCAACTAAAAGTCTACAATAGCAAAAGTGTTGGATCCTCTAGTCACCGTCAAAAGACCACAAAGACCCTCATCAAGTTGAAGAGATCTACAAAGCAAGGTAGCCCAAAGTATAGACATCCAAGAGAAGGACTTCAAGGTCTAAGATCACAACAACTTAGAGAAGTCGAAACCCTAGAAGCATTTCTGACCTGCACTCATTCACCACCGAGGAAGTTGAAGTATCTTGAAGGCTAGTTATCCAGATTCCAAAGAAGGCTAAAAGGCATTGCCATCATCTTCAAAAGGTTCTAAGGTAGTCTCCCCTAATTGCAGCAAGGATATCCTCATTATCCTTAAACAAGGTCATCCAAGGAAGCATCAAGAGAACCTCATCAAATCAACACCATCAAAGGAGAGCTAGATCAAAGGCATGGTGTTAATTTTTGGTATGTTCTATGCTTAAGAGCAATTTACTTCAAATTTCTTATAAGCCTTGTTGACCACTACGTGTCAACTTCCCATAGCGGTACCCCCCCTTTTTTTCGCAAAAGGGATAGCGCTTAATCGACATGTCCGTGCCATTCGACAGTCATCGTTGACCTGATCATGTTATGTTGTAAACCCAGTCTGCATGTGTGAATTGTAAATAATCTTAGCAGAGCTGAGTCATGTATGTAAATTGCCTAGGTGGACCTAATTTTCTAGTGATAATCTACGTTCCGGAAGGTTTTTTGTCTCACCGATCCATGACCGGTAGAGTTTTCCTTCAGCCTAACCCCAAAGCCGGAATCAATTTTGTCATTAGAATCTTAGGGGAATCCTAGTGCGTTGATCTGCTAGATTATATTTGTGTCGCAAGACTGGGTGGTCTATGAGGGTCTATGTCAAATGGGTTTTCCCCCCTTGAGATGTAAAATTGTAAAAGTCATGATGTAAAGTGTCTTGAGGGTTAGGAAATATTTTAATCCCCTCATAAGTCCTAAGTCCTAAGTCCTAGGTCCTAGGTAATTTTTCCAAAGGCTAAGTTCGAGGATCCATTTAAAAATAAAAATTAAAATTTGAAAAAAAAAAAAACAATAAAAAATAAAAGATATAAAATAAAATAAAATTAATAATAATAATAATAATTAAAAAAATAAAAATAATAATAAAATTTAAAAAAATAAATAAATAAAATAAAAAATTTAAAAAATAATAAAATAATAATAAGTCAAATTTTTGAGTAAATAAATGCAGAATTTCAATTTTTTAATATATTAAAATGCATTTAAAAATTTGACGGATGAGATTAACAGATATCTTGATCCTCATCAACGGTCGAGATCATTTTGACATGGATCACTCGAACTAGCCGTTGGGAATTTTTTCTTTAAATAGGGTGCTAGGGGTCATTTGAGATCATTCGATCTGTGAGTCTTGTGCTGAAGAAAGCTCTCTTGTAAACTTTTTCTGGTGCAAATAAAGAAAGACTTTGGGGTTGAAATCTTGCTGGTGTTACTCTCCTGAAGTGTTGTGAGCTATTTTATTTTCTACATAATTTTATTTTCAACCATTAGTAATAGCTTGATGTAGAATATTGTTGAACACAGGTATCTTGTTCACTTACCAGGGTTTGAATGGTAGTAAAATTTTTGAAATAATGGCAGGTATCTCCATTGCTTCTGGGATTTAATATTGTTTTTCCCTTTTTATTGATGGTTGAAGTGAGTTGTGCAGGAAACCCTTATTGAGAAAATCAGTGGCCGTTTGGGGAAGTTCTCGGCTGAACCAACCAACTCCCACAAAGCATTTTCTTGTAGAGCCCAGCCAATTTCGATTCTAGGTCTGACATTTAAAGTTTATTTTTTTTTGAATTGCATGAGAGATTTCTTCAGTATCTCATAGTAAATTTGATATTTGGAAAATATTAAGGAGGGTTACTGACAAATCTGGCTATTGTAGAGTCACAAAGCTGTAAATTTTGTAGCTAGTTTTTTTTAGGGTTTTATCTTTTGCAATATATTATGGGTGTTTTTCCTTTCCATTTACAGGTTGCAAGGTTTTTCCTGAAAATTTCTGAGGGTTTGATCAGTTTCCTGCTATTTCTCAGGGTTTCTTTGTGTTGCAAGGGGCATTTTTTTTAATTTTCTTGAAGAAAATCTGTGCAGTCACATCACTCGGCGCTGCCCATCTACTGGAACTTCACACTACCTGTAACCATCCCTCCCTTTGTGCATCTCTTGGCTCCGTCCCTCATCAAGTTCCAATGTTGCAAATCCATTCTTCAAAACCCGCATCCATCGCTGCCTTACGCTGCCATAAATCATGCAGTTGTCATAAGAAATTGCAAACTGCAAGCATTCAAACTCCCTCTGCCTGCGTCTGGTCACCATCCTCATACACTCTCTGCCTGCGTTTATTGGCTCTCTCTCCGTCATACACAGCCATCACCATCGTGTTGTCCTGCTCTCCCTCGTCCGTATTGTGTACCACCATCTGCAAACAAAATTCAAAACGCTACCGTAGCTCCTTTCAGCTCCACGCTATCTCAGCCGTGTCTATTCCCCCTCGTCTAGCTGCCAAAGTTGACATTGATTCGCGTCCACCCCTCAAAATTTTTGCAAATCCGCAATCCCTTAATCTCCACACTGCTAGATCCGCATACTCCAGGCACCTGCAAAGAATCCGCCATCAAGCAAACCTGCATCGTGTCTTCTCCTTACTGCGGCAAAACAAATCGAAATATTCTTGAATACGGGCCAGGTTCTGCGGTGAGTTTTATTACATGTGTAAAGTCTCTTATGTGTTTAGTTTAGTTTTTTTATAATCCATACGGTTAGTTTTATTAACTGTTATTTGGTTTTGTTTCATTTTAAAGTTTTGGCTTTTTATTTTAAAGTTTTATGTTGTGATTTAAAAAAAAAAAAAGAAGAATAAAAGAAAAGAAAAAAAAAAGAGCTCCTATAGATTAGTTTTAGATTGATTAAATTGTTTAGTTTTTTTTAGATTTAGTTTTCTTAAAATTTAGATTTAGCTTTTGTTGAGATTTTAATTCTAAAAAAGTGATATCAAAAAGTTAAATTAAAATACAAAAATAATAATAATAAAAAATAAAAATATCGATTTTCATTTTTTAGCCCATAGTTTAGGACTTAGTTTTTTTAGTATTAGACATTTTTCTTTGTTCATTTTTTGTTTCATTTATAAAAAAATATAAAAAAATAATAAAATAAAAAGGTTTCCTTCTAATTTAATTTAGATTTTAGTATTATTTAGATTTTAGATTTAAAGTTTCATTTACTTAGTCTTTAGTCTTGTTTTATTTGAAAATATAAAATATTTTGGAAATTTTTGCCAGTTTCAGTCTTGGCTTAGGGATTTGTTATGTTTGCGATATATCTTTTCTGCTGAGGCTAAAATTTGATGTGGGAATAATATTTATCACTTCTTTATATGGTTAAACATGCTTAACTGTTCATTTGAAGATTAACTACATGAATGTGATCTCTGGTTAGCATTTTACGTGGTTGTTTAAAGCATTTAATCTTTCGAAATTTTAATTGTTGGAGTATTGTTAAGCCATTGAACGTTTATTGATTATCTCACATTTGGTAAAAGTTAATCTTTGTTTGAGTTATTTGATGGTAAACGATTGTTAATGAGTTCATATTTCTGCAGCATTTGATAAATAATCGTTTAATCATTTATTTCATAAGGCACTGGTCTATTAACTTAATAAAATCAATTAAGTGCTTGTTTTCCCTCGTGTCTCCCAACCCAACTGGTCCACAGTTGGTCATCCATTGTCCCATAGGGTCTACCCCCCTTAGCCACGGGAGACAGGCTTAAACGGAGAGATCGGGGATCAGGGTGACAGCCCCCGGTCTGAGCGTTGTCGTGACAATCTATGCGACAACAAGCCCAATATCAATTTCCAGATTAGCAATCACATCAGCATGATAGTAAAATGCAAATAGAACATAAACATAAATAGTAGAAGACAAGCCAAGACGAGGACACAAGATGTGGCACCAGCCAGGGACAAACCCCAATGTGGGGAAACCCTTGATCAATTCTTCTTATATTCTTCAATAGTTCAGCACAGAGAGAGATAGTACAAATATACAAATATGAGATTTTATGACAGCAGTAGTAAAGCCTTGACCAGAGAGGTCAATGCTGGTCAAACAAGACTGAATCTTTCATCCAAGTGGCATCAACAGGATGCTCATCCAACTGAGCCAAACATAGTTAAACCTTGACCCAATATATCTCCCAAAATGTTGTTGTCTTCAAGTTGCACTAGTTGTCACTGCTTCATGAGTTAGGGCATCAACCTTCAGTCCTCATCCTTCATACAATCAACAATACAGGCCTTCAAAGGCTGCAGTGCTCCATCCACCACTGCTACACTTTCAAGTCTGACTTGTGCAACCCTTAGAACAATCTTTGCTGCTGGCTATGGCCTACGGCCTAGCCCAGCAGCAAGTTAGGCCTACACATAGCACCCAACAGCCTCCAATTGGCAACGCTGACAGCCCTACAATCTTGACCCTTGAACAGCAACACGACTTCCAGTCTTATCCTAAGAGATCACCCTAAACAGACTTGTTTTGACCTTCTCTTTGAGGCTACACCAGACCTTAGTTCATGCACTAGATCAACCTATTAAACGTTGTCAATTCCCACGCTGTCTAGGCTCCTTCTTGCTGCGGATTAAAGGTCTTTATTTGCTGTGGCTAGGTCTCTCTAGACTGCGGATTAGAGCCTCTTTGGACAGCGGATTAGGGCCTCCTTAACTGTGGATTAGGGCCTTCTTCTTGACAGTAGATAGGAGCCTCCTTTGACTGCGTATGTAGCCTCCCCTTGATTGCGGCTTGCTGTGGATAGGAGCCTCCCTCTTTTCTACGGCTAGGGCTTCTTTTGTTGCGGCTTAGGAGTCTTCTTAGACAACGGCTAGATCTCTCCTTTTGACTGCAGATAAGACTTCTTTATGAATGTGGCTAGGGCATGGCTTCTCCTTGACTGTGACTAGGGCTTCTCCCTTCAACTGCCGCTGAGTCTCTTCTTCACCTGTGGCTAGGTCTCCTTCCTTTAGGACTGTGGCTAGGGCTCTCCCTCTAGACCTCTCTTTCCACCAAAACCCAAAACGAGTGGAGAGAGATCACAAGAGATGTGTGTATCAAATGACTAGAGGTCACCTCTATTTATAATGCAACATTGAGGTTGAGCTGGGGTTATTTGCTTGCTGGCCGACCTTGACAAATTGTCAAATAATACAAATAAATTCATATCTCCATAAATACATGTCGGAATCGGATGATCTTTAGATCAATCCTACACCTCTAGGAGAGAGGAATCCAAGAAAAATATCAACGGCCATAAATAAGATGACCCACATGGAGTTTGGCCCTAGTTGCCAATTTTAACACATTGTCATCATAAAAAGGGGAAATCTCCTTTTATTGAAGAAGGGAGTTATTTTGGAAGAAGATCATTCAAAATGGGCACTAATACATCTTCATCAACCACCATCAAAGGGATCAAGTTGAAGATTTCATCTTCACTTGTCAAGTAAGTATCTTTTATTCTATAAATCTAATCTCGTAAAATGACTTCGTTTTGCAAGGAGATCTACAAGTTGGTTTGGTCATCGAATTTCCTTGCATGGAAAAGGAGGATAGACATAGTCCTCGAAGAAGGTGAAGTCATGAAAAAGTCTCCAAACCATCCAAAGATCAAGTATGATCTGAATACATGGAAAGGGATCAAGGGGCTCAAGGGATTCTTATGAAATATGTCAAAGGTCCCCTCATTCCCTATATATAGCAGGATTGGAGACATCAAAGAGATATATGATAAACAAGTAGAACTAATCTCTGGAGATGCGATAAAGAAGGTCATATCACTTAAGATTCGATCTTCACAAATTGAAGGTATCAAAGGATAAAAGGTTATCTTCATAAGATCTCAATTGCAAGATCTGGGAGAGACAATCTTCATTGTTCTAAATACACTAACTGATGAATAAGATAACAAATGTCTATGAGGATAAGAAGGCTATCCCATTCAACAATATGTGGTCTCTATGCAAGATAGGAGAAGACAGGTTGAGGGAAAAAAGTATTCAGACATTTGCCGAAAGGAAAGAAGAACATAGTTAAGAATCAATGCTATGAACATTACAGGAAAGATTGTCCTAAGCTTAAGAGGGGAATAACAAGGAAGATAGAAAAGAAGTCCATTTCACCAAAGAAGTGGAGGAAGCTGAAAGAGGAAAAGCATTAGAAGCAAGAGCTTGTGATAGGACAATTGGAACAAAATTCTATGGCAGTCAACTATGAAGGACATAGCTCTTGGTGACCTCATTTAAAGCTCAAGTAGAAAGGGAAGAAGTCATCTAGGACAAGGCTCATCATACATCTACTGGATAGGGATATGTAAGATCCTCAAGATTCTCTGATGGAATCCTCATCAGAGAGTTCACCAATCTAGAAAGGAAGAAAGTGTTTCATCAAGAACTCCAATGTGTGGAATTCATGGGATGATGGTATGATGATAAAGGAGATGAAGCAGATCAAGGGATTGAAGCTCTTTTCAATCAAGGAAGTCGCTAAAAGAAGCCTAGATGACCTAAAGATAAATGAGGTATGTATGCTTATATTCAATATTATAAAGTCATGTTGTATGGTTGTAGGTAACATGGATCACTACTTGATTTGAGAAGCATGATCAAAGGAAAGGAATTTCCTCCTATGAAAGGTTTCTGGAAGGCATGGGTCACACTAGATGAAATCAACATAATATGTCCTCATATGAAGTATGGGGTAGTTGACTACAATTGAGAAACTCTGAACGGAAGCTCCTAGAAATGAAATGTGAAAGGCAGAGATCGTGAAATATGCAACCATAGTAAAGGCAATTAACATCCGAAAAACCAAGAAGATTTGACTAGGAAATTTCCCCGAAAGATATGAAGACTCTAATGGAAGTTTGAAAAAGATGGAGACCCTTAACGATGGATATCTTTGGGAGATATGTCAACATCAATGTTACTTGGGAGCCGGAGCGAAAGTGGGGAGCGGAAGCGACATTTTCAGAAGCTCCCGGTTTGGGAGCGAATCCCGGAGCGATTTTTTAAAATATATATATATATATATATATATATATATATATATATATATTTTATATTTTTTAATTTTTGATACATATATGTCAACAAAAACATGTAGAATGATGAATTAGATATAAAAAACATAAAAAAACATAGATTGATCATTGAACCATATCACATCAATCATCTAGAAGTTATAATCTTCATCAACCATGTCCACAAGTTAGTAACATACATATTACAACTGCAACATATTGAGTCTCGTGAATCATGAATCATCAAATTCAATCTTAAAGTTTCAACTTCAAGCTTTCAAAATTGAAAATTCAATATATAACATTTATCATCATTGATCACCAAAGTTGTACGTGTAAGCTAAGTTTAACCATTACAAGAAATAATATCTTAGATATTTCTTAGTTCTAACTGTTAACATGAAATGAAATGTTATAAAATGAATTATGAATAATGAAATGAAACAACTTTAGTCTTTCACGAAGCATCATATTCATAATTCACAATCATTACCAATGAGTTATAATTGCCAACTTCAAACTTTCATTGTCACAGTCATATATTGTTTACAAAAAATATCATTATGATAAGAAAGAGTCAAGAGTCAAGAGTCAAGGACTCAAGACTCAACAATTATGAAAACTAATAGAAACTAGAAAAGTCAAGTAAATTGTAAATCTACATGTGGCCCTTGCCACGAGAGTCTCCTGTATGAGCAGGTCGTGGTGGTCTTCTAGGAGTCTCCTGCATAGACCGACGACCAGAACTAGAAGGCACATGCCCTCCACGTGAGGGTGTAGATGGAGGTGGCGACAGCAAAGGAACAAGACTCGGAACTCGAGCACTGCTACTGGATGGTGGAGGTGGCATGGCTGCTGCAGCTGCTTCATCTTCATCCCTTATAAGTTCCTCTTCCAGTTCTTCAAGATGTATAGTGCCATCCTCCAAATTGTCATCCTCTGGGTGGTTGTCCCAAATTTTATATGTGGGATCCTCATAAGCCTGATCACAATAATGACTCAACAACCTCAAGTTGTAGTGCACATAAACCAAGCTTTCTCCCCGGTTTTCATTGAGTCTGTTTCTTTTCACATTATGTATGAAGTTGTAGGTGCTCCAACACCTCTCTGCTGAAGAAGTATTTCCAACCTATGATAGAATTTTTTTTTCCAATTTTGGCAAAAGTCCCTGGCCGCCATATGTTTCCGACCATGTGAGAGAATCAAATCTATCTTTGTCTTCCATTGCATGGAAGGTACCAAACAAACCAGTGCCATTAAAGTATCTACCTATTTCAAGGCGCACAGCTGCACATTCCTCCCTGTCAGGTATCAACTTTTCTAATGCATCCAAATATCCTTTAGTTACCTCTGCATCTAAATGGGTTTGGTCCTAATCCCACCCCTGGTGCAGGTTGGCCCAACCAAGATGTAGAGTAGTATTTTGGTGTAAGGATATATGCCAAGCAATGTAGTGGAATATTAAGGTTATTCCACCGTACACACACACAATCGTGAATCAATTTGTACAAGTCGGTATCTTTGTTATGAACAATATCTTTTATTTGCCCCAACATGGTATCCATCTACTCATACACCTCGCCAATCACTGATTTATCTGTATCTGCAAACCGAATCATGTGATAAATGGGCTTGGTGAAATCCAATACTTGCCTCACACTTGACCAAAACATACCATCAAGAGCGTCCTCCTCCACCAGTTCAAAACCTCGCCTGTCAGCTGCATTTGTAGCCCTTTCCTTTAATACCTGCCAGTGTGGACTTGATACCATGCTAGCCAATGACTCTCTTACCTTCAAAAGGCGCCTGAAGGTGAGGTAATAGCTACCAAATCTAGTCTTCGCAATCTCCAACAACTCCAATCTTGAGTGACTGCGAAAAGGGCCATGGGTATTGCTATGATTTGTAATAAATTTTATCATTTGTTTGCCTTTCTTGTACAAATCACCAATCCATTTGTATTGTTCATATTTGTTCTTAACAACATCATGCATCAAAAGGTTCAATGTGTGAACCAAACACCTAGACCAAAATATGTTGGGGTATTTATCCTCAATAATTGCTCTCGTTGCCTAACAATTAGGAGCATTATCAGTGATGACTTGGATGACATTGTATGGCCCAATACGGTCAATTGTTTCAAGTAATGCTTCTGCAATGTTGATGGCGGTCTTGAACTTGTCTAAGTAATCATATGCATTTAGAAAGATGGCACCACTAACAGAGACAGCAAGAACACTTATCAATGGCTTGCCTTTTACATTTGTCCATCCATTAGATACAATGGGAACCCCATGGTTAGTCCAAGAACTTGTCATTCTATTCAAAGAATGTGATATTTTTGCTTTTTCATGATCAAGTCCAACGGTTCTTGTCTTTTCATACACAGGGCTCTTGTATCCTTTAGGGGCATCATTTATGGCAGAAACCATTTCGTGCCAATAAGGGGAGCGAAGAACATTGAATGGTATCCCACATGCATAAAGAAACCTGTAAACTTTTGAATCCACATCATTCCTACACCCCTCATCAAGGAAATCTGATATGGTTCTACGCCTTAAAGCTGGTGACCCTTTGCCTCCATATCCACTACCTTGGGAGGATGTTGAAGGAGTTCTTTGTGCTTGTGATTGTGAGCTTAGTTAAAAGAAACCCCTTGATTTTTTAGATTTGTATTGGGCTTCCTCCTCTTCCCTTATGTATTTGGCTCTATCTGTTGCTGACACAACTGCACAAGTTTTGATTCCTATTTGTTTATCTCCATCCCATGGCCTTTTCCCACAGAGGTGTTTTTTTGGCATGGGTGTATGAACCTATGTAATTATTGTTGCAATGGGGGCAATGAAATTTAGTGGTTCCACCCCCTTACCCTGCTTCAGGCCTGTTAACATATTTCCACAATGGGGTTTGGTCTTGTTTAGTTTTTTGAGAGTCATGTTCACCCTCCTGCAACTCCTCCTCACCGGGGTTTTCATCAAATCCACTTTCTCCAGCTTCTTCATCCCCGTCTTCATTTTGGCCCCTACGTTTCCTACTCTCCAGCACCATAATAACCAGAAAAGGGACCAAGAAGAAGAAAATGCCAAGAAATATAACTAGGTCCATGATGTTTGATATTTGTAGGCTTTTGAATCTGCAAAATTTAATGGGAATGGGAATGAGTCTTGAGAAAATTAAAAATGTATTTAGTTTTACTATTTAGTATTTAGTTTTACTATTTATTAATTTAATTTATTTAGATTCATGATTCATTTACTAAATAAGTTATACATTTACTAAATTACTAACTAAACTAAACTAAATTACTAAATTACTAAGTAACTAAAGCCTAAACTACTAAATTAATAAGTTACTAACCTCCTTGCAGGCTTGCTCCTTGCTCCTCGGCGCTCGCTCCTTGCTCCTCCTCGCTCCTTTGCTCAATCTCCTTGGCTCTCCTCAACTCATTCAAGTCACAATGAAATACAAAATGCCCCCCAAGCCCTTATAAAACAAAAAAAAAAAAAAAATTAAATTTTTTTTGGCGTCCACGAATTTTTCTTGCCTTTTTCACTCCCGAAGCGAAAATTAAAAGCTCGGGAGCGATCGGGAATGATCGCTCCCTGATCGCTCCCGGGATTTAATTTTCACTCCGGGAGCGACGCTCTTGAAGTCGCTCCCTGTTTTGGCAGGGAGCGCAAATTTTTTTATTGGGAGCACACTCTTGACCCGCTCCCGCCCGGAGCACGGATTGGGAGCAGGTTCGAAAGGGGGGGGGGCACTCCCCTGCAACTCTGGTCAACATGTAGGCAGGATGCCGCACACTGGAAGATGTCATGATGAAAGACCATCACAAAGGTAATTTTGATTTAAGTGTTCATTTCTTATTGAACAAACATTTGGATGGGTTTATGCAGGCCTACCAAAGGGAGCAGCATGACATGAAGCAATACCAGATGTAGACTAATAGTTCACTTTCTGATGAAAGGGCTGATGACATGACTAACTCATGGATGAAAGTGATGGATTGTCTGTGCCCTATGAAAAAAGTCCCCAAAAGAAGAAAACTCCTTGACAAAGAAAATACATGACATCGAAGGAAGGAGTTCTTCTAGCAGCTAGTTGTCCCATCATCTCCACCTGAGGAGCTATTGTAGATCCCTAGTTAAGAGGGAGCTTGGAAACGAGTTTCTTACTTGGAAGAAACTTGGAAATTCCTAAGCCAAGAGCGAGCTTAGGTATGAGTAAATCTGTCCTCCCTAATTAAGAGGGAGAGATAGACACATTATTCTTGTCTTCACTTGGGAAGACAAAATAGAGGATTGGGTAATCATTTGGCATCCGATACTCTTTGAGGATGTGATAGGGCATATAAAATAAGAGGAGTCGTGGAGGACCGATATTCTTTGAGGGTTGGGGAGCCCAAGATAAGAATAGTACTCATGGAACACACTCTGAGAACTTGGGTGGGGTATGTTCCGAGAGAGACAATGATGATGAGGGTGTCTATAAATCATTGGTATCACCAGCATTGAGCTCAAATCTTGTGGAGAGATAGAGTTGTCAGTCAAGGCCTTGCTATATAACAATGTTGATTAATATGATGCTAAACAAATGGGTTACCAATCCGATTCTTCTTATGAGAAATTCTTTAGATTGAGAATGACCAAGTACCATTATGAATACTTCCCTAGTTAAGAGGGACTGTTGTAAAGTGTAACTAGGTTCAGTCTTCATAATGACATGTAATTATGATCTTTGTAAATGATGAAAAGAAGTAAATAAAATTATTTTTATAATGCCTTCTTCATGGGTTTCATGAGCAAGAGATTTTATATAGATGGCTCCCATTGAGAGCCGTAGGATTTGTCATTAAAGTCAAAAGAATTAATGTCATGTATGAAGAACTCTTCTTGAGCATGTGTCAAATGTATATGAGTCTATAAAGCCCTCCAACGACCAACACAAGTCCCTCTCTTCATGATGGCCTATAGATGAAGTAATGGCTCATGTCGGCTCACTCAATTAAGAAGACATACCCATTCGGATGCACATGTGGCTAGGCTCTTTGCATTTACATAGTTCAGGAATTCGGATCTCACTGTGAATTTGGATGGGAAGTCACAATACACAGTTCGGATCTCCACAGAGAAGACAGTTCAGATGTCTCTCTGTATTTCGGATGGATAGTAACATATAAGAAAATAGTTTGGAATGACAAAGTATTGAAGGGAAATCATATCCCTCTAAAGCTCAGATCACAGTGGCAGCAAGACAAGTTCAAATGAATTTCTGAAGAGAGATTAATGGACAACGAGGATCTCTCAAGGGTACAATATGACAGAGATAAATTCGGTGCTACCTTACAGTAAAGAGTCTCTCTATCTTGGTGCAGAAAGGCAATATTGGTAACATAACAATTCGATGTATCCACAGTTTGTTGTGATGAGGTATCATCTCAGTGATAAGGGATCGGTGAAGGAAACAATGTTGTCAAGGCAATGATGAAGGTTGTGGTATCAAGGCAGTGATGAAGATCTCGATGACAACAAGGTCTCGTCAAAGTAGAAGAGGAGTCAAGAAGAGAATTGACTATCAAGAGAACTTGTGTCTTAGTCTTGGAGTGGCTAATAGGTCAAGGGTATTGGTCTTGGTATTCGTCCATTGGAGTCTCTATAAGAAAAATTTGTGCGGGTTTTCCTCTCAAAGAGTGAGAGGTTTTGGCCCTGGCTGATAGCCTACATTCTGTGTCTCTTGTCTATTTATGTTCATGCATTGGTCACTGTTTGATGAAGAAGAACTCTAATAACTTAAGAAGAAGAAGATTTTAATCTAAAGAAGTAAAAAGCATTCACAAGCAGTTACTAATAAAGAGAAATCATCTAATGCTAATGCCCTAGATTTCTCAACATTTAGGACCACTTAGCCCTACACACATACATTGTGAAAATGAAAGTTGCATAAGAATGACTGAAGACCCGATGTTTCATGCTAGGATGAAGCATATAAATAATAAGTACCACTATATCAAAAGCTTGGTATGAGATGGGGTAGTGTAGCTACATTATCTACCTATAGATGAATAGGTAGCAGATATTCTAAGAAAAGCATTACCAAACAAGAAGCTTGAGTACCTGAGAGGTAAGCTTGGTTTGGTGGACATCTCTACCTTAATTGAGAGGGAGTGATGTTGGATAGTTCTTCTCCTTATGTGTCATGCACTAGACTACGGCTAACATCCGTAAGTCTTAGTGAAGGCCATAAGGAAAGAACGGATTCTGGAGGATTGGATAAGCATCTAAGATTGGAAATTCGTGTGGATTGAAGAGTCCACAAAAGAAGTTGGAGACCGATACTCTTTGAGGATGAGGTAGGGCATCCAAGATAGGAGTAGTCAAAGAGGACGAAAATTCTTTGAGGATTTAGGATTAGATATCCAAGATAAGAAAAGTCCTAAACGGGCATACCCGGTGAACATCTGGATGGGGTATGTGCCTTAGAGATTGTGCAGAAGCTCACGTAAAGCCTCCCAACATGATTTCTAGTTAAGGCCTTCAATGACAATGTTGGTTGTGATACATATGCTTGATGGATGGCTTATCAATCCGACTCTTCTTATGAGAATGCTTCAAGGATGAGATTCCTTGTACTTCATGATGGGATTATGAATGCGTCCCTAGTTAAGGGTGAATGTTGGAAATTGTAACTAGGTTCGGTCTTCATAATGACCTTTTTGTAAACATGACATTGTATATTTTGTATAAAGAAAGAAAATTATTTTATTTTATTTAAAGCATGGGTTTCATACTCAAGTCTAGGTCAAAGTATGTTCTTCGTGCCTCTAGGTCTTTCTAGGACAAAGAAGAAATTTTGTCATGTTTTATAGTCCCATTTGGACTCACTATAAGAAAAGAAAAAATTTATTTTTGTCAAGAAAAAGCCATTTATTCCTCCAATACCAAGTCGGCCCCAATCAAGGACAAGTCGACCTAAGGGAGGACTATTCAACCCCTCATGAAGGCTATAAATACAAGGAGCTCGATCTCATTTGGAGCATTCATTCATCACAAGTTCGATCCGCTGTATTGAATGAGAAAAGGAGCTAGAAGGACGAAGAAAAGAAGGAAGAATTGAAGTTTCTTGGGATAATCTCTCTCTCTTTGTCCACACGTGCAAAGTTAGGGTTTCTGTGTAGCTGCCAGTTGCAGGACGTCGAAATTGTAGGGCCAAAATTCAGAGAAGCAGTTGTAGGGCTGAAATTCTAGAGCGAAGCTACAAAAGGTCAAAGTTTTGAAGTTGCCTTGGAGAGATCTTATTGAGGGGCTGACTTGGTGCTTGGGAGGATTTTGGGCTTTAGTCTTTGGGTCTTGGAAGTTTCATTGTAAGAAGATTCTATAAGAAGAGAAGCAATTCCTTATGGGTTTTCCCCTTAGAGGGGTTTTTCTCTAGCTTTGAGTCTATATCTTGTGTACTTTGTCTTGTTGTGATCTTAATTGTTTTGGTGATTGCTTGATGAACAAAGTATAATAAGTAATAAAAGGCCAACTAACATCACAAGTAATTATCAAGTAAAGAAAGTCAACAATAATTTGCAAAACCCTTGATTTTCCAACACCATTAATGGTGAAGGGTCTAATAGTGGAGAAGGCAGCTAGGTATGCACAACCATGCAAAGCCACCCACACATATATAGCAAGTCATCTAGACTCACTATGCCACAATTTCTAAATGAGACAACAACCGACCCAGTGGAGTAGACTGATCCGGATAACCTTTTGGGGAATATTTGGAGTATAGGAGGTTGGGACGAGACTTTGAAGTTGTCATGAATTTCATAGACTTCTGCAACCTCAAGATGAAAAACAAACCTAAAGGAGCTAAGAAGGCTATGATGCAGAACCATGAGCTTCAGAAGACACTAGGGAAAGTGACCATCCCATGTTTTGATGGATCATCAAAATGTTCAGCTAGATCATGGGTTCAAAATCTGGACACATACTTCCAACTACATCAAATGACAGAGGTTGATGTCATTAAGTTGGCTATGTTACATTTAGATGGTGAGGCCCATGAGTGGTGGTACCATGGGTTAGTGACTTTGGGTCATGCCAACATAACTTCGTATTCAAAGTTTACTCAAGTGACAAATCGAGTGCTTTGGCATGAAGGACCTGTTGACCACTACTGGTCAACTGCCCATGCAGTCCACCTCCTTTCTGTTGGCAGAGAGGGGTAGCTCCTGAGCGACATGTCCGTGCCAGCCTACAGTCATCGACAGCTTGATCATTTTTGTTGTAAACCCAGTCTGCATGTTTGAATTGTAAATAATCTAAGCAGATCAGAGT
Organism: Pinus tabuliformis; assembly: GCA_031772625.1. Taxonomy (NCBI): domain Eukaryota; kingdom Viridiplantae; phylum Streptophyta; class Pinopsida; order Pinales; family Pinaceae; genus Pinus; species Pinus tabuliformis. Next base: position 157,000,020 of record CM062815.1, read on the forward strand.
CATGTATGTAAAGTTGCCTAGGTGGACCTAACTTTCTAATGATGATCTGCGTCCCGGGAGGTTTTTAGTCTCACCGATCCATGGATCGGCATTTTCCTTCAAACCCGACCCCAAAGCCGGGATGCATTTTGTTATTAGGACTTTAGGAGAATCCTAGCGTGTTAATCTGCTAGATTATAGTTGTGTCGCAGAACTGGGTGGTTTATGAGGGTCTATGTTAAAGTGGGTTCGTCCCCTTAAGATGTAAATTGTAAAAGTCATGATGTAATGTGTCTTGAGGGTTGAGAAATGTTTAAATCCCCTCATGAGTCCTAGGTCCTAGGTCCTAGGGGATGTTTCCAACGGTTTGGTTCAAATGATCCATTTAGAAAATAAATAAAATATTAAAATTAAATTAAAAAATAAAAAAAAAAAATAAAAAAAATAAAAAAAAAATAATAAAAAATTCATAAAACAAAGCAAAAACCCTAAATAATAAAATAATAATATTTTTTGTGAAACACATGCAAAATATCATTTTTAAATAAAATCGACGGATGAGATAAAGAGATGTCTTGATCCTCATCAACGGTCGAGATCAGTTCTACATGGATCACCCAAAACTAGCCGTTGGGATCATTTCCTTCTTATAGGGTCTTAGGGGGTCATTTTACAGTTTTATCTGATCTGTGAGTCTGTACTGAGAAAGCTCTCTTGTAATCTGATTTTCTGATTAATAAAAAGACTTTGGGGTTCAAAACTGGCTGGTGTTACTCTCTGGAATTGCTGTGAGATTTTCATTTTTTCTGCATATTTCAGTTTTCAGCAGTTAATAATAGCTGGTTTTCAGAGTATTGTGAGTACAGGTATCTTGCTCACGTGCTAGGGTTTGAATGTTGTAGGGTTTCTGGAATAATGGCAGGTATCTCCATTATTTCTTGAAATCTAGCAGCATTTCTTGCCCTCTTTACTGATGTTTGCTGGAGGTGTGCAGGAAATCTTTAGGTGAAGGGTATTTGTGGGCATTTGGGGAAGTTCTGGGCTGAACCAACCGACTCCCACAGGCTTTTCTGTGCAGAGCCCAGCTGATTTGTGCCTTGGGTTAATCTTTTAAATTTTATTGCGTGTTTTACATTGAGAGATCTTCTTATGTTCACAGTGAAGTTCAAGTTTCTGATATTTCAAAATATTACTGCAATTATTGTCAAATCTAGCTGTCCAGAGCTGTAAATTTTTGTGACTTCGGGTAGATTTTAAAGGGTTTATTGCAAAATTCTGTGCATGTCTGCCAGATTTTGTTTTCGTCTTTGCAGATTATAACCTACAGCCGTCATCAGGACCGGGAAATCTGTGGATCGTGTCTCACAACGCCTTTAGCACAAACAAACACTGCCAAATCTGGGTGAGATATCTGCAAACTGGCGTAATCTCTCAATCGATTTCCATAAGGTACGCTTTCCGTTTGCTTGCAAACCTGTTCTTGTTGGAATGTCAGTGTAAAATCGTCTTGACCTGAGTTCTGTGCGGTAAAGCTTTTTTCCAAGCGCTGCTCATCATTTTGACGCCTTCTTTCTGTGTATATGCATTCACGATTTTGTGCTCAGAGTGCTTATGCAGCTGCATTGAATCTATTATCCGCTGCCGTTGTTTTTCATAAGTCATTTTTGTCTGCCAGGCGTTGTTAGCATTCTTGTTTGTTTTGAATTTTCGCATATAAAAAGGGGTGAGCGTTAAACATTTTTCGACTTTTCTGCGTCTAATCCCTTCACCGCAATCACGTGTAACCTTATTGCGCATTTTCTTCTCAGGCCAAGGTCACGATTTCTTTGTTTCTAGGTATCTGTTCGTCTGTCGACTGCTTGTGTTGCGTCGCTGGGGGTTGCATCGCCCATTTTCTCCACTCCTGTCAGCAAAAAACCCTTGTCTCATTTACGTTGGTCTTGCTGCCTCCAATCGTCATTCAAACGCATGCGTTGATACTGTGAATGCATTGTTTTTCCTTGTGTTTTGAGCTGGGTTTTCTCTTTGATGCCGTCTTCCATTCGATTTTTAGTGCCCAGATCTGAAATACGCCCCGCCGTCGTGATTTCGGTTTACTGATTTCCCGTTGAGCCATTACCGAACCCTTGTTCTCTCTGCAGTCTTCGTTTTACGTGTGCTGGAGTCTCACCGTAGCAGCGTTCCCCTTCGTTTTTCTGATCACGCCATTGAAGCTTTGCGTCATAATCGTTTGCGTCTTCAGGTTGGCTGCAAGTCGACTACCCTCCGCCGTCTGCTGCGTTCTCACCATCGGTTTCACGGTTTTTCGCATTTGCCTTTGGGTTTTAACGTTTAGCGTGGGCACAGATCAGGGTTCACGCCTCCACCAGCTACGCATTTCAGTTTTTCGACCATTGCTAAATGCTTTGCGTCTAATTTTTTTTTATGTCGTGGGGTTTGATTTTAGATGAGAGTGTGTAATGATTTTTTGAATTAGAATTTATTTCATTGTAGTTTTTTTTATTTAATTTTAGATTTAGGTTCTTTTTATTACATAAGAAATTTTCATAGTTTTCTTTTTCTTTTAGATTTACAAAAAATATAAAAAGAAAATAAAAAATAGCTTAGTTTTAGAGTTTTTATCTTAGATTTCCTTTTTTTAATATATTTTTTTAGGTTTTGTTTAATATAAAAAATATAAAAAGAGAAAAAATACTTTTATTTTGACTAGCTTCTAAATTTAGATTTTAAATTTTCTTTAGACTTAGGCTTTAGAGATTTTAAAATTTTAGATTTAATTTCTTTTATTTTTACTTAGGTTTTCATTTAAAAAAAAAAAAAATTTGAAAAGGCATAAAAATTTCTTTTGTGGAGAATTGCTCTTACCGCCTTCAGTGGTTTATCATCATATATCTTTCATGCTGTGGTTTGAAATACGAAATAAGTATCTGGTCTCTCTGTTATTCAAAGCAATTTATTTCTCTTAGTTTGCCGGATATCATTATTCGAGGAGCTTTGCGGTTTTTATTTGATAATTAAAGCATTGTTCTGTCATTTGATGAATGGTGATTGCTGTTTATGATTTATGCTCTTATATCACCTAGAAAGTAATCATTTAGGCACCAATCTAACAAGGCACTGGTCTATCAAATCAATAAAACCATTTTAGTGCATCTCGTCTCCCGGCCCAACTGTTTGGCAGTTGGCCTTCATCTTTCCTCAGGGTCTACCCCCCTTAGCCGTGGGAGACAGGCTTAAACGGAGAGACCGGGGATCAGAGTGACAGCCCCCGGTCTGAGCGTTGTCGTGCCAATCCGCGCGACAACATTTTTTGGCGCCGTTGCCGGGGATAGAGTTTTTCTGTCCTTGGTCCTTGTTTTTCAAGCTTTTCCGTGCTTAGCTTCTTGTTCAAGTGGCGACTCCACTTCCTATATTATCTGCAAGAGTGTACACTAGAAGACATCCGAGCAGTCTGTGCAATCCTACTCCTGATCCTGAAAAGGTTTATAGGGTGCGATCACACAAACTCGCCTCTCGTACACTTCTTGGAAATCTTGGACAAGAAGCCCTCTCCGATATTCATTTGCTCTTTAAAAGTCAAGTTAAGCGCAGCACCATGAGTCTGTTTGCCCCTTGTGATTTTTCCAACATTCCTGGAGCCCCCAATGATATTCCATCTGTTGGGATAGACAAATTGCCTAGCTTTCATGGAGATAATGCCATTACTGTTAATTCCCATTTGCGTGATTTCAACATATGGATGGCTAAGTATGCTAGATCTCCTGATTTTGATCATGAAGATGTCAGGATGACCCTTTTTATCTTGACTCTAGGAGGTGATGCTCATGACTGGTATACTGAAAAACCTCCTAATTCTTTTGACTCTCTACAATCACTCATTAATTCATTTAGAGAAAAATTTGGAGATAAGAGAGAGGGAAGACATCTTGTAAGAGCTCTTACTCTGATGAAAAAGATAGAAGACGAAACTGTTGAAGAATTTAATAGAAGGTTTAATGGTATTATTAGAGAATTACCTCAAGACTATAAACCTTTAGATAAAACTCTCCAAGATTTTTATATCGATGCCTTTGGTCCTGAACCATCTTATGAGTTAAGGCGTGCTAAACTTACTGATTATCGAGATTGCCAAGCCTTAGCTGTAGAACTTGAAAAGGACAAGGCAGCTTCTGGGAAGTCTGAAATCCCAGGCTTTGATAGGGCTGCTACGAAACTAAAGGAACCTAAGGGAAAAGCAGCGCAGGAGCCAGAAAATGAGCTTGTTCTTAAATTGCTTCAAAAAATTGAAACTATGGAAATCAATCATAACAAGGAGATAAACACTTTGCAGAATAGGTTAATTCAAATGGAAAGAGCGCAACCGCAAAATTTTCAGCCTCGAAATAATAATAACAGAAATAGTAACTGGCAAAGAAAGGATCAATCTAGTGAGCAGAGGCCCCCTAATCCGCTTACCAATCTGGTGGATGATGCTCCTCCTTACTGTCGTGCTTGTGCTGATTTTCACGAAGAATCCTCTTGTCTCATTATCAGAAGACTTTTCGATAATGGAATGTTTGGGACAGGTGAGCAAATAAACGTAGTAGGGGGGAAGTTTCCTTTGCCTATGAATGATTGGATAGATGTTAAGGAAAGGAGCTATGATGTTGGGAATCCTCAATCTGCTTTTAATATAAATAACCTTGAAGACGAAGATGACATTTTGGCTAGGTTGTATGGTGAGAAACCCTCTCCTGAGAAAATTCTGGAAATTGCTAGAGATAAGGGTTTAACATACCAGAGAAGGGATAAAGATCAGAGCGGGAATCAAATTCCTCCTCGAACTTTAAACCCTGGTATAAACTCTGGAATAGATGTCGATTTGGGGAGTTGGTTTAATAATGCTAAAATCTGGGTTCCCGTATCTGAGATTGCTAAGATCCCTTCCCAAAGAGACAAGTTACTAAAAGCAATTCAGGGTCCTCAAGTCAATGCTTCTCAACAGAAGATTCGTGAGGTTGACTATCAGGATGCTCCTATTTACCTGCAAAGCGTAGATGCTGATAACAAGGATCATCAACCCTTCTTTATCACCTTGTTAGTCAATGGGTATAAATTGAATAACTGCATGTTGGATTCAGGTGCATCTGCTTGTGTCATGACTAAAAGGGTTATGGAACAGCTTAACTTAAGAGTTTCCAGACCCTATTATAATATATGTGCCATGGATTCTAAGAAAATCGAAGTACATGGTTTAATCAAGGATTTACAAGTTCATCTTTCGGTTTATCCAGACATCATGGTTGTTATGGATATTGTTGTCGTTGATGTACCTGATGCTTGGGGTATGCTGTTATCTAGGAAGTGGGCCTCTGATCTAGGGGGAAGCATTCAGATGAATTGGTCATATGCTATGATTCCTTCTCCTAACGGTGACGGTTTCGTTAGACTAAATAGAGAGCCTGAGAGGAAATTTCATGTTGAAAATCCTAAAAAGCCTCATAACGAAATAATTAGAGAGCAATCTGACATCGGGAACTATGCTATCCTGTCTAACTTCATAACTCCTCCCGATGAAAAGGTCAAAAGTCTTAAAGATGAAGTCTGGTATATGTATTTCGATGGTGCGTTCTCTAGTCATGGTAAGGGTGCTGGAATTGTGCTTAAGTCCCCCCTTGGTCACCAATTCAAGTTTGCCTATCGTCTAGAATTTGAAGCAACCAACAATGTCGCTGAGTATGAAGCCATATTGTTGGGCCTTGAATTGGCCAAAGCCTTGAAGATTAAGTTGCTTAGCATAAAGGGGGATTCCGATCTGGTTATCATGCAGCTTAAGAACAAATTCACATGTAGAAATCAGAGATTAAGAAACTATCGGAATGCTGTGTGGGATACTATGGAGCACTTCGATGCCCTTAACCTTGAAGCAATTCCTAAAGAACTAAATAGTTCGGCAGATGAACTTGCCGTAGCTGCTACCACTTTCCAGTTGTCTGATGAGTTAATTAACGATAAAATTAGAATGGAGGTAATATTCAGACCATCTGTCCCAGACAACTCAGAGCATTGGCAAGTTTTTAATGATGAAAAGCAAGTCGTTCGTTTTCTCAATAGTTTAGACGAGTTTAAGGATTTCCGGTTAGTTTCTGACGAGGATGGGTCTTTAGATCATAGACATATCATAAATCCCACTCCCAGAAATGTGGTTGCCTTAGAGCAACATTTTGATCGGCATGATGCCACGAAGCTGAGAGAAGAAAACAAGATGGACCCAGGTGAGTACCTTGAAGTCAACATGGGTACTTCTGAAAATCCGAAAATAGTTAAAATCGGTAAAGGTACTAGTTTGGAGGAAAGGAAAAAGTTAACCGATTTACTTCGCGAATATCGAGATGTTTTAGCTTTTTCCTATGATGAATTGAAGGGCTATAGGGAGGATATTATGGAGCATACTATTCCATTAAAGGACGAAAATGCTAGACCTTTCCGGCAGAAGCTCAGGCAGATTAATCCTAAGTTAGCCCCCCTGGTCCAGAAAGAGCTTACGAAAATGCTTGCAGCAGGGATCATCGCTCAAACTAGGCATTCGACATGGTGTTCGAATTTAGTGATTGTCAGGAAAAAGAATGGTACAATAAGACTCTGTGTCGATTTTAGAAACCTTAATCTAGCATGCAAAAAGGATAATTACCCTTTGCCAAAAATGGAAACTTTGTTGCAAAGAGTAACTGGGTCTGGAATGATGTCATTGCTAGACGGTTTTTCTGGGTATAATCAAGTTTGGGTTAAAAAGGAAGATCGACACAAGACCACATTCACAACACCATGGGGCACTTTTGAATACATCAGAATGCCGTTTGGGTTAACAAATGCTGGGGCTACTTTCCAGAGGGCCATGGATTATGCCTTCAAAGGGTTAATCGGGAAAATCATCGAGATTTACCAAGACGATCTTACTGTTTTCTCTAAAGATGGTATCAGCCATATAGATCATCTTAGGAAGGTTTTCGATAGATGCAGAGAATATGGAATTTCTTTGAATCCGGCTAAATCTGTCTTTGGGGTAACTGAAGGGAAACTTCTGGGTCATATTATTTCTAAGGAAGGAGTCAAGGTCGATCCTGAACGAGTTGAAGCAATTCAAAAGATTCCTCTCCCGCATAACCTCAAGTCCCTTCAGTCTTTCCTTGGAAAGATAAATTTTATTAGAAGATTCATCCCGAATTATGCGGAAATAGCTAAGCCCATTCAAAGTCTTCTGAAGAAAGATGTGAAATTTGTCTGGCAGGAAGAGGGCAAAAGGGCTTTCCAAGAAATCAAGTCTGCTATCGCGAAAGCTCCTGTCCTTGTTAGTCCTGATTACTCCAAAGATTTCATGATTTTTTCTTTCGCTTCTGAGGATACCATTGCCGGTGTCTTGCTTCAAAAGAATAAAGATGGTCATGAGCAGCCTATCGCTTTCATGAGTAGAGCACTTCAAAACTCCGAATTGAAGTACAATACCATGGAAAAGCAGGCTTACGCCCTGGTCAAGTCTCTTAAGCATTTTAAAACTTATGTGGGTTATTCTAAGATCATTGCTTTCGTCCCACATTCTGCTGTTAAGGACATATTAACTCAAACTGATTGCTTAGGGACTCGTGCTAGGTGGGTTACTAAGATACAGGAGTATGATTTAGAGATTAGACCCACTAAGCTGATCAAAGGCCAAGGTTTAGCTCAAATGTTAGCTGAAAGTAATGAAAAGACTCTTGGTTTGTTCTGCCTTGACGATCTATCTTCACCAGAATTAAGAAGGTTAGCTGAGCATGAATGGTATAAGGACATAGTTTACTACTTAACAAACCTTGCATGTCCTAACCACTTAGTCGCTCATAAGAAAAGGGCTCTTAGACTAAAAGCCACTAAGTACTGCCTTATGAAGGATGGCCTTGGATGGAGAAATCCAGAGGGCATAGTGCTTAGGTGTGTTGACGATATTGAGTCCAAAAGATTAATCTCCGAATTTCATTCAGGATTTTGTGGTGGTCATTATGCCGCTAGAACTACTGCCCACAAAATCCTGAGAGCTGGCTATTATTGGCCTTCGATTTTTTCTGATGTGCACAAGTATGTTAGAACGTGTCAAGCCTGTCAACTGTTCACTGGGAAACAGAAGCTTGCTGCCCTTCCTCTACAACCTGTTATTGTAGAGGCACCTTTTCAGCATTGGGGTCTGGACTTCATAGGGAAGTTCCATGAAAATTCTAGCAATGGCTACTCTTGGATTTTGACTGCTACTGATTATTTCACTAAATGGGTCGAAGCCATTCCTGCTAAGAATGCCACTGAAAAGGTGATTATGGATTTCATTGAGAATAATATCATTACTAGATTTGGTGTCCCCGCTAAGATCACTACTGACAATGCCAAGGCTTTCAGTTCTTCAGAGTTTACATCTTTTTGTTTCAAATATGGTATTGTCTTATCTCATTCGTCGAATTATTATCCTCAAGGTAATGGTTTGGCTGAATCAAGTAATAAAAATCTCATAACCATTATCAAGAAAATAGTAGGAGATAACAAGAAGTCTTGGGACAGCAAAATCAAGTATGCTTTGTGGGCAGACAGAATTACTAAGAAGAAATCTACTGGTAAATCTCCCTTTGAATTGGTTTATGGCTTGGATGTTACCTTACCTGTGCACCTAAAATTGCCAGCCTATCAGCTTCTCCAAATTTTTTCCACTGATAAAGATGTTGTTCAGAATAGGATAGATCAGATTGTGGAATTAGATGAGACTCGCCGGACAGCTTTTGAAACTATATGTAAAAATCAATCTAATATTAAGAAAAGCTTTGATAAATGCTCTAGATCTAGATCTTTGCAGGTTGGAGATATGGTTTTACTTTGGGATCGCAAAAATGAAAAACCAGGAAAGCATAAAAAGTTTGACAGCTTGTGGCTGGGACCATACATCATTAGAGATATAGCTGGGCCAAACTCATTCTACTTGAGCAGATTGGATGGCGAACCACTTGATCTACCAGTGAACGGCCAAATGCTCAAGTTGTTCTTCAGAGATGATATCTGATGCCATGGGGCATCTTTTGTATTGTATTTCTATCCCTACTCCTTGTCTTTTCAGCATTTTATTTCTGTTTTTAGGATTAGATTTACTTTTCATGTTCTTAGTTATTCAATAAATGAAGAGCTTTTATCTTTCCTGTGCTTAATATATATGATGATTTTGGAATGGACGCTACTTATTTTTATTTGTGTGTTGTATGGATGTAGATTCTGGATTCTCACATTCCTACCAGTGCAGCAACGTGTCCCCAAGTAGAGCCAGATGTTGACCACTACTGGTCAACTGCCCATGCAGTCCACCTCCTTTCTGTTGGCAGAGAGGGGTAGCTCCTGAGCGACATGTCCGTGCCAGCCTACAGTCATCGACAGCTTGATCATTTTTGTTGTAAACCCAGTCTGCATGTTTGAATTGTAAATAATCTAAGCAGATCAGAGTCATGTATGTAAAGTTGCCTAGGTGGACCTAACTTTCTAATGATGATCTGCGTCCCGGGAGGTTTTTAGTCTCACCGATCCATGGATCGGCAGAGTTTTCCTTCAAACCCGACCCCAAAGCCGGGATGCATTTTGTTATTAGGACTTTAGGAGAATCCTAGCGTGTTAATCTGCTAGATTATAGTTGTGTCGCAGAACTGGGTGGTTTATGAGGGTCTATGTTAAAGTGGGTTCGTCCCCTTAAGATGTAAATTGTAAAAGTCATGATGTAATGTGTCTTGAGGGTTGAGAAATGTTTAAATCCCCTCATGAGTCCTAGGTCCTAGGTCCTAGGGGATGTTTCCAACGGTTTGGTTCAAATGATCCATTTAGAAAATAAATAAAATATTAAAATAAATTTAAAAAATAAAAATAAAAATAATAATAATAATAATAATAAATAATAAAAAATTCATAAAACAAAGCAAAAACCCTAAATAATAAAATAATAATATTTTTTGTGAAACACATGCAAAATATCATTTTTAAATAAAATCGACGGATGAGATCAAGAGATGTCTTGATCCTCATCAACGGTCGAGATCAGTTCTACATGGATCACCCAAAACTAGCCGTTGGGATCATTTCCTTCTTATAGGGTCTTAGGGGGTCATTTTACAGTTTTATCTGATCTGTGAGTCTGTACTGAGAGAGCTCTCTTGTAATCTGATTTTCTGATTAATAAAAAGACTTTGGGGTTCAAAACTGGCTGGTGTTACTCTCTGGAATTGCTGTGAGATTTTCATTTTTTCTGCATATTTCAGTTTTCAGCAGTTAATAATAGCTGGTTTTCAGAGTATTGTGAGTACAGGTATCTTGCTCACGTGCTAGGGTTTGAATGTTGTAGGGTTTCTGGAATAATGGCAGGTATCTCCATTATTTCTTGAAATCTAGCAGCATTTCTTGCCCTCTTTACTGATGTTTGCTGGAGGTGTGCAGGAAATCTTTAGGTGAAGGGTATTTGTGGGCGTTTGGGGAAGTTCTGGGCTGAACCAGCCGACTCCCACAGGCTTTTCTGTGCAGAGCCCAGCTGATTTGTGCCCTGGGTTAATCTTTTAAATTTTATTGCGTGTTTTACATTGAGAGATCTTCTTATGTTCACAGTGAAGTTCAAGTTTCTGATATTTCAAAATATTACTGCAATTATTGTCAAATCTAGCTGTCCAGAGCTGTAAATTTTTGTGACTTTGGGTAGATTTTAAAGGGTTTATTGCAAAATTCTGTGCATGTCTGCCAGATTTTGTTTTCGTCTTTGCAGATTATAACCTACAGCCTTCATCAGGACCGGGAAATCTGTGGATCGTGTCTCACAACGCCTTTAGCACAAACAAACACTGCCAAATCTGGGTGAGATATCTGCAAACTGGCGTAATCTCTCAATCGATTTCCATAAGGTACGCTTTCCGTTTGCTTGCAAACCTGTTCTTGTTGGAATGTCAGTGTAAAATCGTCTTGACCTGAGTTCTGTGCGGTAAAGCTTTTTTCCAAACGCTGCTCATCATTTTGACGCCTTGTTTCTGTGTATATGCATTCACGATTTTGTGCTCAGAGTGCTTATGCAGCTGCGTTGAATCTATTATTCGCTGCCGTTGTTTTTCATAAGTCATTTTTGTCTGCCAGGCGTTGTTAGCATTCTTGTTTGTTTTGAATTTTCGCATATAAAAAGGGGTGAGCGTTAAACATTTTTCGACTTTTCTGCGTCTAATCCCTTCACCGCAATCACGTGTAGCCTTATTGCGCATTTTCTTCTCAGGCCAAGGTCACGATTTCTTTGTTTCTGGGTATCTGTTCGTCTGTCGACTGCTTGTGTTGCGTCGCTGGGGGTTGCATCGCCCATTTTCTCCGCTCCTGTCAGCAAAAAACCCTTGTCTCATTTACGCTGGTCTTGCTGCCTCCAATCGTCATTCAAACGCATGCGTTGATACTGTGAATGCATTGTTTTTCCTTGTGTTTTGAGCTGGGTTTTCTCTTTGATGCCGTCTTCCATTCGATTTTTAGTGCCCAGATCTGAAATACGCCCCGCCGTCGTGATTTCGGTTTACTGATTTCCCGTTGAGCCATTACCGAACCCTTGTTCTCTCTGCAGTCTTCGTTTTACGTGTGCTGGAGTCTCACCGTAGCAGCGTTCCCCTTCGTTTTTCTGATCATGCCATTGAAGCTTTGCGTCATAATCGTTTGCGTCTTCAGGTTGGCTGCAAGTCGACTACCCTCCGCCGTCTGCTGCGTTCTCACCATCGGTTTCACGGTTTTTTGCATTTGCCTTTGGGTTTTAACGTTTAGCGTGGGCACAGATCAGGGTTCACGCCTCCACCAGCTACGCATTTCAGTTTTTCGACCATTTCTAAATGCTTTGTGTCTAATTTTTTTCGATGTCGTGGGGTTTGATTTTAGATGAGAGTGTGTAATGATTTTTTGAATTAGAATTTATTTCATTGTAGTTTTTTTTTATTAAATTTTAGATTTAGGTTCTTTTTATTACATAAGAAATTTTCATAGTTTTCTTTTTCTTTTAGATTTACAAAAAATATAAAAAGAAAATAAAAAATAGCTTAGTTTTAGATTTTTTATCTTAGATTTCCTTTTTTTAATATATTTTTTTTAGGTTTTGTTTAATATAAAAAATATAAAAAGAGAAAAAATACTTTTATTTTGACTAGCTTCTAAATTTAGATTTTAAATTTTCTTTAGAATTAGGCTTTAGAGATTTTAAAATTTTAGATTTAATTTCTTTTATTTTTACTTAGGTTTTAATTTAAAAAAAAAAAAAAAAAATTTGAAAAGGCATAAAAATTTCTTTTGTGGAGAATTGCTCTTACCGCCTTCAGTGGTTTATCATCATATATCTTTCATGCTGTGGTTTGAAATACGAAATAAGTATCTGGTCTCTCTGTTATTCAAAGCAATTTATTTCTCTTAGTTTGCCGGATATCATTATTCGAGGAGCTTTGCGGTTTTTATTTGATAATTAAAGCATTGTTCTGTCATTTGATGAATGGTGATTGATGTTTATGATTTATGCTCTTATATCACCTGGAAAGCAATCATTTAGGCACCAATCTAACAAGGCACTGGTCTATCGAATCAATAAAACCATTTTAGTGCATCTCGTCTCCCGGCCCAACTGTTTGGCAGTTGGCCTTCATCTTTCCTCAGGGTCTACCCCCCTTAGCCGTGGGAGACAGGCTTAAACGGAGAGACCGGGGATCAGAGTGACAGCCCCCGGTCTGAGCGTTGTCGTGCCAATCCGCGCGACAACAGGACCCAAAGATTCATTTCAGAGAGCTAGCACAGCTCAAGTAGACTGGCAGTCCAGAGACATATATCTCAAAGTTTCAAAGGCTCGCAATTATGGTCACCGACATACTTGATGCACGGTTGGTGATGTTGTTTGTTGAGGGGCTATCTAATCCTCTATGTGGTTGGGTTAAGGCTATAGTTATCAGAACTAGACCAGTCATTGAACCGGTAGACCCCTCAAACCAGGAACCTGTCAGAACTGTACGGAAACCAAACCAAAAAACTGGTCAACCAGAAACACATAAAATATTCAAAGAAAAACATATATATATATATATATATATATATATATATATATATATACATATATATATATATATATATATATATATATACGTATATATATATATATATATATATATATGTTGATTTGGGGTAGCATCGGATGTGCTCTAGGCATGAAAATTGGTGGAGAGGCTAAAGCGCATGAGATCTCCAAGACCCAGAAATGGTTTGGGCAGATTCTAACCGGTTTGGGAGATATTAAAATAATTAATATTTTTAATAGAGTTCCTAAGTCTAAACTTAGGAAAAATAAAATATTAATGGTTATTAATATAAAACTGGGTGAGAAGGTTCCAAAAGTCATGGATTAAGCCAAATCTAATCTTAGTCGTTGATTAGAGATTTAATTTCAGTTGTTGATGGACCAACGAGAAAAGCATAAGAGGAGGTCTGAGGATCAGTTAGAGAACACACCAGAGTGATCAGTCATTCATCTTGCTAGAGCGGAGTTGCTAAGCAAAGTTGAATCAGTGATCAGTAGTGAGGGGTAGTAGTACGAGGCAGAGGGGCAGGGACAATACTAGAAGACCAGCACAAAAGCAGAGAGAGCGAGAGCAGTAATCAGTCCAGGCTACGCAGAGCCCAGGAGAGGCTACGCAGAGCCCAAAGAGACTACGTCATCCACGTAGAGGGCAGAGGGAGTGACGCAAAGGCTCCCAGAGGCTGCGCAATGCCTCAGAGGGCTGACGCAGAGAGTCCTGGGGCTAACGCAGGTCAGCATGAGGCTGACGCAGAGCCCAGAAGGGCCAGTGCTAAGCTTTAGTTGTGTCAGAGAGGGTTTCATGGGACAGGTTTTCTAAATACCTGTTTCCGGATATAGAGGTATTGTTGCCGTATATTTTTCTCTGTCAGGTGAGCCAATTTAGGCACCCAATTATACTTAGATAAACAACATGATAATATAACCCTCTGAATAGCTGCACCGGTTTTCCCGCGTTGGGTTTTCCTGGGGACATTGGTCCAAAAATAACAGTGTCACTTGTGTGCTTGTTTTCTTTCAGTTGATGAGCTGTAGATGATACTATACTTGTGTTTATTTTCAGTATTCACATGGTAAATAACTTGTTAAGTAATTAAACAAGTAGGAGAAATAAACCAGATAGTACAAGAAGAATTTCTAACGTGTTAGACTTAGAAATTCCAACATGGTATCAGAGCATGGTTGCAGATCACTAGATAACTGAAGGCATCAATTGAGCAGAGCATTTATAGCAGATTCAGTTGTCCAAAGTGACAGAGCTGATCCTTGCAGAAGGCGACAGAGGAAGGGGTGACGCAGAGGGACTGCATCATCATTCTGGGCTAGAGAAAGGTAGCACAGAGGCTAGGAGGGCTGACGCAGTTGGCTGGGGGAGCTGATTTGCCGGTTCTGGAATTGCGTAGAGCCAAGTGGCTAAATCCTTCTGTTGTTGGGGCATAGGAGGCTGTGGGTAATTTGCGGAGCAAAGCTGGTGGGGTACTGTGGTTAGAACAATACTTAACAGGGCAAGACCAAGGAGGAGGGAGTTGCTGCCGAGGTGGATTTCTAGCCAAGGAATCTGGATCAGTGTTGCCGTTGCACAGACGAGCGGAGTGGGGAATTTTGACATTGGCAGAAGGATTTCTAGGAGGGAAATTAGGACTCAGAGGGAGTTGAGAGGAAAACTTCCAAACGGGAAGTAGAGAAACTCAGCAGGAGTCGAACAGAGGACTTCCAGGAGGGAAGTAAAGAGACTCGGAGGAGTCGAAAGAAGAGCAGCAAGATGGCCGTGAATGGGCTTAGAGATCTGGATAGGTTGGACAGAGCATCCAACTTTGTGGTCTGGAAGGTCGGGATCTTGTCCATTCTAGATAGACATCGCCTCAAGGGCTTCGTCTCGAGAGTGATAGCTATCCCAGTTGACCCGATAGCTAATGAACGGTATGAGGAGGCAATGGCTAAGGCTAAGTGAATCATCCTTGATGGGGTCAAGGATCATGTGGTACGACATATTGTCGAGAAGGAAACGACAAAGGAGATGTGGGATGCCTTGAAGACATTGTACCAGCATACTTCTGTGCAGAGGAAGACGCTCATGGAGAATCAGCTAAGGGCATACCAAATGCAGAAGGGAGAGCAGATAGATGTCTTCCTCGGTCAGTTGAAGCCTGAAGGAGAACTGTGACCAGCTAACTTCCACAGGGGCCACGTCAGATAAGGAATTGATGGTGAGGACTACAGTGCACAGTTTCCGAGGATTCGGAGGTTTTTGTCCAGAGCATACCGGGCAGGATGAGTCTTCCAAATTGGGAAGAACTATGGGAAGCTCTTCGTCAAGAAGAGATCAGACGGCTGACCAAGGCGGAGAGTAGCAGAAAAGGGGTCAAAATCAAGAAGGGGGAAGAAGAAGGACCTCTCCAAGGTCAAGTGCTTCCATTGTGGGGAACTGGGTCATTTTGCGAACCAGTGTCTCAGGAAGAAGAGTAAGGGAGAGGCTTTGGACTCGAAGGCAGCGCCAGCAAAGGCAGAGAAAGAAGTCGAGGAGGAGGACGATTGTGCCATGAGTGCTCATATGCCACTTGAGAAGAAGCGGGGAGACATCAAGCTGTAGTCAGGAAGTCTACAGGCAATGAGGGGAAGGATCCTTGAGGTACCCAACCTCTTGGATTATACTTTGCTACGGGAGCCCCGAAAAGTAGTAGGACTGGCGAATGTTGGTAGAGACGGATGTGGATAGAGCGGCAGAGAGTGCTACAATGCAAGAGTCCTGGGACAGCGTGAGGCTAGCACGCTGCACTAGTGCGATAGGCACGAGAGTGTTGCACCAGTGCAAGATGGCACAGAGAGGTATGCAACGGTGCGAGATGCAGGGAGTTGTTGCAGTAGCGCAGAAGTCAGTAGGGGGAGCACTTGTTAGCAGTAGAGGGAGCTTCAGCATCGAGAGTGTTTCTACCCTAACAGGGATGTCAGATGTTGGGTGGATCAGTTACTTCTCAGTAACTGAGCTGCAGTGCAGTAGCAGTATGCAGTAGCACAATGCAGCATGATGAGAGGGGATCCAGTGCAGAAGTAGTGTTGGGAAGATGGACCAGCAACAGCACGGATGCAGAGGGAGTTGTCGTACGGATGCAGCAGTGGCAATGGCAAGGCCATGGGCAACAGTACAAGATGTAGCTATGCAGAGGATGTTGGGCAATGTTGACCACTACGTGTCAACGACCCATAGCAGTACACCCCATATTTTCGCAAAATGGATAGTGCCTGATCGACGTGTTCATGCCGTCCAGTTATCATCATCAGCTTGATCATCATCTTATACTGTAAACCCATTCTGCATGTGTATAATGTAACTAATCTCAGCAGATCTGTGTCGTGTATGTAATTACCTAGGTAAACCTACTTTTTCGGTGATGATCTACATTCTGGGAGGTTTTTTGTCTCACCGATCCATTCTCAGATGGTCAACAGAGTTTTCCTTCAACCTTACCCCAAAGCCGGAATGGATTTTGTCACTGGGATCTTAGGGGAGTCCTAGCGTTCTAGATCAAGTCTATGTAAAAGTAATTTGGGAATAATCCTAACTATTTGGTTAGGTTATTTTATTACAAATTGCTTAGTCTGCTGGATTATATTTGTGTTGCAAAATTGGGTAGTCTGTGAGGGTCTTTTGCAAATGGGCTCCCCCCTTGAGATGTAAAAAATGTGAAAATCATGATGTGAAGTGTCTTGAGGGTTGAAAAAATAATTTATCCCTTCATAAGTTAATTAATTAAATTTTTCTGGCCAGAATTAATTAAAATCCTAAGCCAGAAATTTAATCAATTCTAAGTCCTAAGTAAATTTAAATTCTCCGAAGGCAAAATTCGTCAGTCCTTAAAAATTCAAATTTAAAAGGTCCTGGGACTAAGGTAAATTAATTATTTTGCTAAATTTTAAACCTTTGGTCCCTGGGATTAAGTCAAAGTCAAAATTTTGAGGAAATTAATTAAAAAATTTAATTTTTGAATTAATTAAAATGCATTTAATTGAAAAATTCGAATTTCCTCAAGAATTTAAAATTTCGACAGATGAGATTAAAAGAAATTTTAATTCTCATCAACGGTCGAGATTTCTTTGATGAGGATCACTCTAACTAACCATTGGAGGATTTATCTTTAAATAGGAGGTCATTTGTCAGTCAATTGATCCGATCTTTGGATTGTGTGCTAAGCTAAAATTTCTCGTGTAATCTTTTTTTTGAACAATAAATAAAGACTTTGGGGTTAATTTTCATCGGTGTTACTCTTCATGGAAGTACTGTAAGATGTATCATTTTTTATGCGTAATTTTTTTTTTTAGCCATTGATAATAGCTTCTGAAGAGTGATTTGAGTACATGTATCTTGCTCAGTTGCTAGGGTTTGAATGATAATCTAAATTCTGAACGTAATAGCAGGTATCTCTATTTGTCTGAGTTTTATTATTGTTTTCTTGCTCTATGTTAATGGCTGGATTGAATTTTGCAGGAAGATCTTGATTTTTAGATCATCGGGCGTTGGGGGAAGTTTTGAGTTGAACCAGCCAACCCCCGATTCGTATTTTCTGAAAATCCCAGCTTGATTTGATCCCGAGCTTATCATAAGATTTTAAGTGGTGATGCATGAAGGGTTTTGAGCTCAGCACCTCCTTTAAACTTTAAAAATTAAAATATTTTTATGTGCTAAATTGATAAATCCGATCGTTAATATTTTCTATCCATCTTTGATTGATTATGTTTGTTTTGGAATTTTTTATGGAGCGACTAGGGTTTTGAACAGGGGGCGACAGAAGCAAGCTGGTAACGATGGAGGGGCATGGAGGAGGGAGCTCCACTCCCTCCTACAGTAACATGGTTTCAAACAAAAGCAAAGAGACGAGTCTGAAAAATTTCAGGAAACCAACGGAGGCAGAGACAAAGACAACCAGCACTCAAAAGCCGGAAAGCAGCAAATCCCTAGAAAAGGAAGGGACCCACAAGGAGGCGAGGAAGGAAGCAAAATCTGGAGACAGCAGTCAGAGAATGGAGAATATATCTACGACGGGACCTTGCAAGCCCAAGTCTAACATCAAACCCCGGGTGGTCTTAAATGATCCTGCTTTATAGGTGCACAGGGATCACATGGCAACTTATGCTGTCATATGCAAGTTTATGGGTATATGGCCCACAGAGAAAGTGTTGTACACATGGATAAGAAACAACTAGAAACCGAAGGGAGAAATAAACCTACATCTTGGGTCCAAGGGTTTTTTCACAGTGGTTTTCACTAACCTAGAGGACAAAGACAAAGTTTTCGAAGGAGGACCCTACTTCTATGCTACTGTTGGCCTCTACATGCGACCTTGGATGATGAACTTTGTTCCGGAGCGAGAAACGTTCACATCGTTCCCGGTATGGATTAGATTATACTCCTCACCTTTAGATTATTGGCTACCAGAATCCTTAAAAGCTATAGGTAATAAATTAGGGCATTTTATAAAGATTTCAGAGGCGACACTGCGTGGTAAATATACCTCCTTCGCCCGTATATGTGTTGAAATGGACTTATCGAGAGCACTCCCAGATGAAGTCATCCTAGAAGTTTATGATGAGGAATGGGTACAGGCAGTTGACTATGAACACATCCCATTCAGATGTCGTAAATGTCATGAACATGGGCACCTCTTCAGAGACTGCCCACTCAACAAAAGGGAGGATAACCTGAAAACCAACACAGGAAAAGACCCTGAAGGTTTCACCAAAGTGGGAGGCAGAGGGAAAGGAGGGGGAAAATGTACCAAAAGAAACTTAGCGAGAGCAAGCTACCAAGTCATAATAGCTTCGAGATTTTAGAAGAAGAGGGGGGGGGAATGGAACGAATAAGGAACCGGAGGACATCCATACAGAGAAAGAAAAAGAGGATAGCATGGAAATCATACAGGAATACAATGAACAAAAGGAGAACCCACCAAGCACTATGGAACTTGGCAGGGACCATGAGATGACCCCAAGCGAAGGAGGTACGGAGGACCAAGACCTACAGGAGATTCTTGAGAGGGAGAACCTTGAACTAGAAAAGTTTCTAGAGCAGGGAACCAACAAAGGGATTGACTCTCTGCCACAAGAGGAGTTTGATAGAGTACAACAACTATTCCTCCGAAGGTCTCAAACAAAGGCTACAGGAGTCAAAAGGAACTACGACAGCCAGGAGAACATAGGGGTTAAATCAATGGAGATAACTTCAGGACACTCCTCCAAGAACCCAGGCAAGAAAAGAGGAAGAAAGAGACAGAATGAACTTCTGTCAGAGTGTGGGAAACTCATGATTAATTCAGGTAAGATGAAAGATCTCACCAGTTACTCTTTCACAAACCCATCATTATGAAGCTTACAACCTGGAACATTAGAGGACTAGGAAGTAAAAGAAAACAAAGAAATCTCAGCAACAGAATAAAAGAAGAAAAACCAGACATGGTGTTTATACAGGAAACAAAATGCTCAGTAGACAAGATCAGAGAAATACATAGCAAATGGCTTATCAAATATGAGTACCTAGAAGTCAAAGCAAATAACACAGCAGGGGGAATTCTTACTCTATGGAATCCTCAGAAATTTGAGATCCTGGATGCTGAAGCATCTAGGAACCACCTTTCAATGGTTATCCAACCTTTGGGGGACAAGGATTGTTACATGATCACAAATGTCTATGGTCCACAACTTCTTGAAGACAAACTCAGGCTCCTCACCTCTCTGGAGGAGCTGAGAGAGAGACACCCAGTAATCCCCTGGATTCTGGGAGGGGATTTTAACATGATCAAATCGCTCACAGAGAAAAAAGGAGGGACCAGAATGCTTGGACGAGACTCAATTGCCTTCCAGAACTTCTTAAACAACATGAGACTGGTGGATATGGACACAATAAATGGTACCTTCACATGGAATAATAGGAGAGGAGGAACCTCCCAAGTTGCCTCGAAATTAGACAGATTCATAATCTCGGAGGATCTCCTTCTCTCCGGTCATATCATGACAGCTTTTATCCTTCCTTTTGGAGGCTCGGACCACTGGCCCATCCAGTTGGAAGCCTCATTTATTGGTACCCTGAGGAACAGACCTTTTAGGTTCGAAAATGTCTGGCTCACTCACCCTGACTTCATCACTAATATTGGAAAATGGTGGGTGGAAGACATGCCCACCCAAGGCACAAAAATGTTCCTCCTGCAACAGAGACTCAAACACATAAAGCTAAGGCTCAAAGAATGGAACAAAAATGAGTTTGGCAATATTTTTGAAGCCAAAAGAGAAGTGGAGAAAAAATTACAGGAAACTAATCAAATCCTCATCACAGAAGGCTTCACAGAGGAGAGGAAAATGCAAGCGGAATCGCTACAACAAGAATGGGACAATAGATGCCAGCAGGAGGAAATCTTCTGGAGACAGAAATCAAGAGTACAATGGATTAAAGAAGGGGAGAGAAATACCAGGTTCTTCCACAAGTCTACCATGAAACACAGGGCAAATAATCGGATCACAAAACTCATAGATCCTCAAGGGAAAGAGCTAAATACTCACAAGGAAATGGAATCTGTTCTGGTACAACATTTTCAAAACATAGCAGAGGAGACCATGGCAGACAGATCTCAATTCACCAAGAGCTTCACTCAGCATATTCCAAAACTGGTTACCAGGGAAGATAATTATAACCTCAACAGGCCAGTAACGGAAGAAGAGGTCAAGGAAGTAATCAAAGAGATGCACAACGGGAAAGCTCCAGGCCCGGATGGTTTCAATGTAGACTTCTTCAAAGCATGCTGGGAAACTATCAAACAAGACATTCTTGATGTGGTGGAGGACTCGAGAAAATCAAGAACTGTTCTGAGAGCGCTTAATGAATCCTTCATAGCATTAATCCCTAAACAGGAAAAAGCCATGACACCAGACAGATTCAGACCCATAGCTTTATGCAATGTGGTGTACAAAATCATTTCCAAAGTTATTGCTAACAGACTCAAACCTCTTCTTCCAATGCTAGTGTCAGAGGAGCAGACTGGATATGTGGAAGGTAGACAAATTCTCAATAATATCATTCAAGCTCACGAAGTGGTTCATTCCCTCAAGACCAACAAGCAAGCAGGTATGATAATGCAGTTAGACATAGCGAAAGCTTATGATAAGCTAAGTTGGTCTTACATTAGGGAAGTTCTTAAAGCTTATGGCTTTGACCACAACTAGATAAAGTGGGTCATGGCTCTGGTTACCACAGCTAGTTGTTCAATCCTTCTTAATGGCTCTCCATCCAGAACCTTCAGGCCATCGAGAGGCCTCAGGCAAGGAGATCCTCTCTCCCCATTCCTCTTCATTCTCATGATGGAAGGATTGGGCAAAGCGATCAATTCAGCCAAGGAGGAAGGAAGAATCCAGGGACTCAAACTTACTCAGAATGGGGACACATTGACTCATCAGCAATTTGTGGACGACACTATGCTGCAGGGCATTCCCACAGTCAAGGAAGCCAAAGCTTTCAAACAAATCCTGCATGATTTCGCAATGGTTGTTGGCACTGAGGTAAGCCTCACAAAATCGAAAGTTTTCTTTTTTAATATTGATATTTCTATTCAAAGAAATCTCTCCAGAATTCTCGGCTTTCAAAGAGATCATCTTCCCTCCAAATATCTGGGAATCCCTCTCACTGATAAACCTCTGAGTAAGGAAGTGTGGGAGTCAGTTACAAATAAACTAAAGGACAAAGTCAACAACTGGACTAGTAGATCCTTGAATTTAGCAGGAAGGCTAATTCTTACAAAGGCTCTTCTACAAACCATTCCAATGTTCATGTTTTCAGCCCTTCTTGTCCCAATAGAGGTTTTATAGCAAATCGAAACTTTCTTTGGGGTAAAGGAGAAGAGAAAAAGAAATGGGCTCTAGTTGCATGGGACAAGCTTTGCAAACCTAAAACACATGGTGGTTTGGGTCTCCATGACCCGGACACTCTAAGCAAAGTTTTGGGGGCAAAACTTTGGTGGAGATGGCTAAAGGAAATGAGAAACCCCTGGGCTAAGCTTTGGAAACAAAAATATGCAACAGACTGGCAGGAAGAGGACCACATTCGAATGATAGGACACATCAGGGGTTCCCATATTTGGAACAATGCTTGGGAGAATAGAGCCTTAGTTCAAAAACATAGTTTCTGGGAGATCAGAAATGGGAATCTAGCCTGGTTCTGGGAGGACAACTGGCAGCAGGAACACAACCTCTGTAGAGAAGGACTGGACATCATCAAAAGTGATACCATTAATAAAGGATTGAAAAGGGTAAGTGACTTTTGGGATCAGTCACGAGACACAGGTAAATGGAGAATTTGGAAGGTACCAGATTATAGTGAAGAGACCCCTTTGAAGGCCCAAGCTCAAGTTCTTGAAGCGATTCTGGAAAAGAGGCAAATTTTGACTTCAACCTCGAATGATCTACTAAGATGGGGCAGCAACAATGGGGGCATCTTCAACCTCAAAGAAGCAAAGAGAATAGTCACTGGACTTAACTATCCAAGCCCTGACAAAACTTGGAAAGACCTTTGGACCAACCCACATTGGATGAAGATCAAACTGTTCATGTGGCTGGTACAACATAAAAAGATTCTGACTTGGGAAAATCTCAGAAAGAGAGGTTTTGCTGGTCCATCAAGATGCCAGTTATGTGGTCTGCAGGAGGAAACTATGGATCACCTTCTCAACCTCTGCTCCTTCACCTCCACCTTATGGAATTGGGTGGCCTCTATCTTCAACCAAACAGTCAGGAACGAAAATGACATTACTGAAACTTTAAAGAATTGGAGGAAAGACTTCTCAGAAAATGAAACAGTCAATTTAGCCTGGACTCTGACGCCAAGATTTTTGATCTGGGATGTGTGGAAAGAACGCAACAACAGGATCTTCAAAGCTAAATCTGGTTCAACACAAAGCATCATGACTCAGATCCTTAAACAACTCAAAGAAACAGCTAATGCCCTTCTGAAGAAACTGTTAGACTCCGTCTTGTATGTCAAATGTGAGCTTGATTCTTCTTCAAAACCCTGTTTTGAAGAAGAAATCATTAAATGTGTTTTTAGAATATGTATCAAATTCTCCAGCCCTTCAAAAGGCAGCAGCTTCCTCAGCTCCTATCTCTGCAAAAGCACAAACAGAAGAAAACAAAACATCATCAGCAATCAGAGGCAAAGCAAGTTACAAGCAGGTGATGATGGATGGCCAGGAATGATGAGTGTAAGGGTTTTTTGAACTTGATGGTATGTATGATCATCCAAGCTTGCCTATGGCTGGAGACACCTGTCAGTTACTAGAAATACAATGTCATTCAAAGCTTACTGCTCGTCGTATTCAACGCCCCAAGAAGGGTGGCAAAGGTGATGGGTCAGATGATAATGGAGAAGTTATAGCGACTTTAGACTCACGAATGGGATTAGAATCTCCATTGCTGTGGTTGCGGGCAGATCCGGAGATGGAGTACTTGGCACAGATACAAATCCATCAACCTGTGCAGATGTGGATAAGTCAATTGGAAAAGGACAAGGATGTTGTTGCACAACTACAAGCAATTGCAACGTTGTGTAGTTTTCCACGATTGTCATGTTCAATTGTTAATGTTTTGAACAACTGCCTTATTGATTCAAAGGTGTTCTGGAGAGTGAGGATTGAGTCAGCATTTGCTTTAGCAAAAACAGCTACAGAGGAAACTGACTGGGCTGGCCTCATGCATTTAATTAAGTTCTACAAAAGTCGGCGCTTTGATCCAGATATTGAACTTCCAAGGCCAAACGACTATCATGATTTTTCTGAGTACTTTGTTCTTGAGGTAATGATGTAAGGCAGTTCCAAGTGCAATTGCTATTGTGAGGGGCAGAGATGGAAAAAGTCCACCAGAAGCAATTGATTTTATTTTGCAGTTGTTAAAGTATAACGACAATAGTGGAAATTCATACTCAGATGTATATTGGCTGGCAGCACTTGTGGACTCGATAGGCAAGATTGAATTTGGGCAACAGAGTATTCAAGCGTTACTGCCACACTTAAAGCGAATAAACTCTCTCTTGCAATTTGACAGATTCATGCCAAGCCACAATGGAGTCTTAACCATCAGTTGCATTCGTACTTTGACACAAATTGCATTGAAATTGTCGCACTTTGTACCCATGGGACGCTTAGAAGAACTTATAAAACCATTCCAAGACGTTCAAAGCACGCCATGGCAAATTCGTTTGGAAACAATTAAGACCCTTGCAGGCCGATCTGCGACTCTTTTTGGTGTCGCAAAGCCGAAGATGCTTATCATCTCAGAAAAAGCCATGATGTCGAAATGCTCGAGGAACAAAAGGCAAAGTCGGGTTCAATGAAGATACGGTTTTCAAGGTGTCAAGAAGCTAATGCTGACCAAGTTCGTGTGAGTTCTGAGGCATTAAATTCTTTAGAGGCTGTAAAGGAAATGGATACTACAGTAAGTGGCAGTTTGACCCATATTTTAGCAATTTCCGTAAAGTGGCAAAGCGTATCTCCAGGAATTTGGGGAGCAGTTGCAAAGTGGCATACAAGATTTGATTGCCTATATCTTCAATGAATGGGATTGACACCTGTAACGCCACCTCCTCATCAGATTCAGCAGATTCGAGTAGAAGGAGCGCTATTCTATCTTTAGAAGCGCTGATTGTTTTTTTTAGTTTTATTTATTAATAATGATAAAAACAAATTCCTGGTCTTGGGGTTGATTTGTTTTCCCCCAGCGGAGTTTATTTGATATATTAAAAAAGCAAAGTGAGAGGGAGGGAGAATTCTAAGAGCTAGTGGAGAACAGAGCTTTCATTGTACAGATTTTGACAGAGATTTTAATCAAAAAATGCAGCTCTAACCCCTGAGATTCCTGTGGTGTGACAATTTAGCATAAGTTTTCCTTCTGTTTCATATGTAATTGTTATGTTTTCATTTCGCTTCATGATCATTTCCAATTGAACAAATGAAGTGTTTAGGTAGAATTCATAATATTTTATGCTCTGCCTATAAGTTTGTTCATATTTAATGTTTTCTTCTATTTGACAAGGATTCATCTTCTATGCCCTTGTCAGCTCCTCAGCAGTCTTGCCATTCCATTTAATCTCAATTTGATGTTAAATTTCTTGCCTACCTTGCCTCAGGGGATAATCTGTGTTCTTGATTACATTTCTCTGCTCAAGCTGTTACTTTGCCCATGCAGCCCAGAAAAACCCCTTCATTATATTAAAAACCCCTTTTTTATCAATTTACTAGCCTAAAATCAGTTATTCCTTATTGGTCATCTCAGTCCCTTTGAAGATTTTTTTTTGCCGAGATAGACCCGGAGAGAGCCCTCTCCTGCCCCGTAGGGCTAGCTACGAGGCTAAGTGGTTTGATGTTACCTTGAGTTTCTCCTTTTTCAGCCTGAGCCAAATTCGAGCGCTAACATATTGGCGACCATACTGGGGAAGAACGTTCGACTTGTTGATTGTCTTGTCCCAGTACATGAAATCACATTGCAGATCTGATGCTGGTGGTGGACAGCAGTCAGATACATATGCAGGCAGAACCATTCACCTGGCGACTCCAACTCGATCCAGACATTCCAGTGCTTGTTGATTCACTCATGCAATGGTGGGGTATGTGGCAAACCCTGCATGGCGAGAAAAAGTAAGAAAAGAGTTAGCAGATTCTGAATTTGATGAAGAATTTTTCAGTGCCATACTTCATGGGTTGAAATCTCCAAAGTTCCCTTTTGAAACTAAAGCTAGATTTTGTGAGTTAGTTGTTGAAAGAATCGAAAAGGAGATTCAATGTTTAGATGAGCAGATCCAGTCATATGATTTCCAAGACCCTAAAAAGTTCTTGGAAATCCTTCCTCCTTTGCAACAAGAAGTCATAGAACTGCCTACACATGTTTACATTGACAATGTGCAGCTGGAAATATGTATTGCGGAGTTGGGGCAGCCAACAGAGTCTGGCCATCGCGATCCAATAGCAACATACATGGAAATGTTGTTTAGTTTGATTGATAGATCAGGTTGTCTTTTCCGTGACCAGGTTCTTTACGTGCAGGAAGGGCTACCAACAATTACATCTGTGTCCTGGCGGAAGCATTCTCGAGCGGCATCATTCTCAGGTTTACTTGAATGGTTAATCTGGCATTTCCGTATTACCTGATCTATCATTTGTACAGCCAAGTAGGGTAGATTTTGTAAATAAATAAGCAGCCAAAGGGCAGTATTTTGAGTTTTATTACAGTTTAGTGTGAAGTTTGCCGAGTCAGTGTTTCAATCAATTCAGTCAGTTTCCAGTCAATAAGTTGAGTCTTCAGTTGTGTTGATTTGTTCAAATGATGACTCCATTGCCCAATGGGTGGAGGCACTGTCTGCTCTCCCAAAGTTCTGCGGTTCTTGGCACCTCCAAAAAGCAGCAGCTGCCATCCCAAGTGGAGCCGATGTTAGACTCCGTCTTGTATGTCAAATGTGAGATTGATTCTTCTTCAAAACCCTGTTTTGAAGAAGAAATCATTAAATGTGTTTTTAGAATATGTATCAAATTCTCCAGCTCTTCAAAAGGCAGCAGCTTCCTCAGCTCCTATCTCTGCAAAAGCACAAACAGAAGAAAACAAAACATCATCAGCAATCAGAGGCAAAGCAAGTTACAAGCAGGTGATGATGGATGGCCAGGAATGATGAGTGTAAGGGTTTTTTGAACTTGATGGTATGTATGATCATCCAAGCTTGCCTATGGCTGGAGACACCTGTCAGTTACTAGAAATACAATGTCATTCAAAGCTTGCTGCTCGTCGTATTCAACGCCCCAAGAAGGGTGGCAAAGGTGATGGGTCAGATGATAATGGAGAAGTTATAGCGACTTTAGACTCACGAATGGGATTAGAATCTCCATTGCTGGGGTTGCGGGCAGATCCGGAGATGGAGTACTTGGCACAGATACAAATCCATCAACCTGTGCAAATGTGGATAAGTCAATTGGAAAAGGACAAGATGTTGTTGCACAACTACAAGCAATTGCAATGTTGTGTAGTTTTCCACGATTGTCATGTTCAATTGTTAATGTTTTGAACAACTGCCTTATTGATTCAAAGGTGTTCTGGAGAGTGAGGATTGAGTCAGCATTTGCTTTAGCAAAAACAGCTACAGAAGAAACTGACTGGGCTGGCCTCATGCATTTAATTAAGTTCTACAAAAGTCGGCACTTTGATCCAGATATTGAACTTCCAAGGCCAAACGACTATCATGATTTTTCTGAGTACTTGGTTCTTGAGGTAATGATGTAAGGCAGTTCCAAGTGCAATGGCTATTGTGAGGGGCGTCCACCAGAAGCAATTGATTTTATTTTGCAGTTGTTAAAGTATAACGACAATAGTGGAAATTCATACTCAGATGTATATTGGCTGGCAGCACTTGTGGACTCGATAGGCAAGATTGAATTTGGGCAACAGAGTATTCAAGCGTTACTGCCACGCTTAAAGCGAATAAACTCTCTCTTGCAATTTGACAGATTGATGCCAAGCCACAATGGAGTCTTAACCATCAGTTGCATTCGTACTTTGACACAAATTGCATTGAAATTGTCGCACTTTGTACCCATGGGACGCTTAGAAGAACTTATAAAACCATTCCAAGACGTTCAAAGCACGCCATGGCAAATTCGTTTGGAAACAATTAAGACCCTTGCAGGCCGATCTGTGACTCTTTTTGGTGTCGCAAAGCCGAAGATGCTTATCATCTCAGAAAAAGCCATGATGTTGAAATGCTCGAGGAACAAAAGGCAAAGTTGGGTTCAATGAAGATACGGTTTTCAAGGTGTCAAGAAGCTAATGCTGACCAAGTTCGTGTGAGTTCTGAGGCATTAAATTCTTTAGAGGCTGTAAAGGAAATGGATACTACAGTAAGTGGCAGTTTGACCCATATTTTAGCAATTTCCGTAAAGTGGCAAAACGTATCTCCAGGAATTTGGGGAGCAGTTGCAAAGTGGCATACAAGATTCGATTGCCTATATCTTCAGTAAATGGGATTGACACCTGTAATGCCACCTCCTCATCAGATTCAGCAGATTCGAGTAGAAGGAGCGCTATTCTATCTTTAGAAGCGCTGATTGTTTTTTTTAGTTTTATTTATTAATAATGATAAAAACAAATTCCTGGTCTTGGGGTCGATTTGTTTTCCCCCAGCGGAGTTTATTTGATATATTAAAAAAGCAAAGTGAGAGGGGAGGGAGAATTCTGAGAGCTGGTGGAGAACAGAGCTTTCATTGTACAGATTTTGACAGAGATTTTAATCAAAAAATGCAGCTCTGACCCCTGAGATTCCTGTGGTATGACAATTTAGCATAAGTTTTCCTTCTGTTTCATATGTAACCTGTTATGTTTTCATTTCGCTTCATGATCATTTCCAATTGAACAAATGAAGTGTTTAGGTAGAATTCATAATATTTTATGCTCTGCATATAAGTTTGTTCATATTTAATGTTTTCTTCTGTTTGACAAGGATTCATCTTCTATGCCCTTGTCAGCTCCTCAGCAGTCTTGCCATTCCATTTAATCTCAATTTGATGTTAAATTTCTTGCCTACCTTGCCTCAGGGGATAATCTGTGTTCTTGATTACATTTCTCTGCTCAAGCTGTTACTTTGCCCATGCAGCCCAGAAAAACCCCTTCATTATATTAAAAACCCCTTTTTTATCAATTTACTAGCCTAAAATCAGTTATTCCTTATTGGTCATCTCAGTCCCTTTGAAGATTTTTTTTTGCCGAGATAGACCCGGAGAGAGCCCTCTCCTGCCCCGTAGGGCTAGCTACGAGGCTAAGTGGTTTGATGTTACCTTGAGTTTCGCCTTTTTCAGCCTGAGGCAAATTCGAGCGCTAACAGAAACCACCTGAGAAACCCCCTGGACAATGGGATGCTCACATTCTCGAACTGTTGGGGCTCCAATCACATGTCCCTCAGGGCATAAAAAAGAAAGCAAGGCACATATCAGAAGGAAAGACTTTCTAGCAACCCCCTCCCCATGGCTTTTTGAAATTCAACATAGATGGAGCCTCAAAAGGAAACCCTGGGGATGTTGGTTACGGAGGAGTCATAAGAGATGAAGAGGGCAATATAAAAATTATCTTTCATAGTCATTTGGGGAGGGCAACTAACAACATGGCGGAACTCATGGCCATAGAGCAAGGCTTAGAAATTCTGATTGATCACAATTTACATAACACAATCATAGAGGTAGACTCGGAATTAACAATCAATTCGGTCAAAAGGATAGGCACTGGCACAGCACCAGACAAAGTTTCGAACCACTGGAGACTTTCGTAGGTCTATCACCGAATTCAATCTCACCTAAGAATACTCAGAACTCTTAGCTTTGTTCATGTGCGCAGAGATGCTAACAGAGTGGCGGACCGGCTTGCTAATGAAGGGGTGCTTTGTATAAGAGGCAACAAGTGTTGCTCGTGGGAGTTGGTTCCTACAGGACAACTGCGTGAGGACTGCTACACTCTGGCACATGCAGACAGGGAGCAGCACCAATACATGAAGGGGAAGCAGCCAGTTGAAAATTAAGAAGATGGTTGTAAAGGGTTTAACAAACAGGCTACACGAGAATTGGTATTTTTGGGCCTCACAAATGGAAGGAAGGCAGAGGAGAAAGAGTGCGATTCCAAAAGGAGGCACCAACAGCTTTGCTAAAGCACATGGTAGTTTTGCTACAGTTACAGTAGTTATCGGGCGTCTACATTACCATAAGTGGTTTTATAGAAAGGCTTCCAATGCCACTAACCAGTCTACACGTGGCCCAAGGAGGAGAGAGAATACCGCCTTCATCAGGCAGGTATTCCTCGCTCTTCTTTCCAGCCCGATATCCATCAAAGCCGTTGGATCTAGAGGTTGCAGATCTACGGCTGAGGTTTGTTGTGCTTGTTGGTTGGTGGGACCAGGTTGTCTTCCTTGCACGTTCCTGCTCAGGAGCGGGTTGAGGGATTTCAGGCGGAACAGCTGCTCGATGGTTATCCACCTTGCGGATTCGAACTATTTCTATTTCTGTATCGGGTCCGCTTATTGGTATTTTTGGGCCCCACAGATGGATGGTAGGTAGAGGAGAAAGAGCACGAAACCAAAAGGAGGCACCAATAGCTTTGCTAAAGTACATGGTGGTTTTGCTACAGTAACAGTGGTTATCGGGCGTCCGCATTACCATAAATGGTTTTACAAAAATGCCTCTGATGCCACTAACCATTCTACACGTGGCCCAAGGAGGAGAGAGAATACCGCCTTCATCGGGCAGGTATTCCTCGCTCATCTTTCTAGCCCGATATCCTTCATAGTCGTTGGATCTAGAGGTTGCAGATCTACGGCTGAGATTTGTTGTGCTTGTTGGTTGGTGGGACCGGGATATCTTCCTTGCACGTTCCTGCTCAGGAGCGGGTTAAGGGATTTCAGGCAGAACAACTACTCGATGGTTATCCACCTTACGGAATCGAAATATTTTCACTGTGGTCTCTATTTCCGCATCGGGTCCGCTTATTGACTTTTTGAAGGTTTGGTTTAGAAGGTTGCTCGGTTTTGTGGGCCCTTAGCCTAGTTCTCGAGCAGTTGGCTCAGATCCCTAAGCACAGGGCGCCAGTTGTATTTTATGTAACATTTTTTAGCTTCATATGAATAGAAGGTCCGTTTCTTGCTTCAGCCAAAAAAGATAAATCTGGCTATTAAGAGCCTCAGATTATCAGATCTGGGAGCCGAGTTGGACTCACACTCCCTAGATCTGATAGATCTGGCATTCATGTACATAGATCTGTAATTATGTTTGGTTTTCTGACTTGGGTTTTTCTGGGTTTTTGTATATATCATTTGGGTGTTTTATTGTTGTCTTGTAGCTACAGATCTGAGGAAGAAATCTACATAGAGTCCAGATCTAAGCCTTGGAGGGTAAGATCTGGATCTCTGGGGTTCATCAAATATCGTTTTCCAGGGATATTATTCAGACATTTTGCAGTGCAGGGTTTTAAATTTAAAACTTTTTTAATCTGCAAATTTTTTTAAGGATTTCACTGTTAAATCTGAAGCAATTGGATTCAATATTTTAATAAAAAAATTCGGAAATTTTTTTAAAGGTTTTCTAGGCCACCTGTCTGCTACCTGTGTTTTCAGTTTCTCTGTTGCCTGAGGTTGATTTTTCTAACAGAAAATTTCGAATTTGTTCATGCTATCTACATCCTGGGGTTTTCTAGAAATTTCATATTTCCCATTCATTTGCCTGAGCTCGATTTTGCCGTCTCCTCCTGCGATTTTCAACTCCCAACCTTATTCAATACAGCCCAATCCGTCGTCCATAAAACCCTCAACTGCTCCTTCCTCCATCCACAAGCAGCTCCATCTTCTGCAGCTCAATGCTCTTCAAATCTGCATCTGCATCCTCTTCCCACCTGCCATAATCCCTCAAAATTCCATCCAGCCCGCAGTCTATCTTCCTCGGATCCCTCAACTACGTGTTGCCTCCTGCGTATTCTTCTTCTCCTCCATACCGCGGATCTTCTGCTCCACGCTCCATGCTACCCACACCCTGCCCGTTGACTTGCAGAATCCTCATTCCCTCACTCCCCTAGCCTTCATCCTCGTGGCTCCCTTCTGCAAGCTCCCATGCATCCATCATCACTACTCGCGGCTTCCCTCCTGCATGCTGCCTCCTCCAGTTGCTCTTTTTGCTGCCTTTCCCTCTGCCCCTTCCTCAGACCTGCGTTACCCTCCTCGCTGCTTACGAGCTCTCCCGCCGCCCTCTAACCTACATACAAAACAATCAAACCCTTTGACACTTTCATTTTCCTTTTGTTTTGGTTTTGCCTAAGTTTCTTTTTAGTGTTAGGATTTTCCCTTTGTAACAATCCGATTTCAATTTTTATTTTTATTTTTACTTTAGTTACATTCATTTTTTTAATATTTTGTTTTGACTTGTGTCTATTTATTTTTTGATTTGATTTTAAGTTTATTTTACATTTTTTTTTATTTGTGTTTCATTTTTTTTTCCTTTTTTTTTTTCATTTTTCATTTGAAAAGCATTTCAAAAAGCACAAGAAAATTCTAAAACTTTAAAATAAAATTAAAAAAAAAAAAATCTAAAATCTAAAACATTTAAAAAAAAACAATTAAAAAAGTTTTTTTTTCTTTTTTCTTTATGACATTTGATTTTAAAATTTTATTGTTTATTTTTTTATTTTTACAAAATTCAAAAAATTTAAAAATTTTGAAAAATCTTAAAAATTAAAAATAATTAAAAAATCTAAAAATTTTAAATTTTGGTGTCGTGAAAATTAAGAATGAAATAAATTAAAGGATTTGTGCTTAAAGATTAAAATTTTTTAATGTGGCCTATGGCCCATTAAAAATTCGATTTATTAACCCGTTGATTTGTTTTACTTCTTTATATTTTGCTTAAGGAATATTTGAAGCACTAATCTAAAGTTCCTTGGTGTTATCTGGTGATTAAATGCATTTTCATGATTTTTCTATGGTCAAAGTGCGACTAGTGTTTTAAAATTTATATTGGCCATATTAAACCTAGATTTGGGCAGTTA
Source organism: Pinus tabuliformis (assembly GCA_031772625.1). Taxonomy (NCBI): domain Eukaryota; kingdom Viridiplantae; phylum Streptophyta; class Pinopsida; order Pinales; family Pinaceae; genus Pinus; species Pinus tabuliformis. The sequence continues at coordinate 157,032,658 of CM062815.1, forward strand.
ATGAAAATCATTTTAAATCTAGGATATCTTGCGTGATAAAGTTTTGGGCATTTTACATTGATTATTCATGATTGTCATTGTTCGTCGCATATTGGAAAATTGTTCTGGATAACTTGTTTTATTTAGTCGATGATTAATTCAAATATTAAAGGAACTGGTATGTAGTCATTTATATCTTGGGATGGTGTCTTATTTTGATTTATCTATCTTAATTGACCTAGACTCGCTTTAGATTCATCAAGTTGTCCATCATTAAAATCTCCTAGAGTCTGTGTTTCACTGGCTATCTTCATCCATTTAGCTTAGGGACTACCCCCCTTGACTTGTCTAGGAGAAAATTTAAATGGTGTAAGGATTAAGAGTGACAACCCTCACTCTGAGCGTTGTCGCGCTACCTAGACACGTTGTGCGACAACAAGCGGGAAGGCCTAGCATCAGCACAAAGACCGATGCCGGATAATCAGGGTAATGCTCAGTGTGGAGTATTACTAGAGCACAGTCCTCACTAAGAGGGAGTGTTGAATTGGGGTAGCATCGAATGTGCTCTAGCCATGAAAATTGGTGGAGAGACTAAAGCACATGAGATCTCCAAGACCCAAAAATGGTTTGGGCAGATTCTAACCGGTTTGGGAGATATTAAAATAATTAATATTTTTAATGGAGTTCCTAAGTCTAAACTTAGGAAAAATAAAATATTAATGGGTATTAATATAAAATTGGGTTAGAAGGTTCCAAAAGCCATGGATCAAGCCAAATCTAATCTTAGCCATTGATTAGAGATTTAATCTCGGTCATTGATAGACCAATGAAAAAAGTATAAGAGGAGGCTTGAAGGTCAGTTGGAGAACACACTAGAGTGATCAGTCATTCATTTTGCTAGAGCGAGGTTGCTAAGCAAAGTTGAATCAGTGATCGACAACGAGGGGCAGTGGGTACGAGGCAGAGAGGCAAGGACAATACTAGGAGACCAGCACAGAAGCAGAGAGAGCAAGAGCAACAGTCAGTCCAGGCTACGCAAAGCCCAATAGAGGTAGCGCAGAGCCCAGAGAGACTGCGTCATCCACGCAGAGGGTAGAGGGAGTGACGCAGAGGCTCCCAGAGGCTGCGCAGTGCCTCAGAGGGCTAATGCAGAGGGTCCTAGGGCTGACACAGGTCAGCAGGAGGCTGATGCAAAGGGCAAAAGGGTCAGCGCTGAGCTTCAATTATGCCGGAGAGGGTTTCATGGGACAGGTTTTTTGAATACCTGTTTCTGGATATAGGGGTATTGTTGCCATATATTTTTCTCTGTCAGGTGAGCCGGTTTAGGCACCCAGTTGTACTTAGATAAATTGCATAATAATATAACCCTCTGAATAGCTGCACCGACTTTCCCACATTGGATTTTTCTGGAGACATTGGTCCAAAAATAACGGTGTCACTTGTTTTCTTTCAGCTGATGATCTGTAGATGTTGATACTGTACTTGTCTTTATTTTCAATATTTACATGGTAAATAACTTGTTAAGTAATTAAACAAGTAGGAGAAATAAACCAGATAGTACACGAAGAATTTCTAACGTGTTAGACTTAGAAATTCCAACAATATATTCATGTGCATTCATATGAATTTAGACCATTTACACAAATAAGCAAAAGTTCTCATTTATATAGCATGTAAGGGTGCACATAACCAAAATAGCAACGAGTGCAATCCATCTCTAAATCGAAAATACATCAGCAAACAAGCTCCACATGGCCTCTAGCATTGAAAAAAATTATGCTGCAACAAATACCTACATATCATCAAAATCATTTCCTATATTGGGACCTTCGTCATCAATATCACCCTCTAAGCATTAAAATAAGATAGAAAAATCATAGCAAGCCAGGTCAAGATTTTGTTTGAGTGACGGGTATTTTTTTTAGTAGGCTCATGATAGAGGATTTCAACAACCAATGCCACTAACATCAAGGTACATAGAGGGCTTGGTGCTCTTGATTAAATACTAGTTCCATACCCTCGTACATGAGAAAATCCAATGTAGCGTTGCCATCCCCCCAATCCTGAAATCCTGGAAAACTGTTAACTCTGCTGGATTTTAAGTGACATCTAAAATTATAATTTCTCCATATGAAATCCAATGAGGTCAAAACCACTCTCAAACATCCTGATTCATTTCATGGTAATGTTAAAAATTTAAGTAAAATGATGAAAATGAAAGATAAAGGAGAATGTCACTTTATCTTTCATTTTCATCCTTTTACTTTAAGAATTTAACATTACCATGAAATGCATAGCAATAATAAGGCCATATGCTTGAATATTCGGCACCTATTTTGGGCTAGTGCCCAACTAAGACAAACATTAAAAGAAGAAAAGAAAAACAAACCCATTTGCTACATTCTATGTGACTTTACTGTACCGAACCCAACAAAAATTGTTCAAGTCACCGGTTAGAACCAATTTTTGCCTCAAAACGGTTGGACCAGTCTGAACCGACTAGTCCAGTTCAGTCCTTATAACACTGGTTAAGGCTTCTACCTACCACTATATAGGATGCAGTTGGTAGAGCCAGAGATAAGTAGGATGTTGTTCCTAGGAGAAAATTTCCTCCCAAACGATCCTTTCCTCAAAAGAACAAAGAAGCTAAACCATTTCAAAGGGAGTACACTGGGAAACCAAAGCTGTATGAGGAGACCCGAAAGGAGTTGAGGAAGAAGAAGCTTTATTTTAGCTGTCAAGAGCCTTAAGCACTAAGACACAGATGTGTAGGGAAGGACAAGTCGGGCAAGGCACACTACATTAAGGTCTACTCAGATAGTGATCGTGCTGAGGAGGATGAGGAATCAGGGCAGGGATAGATACAAGAACAGGGAAATCTCGCAGCAGGTGAGGAGACATCATAGGCTGGGGCTAAAGGCCTTGTTATTGCATCCATGTCAAGATTTTCCAGGTACCATGTGTCCAGAGTCAAGGTTCTGTTGGGACAAAAGGCGACAGTGTTGATTGATGGTGGGGCATCCCACAATTTTATAGATGCATCTATGGTGGATCAGAGGGAGATTCCAATGGAGGAGTTTGATGGTTTCACTATGGTCATACAGGGTGGTCATCATATGGAGTGCACCAGATGGATCCCTAAGTTGAAAATATCCATGGGGAATTACACATTAACAGATGATTTCTTTAAGGTGGACATACCAGATACCAATGTGGTACTTGGAGTAGAGTGGCTTTATTCATCGGGACATACACTAGTGATCAGAGGAGGATGCAGATGGAGTTCATAGACCATGACAGCAAGAAGGTTGTTTTGTAGGCCATGCACTAGAATCCACCCAAGATTAGTGTCATGTCAAAAGCATGGAGGCAATGTTGTGGCATGGAGACATAGAGTGGGCAGTTGAGTGCTATATCATGGACACAAAGCCACTAGATCAACCTCGATAACATCCAAATGATATCCAAGTATTACTCCATAAATATCATAAAGTTTTTGGTGAGATTCCTCTAGGTAGACCCCCATATAGAGAATTGAGGATGTTATAGAGTTAGAGGAGGGGGTACGAGCAATTATAACCAACCCTTACCACCATCCCAAGGTATACAAGAATGAAATCAGAAAATCCATCAAGGAGTTGTTGAGATTGGGCCACATTCGTCCTAGTTCTAGTCCCTTTGCTTCTTTGGTGGTGTTGGCCATTTTGAGGATGTGCATCAATTATTGGGCGCTTAATAAGAAAACAATTAAGAACCAGTATCTGATCCCGAGGATTAATGAATTGATGGACGAGTTGAAGGGAGCCAATTACTTCTCGAAGATACATCTTCACTCTTGCTACCTAGTACCCTTAGATCGGAGTTCGGGAACAGGATATCCCAAAGACTGCTTTTCGGTGCCATTATGGGCACTATGAGTTTTTGGTTATGCCATTTGGGCTAACCAGCTACATTTCAGTTCCACACGAACCACATGTTCAATAAACGATTACGAAAGTATATGTTGGTTTTCTTTAATGACATACTCATCTACAATAGGACTTACGAGGATCATCTTAGGCATTTGGACGAGGTGTTGGGAATTTTGGAGGGACAAATCTATGCTAAAGAGTCCAAATGTGAGTTTGGTATGACCGAGATGCTTTATTTGGGGCATGTGATAGGGGAGAACGAGGTCCAAGTACACTAGGAGAAAATTGGGGCAATCATCGAGTGGCCTACCCCAAAGAATGTGACGAAACTAAAAAAGCTTCCTAGGTCTTTGCACATATTACAGGAAGTTTGTTAAGGGGTACTTGCAACTGACAACATCTCTTACAGACCTCACTAAGAAGGGAGCTTTTTGCTGGACAGAGGAGGCACAAACAACCATTGAGAGGATGAATCATGAAACAAGTGATGAGTTCATGTCTTGTGCTAGCATTACCAGACTTCACTCAGCCATTTGTGCTTGAGTGTGATGCATTGAGGACAGGGATAGGAGCCGCATTGATGCAAATTAACTATCCCATTGCTTTTGAGCGCTGCAAACTCAGAGAATATGAGCAACATTACTCAATATATGATAAGGAGATGTTGGTCATCATGCATGCATTGGCCAAATTTAAACAGTACATGGTGGGGAACGAGTTTAAATTGACATAAGAGGAAATTTTAGACTAAAAGTGGCCTCCTAAGGAAAAACATTAAAATAATAGTTAAAATAATAAAATAAGAGTTATGAATTTTGGAGGGAAAAGAAGAAAACTACTTTTTTTATTGTATTTTTTGGCTTATCTCTTTATAGGTTTACTCAAATTTCAAGTGTAGACACTCGTTGGATGCGGAATTAAATTCCACATCCAATGAGTACCCATTATGCATACTTCAATCAATGCCTCTTATTAGTGCCCCTCTTAAAGGAAGGACCTTATGGGTAGACACATTGAATTAGGGGAAAACAATAACCTACTAAGTGAAGCATGGGAACAAGGGTACAATCAAGGGTAGTCAATCTTCTATCTTGTCCTGTGATCCATATTAATATGCCCCAAAACATTAAATGAAAGCACAAGATTACAAAAATGGTTAATGTACCCTTCCAATAGATGAACCACCTTCCTTCAAGAAGCATGCCAAATGGGAGAGAGAACTGACCGAAGCATAACGAGCTTTGATTTAAAGTTATTTGTTGGCCATCATAGGGTTGTTGGTTGGTTGACTGACAAATGAGGAGACAAATTTTCTCCTATGGGTTACCTACTTTTGGTGGGTAACAAGAACCAAGTATGAAAATGTAGCAAGAAATTGGCTAATATTGTCAATGACCATTGAAATCCTATTGTAACAACTGGAAATTATTCTCCTAATTGTTAATATTTAACAATTTATTTGCTACAAAAAATACTGAATAAATCACATTGCACCCTTCACAAACAAAACTACAAAAAATAATAGCGTTGGAAAATGAGAAATACTAGCACACACATAAAATCGACATAATTATTTTTGGAAAATTGTCCGCAGAAAAACCCAACTTGAGAAAACCAGTGCAGCGGCTGAGGGCTTTTAATGTTAAGCAACCGTGAAATAATCTGAGTACAATCTAGATGTCGAACACTGGCAATCCTGCAAAGAAAAATACTAGAAAAAATATCTTGAGGGAAATTACCCTCACTTTGAGCAATCCCAACACTTGAATGCCACTGAAAATCAAGTCGTCCACCTTGCCCTGTGCAACTTCTACGTCACCTTGCCGCAGACTGCTACACACTCAACCCGAACTCGTGCTGCCCACACTAGTGCTGCCTGCACCCGCTCTGCTCGGAACAATTCAAAATCAAGTCGTCCTACCTGCTACTAACTGGGAAAATGCTTCTCCGGCCCTCTAGAACCTTTGCCCGACCTCTAGAACTGAAAATGTCTTCTTATTTCAGCAAATCGAATTGGCCTCTAAAGCCTCTGCGCAACTTCCTAGAGAAATTTCAACTTCTCTGCAAAGTACTCGCCAAATTTGGAAAATCTTCCTTTGGCTGCATTGTCCCTGCCCTCTGACACCTACAGCCCTTCCGGCTCGAGCTCTTCTTCCTTGTTGGACCTCTATAGTTGGATAGCTCGATCTGCCAAGGAACTCGAACTATTGGTGTGTTTTCTCCATCTACCCATCGACTTCTTATAATCTTCTCTTGGACCTCCAACGGCCAAGATTAAAACCTAATAAAAGAACAAGATCATATTGGAGTCGATCCGTGTGAGTTTCTAGATGATTCACATCTTATCTCAATTAACTCTGATTAATTAACCCATTTTCCTAAGTTTAGACTTAGGAAATATTTAAAAATAGGCTAATAATCTAATTGAGACACTTCTAGTTGGAATTTCCAGAAACGATTTATGGGTTATGGAGAACTCCTGTGTTTTAGCCTCTCCACACAGTTTCGGGATTAGAACACCTTCGATACTACAAAAACTAACACTCCAGTCAATGACAGTGACAAATTATCAGCATATATTCATGTAAAATTCAAGACCTTTCTCTGCCAACTTGAAATATTATCGTAAATTCATGCACAATTTCAGCTATACATGGGGATATACAATAACAAAATAGGTGTTTGACAGAAGCAGAGAATCGACAGTCAGAATAATCAAACACAGATGCACTATCTCTTGGAGATGTCAAGTTTGAATGTTTGTTTTCTACTATATTGCAAGGATTATCAAGGAATATAATAATTTAGAAGACTATGGAAAGAAACAATTTGGCAGACCATACTTGATCATTAATCCATCTGTCACTGCTCCTAGATATGGACCAGGACAAGGACACCAAACAAAGATTGTTGGTTATGCGACAGTTAGACACAGTAAAAGTAAAGAAAGAAATTGAAGATGTCATATCAATACAAATTGCCATCTTTCATACACTAAACAATAGTCACATTTTGGCTTATTGCAAATTCAACTACGACCCCAGGTGAAAACTCTATTGATTATACAGAGGCTTCACAAACCTTGAGAGCAAGGTGTTAAATCCATACTTGGTAACTTACAAGATATGGAAGGTATGTGAAGTACAGGAACAGGAAAAGTATGAGAAACAGCATCCTAAAGTTGTGATAACTAAAGTTAGACAAATGCTTTGAAAACATATGCAAAAATTAGATAAATAATTGTCATGAACCCAACTTCAAACACTGAGCATTAGAATTTCTTAGTTAAATACGTGAAATGCTATTACAGTGCCAATTCCCATAGTTCCATACTTATTTGGAATTTGAATATGCAATGAGAAAACTTGAGCACTTGGGCCGCAAGATATTAAAACCATATTTAACATGTTGACTGGACTTCATACTTTTTGGTGATCAATACATTAAGGTATGCCAGCTATGACAAGATGTAGGAGCAGGTCTCTGATAATTTAACACCTATGCCCGTAGTGTAGGAGGATACAAGCAATATAAAAGCAAGTCCCATCACCAACTCTGGCCTCTGGAGTTTTGGTGTTTGGAATCGATTTGCAGTAGTCCCACCCATGTTCTACAAGGGATTTGACACAAAATAACTTACAAATTCAATCCTTTATGACTACTAAAAGTAACGAGGCTTATGGCTTTGCATTCAACAATGCAGGTATATGGTCTTAAACATACAAGAAAATAGGTCCTTTACAGTGATTCACTGTGAAGAGTGACAACAATGAATTTCAATCAAAAACATGTTGATTGATTTTTTTACACTAAAACACTGGTTCAAAAGACATGCATACATACTTGTATTGACGAAAATATCTTTTCCAAGTCAAGTGCAAAACTTCTAACATCTATATCATTATTTGTGGCACCCATTTGAATCAGGGAAACAGCCATTGTTTCATACTGTCCACTTGCTATTGATGTTAAGAATGTCTCCACTGCAGCCCATGTCCTGGGAGAGATGCGACCAACAATACCTATAAAAATAATCCCATGGAAAAAAATGAGCACAAAGAGCAATTTTTTGAGCAGAAAATAGCAAAGTTCAGGAAAATTTGAGATATAAAGCAATGAATTAGACATGAAATGGATATCAGAAATGAGTTTCGGTTTGACACTTCAGGATTTTCACTAGGCATTTAATTCCCATGCATAATAATAAGACCATAGGTTGTAATTCCATTAAATTTCACCGTCATTTTCTTCTGAATAAGCATCTTCTTCTCAAAAGAAACTAATGCAAAAATAACTCTCTATGACCGTTTTGAGGTAATTATGAATAATTCTTAGCACCATTTTGCAGTTTAATCATGTATATTATGTACCACCACATTTTCTTTTTTTCCACTTTGGAAAAGTAAAGTCGTGTACTAGTGATTATACAAAATCAATAAAACCACAATTAGGTGCATGGCAAAGACTTTCCTTCTCTCTCTACACTGAGAAGCTCCATTTGAATCTCTACGTTAGTTGATGTGAAATATTTCCCAAAAGATGGAGCTTAGCCAGAAACTATGCAAAGACTTTCCTTTCCTCTCTACACTGAGCAGCTCTAATTGAATCCCTAGGTTAGTTGATGTGAAATATTTTCCAAGAAGGTGAAGCTTAGTGAAAAACTGTTGTTGAATCAGCCATAAAGCAACAGATATTCATATTGCAGTGCTCTTGCTTAACACCAAAAACCAAACCAAAGCTCTAAATCACCTTCATATATAATCATATATATACCAAAAAGAGCCTCTCCAGTGAACATGTCTATAATAGATGTCCTAGAATGCCTATTGAATCTCGTTCCACAACTGCTTCACAAATGCAGTCCCAAAAAATCTGCTTGATATCTTCCTTTTTCCCACATTGAGCATAAATCCCATCTGTCAAGTCTGTTTCGCAAGTCTATGTTTGTTGGCCAATATCTAATAGAGATCCAACTATCCAAGCACCCTGACTTTAAAAGTACACAAGGTAATTCAAATAGACTAAATTCTGCAGTGCTATGTGCAACTAACTATCCACCTTATATTTCACTTTTCTACTGCGTTAGATTTAATCTAATTATACAACAAGCATATGATAATGAGTATACCATTGCTATTAGACCATGCCCTGTCTCTTCAAATCAGGCTTTCATGTCATATGGCCACTTTGAAACTATCTTCTAGCTAAATAAAATGGACTAGATATATGTTAGCGTTGACGGTGCTGGACCTGCCAACATGTCAGGGGATCTCCCCAGTAAGAAGTCCCAACTAGACCTCAGACCATTTGGTGTAGAACTCCCAGCAATGGGTTGTGTAGTATTGTCTTGACCGCGGTTGCGCGCAGAGGCAAGTAAGATGTCCCTGTTGGTAGCAAGGATGTGACATAAAAAGCAAGTCAAGGAAGGTGCATGAACGGTTCTAGCACACGAAGGGTGAGGCGAGTGAGCCCCTTGGAAACCTGTGAAAGCACAGAGTTAAGAAGTGAACACACGAGCAAAGATGCATCACAACATGGAAGGCAAGTAAGCTAGCAATCCAAAGTGATGGTTAAACCAACACAACATTTCAGTAAGATTCATACATACATATACAAAAAATAGCCACACATGCATGCTTAAGCAAATAGATACATATATCATTTAGAGGAAACAAGATAGCTTAAATACAACACGAGATATGCATGAAACATGTTGGCTCTATTATATTAAGAAGTGAAAGTTCTAGTCATACAATACAACCATGAACAACCACTAGTTCTGACAGCGGAATGTTACAGTGACTACCGCCTGCTCCTCCAAAGAGATATACTAACTCTGCACAGTGGAGAAGCCAAGGCTCGTTACAATACTATCCAAGCTTTCTCTAAGATACTCCTATTGGAAGATTGGCTGACCAAAGCCTCTACAATGAGTTATGGGGGACTATATATAGCAAAGGGTGGGGTGGCTCTTGACATTCTCCTTTGTGATTGCCCACCTACCCTCATGACTCTTCAACTACTCTATGACTGTTACATTCAACTATCAACACTTGAACTTCCACTTGACAAGATGTTACATACAATCTGCACATGTACCCATGTGAGACAAAATAGGCTTGAGCAAGCCATGCAAGACATCACTAACACTCGGACCATTGTGGTAAGACCAACTCTTCGACATCCTTGCGATGATCGACGGTGGCGAACTAATGCCAAGCTTGGTCGTCCGTGATGGTGTCCGTGCGCTCAATGGTGACATCCTGTTGAAAGCGAACTCTTGCCTTTGTTGCATCCGGGTACATTGATATGGCCCCTCTATCCAACTCGTTTGATAGCATGCGCATCATCGCCTTGGGTGTGGCTAGACCAACAACACACTGATGCATAGTGTCTGTTCTGATCTCCAAGTGTGTGTTGGTGACCATGTGCTTCAACTTGTCGAAGTACATGTTCAGCGCCAGTCGGACTTGCTTCTTGTCTTCGCCTCGGTGAGTGTGCCATATGGGTGGGATCGCATACGTGCGCACAATGACATGCATGTTGCTGAATTCCCTTGCATGCGATCAACAACACTGCTCACCTTGTATGCTCCGTGCCAGTGGCTAGGATGGATCTACAACTTATACGAGCGCAGTTTCATCTGTTTATGCATGTTGCGCCCCCTGTTGTACCTATTCCTGCTGCAACTCATTCTCTTGTCTGTGCAACTCCTGTTCTTCCTTGAGTTGCCGCTTCAGCACATGCAACTCCTTCTCTATTTCTCTCTCTGCCTTCACGCGATCTTCATGTCGCGTCGTCACCTCATAGCTTCAATCTCCAACGCTGCTTTCGTCACAAGTGGATTTGCTTTGAACTCACAACTATGCTCCGCCTCTGTGTTGTCAACAACCTTCCTCCTGCATTCGTCGCGTGCGGGTGTGCTGCCTTCTGCTGCGGCTAATGGTGTTGCTCGCTGTGATGTTGCTGCCATATTATCTTGATGTCCTTGTCTACAAACAACTTGATGTCTTCATAGGTAGTCAAGCTCATAGACACTTGCTTGGCTGCAACCCCTGTTGTGCTCTTAATGGTGTCCTTTGACTTTGCTCTCCTAAAGGCCATTGTATTTGTGCCGTTAAGAGACAGACGAACACCTGTGATGCCTAGAGACATAGCAACACTCATGACAAGCAATCTGTCAGTTCAAAACCAAAAAAAACTTGAGAATTGACTTGCAACATACCTGTGTGATTGATCGTGAAGGTTGCACAATTTATGCCGAGAGGTCGGGAGAGTGACTGCCAAAACTGCGCAAGGCACAGTGCGGGCTGTCAGGAGGCTGACTGACTACTAGAACAGCGCAATGCACAGTCTAGCCTAGCCTGCTGAGGACTAAAACTGCGCAATACACAATTTCAGTCAGTAGTGACATGCAACCAACAAACAGCATTGCGCAGTTTCTGGGACCAGCAGGACACTACCTCCAAGAATTGCGCAATGCAAGCTTGGAGGTCAGTGTTGGGCCAAACTTGCGCAATTTCTAGAGGGAAGGCAGAGCCTTCGCTTCCGGAAATGTGCAGTGCTAGCCAAGCAAGGCATGGTCCGGGCCAAGGCACCCCAAACCGGCCAATGGGCGACTCAAAACATGAGAAGTATGAATGCGTGATGAGATGAGTGCAAACAAGAGTGAATGATTATGTGTGCAAACAGTAAGTGCAAGATTCAGAAAACGAGAAAGCATGCATGTGTGTGAAGCGAGTCGCCGCAACAACGACCGTTGTTGCAAAAACAGTGTCATGCATGCAATAGCAGTGAGATGCGAATGAAAACTGAAATGGTGCTTCTACAAGCTAACATACATCAAAACGACAACAAGTGCTCACTGAAATCAAGCAGACAGCACTCACATAAAGCGAAACACAAAAAGTGACAGAAACACAGCGCAAGACATGAAAAGCGGGCTTACCCTGAAACAACTGAGTTGAATGTGCCGACGACTCCTAGATGCAATGTGGGATGTCAGAGCTGCAAGGTCGATGTGAGGAATGAGCTCTGCAGCGTCTGGTTGATGAGTTTTGATAAGATCGAGGTTATGACGTGCATGCCACAAATCTAGGAAAACGACACTTGGCAGGAGGTTCCTGAAATGATCCGTACAAGTAACCTCCAGCTACTAAAAATAGATCCCTAAATCTAGGGATGCCTTTGCATGTTGCCTTGGGAAAACAGTCCATGCATGCAAATCAGTTTTACTCAGTCCCGAAGGAAACCGATCAACCAAAAGGCACATGCATCGATCTGCGAGCCTGGAATGAAAATCTGCGTTGTTCCTGGGCTGAGCAGAGCTGGCTATCCCAAAGGCATCGCACAATTTCTCGGCTGAGCAGCTGTCCTCGGTCAGATTGCGCAATTTTCTCAAGGAAGCCTATTTGACTGAATTACGCAATTTCTGAGCCCAGCAGGTTGCCTGACTGATTTGCGCAATTTCTGCTAGCTGCTAGGTTGGCTGTCCCAATGGGATTGCGCAATTTCTAGGAGTAGCAGGTGACTTCTTCGCAGAATTGCGCAATTTCTAGGCTGAGCAGTTGTCCTGGAATGAATTGCGCAATTTTTGAGAGGAAGACTGTTAGGAAGAATTGTGCAATTTTTGAGAGGAAGACTAAGTTTGCGCAATTTCTTGAGGGAAGGCTGGTTCCCCTCTAGAATTGCGCAATTCCCAAAGGGAGCTGCTCAACTAGCAACTGACACTAAGCCTAGAAAGTAGCGTGTGAAGGAGGTGGAACAAACTTGCATGCACAGGCTGACAAGACTCTATGAAACAGCTGAAGCTGATGTGCTTGACAGTGCAAGACATGTTGCTGAGGATGGTCGGTATGGAGGCTCTAAAACGAAGCTAAAGCAAAATTTTGGAGGGTGGTTGTAGCCACTACAACACTTCGCGACACACTGGTAGAACTCCAACTCTCTGAATGGACCTTGTTCGTGAAAAGCAAGTCTAACACCTCCGGAAGTATTGTTCAGTTCTTTGTTCGTCTTGGTTTCCACACTTTCTTAATTGTAAGATGTAGCATCTTCCAGACTCTTGGTCAGTCGACACACATTCCAACCCAAGCCAACACAGCTGTTTCAATTGGGGATGAGGGGAATATTGGTGCACAAGTCATATGATCGTCAGAGTTTTAGTTTCATCTCTGGTGTTGCTCCGCTGCCAACAGGCCTGGATAGTACCTCGACGGAGTCACGCAGGAACATAAGCATCGCTCCGCTGCCAGCGAGCTTGGTCAATACCCCGGCGAAGTTACTTGCATCACCTCTCTGCGCAGGAAGCCTTTCTCTTCTTTCGCCTTGTTCATTTTCATTTTTTTTTATTTTATTTTTATTTTTCATAACTGTGCATAACACTTATTCATTTCAGAGGCAGAAGAGGGATCCCGACTTATTTAGAGCAGAAGAGGTTGTTCCTTTAGAGGAGTAGTTTTTATATACCTTTGACGTGCTTGTTAAGGTTTTCCCCCTCACCTTACTCTACTTGACTGAGCTGACAAGGATTAACCCAAAACCAACCAACTAGAGTATGTGATACTAGTTCACGCGCAAGTGTTGTGTTTTCACCAAGCTTCACTTCGAAGAGTATGTATTTTCCATTGATGTATCATGGACTGAAGACAACAAGTTCTTACAAGTTCTTACACGATCCATGCGAAATTAACCTACGGACATAAATAAGCAAACAAACCAAAAAGCAAAGCAAGAAGCAGAAGCAAATGTGTATGCAAAGTGAGTAAGCAAACAAACAAGCAAACACACAAAGAAAGAAGCAAACATTACTCCTACTCCTATGCTAACAGTGCATGGGTCGTCTCACATGAAGTGATACTTCCAATGCAGCCACCGACGCATCGGATGACCCATGTTGGTGAAGGCATGGTTTGCGAAGATCGCAGTTGCGCAAACTAGTAAGCATGAAAAATATAGCGATGAAGACAGACACACTCTGGGCTTACAAGCATCCGCAGAACAAAAATGAGTGAAAGCACATGACATGCACTCTGTGGACTTGCCATGGTGTTGTGCTACACTGCGTGCAGATGTTGAGTGTATGCATTCTCTTGACTATGACATGCAAGCAAACGTGAGAAAGGTAGACCACTTACATTGTGCAAGTGTGCTTACTGTGTAAGATTCCTCCAATGCATGAGCGATGGGATCGTGTAGTTCGAGTGGAGGAAGTGAAATCTGAGTGTTGGATTGATCTTGAATGCAAAGCAGAGAGTGATGAGGAGCCTTGCGTGTTTCAACAATTTCCTGATCAAAAGTGAAACCAACCTCAGGACAGCGAGGACCTGACATAACCATCAACTCAAGCTGAAGTGCCTCGACAATCTGCAGGGTTTCGACTTTGTCAACAAATAGATCATCGTAGACCAGTGCCTTAGACAAATTAACAACGATTGAATCAACATCGTGATTAGATGAAGAAGTAGAGAGATCATGACAACCAAGATCAGAAAATTCAGGATGTTTGTCGACATCCTCATGTTTTGATGAATCAGGCAGAGGGGTAGATGAGAAGCAAGGATGTTCACCCTCAATGTTTTCTGGAATGACAGATGACATATTGGACGGATTTTCAGAGGAAGATGTGTCATATCCACAATGTAATGACAGACTTACATCCGACTTGTCCTATGAACGATCGTAAGTAGAAACATCCGGAAATGGGTTTTCATAGGGGAAATCAGTAGTGGCAGAATCACAAGGGATGTTGTGATAGAGCGGGTGAGGCACGGATCGAAGGGAGTCATCCTTCACCGCAAGTTCTTCTTTAGATTCCCGCACACACTCATCATGAATGATGGCGCAGGTTGGCTGCATAACACCAACTCCGTCAACAACTTGATCCTTGTTCACAACAGGTGAGGAGTCCGGAATGGAAGAACACAAGATAGTACAATCCGAAGGATCAACAGAATGCGAGGACAGAGGTTGAGGGAACAAATCCACGTGACAACCAACATTCTTGCAAGCTAAATCTACGCAGATATCAAGAGCAGGTGGGGTCGGAGGATGTGACAGTTCAACAGATGTGTGTGCATAATCTCCCACGTCACTCTGCAGTGACGGAGCTGTTTGATGAGGTGAAGGCGAACAATCACTTGCGAGAACAACTCTGCCCGCCTGTGATTGCGCAACTCCATCACCGAAGTGTGTTGAGCGGGATCCAAGTGATTTCAAGAATTGCAGATTTTCGGATATGTAAAGAAGATACTCAAATATTCCATCGAGAAATTCCCAATCAATTTCATCTTCAGGAAATCGGTATGCAAGATTACAAAAGCGTGTGTGAAACTATTCAACGGATTCATCGGGTGCTTTTCGTAATTTCATAATTTCTTTATCGAGTGCTTTACGGTTAAAGTGATTGAAAGCACGGTCTATCTCTGCAACCAAATGAGCAAGAGAATGAATAGATTTTTCAGGCAGCGTGGCACACCAGTGCAATGGGTGCCCTCGAAGCGTGTAGATGAACAATGCGCAGGTCATGTATTCTTCAAAGATTCCATGTCTTTCGCATGAGCCTACAATGCCAACCGCGTGCCTAACCAAGGCTACATAGCCTCCACCATCATATGTTTTATGTGACAAGTTATCCGAGAGCTCTTCTGATATTTCGAAGTCGTTTCCATAAGACATACACTTCAAAGGAGAAACTCTGTAGTTAGTCATGATAAATATGCAGAGATTCAAAACAGATGTGAGGACTCAGTTTGTCATCTAGCCCTCCTTCTAGCACCAAAATGTTGACGGTGCTGGACCCGCCAACATGTCAGGGGATCTCCCCAGTAAGAAGTCCCAACTAGACCTCAGACCGTTTGGTGTAGGAGTCCCAGCAGTGGGTCGTGCAGTATCGCCTTGACTGCGGTTGCGCGCAGAGGCAAGTAAGATGTCCCTGTTGGTAGCAAGGGTGTGACATATGCAACGAATCAAGGAAGGTGCATGAACGGTTCTAACACACGGAGGGTGAGGTGAGTGCGCCCTTTGGAAACCTGTGAAAGCATGGAGTTAAGAAGGGAACACACGAGCAAAGATGCATCACAACATGGAAAGCAAATAAGTTGGCAATCCGAAGTGATGGTTAAACCAACAACACATTTCAGTAAGATTCATACATACATATACAAAAAATAGCTACACATGCATGCGTAAGCAAACAGATACATATATCATTTAGAGTAAACAAGATAGCTGAAATACAATACAACATATGCATGAAACATGCTGGCTCTATTATATTAAGAAGTGAAAGTTCCAATCATACAATACAACCATGACCAACCACTAGTTTTGACAGCAAAACGTTACAACCACTGCCACTTGCTCCTCCAAAAACATATACTAGCTCCGCACAGTGGAGAAGCCAAGGCTCATTACAATATTGTCCAAGCTTTCTCTAAGATACTCCTATTGGAAGCTTGGCTGACCAAAAGCCTCTACAATGAGTTATGAGGGACTACATATAGCAAAGGGTGGGGTGGCCCTTGACATTCTCCTTTGTGATTGCTCACCTACCCTCATTACTCTTCAACTACTCTATGATAGTTACATTCAACTATTGACACTTGAAAAGATGTTACATACAATTTGCACACGTACCCATGTGAGACAAAATAGGCTTGAGCAAGCCATGCAAGACATCACTAACACTCAGACCGTTGTGGTAAGACCAACTCTTCGACATCCTTGCGATGATCGACGATGGCGAACTGACGCCAAGATTGGTCATCCGTGATGGTGTCCGTGCACTCAATGGTGACATCCTGCTGAAAGCGAACACTTGCCTCCGTTGCATCTGGGTACACTGATATGGCCCCTCTGTCCAACGCGTTTGATAGAATGTGCATCATCGCCTTGAGTGTGGCTGGACCAACAACATACTGATGCATAGTGTCTATGTTGATCTCCAAGTGTGTGTTGGTGACCATGCGCATCAACCTGTCAAAGTACATGTTCATCTCCAATCGGACTTTCTTCTTGTCTTTGCACAATGACATGCATGTTGTTGAATTCCCTTGCATGCGATCAACAACACTGCTCACCTTGTCTGCTCCGTCCCAGCTGCTGGGATGGATCTATAACTTGTACGGGCGTAGTTTCTTCCGTTTGTGCATGTTGCGCCCCATGTTGTACCTGTTCCTGCTGCAACTCATTCTCTCGTCTATGCAGCCCCTGTTCTTCCTTGAGTTGTCGCTTTAGCAAATGCAACTCCTCTGTTTCTCTCTCTGCCTTCATGCGATCTTCATGTCGCGCCATCACCTCATAGCTTCAATCTCCAAAGCTGCTTTCGTCATGAGTGGATTTGCTTTGAACTCGCAGCTTTGCTCTGCCTTTGTGTTGTCAACAACCTTCCTCCTGCATTCGTCGCGTGCGGGTGTGCTACCTTCTACTGCTGTTGATGGTGCTGCTCGTTGTGATGTTGCTGCCATATTATCTTGATGTCCTTGTCTACGAACAACTTGATGTCTTCATAGGTAGGCAAGCTCATAGACACTTGCTTGGATGCAACCCACGTTGTGCTCTTAACGGTGTCCTTTGACTCTACCTTCTTGAAGGCCATTGTATTTATGCTGCTGAGAGACAGACGAACACCTGTGATGCCTGGAGAGATAGCAACACTCATGACAAGCAATCTGTCAGTCGAAAACCAAAACAAACTTGAGGACTGACTTGCAAGATACCTGTGTGATTGATCGTGAAGGTTGCGCAATTTCCGTCGGGAGGTCAGGAGTCTGACTGCCAAAATTACGCAAGGCATAGTTCGGGTTGTTAGGACGCTGACTGACTGCTTGAACTGCGCAGTGCATAATCCAGCCTGGCCTGCTGAGGACTGAAACTGCGGCATGCGCAATTTCAATCAGCAGTGACATGCAAACAGCAAACTGCATTGTGTAGTTTCTAGAGCCAGTAGGACACTACCTCCAAGAATTGCACAATGCCAGTGTGGAGGTCAGTGTTGGGCCAAACTTGAGCAATTTCTGGAGGGAAGGCAGAGCCTTCGCTTCTGGAAATGCGCAGTGCTAGCCGGGCAAGGCACAGTCCGGGCCAAGGCAGCCCAGATCGGTCGACGGGCGACTGAAAACATGAGAAGTCTGAATGCGTGATGAGATGAGTGCAGACAAGAGTGAATGATTATGCATGCAAACAGTAAGTGCAGGATTCAGAAAACAAGAAAGCATGCATGTGTGTAAAGTGAGTCACTGCAACAGTGACCATCGATGCAAAAACAGTGTCATACATGCGACAACAGTGAGATGCGAACGAAAACTAAAACGGTGCTTCTACAAGATAACATACATCAAAACGACAACAAGCGCTCACTGAAATCAAGCAAACAACACTCACACAAAGCGAAACACAAAAAGCGACAGAAACGCAGCGCAAGACATGAAAAGCGAGCTTACCTCGAAACAGCTGAGCTGAATGTGCCGACAACTCCTAGATGCAATGTGGGATGTCGGAGCTAGCGTCCGGTTGATGAGTTTTGATAAGATCAAGGTTATGACGCGCATGCCACAAATATAGGAAAAGCGACACTTGGCGGGAGGTTTCTGAAGTAATCCTTCCATTTAACCTCCAGCTGCTAAAAATAGATCCCTAAATCTAGGGATGCCTTTGCACGCTGCCTTGGGAAAAGCAGTGTGTGCATGCAAATCAGTTTTACTTGGTCTCGGAGAGAACCAGTCAACCTAGACGTACATGCATCGGTCTGCGAGCCTGGGATGAAAATCTGCGCTGTTGTTGGGCTTACCAGAGCTGGTTGTCCCAAAGGGATTACGCAATTTCTGGGAGGAACAGGCGATTGTCTCCCAGGATTGCACAATTTCTGGGCTGAGCAGCTGTCTTGGATCAGATTGCGCAATTTTCTCAAGGAAGCCTGTCTAACTGAATTGCGCAATTTCTGAGCCCAGCAAGCTGCCTGACTGATTTGCGCAATTTCTACTAGCTGCTGGGCTAGCTATCCCAAAGGGATTGCGCAATTTCTGGGAGCAGCAAATGACTGCTTCCCAGAATTGTGCAATTTCTGGGCTGAGCAGCTGTCCTAGGATGAATTGTCTAATTTTTTAGAGGAAGACTGTCAGGAAGAATTGCGCAATTCAGGAGCCCAGCTGGGTTTGTGCAATTTCTCGAGGGAAGGCTAGCTCCCCTCTAGAATTGCACAATTCCCAAAGGGAGCTGCTCAACCAAGAACTAACACTAAGTCTGGAAAGCAGCCCATGAAGGAGGTGAAACAAACTTGCATGCACAGGTTGACAAGACTCTATGAAACAACTAAAGTTGATGTGCTTGACAGTGCAAGACATGTTGCTAAGGATGGTCGGTAGGGAGGCTCCAAAATGAAGCTAAGGAAAAATTTTGGAGGGTGGTTGTAGCCGCTACAAGAGTTAGTTACATTGTACTTACTATGAAAGACTTATTTCAAAGAAACTTATCTCCAAAAGTTCTAATCAACTCTGTTTGCATCCCATATATCATGCCAGCAAGTCAAACTCATTTCACACAACTTTCTTCTTTCCAACCTAAGGATCATGCCCAACACGCTAGATGAATGTCATGTTCCTTTTCACAAACATTAGTCACAGGGTGTAGCTACACATTTTTGGCACAATTTTGACTTAGGAGGAGGACCCCACACTTCGACTTAGGAACTTTGGGGCAAATTTGACTTTATTTAGCAGCTAGTGAGATGTGGGGGCCGCCCACATGGGGGAATTTGAACTTGGCCATTCGATATGCTTGGAGAGAAAATGAATGGGTGGATGGAGGGGCCCACATGAGAAGGAGGCGCAAGGGAATATGAGGGATAAACTCTCATTTTGGATCATCTTCTACATTTGCAAACAAACACTCACTTGTATGCTTTGTTGTTTAGCAAGTCTACCGACTGTTTAGCCACGAATCTCTCACGTGAGACCTCTACTTCGGGGGACCATCCGTGCTCGCCCTAGGAGGTTGTTCTACATGAGTTTTAGGTAGTCAAGGGTAGCAACACACTTCAATCATCAGCACAGAAAGGGAAGAGCGTACTTCTAGGCAATCAGAAAACATACAAGAGGAGTTAAAGGCCAGCAGGGGATTCATTGCTTGTTGGGAGATTCGATAACTGAGGAACCAACATAGTGTAGGCATTTTCTCTGGAGTTTGCATCTAGCTGGACCAACACATCAGTTAGTTGCATTTTTTAGCAGAGGGACAGCACAAAGGCCATCCAACAACAATTCTTGGTGACTTGGGGAGCAGTGGATCTTGGCCAAGAGCCACCCGGGTAGTTAGGAGCTCGATAGCAGAGGTAAATCCAGCATTTTGGAGGAGTTTGCAGAGGGATTTGCATGCAGTTCCCAGCGGGTCGAATTTGGCAGCCATCACTGGGGAGAAGCTCCATGGGGGTCGAAAAACAGAAGTCAAAGCTTGCTAAATTCCCTTCTGGATTTTCTGGGTTTTGTCCAAGGAGTCTGAGGTTAAAAGCACACAATTTTCTGGGCGTTTTAGAGCACTTTCCAGCTAGTTGAAGTTTAGTAGTGCAATAGTTTTCTGGGGCAGCGCAGTGCAGAGTGGTGCAACAGCTGGGCAGACTTCAGCTTAGCCATTTTCCCAGCTGGGGTTGGTCTTGCTTGTCCATTGGCAAGCCCATGTTCACCATTCCAATATATATTGTATTTAGCCTGCAAATTTCTAATAATCTGGCTCAGCAGTTCCTTATTTGCAGCATTTCCATGGATATTTAATCTATATCTCATTTTTATATTCTGTTGCACAATTTATTTGCTTAATATCACTTGTATTCCTATTTAGGAACATTACAGTGGTATTAGAGCCTAGTTCTTGGCTCACATGTGGGGATTGTCTCCTATGAGAGAAGGGGACCAGCAGAACATCACCTACCATAAACAAAGGTATAGGAGCAGAGAAAGGGAGTTAGAGATTACTCCAAACAGGGAGGGCAGGGGGAAAGAAGTGGCCGAAGAGGAGGGAATGACAAAGCCCAAGAGCAGGGAGGAGATGGCTTTAGACAACCTTTTGAGGGCCTTGAGTGACTTGGCCAAGTCGCAAAAAGACATGCTGGAGGAGATCAAGTCACATAACAGAGAGAGGACCACGCCTAGAGGGTTTCTATGTGGGGAAACTTCCAGGGCCTCTCAACCATTCAATCACCCCTCATTAGTAGCACAACGCCCTTTAGTCAGTGTGCCGACTCGGGCCTTCTTTCATGCCAGTGGTACAACTCGAGCCTCCAAGGGAGGAAGACCCTCCTCAGATGGGGGATTACTTTAGGGAGTGGCAGCCTATGGATGAAGACTTCAAAGAAGCCCTCTCCTTCAAAGATCATTGCAAGCTCAAGCAGAGTGAGAAGAACAAGGGGTATGGACAAAAAGGGACCCAGAACTAAGAGCTACAAAGAACCATAGGGAGGATGTATTCCCTACGTTGATGGCACTGCCAAGTGCACGGCCAGGGCTTGGGTTGAAAAGATGGACAGATACTTTCAACTCAACTGGATAACAGAGAAGGAAGCCATTAAGATGGCCACGCTGCACATGGAGGGGGAAGCCCATGATTGGTGGTTTCATGGCTTGACCACCCTAGGGTATGCCCAAATAGTTTCTTACGAGGACTTCACCCAGAGGGTGGTGGGGCAATTTGATCAGAGGGATTCAGAGGCTTATTTCAGAGAGTTGACACCACTGCGCCAAACAGGCAACCCAAAGCAGTACTTTTCAAATTTTCTGCGGGTGTCAGTGATGGTCCCAGATCTATTCGAGGCAAGGGGGGTGTATACCTTCATTGAGAGCTTGTTTGAGCCCCTGCGTGAACTGATGAAGTCACGTAGACCCTCCACGCTGCGGGAAGCAGTTTTGTGTGCCAGAGATCTACAGGGGACCATCCCCAAGACTAGAGCGCCATTCCCTGCACGAACCCCTTTCCCACAAAAGGGGCATGAGACTAGACCCCCACTTCCTAAGACCACATAAGGGAGGGGTCAGTTAGATGAGGAGACACGGAAGGACTGTTGAGTTTTGGTAGCATCGGATGTGCTCTAGCCATGAAAATTGGTGGAGAGGCTAAGGCAGATGAGATCTCCAAGACCCAGAAATCGTTAGGAGAAATTCCACCCAGATGAAGAGATTAAAATAATTAATATTTTTAATGAGACCCTAAGTCTAAACTTAGGTAAATTAAAATATTAATGTGTATTAATATAATATGGGTGAGAAAGTTCTAAATAATGAGGATCAAGCCAAAACTAATCTTAGCTGTTGATTAGGGACTTAATCTCGGCTATTGAATCATCAACAAGAAAAGTATAAGAGGAGGCTTGAGGGTCAGCTGGAGACACACCAAGATACAAGAGAGATCAGTCAGTTCGAGTTTTTGGGGCGAGGTTCGCTGAGGAAATCGAACAAGTGATCAACTACAGTGAGGGGCAGTTCAACAGGAGGCCGAAGAATACATATCAGAGAGGCAGCGCAGAGCCTAGGAGAGCTAACACAGATGCAGCAAGGGATGATGCAGAGGCTAAGGAGGCCAGCGCAGAGGACGCAGAGGGCCAAAGGAGCTGATGCAGAGGCCGTAGAGGCTAACGCAGTTGACGCAGAGAGCTTCAGAGGCGGCGTTGAGGAAGTCTGTGGGGCAAATTGAGAGCAGATTAGCCGAGAAAGGGTGCGCAGTTCTGAAGAGGGTGATGCAAATCCAGAGAACTGCGTGGAGCAATTTTCACTGTCCATCACAAGGAACAACCGCAATCATTGTGGGATTGTTCATTCGGCTACTAATTTGCCGAAATATCTGTCTCCGCATAGAGGTATTGTTGCCAAGGATATTCTCTAAAGGGTGAGCCATTTCTGGCACCCTAGTTGTATTCAGAATCTACTTAAATAATAAAACCCTCATAAATGTTGCACCTGTTTTCCCGCATTGGGTTTTTCCGGGGACGATTGTCCAAAAACAACAGTGTCCCTTGTGTGATTGTCTCAGTTTATTTCAGTTGTTGATTTGTATATCTGTGAAGGTTGTATTTGTGTTTACTTCGATGTTTATGTAATTAAATAACTTGTTAATGTAAAGAACAAGTAGGAGATAGTAAACCAAAAATTGTAATAGGGGTTTCTAATGTGTTAGATACAGAAATTTTCACAAGGACCTCCAGAGGAGGACACTGTGCTTCACATGCAAGGAGCCCTGGGCACCTGGCCATAGGTGCACTGCAGGCAGAGCACACTACATTGAGGTCTTTTCTGACAGTGACCAAGAGGATGAGGTGGAGCAGGAATGCGATGGAACAGATGGAGAGTGTCCAACAGACAGAGGGCCACCACCACCACCTCCACAGGGAGGGGCATATCTTGCCTCAACAGGAGGAGTTCTTGCTTCCTTATGCGGGATTCCCAAGTTTTTAACACTGAGGATCGGAGGCATTGTACAGGGACAAAGGGTGTCAGTACTAGTGGATAGTGGGGCTACCCACAATTTCATAGATGCCCAGTTGCTCCAGAGGAGGGACCTCACCACAACAAAGTTCGAGGGTTTCTCAGTCCTAGTGCCAGGTGATCGTACCATCCAGTGCACTAGATATGTGCCCTCCTTGACAGTAGTTATTGGGAACTACTCGATGACAAACCACTTCTTTGTGGTCGATGTGCCAAACACCAACTTGGTGATGGGTGTCTAGTGGCTGTATTCCCTTAGGCAAGTCACGGCGGATGGAAGGAAACCAGAGATGGAGTTCATTGGGCCAGATGGCAAACTAGTAGTCTTGAGAAGGCATGCAGTCTTACCCACCTCAAACAGTTTCAGCCCACAGGATGGAGGCAAACTTACGACATGGGGACATTGCATGGGCAGTGGAGCTAAAGATCTCAGAGGCTAGGGGACCGGCGCAGCCACAACCAGCAGACATACAGGCTTTGCTGGACAGGTATGCAGTAGTGTTTGGGGACATTCCACCAGGGCAACCACCACATAGAGGATTTGAGCACACCATTGAGTTGGAGTCGAGTGTACAGGCATCCCAAAGCCTATGAGGAAGAGAGAGAGAAGGCCATCCAGAAGTTGCTTGCATTGGGCCATATCAGGCCAAGTTCCAGTCCTTTCACTTCTTCAGTGGTGCTGGTGAAGAAGAAGGATGGAACCCTTCGGATGTGCATTGACTACCGAGCCCTCAACCGGAAGACTCTAAAGAACCGATACCCTATTCCCCGCGTTGACGAGCTGATGGATGAGCTTAGACAAGCCAAGTACTTCTCTAAGATTGATTTGCATTCAAGGTACCACCAGATCAGGGTGAGGGATCAGGAAATCCCTAAGGCAGCTTTTCGGTGCCACTATGGGCACTTTGAGTTTCTAGTCATGCCATTTCGGATGACCATCGCTCCAGCCACATTCTAGTCATGCATGAACCATGTCTTCCAGGGATAGTTGAAGAGGTTCGTGCTAGTGTTCTTCGATGACATTCTGATCTATAGCCGGACATGGGAGGAGCACCTCCAACACTTGGAGGAGGTATTGCGCATTTTGGAGGAGCAGTGGTTTTATGCCAAGCTCTCCAAGTGCGAGTTTGGAATGACAGAGATGCTCTACCTAGGGCATATCATTGGAGCAGACGGGGTGAGAGTCCACGAGGAGAAGATTCTGGCCATCCGGGATTGGCCAATACCCCGAGACGTGACTACGCTGAGGGGCTTCTTGGGAATTTGCACCTACTATAGAAAGTTTGTCCAAGGGTTCTTGCAGCTGACAGCGCCTTTCACTGACTTGACCAACAAGGGGGCCTTCGCATGGACTGATGGAGCACAAATCGCCTTTGATCGCCTTAAGGAGGTGATGAGCAGTTGCCCTATTTTGGCACTTCCAAACTTTTCCCAGCCATTCACGGTGGAGTGTGATGCATCCGGGGTAGGAGTTGGAGCAGTATTGTCACAGGAGGGGCATCCCATAGCTTTTGAGAATTGAAAGCTCCTACCGCATGAGTTGTCATATTCCATATATGACAAAGAGATGCTAGCCATTATGCATGCATTGGCCAAGTTCCGCCAATACTTGGTGGGCAACCGGTTCCAAGTGAAGATTGATCATAACAGTCTTCGACATTTCATGGGGTAGCAGGGCCTCAATGACAGGCAACAGAGATGGGTCAGGAAGGTGGAGGCTTACGATTTCGACATAGAGTATGTGCGGGGGAAGCACAATGTGCTGGTCGATGCTCTATCTCAGAGACCAGTTGGGTTATCTCTCATGAGCATCTGCCATGATTTGAAGGCTCAGATGCATCCAGGGTAGGAGTTGGAGCAATATTGTCACAGGAGGGGCATCCATAGCTTTTGAGAGTCGAAAGCTCCTACCGCATGAGTTGTCATATTCCATATATGAGAAGGAGATGCTAGCCATTATGCATGCATTGGCCAAGTTCCGCCAGTACTTGGTGGGCAATCGGTTCCAAGTGAAGGCTAATCATAACAGCCTTCGACACTTCATGGGGCAGCAGGGCCTCAATGACAGGCAACAGAGATGGGTCAGGAAGGTGCAGACCTACAATTTCGACATAGAGTAAGTGCAGGGGAAGCACAATGTGGTGACTGATGCTCTATCTCGGAGACCAGTTGGGTTATCTCTCAGGAGCATCTGCCATGATTGAAAGGCTCAGTTGTTGGTGGAGTACTCCAAGGACAGAAGTGCATCCAAGGTATTGGAGGGGACACATGCAGATGAGTTTTACCAAGTGATGGATGAGGTCATCTATTACAAGGGGCGCATTTACTTAGTGCCCAACTCACACCTAAAGGAGAGGGTACTCCAGGCAGCTCATGATTCACCACTGTCCAGACACCAGGGGTTCCGGAAGCCTTATATGGCTGTTCGGGAGAGATTCACGTGGAAAGGCCCCAAGGAGGACGTGTTGCAGCACATACGGGAGTGTGAGGCCTGTCAGTGGAACAAGGGGGAGCTGACCCACCCTGCAAGATTGCTACAGCCACTTCCCATCCTGGAGGGGAAATGGGAAAGTATTTCAATGGATTTCATCACTGGGCTCCCCACAGTACAGGGGAAGGATTGCATATACATAGTGGTCGACAAGTTGACCAAATTTGCCCACTTCTTCGCCATCCCCACTAGGTACATGGTTGAACAGGTTTCTGAGCTGTTCTTTCGGGAAGTTTTCAAACTGCATGGGCTCCCCAAGAACATAGTGAGCGATAGAGACAATAGATTCATGGGTGGATGTTGGCAGGAACTCTTCAGGTTGGTTGGGACGGAGCTCACTCCTAGCCCCAGTTATCACCCTCAAACAGATGGCCAGATGGAGAGAGTTAATCAATGGTTGGAGGGGTACCTAAGGAACTATGTGACAGGTCAACAGAGGACGTGGATTCGATGGTTGCATCTAGGTGAGTACTGCTATAACACCACGCACCACATGTCCATTGGTATGACTCATTTCCGTGCCCTTTATGGATATGATGCACTAACTTTTGTTGATCTTGTTTTTGGAGATAGTCGGGCCCCAAAGGCCAAAGACTGGGTCCAAGAGAGCAAAGATATCCTCAAGGCTGTCAAGGATAATTTGGTGATAGCCCAAAATCAGCAAAAACTTTACGCAGACCGACACAGAACAGAGAGACACTTTGAGGAGGGAGACTTGGTATACCTCCAACTGCAGCCTTACAGGCAGTCTACACTGAAACAGAAGGGGGCCGAGAAGCTACAACCACACTTCTATGGGCCCTACCGGGTGACTAGACGAGTTGGGGAGGTAGCTTATGAGTTGGAGCTGCCTCAAGGGAGTAGGATCCACAATGTGTTTCATGTCTCATGCCTGAAGAAGGTGTTAGGACAACAAGTGACGATAGCAACTAATCTAACCCCACTGGATGATGAGGGCTACTCAGTGTTGGAACTAGAGGCCATTTTGGAGAGCAGGAAAAAGAGACTGAGGAGCAAGACCATCATGGAGTTCTTGGTGCGCTGGAAAAACTGGTCAAATGAGGATGCCACTTAGGAGGGTGAGCACATATTGGAGCACCCAGCTTTGAGGTTGCTTAAGGGTAAGCAACATTTGGGAGGGGAGGATTGTCATGTCCCTTCTCACAAACATTAGTCACAGGGTGCAGCTACACATTTTTGGCACAATTTTTATTTAGGAGGAGGATTCCACACTTTGACTTAGGAACTTTGGGGCAAATTCGACTTTATTTAGTAGCTAGTGGGATGTGGGGGCCACCCACAAGGGGGAATTCGAATTTGGCCATTCGATATGCTTGGAGGGAAATCGAATGGGTAGATGGAGGGGCCCACAAGAGGCTAAGGAGGCAAGGGAATATAATGAGGTATCATCTCTCATTTTGGATCATCTTCTACATTTGTAAACAAACACTCACTTGTACGCTTTGTTGGTTTGCAAGTCTACCGACTGTTTAGCCATGAATCTCTCACGCGGAAGATTCAACCTGTACTTCGGGGGACCATCTGTGTCCGCCCTAGGGAGGTTGTTCTACAGGAGTTTCAAGGAGTCAGGGGCAGCAACACACTTCAGTCATTAGTGCAGAAAGGGAAGAGCGTACTTCTGGGCAGCCAGAAAACATGCATGAGGAGTTGAAGGCCAGCAGGGGATTCATTGCTTGTTGGGAGATCCGGGAACTGAGGAAGCAACATAGTGTAGGCATTTTTGCTGGAGTTTGCAGCTAGCTATACCAGCACATCAATCAGTTGCAATTTTTAGCAAAGAGACAGTGCAGAGGCCAGCTAACAGCAATTCGTGGTGACTTGGGGAGCAGTTGATCTTGGCCAAGAGCCATCCGGGTAGTTAGGAGTTGGATAGCAGAGGTAAATCCAGCATTTTGGAGGAGTTTGCAGAGGGATTTGCAGGCAGTTTCCAGCAAGTCGAATTTGGCAGCCATAGCTGGGGAGAGGCTCCAAGGGGGTCGAAAAACAGAGGTCAAAACCAGCGAAATTCCCTTCTGGGTTTTTTCCAAGGAGTCCGGGGTTAAAAGCACACAATTTTATGGGTTGGTTTTAGAGCACTTTCCAGCTAGTTGAAGTTCAGCACTGCAATAGTTTTCTGGGGCAACACAGTGTAGAGTGGTGCAACAGGTGGGCAGCCTTCAGCTCAGCCATTTTCCCACCTGGGGTTGGTCAATGGACAAGCCCAGGTGCACCATTCCAATATATATTGTATTTAGCCTACAGATTTCTAATAATATGGCTCAGCAGTTCCTTATTTGCAGCGTTTCCATGGATGTTTAATGTGTATTTCATTTTTATATTCTGTTGCACAATTTATTTGCTTAATATCACTTGTATTCCCATTTAGGAACATTACAATGAAGTTTGAAGTTCTTCCTTAATGCTTCAACTCTCAAGAACCCAAACTCTATGCAACACCTAATAGTTCCACAACAAATGATTCAAGATGACCTGCGATGCATTCTACATTAGCTCAAAACCATTGAGCCTTAAATTCCAAAATCAAGCATAGAAAACTACAATTTTTAAGGTGAATGGACCACTTATCCTATTTTTGAGTCTTAAATGTCTTATTTCTATATTTGATCATAACCTATAAAGGTTGTATGACCACTAAGACCATCATTTGCCCACTTTGTTATCAATGATACTTGTTGAGAATGAAGGTCGACCAGCCCCAAGTGACATTACACTTCGATACTTTTCTAAGGTGAAAATATCCTAAGAAATCAAAGGGACCCCCAGCGACAAGTCGGCCCTAAGGAAAAATGAAGAAGAAATTTAAATATTGAATTTTGAATTTAAATTTTTCCTCCAAAACTAAGGTCAGCTCCAATTGTTTAAGTTGGCCCTGCACTAAGAGACATGCCCCTTACTCCCTAATTTACTAGCGACTACAGGAAGGACGCTTCAACGCCCTGGTTTTATCAACTCCGACAGAAAGGATGCTCTAACATCCCACACATGCTTTGACCTACCCTAGCACCACCTTACCGCCTTGAAGTGTTCTTAGGCTCCAACCTGTAAGAGACTCCACTCTTCGCTTTACGCCACCCTACCACCCTACTTAGCAAGCTACCACTTGCCCCAGAGGCTCCAACCTTTAATTCACCACAGCTAACTACAATTTCATCTTATTTTCAAACTAGATCCACATGTGCTTAATATCAACATAAAAATATCAATCAACTCTCTCTACTCACCAAAAAGATCAAACCCTAGCTTCAACAAATGGGTCCACTGTGTGAAATTTCCTTATTGCAGCAATTGGATATTAATCTTCTAATTTTATGTAGTTTATTTGTATTCAAAAATTACGACAAATAATGATTTATTCACTATTGCAATCTTCACAAAATTAAATTCAAGAACTGAGGAAATAATCCACACACAAAAAATTGGACACCAAGATTTTTGGACAATAATCCCTGGAAAAACCCTAATGTGGGGAAAACCAGTGCAACAAATGAGGGTTTTATTATTATTCTTCAACAATTTAAGAGCACAATGATCTTCTCCCCTGATAATGGAAAAGCTCCGGCAAATAATAATCTCTACTGGAAAAATAATCAAAAGATACAAAATCTCCTTTGCAAATCAATCTGGACTCTCCCAAGCAACTCACAATCCTCTTGGATATTTGCATTGCCTGCCAAAAATTCGCACTACCTGGTCTGGGAAATTAGTGCAACCTTTGGAAATCACTTCTTGCAAGTCGTACAGCGTCCAACACTGCTCTTGGCCTACTCGCTCTGCCTCCGGGTGATAGATCCTATACTAGCTCAATCAAACAAGCTCCTCAGCGACTCGCACTGTCAAATTGGCTAACTCACACTGCTAATTTTGGCATCCTCCTGCAGATAAATCAGCCTCCTTTCATGTCACTAAAACACAATAAAATTTGTGGAATCTCTCTCCGAAATTATCCAAAATCTCTGCTGAAACCCTTGCTTCCGGTGTCTCTGTCTGCTTCAACCGTGCCCTTGCTAAATCACTACAACTGGGTAATTCGAACTGCTCAAGTGTCTCTCTCCAAAAGCATCAACTTGGTCTTATAATCTCTCGTTGAGCAACCAATGACCATGATCTAATCACAATCAATGACTAAGATCATCTTGACTCCATCAAGTGACTTTTTCAGAAGTTTCAAATTGATTTTCCTGAATTAATATGATTTAATTAACCAGTTTTCCTAGGTTAGACTTAGGGAAATTTTAATAATGGGTCAATTAATCTAATTGAGGTGTTACTAATGCGTTTCTTGCAAAAACTTTCAGGGCCTTGGAGATAACGTGTTCCTTAGCCTCATACACACCATAGAGGCTAGAACACATGTCCATTGATACCAAAACTTAACACTCCCTCTTAGCTAGGAAAGTGTTCTCCACTACTCCCATCATGTCCCTGAAGAGGACAAACTTCGCCTTGCCCAAGGCCTTTGTGAGTATATCTAGAACCCACTGATCTGTGGGAACATATTGTAGCCGAACTACCCCATGTTACACACAATCTCTGATGAAGTGGTACCTTACGTCGATATGCTTCAACTTATCATGAAAGACTGGATTCTTAGAGAGCCTGATGCAACTCTGATTATCTGTTGATTTTTGGTAGCATCGGATGTGCTCTAACCATGAAATTTGGTGGAGAGGCTAAGGCACATGAGATCTCCAAGACCCAGAAATCGTTTGGAGAAATTCCACCCGTATGAAGAGATGTTAAAATAATTAATATTTTTAATGGGTTCTAAACTTAGGAAAATAAAAATATTAATGTGTATTAATATAAAATGGGTGAGAAAGTTCTAAGTGACGAGGATCAAGCCAGTTCTAATCTTAGTCGTTGATTAGGGACTTAATCTCGGTCGTTGAATCGTCAACAAGAAAAGTATAAGAGGAGGCTTGAGGGTCAGATGGAGACACACCAAGAGAGATCAAGAATCGATTTTTTGGGGCGAGGTTTGCTGAGGAAATCAAGTTAGTGATCAATTGCAATGAAGGGCAGTTCAGTAAGGGATTTCCATCTGAGGCGGAAGAATACATAGTAGAGAGGCAATAAAGTGCCGAGAGAGACAGTGCAAGCCCTAGAAGGGCTGACGCAGAGGCCATAGGAGCTGACACAGGATGCAGAGGGTCGTAGAGGCTGACGCAGAGGCCATAGGAGCTGATGCAAAGGATGCAGAGGGTCGCAGAGGCTGACGCAAAGGCTGTAGGAGCTAACGTAGAGGACGCGGAAGTTGTAGAGGGCTTCAAAGGTAGCGCTGGGGAGATTCTGTGGGGCAGACTGGGAGAAGATCAGCGGATTCTGAGCCGGGAGAGGGTGACGCAGTTCCAGAGCAGTGCTTGGAGTATCTTTTGCTGTCCAACACAAGGAACAATCAGAGTCACTGTGGGGTTGATCATCTGGTTGTTGATTTGCTGGAATATCTGTCTCCAAATAGAGGTACTACTGTCGAGGACATTCTCTGTTGGGTGAGCCATTTTTGGCACCCTAGTTGTATTCACGAAATCTGCTTAATAATAAAACCCTCATATATGTTGCACCGGTTTTCCCGCATTGGGTTTTTCTGGGGACGATTGTCCAAAAATAATGGTGTCCCTTGTGTTATTGTTTCTGTTTACTTCAGTGCATGATTTGTATATCTGTGAAGGTTGCATTTGTGTTTACTTTGATGTTTATGCAATTAAATAACTTGTTAATGTAAAGAACCAGTAGGAGATAGTAAACCAAAAATTGCAATAGGGGTTTCTGATGTGTTAGATTCAGGAACTTTCACATGGTATCAGAGTGATTGCAAATCAAAGGCGACTGAAGACACCAATTGAGAAAATCTGAGAATTTGAAGTAGAGAAGCAGCTGTCCCGAGAGACGGCGTTGTTCCAGAGCTGAGGAGGTGAGAGGAGTGACGCAGTGCAGAGAGTGTGACGCAGAGGCTCACGCAGTGCCTGCCTCAGCATTATAAGCTAGGAGAGGAAGACGCAGTAGCTGGGAGGAGCTCATGCAGTAGCTGCGTCAGCCATCAGGGCTAGCGCAGAGGCAAAGGAGGGCAGATCAGGCTCACGCAGAGCCACATCATCATTATGAGCCAGGAAGGATTGACGCAGTTGGCCGGGACAAGCACATTGAGCCCACGCAGAGATTGCGCAGAGCCTAAAGGGCTCAAATTCTTCAAGTTGCCAAGGCTAAGGGGGTTGTGTAGATTTTGATTTGTGGAGTTGGTGGGACGTTGTTTCCGTGAGTGCAAAACAGTGTCTAAGGAGACTGAACCAAGGTAGAGGGAAGCACTACCTCGACAGATTTTTAGCTAAGAAATCTAGATCTGGATTGCAGTGGCAAGGAGGATTGGAGAGGAGTGATTTGACAATTGGCCGGAGGATTTCTGAGAAGGAAATCAGGACTCAGAGGGAGTCTAGAGAAGAGGAGCAGAGATGGCAGTGAACGGATTGAGGGATTAGGACAGATTGGACGAGGCTTCCAATTTTGTCATCTAGAAGGCCAGGATCCTGGCAATCCTGGATAAACATCGCATCAAGGACTATGCCTTGAAAAAAATTGTTGTCCCAATTGACCCATGCAAATGAGAAGTATGAGGAGGCCGAGGCGAAGGTGAAATGCATGATTCTAGACGGGGTCAAGGATCATGTCATACCACATGTTGCTGAGAAGAACACAACAAGGAAGATCTGACAAACGTTGACCACCTTATACTAGGGCTCTTCTGTGCAGCGGAAGATGTTATTAGAGAATCAACTGAGGTCATATCAGATGCAGAAAGGATAGGAAATAGATCTGTTCTTTCTCAGGTTGCAAGGAATTCGCGACCAGCTTACTTCTGTGTGGTCTACACTGGATCCAGAGTTCATGGTCTGGATTGCTCTTAATGCGGTCTCCGAGGATCAGGAGACGTTTATCCAAAGCATTTTGGGCAGGGCGACTCTCCCCAGTTGGGAGGAGATGTGGGCAGCTCTTCGACAAGAAGAGCTTAGGAGATTGACCAAGGCAGGGAGTAGTGGTAAGGGAGTTTGAATCAAGAAAGAGGAGGATGCAGCTCTAGCATCTGCAGGACAGCAGGGGGTTCAGAAGAGGAAGAAGATATCTCCAAGGTCAAGTGCTTCAACTGTGGGGAGCTGGGACATTATGCCTCTCAGTGCCCCAGGAAGAAAGGCAAGGGAGAAGCTTCCGACTCAAAGGCTGCTCCAGCAAAGGTGGAGAAGGATGTCAAGACTGATGATGATTGTGCCATGAGTGCTCATGCACCTCTAGAGAAGAGGTGGGGAGACATTGAGCTGTAGTCGAGAGGACTATAGAAACGGGTAAGATCCTTGAGGTGCCCAAACTCTTCGATCACATACGCCTATGGGAGCCCTTAACGACAATAGCAAAATGACGGGTGTCAGTTAGAGCGAGGTGTGATGGAGCGATAATGGCAGAGCTAGAGTGCCAAAGTCTGAGGCAGCGCAGTGGATGTTGTAGCAGTGCGAGAGGTATATAGCAGTTTACAGCAACGCAGTAGCAGCAGAGGGTGAGCACAGATTAGCAGTAAAGGTAGCTTCAGCATCATGAGGCATCCAGACTGACCAGCATAACAATTTTTGGGTGAAGTTTTAGTTACTTACTTCTCGGTAACTGAGTTGCAGTGCAGCAGTTAGCAGTGGCAGTGCTATGGGCAGCATGATGCAGCATGTTGAGAGGGAGCTGCAGTACGGATGTAGCAGTGGCAAGTGTCATGGGCAACAGTACAGGAAGCAGCAGTGCAGTGGATGTGGGGTAGCAAGCCAAGCATCAGCGCAGAGGACTAATCTGATGCCTGATGTTGAAAGTTCGATGGATCCCATTGATCCACCTCCTAGTGAGCCCTCTACTTCAAGAAAAAGACCTTTGTGGCTGAAAGATACTCATGAAGATGTCGAGAGACATGTTGCACCAAGGGGCACATTTTGTGAAAGCAAGAAGCCGAACAGGTACCAAGGGTACTTGGTTGCCATGAGTACCATAGTACAATCTGAGCCATGTACATTCGAAGAAGTCATGAAGCACCAAGTTTTGAAGGATCCGATGAACGACGAGTATGAGTCAATCATGAAGAATGATCAAATCAAACATGGAGCTGATGGGAGTGTTGAAAAGTTCAAAGCCAAGTTCGTTGCTCGAGGCTTCTCTCAAAAGAAAGGAGTGGACTATGATGAGATAATTGCAACAGTTGCCTGATATACCACTATCCATTCGATCATAGCCCTTGCTGCCTCTCAAGGATGGAGATTGTTGACCACTACGTGCGAATGACCCAGAGCAGTACACCCCCTTTTTTTTGCAAAAGGGATAGCGCCTGATCGACGTGTCCGTGTCGTTCAACTATCATCATCAATGTGATCATCATGTTATATTGTAAACCCTTTCTGCATGTGTAAATTGTAAATAATCTCAGCAGATCCATGTCGTGTATGTAATTGCCTAGGTAAACCTATTTTTCAGGTGACGATCTTGTTAAAATTGGCAACTATGGCCAAACTCCATGTAGGTCATCTTATTCATGGCTGATAATATTTTTATTAGATTCCTCTCGTCGAGAGGTGTAGCATTGATCTAAAGATCATTCGATTCTGATAAGTATTTAAGGAGATATGAATTTATTTTGATTATGGAATAATTATCAAGCCGACCAGCAACTCATGTAGGCTCAGAAGCCCAACAGTTGCATCTATTCAATCATCAACAGTGGTGTATAAATACAGGAGGTCTTTTCCTCATTTGGACTCACTCAACTCATCACATCTCTCTCTCTCCTACACAGAAAAGAGGCTCTTCTCCTACTACGCAGAAAGAGACTCTTCTTTCACACGTGTGGAAGGAAGGTGCAAAATTTAGGGCTGCAACTGCAGATCAGAAGTTTGACCAGCGTTGACCATCAGACCCCCTCCTCATAACTGTGTTGTAGGTGAATCTAGATCTCCTCTGAAAGCCGCATTTTTTGGTGAAGGAATCAAGCCGATCCGATGGTCGATTTGCAAGATATTGTCTGCGCTAGTTTGGCTGATCTAGGGTTTGTTGCTGCTGATGTAAATCAGATTTATGTACTATTTCTCTCTGCTGAATTATTGAAGATAAAGGAAGATTTGATCAAAGGGTTTCCCCACATTGGGGTTTGTCCCTGGCTAGCCGCCACATCTTGTGTCTCTTGTCTTGACTTGTTTTTTGTCGATCGTTTAATGTTCTATCTGCACTTTACTTTATGTACATGTGATTGCTAATCTGTGGATAATAATAAGAAAGATAAGTAAACTGCTATAAGCATAGAACATACCATAACTTAACATGGTATCAGAGCTGAGGTGAAGACAAAGCCCGAGCAAAAGCAAGAGCAATCACCGAAGAGAAGATTGGCAAGGCTATCCTAAAAGAACTATGGGGTCCTCAACACTCTTCCTTGCCGAAGACAAACTCCGTGAGAAAGTTGACTATCACAGATGGAAGATGTCTATCGATCTAACCTTAGAAGATCAAGGAGTGTTGAACCATGTGAGAGGCAATATTGTTGAGCCTCCATCAAATGCACCCGCTGCTGCCAGGAACAAATGGAAAACCGGTCAAGTCAAAACAAAGAAGATCATCCAGGACTCTATCAACAAGCGCTTGGTGGCCTACATCTCTGACCTGAACACCTCCAAGGAAATCTACGATAGACTAGTGAGTTTATTTAAAGTTAATGATGCAAATCAAGTTTTGTTTCTTAGAAATAAGCTGAAGGAAATTAAGAAGGGCAAAGATGAGTATGCAAGCATACTTCTTAAGAATCACCAAGATCAAGAACGATCTCCTATCTATTGAGGAGACTATTACTGATAGGGAAATGGCACTCACGACTCCTGGAGGATTACCATCCGAATGGTACGTGTTCAGGACTACTCTTCTGAACAATAATGTAATCCCTGGTTTCGAGGAATTAATGGCTAGATGCATTCAAGAAGAAACAAGGGTAGAAGAGCAAGAAATGCCCATGCCTAAAGATCCTCCCGCTGCCTTTTCTTCTCATGCTAAGAAAATAAATGATTCCGGGACTACATCAAAAAGAAAGGTTGGACCTAAGGGTGGAAGAAAAGGACGATGTTACGTTTGCGATAAAGCAGGTCACTATGCAAGGGACTGCCCTGATAGAAGAGACTCCCACCAGGACGATGATCAAAATCCCTCTCATGGCAATCAAAGGAATGGCAAATTTAATAGCAAAGGTAAAAGGAGTGCTGCAAATCAAGGAAGAGGACAACCATTCAAAAAGGCTAGAAATTCCAGGTATGAATCCAACATTGTTGAAAATAAGCAGGATGAATATTATCTACCAGCTACTCTATCTACCTCTGCTCCTTCGGACTCGATGGGAATTTGGCTCATTGATAGTGGTGCCTCAAGGCACTTCACTGGTTACAAAGAAGTTCTCCATAATCTGACAGAGAAATAAACTAACCTGGAAATTGTCCTTGGAGATAATATGAAATATCCTGTGAAAGGTGTCGGCAATGTCTCTCTTAAATTGAATCAAGGTAATACGATCCACTTACAAGATGTATTATATGTACCTGACCTCAAAAAGAACCTAGTGTCCATCTCGGCAATGGAAGACAAAGGCTACAAGGTGACCTTCAGCGATGGTAAGGTACGTATATGGAAAAATAATGTTAAAGATGCCTTCACTCTTGGGTTTCGAGTTGATTCATTATATCAGGCCAGTGGTAGTCCGCTAGGTGTCATGTCTTGTGACACATCTCTTCAGTGCGAACTTTGGTATCGGAGGTTTGCCCACCTTCATTATAAAGCTCTACCCGATGTAAGACTAATGGTAATAGGGATGCCCGAATTCCGAGTAGAGAAAGAAGGTGTATGTCCGGGATGTGCCAAAGGAAAGCTCAAAAGGGGACCATTCCCCTCAAGCCAAAGCAAGACCTCCGATATATTACAACTGGTTCACTCAGACATATCTGGTATGATGCCTGTGAACTCCTTGGGAGGATATTTATATTACTTTAATTTTACAGATGAATATTCTCGAAAGACTTGAATATACTTCTTAAAGAAGAAGGATGAAGTGTTCTCTTGGTTTCGACACTTCAAAGCCTTGATCGAGAATCAAACCGAAAAGAAGATCAAGATCTTAAGGACTGATAATGGGACTGAATATGAATCTAACGAGTTTCATGACTTTTGTAAAGAGGCTAGCATCAAGAGGGAGACCACTACACGATATACTCCTGAACAGAATGGTGTGGCAGAAAGGAAGAACTGTACAATTGTGGAAGTTGTCCGTGCCATGCTCCATGATCAAAGACCTTCGAAGTTTCTATGAACCGAAGCTGCAAACACCGTCGTATATATACAAAACCGATGCCCTCATCAAGCATTGGGTTCCAAGACTCTTGAAGAAATGTTCACCAGTAAGAAACATGACATATCTCATTTTAGAATTTTTGGAAGCCCTGTATATTTTCATGTGCCGAAAGAGAAAAGGAATAAATTGGGTGCATCTGGAAAGAAAGGAATCTTCATGGGCTATGGTGAAAATACTAAGGGCTATAGAATCTATGTAGCCGGTCAAAGGGAAGTCGTGATTAGTCATGATGTCACCTTTGACGAAGATATGGCCCTCAGCAAGGTGGACAATCTTCCGACTTTGAGGAGCTCTCAAGAAGCCGACACCAGGGAACCGAAAGAAAAGGATGATGAAACAATGCCTGATGTGGAAGAACCCATGGATCCTATTGATCCACCTGAGCCTTCCTCTTCTAGGAAGAGGCCCTCTTGGCTTAGGGGGCTACTCGATGATGCTGAAGGACACATTGCACCCCGAGGAACCTTCCGTGAAAGTAAGAAACCCAACAGGTATCAGGGATACCTGACCATCATGAGCACGATCATACAAAATGAACCTTCATCATTCTCAGATGCCGTCAAGCATCAAGTATCAAAGGATGCTATGAACAAAGAGTATGAGTCTATTATGAAGAATGATGTCTGGGAAGTAGTTCCCAGACCCCAGGACAAGACAGTTGTCACTTCTAAATGGCTTTACAAGATAAAGCATGCAGCAGATGGAAGTACGGAAAAATATAAGGCTCGTTTTGTCGCTCGTGGATTCTCCCAGAAGGAAGGTATAGACTATGACGAGATATTTGCACCTGTTGCGAGATATACCACCATCCGCTCGATCATAGCCCTTGCGGCTTCACAACGATGGAACCTACATCAGATGGATGTCAAGACCGCGTTCTTGCATGGTTCAATCAAAGAAGAGGTCTACGTGGAGCAACCCGAAGGATTTGAGATTTATGATCGAAAATCTCATGTATGCAGGTTGAAGAAGGCTCTCTATGGGCTGAAGGATTTGAGATTTATGATCGAAAATCTCATGTATGCAGGTTGAAGAAGGCTCTCTATGGGCTGAAGCAAGCACCCCGAGCATAGTATGAGAGGATCGATAGCTACTTGATGAAGTTTGGATTCACTAGGAGTGAAGGCGACCCTAACCTCTACTTTAAGGTTGAAGATGACAAACCTCTCATACTAGTGTTGTATGTGGATGACCTCTTCCTAACAAGTGCAGACCCTCTCATTCACAAATGTAAGAGGGAGTTGGCTTCTGAATTTGAAATGAACGACCTAGGACTGATGCACTATTTCCTAGGACTTGAAGTCTGGCAGAAGCCAAGGGAAATTTTCCTATCTCAAGGAAAATATATGTTGAAGATATTGGAAAGATTTGGTATGGTAGACTGCAAGCCTGTAACTACCCCGATGGAGCTTGACTTCAAGAAGTTAAGCGGTAGAGTTGTTGGACCTATTTTACGAAATGTTACCAAGTATCGGCAACTCGTCGAAGCATTAATGTTCTTGGTGAACTCCCATCCAGAGATATGCTTTGCAGTCAAATCATTAAGTCAACATATGGTTGAACCTCATCACATACATTGGATTAGTACCAAGAATCTGTTAAGATATCTTCGCGGCACAATTACATATGGGCTAAGATACACTACCGGAGATGGGAGACTACTTGGATACACAGATGCTGATTGGGTAGGCAGTGTGGTGGATCGTAAGAGCACTTCTAGGTGCTGTTTCTCCTTGGGATCTTCTTCGATATCCTAGATGAGCAGGAAGCAGAAGTCGGTGGCTTTGAGCACCGCCGAGGCACAGTATATTGCTGCTAGCATGGCCTCCTATGAGGCAGTCTGGTTGCAGAAGCTCTTCAGTGAGTTGTTTGGATTTACACTAGATACCATCGTGATCTTATGTGACAACCAGAGTGGGATTCGTTTGTCAAAGAATTCTGTATTTCATGATCGCTCCAAGCATATCGATATCAGGTACCACTATATTCAAGATATGGTGCAGCGGGGAGATATAAGGCTCCAACATATCGGTACAGATGAACAGGTCACCGACATTCTAATAAAGCCCCTAGGAAAGGTCAAATTTTTTACTTTTCGAGAACGACTTGGTGGTTCAAAAACCCTCTGATGAGGGTCCTATATGATGTATGGAGCTCTTGTAGCTCCAAGGGGGGTGCAGGGTACTTCTTGGAGCAACATATGACCACAGGGTAAAAGAATCAAAACTTTCCCTGTAACATCCCCTGGCGACTATGTAGCAGGATGATTAGTTCTCTTGTGAGGTTTGGATGATGTGTTCTCCATGACGATTATGTAGTAGGATGATTAGTTCTCCTGTGAGGTCTGGATGATGTGTTCTCCATGACAATTATGTAGCAGATGATTAGTTCTCCTGTGAGGACAAGATTGATTGGTTCTCCTGTCGAGGCATCCTACCCATGTAGTCTGGGACTCATGGGAAGTACCTCTCATCTGATCAATAAGCAGAGAAATGAGGATAGGGACCATAGTAGTACCGATGGACGCATCGATGTATCTATCGTACTCCCTATGCTAGGATGACCTTCATTGATCTGGGATTAATGATACTAGTCTGGGACCAGTGGTAGGAGTTGTACCCACTATGACACTGACTTCAGGTCAGTTGAGGACTAGTCTGGGACCAGTGGTACACACTCTAAGACTAACTTTGAGTCAGTGGAGGATGATATTGGTCTGGGACCAATGGTAGGAGTTGTACCCACTATGACACTAAGTTCAGGTCAGTTGAGGATTGGTCTGGGACCAGTGGTACACACTCTGAGACTGACTTTGAGTCAGTATGATACATCCTCGATCATTTCTTCCTCTTCATAATTCGGACAAAGCAGAGCAGAGCAGAACAGGGCAGAGTAGAGCAGATCAGAACATGGTAGAACAGAACAGAGCAGAGCAGGCAGGATAGAGCAGAACAGAGCAGGGGTCAAGTTGTACAGAGCAGTGCATTTGATGGATGAATAGTAGCGACTGACAGACAGACAGATTGCAGATGGAGTTCTCCCTAGTTGAGAGGGAATGTTAAAATTGGCAACTAGGGCCAAACTCCATGTGGGTCATCTTATTCATGGCTGATGATATTTTTATTAGATTCCTCTCGTCGAGAGATGTAGGATTGATCTAAAGATCATCCGATTCCGATAAGTATTTATGGAGATATGAATTTATTTTGATTATGGAATAATTATCAAGCCGACCAACAACTCATGTAGGCTCATAAGCCCAACAATCGCATCTATTCAATCATTAAGAGTGGTGTATAAATACAGGAGGTCTTTTCCTCATTTGGACTCACTCAACTCATCACATCTCTCTCTCTCTCCTGCGCAAAAAAGAGGCTCTTCTCCTACTGTGCAGAAAGAGACTCTTCTCTCACACGTGTGAAAGGAAGGCGCAGAATTTAGGTCTACAACTGCAGATCAGAAATTTGACCATCAAACCCTCCTCAGAATAGCACTATAGGTGAATCAGGATCTCCTCTTAAGGCCACATTTTTTGGTGAAGGAATCAAGTCGATCCGACGGTCAGTTTGCAAGATATTCTCTGCCCTAGTTTCGTTGATCTAGGGTTTGCTGTTGCTGATGTAAATCAAATTTATGTACTATTTCTCTCTGCTGAATTATTTAAGATAAAGGAAGATTTGATCAAAGTGTTTCCCACATTGGGGTTTGTCCCTGGCTAACCGCCACATCTTGTGTCTCTTGTCTTGGCTTGTTTTCTGTCGATCGTTTAATGTTCTATCTGCACTTTACTTTATGTACATGTGATTGCTAATCTGTGGATAATAATAAAAAAGATAAGTAAACTGCTATAAGCATAGAACATACCATAACTTAACAAATCCACATTTCGGGAGGTTTTTTGTCTCACCAATCCATTCTCGGATGGTCGGCAAAGTTTTCCTTTAGCCTTACCCCAAAGCCGGAGTGGATTTTCTCACTGGGATCTTAGGGGAGTCCTAGTGTTCTAGATCGAGTCTATGTAAAAGTGATTTGGGAATAATCCTAACTATTTGGTTAGGTTATTCTATTACAAATTGGTTGATCTGCTAGATTATATTTGTGTCACAGAACTGGGTAGTCTATGAGGGTCCTTCTCAGATGGGTTTTCCCTATTGTGATGTAAAAAATGTGAAAATCATGATGTAAAGTGTCCTGAGGGTTGGAAAAACAATTTATCCCCTCAGATTAATTAATTAAATTTTTTGGCCAAAATTAATTAAAATTCTAAGCCAGAAATTTAATTAATTCTAGGTCCTAGGTAAATTTAAATTCTCCGAAGACAAAATTTGTTGGTCCTTAAAAAATTAAATTTTAAGAGGTCCAGGAACCAAGGTAAATTAATTATGTTACTAAATTTTAAGCCCTTGGTCCCTGGGGTTAAGTCAAAGTCAAAATTTTGAAGAAATTAATTCAAAAATAAATTTAATTTTTGAATTAATTAAAATACATTTAATTGAAAATTTCGAATTTCCTCAACAATTTAAAATTTCGATGGATGAGATTAAAAAAAAATTGATCCTCATCAACGGTCGAGATTGCTTTGACGTAGATCACTCGAACTAGCGGTTGGAGGATTTATCTTTAAATAGGAGGTCATTTTGTCAATCAGGATCATCCGATCTCTAGATCGTGTACTAAGCTCTCAGGCTCTCTTGTATACTTTTTTGAATTAATGCAAAAGTCTTTAGGGTTTCAACGTGTTGTAGTGTTCCTCTTCATGAATTTATGGTAACATTGTTTTAATTTCTGCTTAATATTATGTGAAAACTATCAATCAATAACTCTCTTAGAATAATCTGAATACAGGTATCTTATTCAATTTGTTAGATCTAGGGTAACATTTTTAATTTTGATTGAAGTAGCATGTATCTCTATTTCTTCATAATTTTATTGGTGTTCTATTTCTCTACTTGATATGATGGTTGATCTAGTGTTTGCAGAAGATCTCTCAGGTTTTCATTGAGCATTTGGGGATAGTCCTCGATTGGACCAGCGAACTCTCAACACATATTTTCTGAAGAGCCTACTTCATATAAGCCTCAAGATTTATCTAACGATAATCTTTTTTTCTGCGATGTTTTTGGGCTAGTAACTCTCTAAAATTTCAAAACCTTCTAAATATTTTGTGGAAATTTTGATACATCTAGCTATTAAGAGCCTTAAATTATCAAATCTGGGAGCGGAGTTGGATTCACACTCCTCAGATCTGATAGATCTGTTATTTATTTGTATAGATCTGTAGATTATTTGTATAGATCTGTTATTTACTTGTGTAGATCTGAAATTTTTGTAACATAATTTTGAATTTTAACACTTAGGTTTTTTTTAGATTTTCTCTATTTTTGTACATATTGGGTATTAGGTTTTTCTCTTTTCACTTGTCCAGGAATAGATCTAAGAAATCAGCCAAGTAAATCTTCAGATTTGAGCTAGATCTAGACCCTGGAGGGCAAGATCTAGACTCAAAGATTGTTTGTAGGAATAGATCTGAGAAATCAACCAAGTAAATCTTTAGATCTGAGCTAGATCTAAACCCTGGAGGGCAAAATCTGGGCTCAAATATTGTTTGCAGGAATAGATCTAAGAAATCAGCCAAGTAAATCTTCAGATCTGAGCTAGATCTAGACCCTGGAGCAGTGTTGCGGGGGAGCGCCCCCCCCCCACCGATCCCGCTCCCAATCCGCGCTCCAGGCGGGAGCGGGTTGGGAGCGGGTCGGGAGCGCACTTCGGATAAAAAAAATTGCGCTCCTTGCCAAATTCGGGAGCGACTTCAGGAGCATCGCTCCCGTCGCTCTGACAACGGTCAGGGAGCGATCGCTCCCGTATCGCTCTCGGGCTTTAAATTTCGCTCCTGGAGCGAAGCGTGCGGAGGCCGGGAGCGACTTTCGCTCCCGTCGCTCCAGGAGCGGTCAGGGAGCGATCGCTCCAGGGCTTTAAATTTCGCTCTTGGAGCAACGCGTGCGGAGGCCAGGAGCGAATTTGATGGAAAAAATAAAAAATAAATAAAAAATCGTGTGACTAAAAATCGAATTTTTTTTTATATAATGAGGGAGGGAGGGCTTTTATGATTCATTGTGACTTGAGTGAGACTGAGAGCAAGAAGTGAAACTAAGAGCAAGGTGCCAAGGAGCAAGGAGCACGCAGCAAGGAGTCTTGGGCGCATTTGAGGTAGGTTAGCAATTATTTTTTAATGTTTATTAATTTACTCCTAATTTTTAAATAAATAAATAAATTTTTCT
The DNA here is from genome assembly GCA_031772625.1 of Pinus tabuliformis. NCBI lineage: Eukaryota > Viridiplantae > Streptophyta > Pinopsida > Pinales > Pinaceae > Pinus > Pinus tabuliformis. Next base: position 157,076,196 of record CM062815.1, read on the forward strand.
CTATTTCAATTTCCCATTGGGCCATTCCCATTCCCATTCTATTTTATTAAATTTTGCATATTCAAAACTACAAATTTCAAACATCATGGTTATATTTCTTGGCATTTTCTTCTTCTTGGTTCCTTTTCTGGTTATTATGGTGCTGGAGAGTAGGAAAAGGAGGGTTCAAAATGAAGAAGGGGGACAAAGTGGATTTGATGAAAACCCCTGTGAGGAGGAGCTGAAGGAGGGTGAACATGATTCAGCAGCTAAAAAAACTAAACAAAACCAAACCCCATTGTGGAAATATGTTAACAGGCCTAAAGCAGCGAAAGGGGGTGGAACCACTAAATTTCATTGCCCCCCTTGCAGCAATAATTACACAGATTCATACACCCGTGCCAAAAAACACCTCTGCGGGAAAATGCCATGGGATGGAGATAAACAAATAGGAATCAAAACTTGTGCAGCTGTGTCAGCAGCAAATAGAGCCAAATACACAAGGGAAGAGGAGGAAGCCCAATACAAATCTAAAAAATCAAGGGGTTTCTTTGAACCAAGCTCACAATCAGAAGCACAAAGAACTCCTTCAGTATCCTCCCAAGGCAATGGATATGGAGGCACAGGGTCACCATCTTTAAGGCATAGAACCATATCAGATTTCCTTGATGAAGGGTGTAGGAATGATGTGGATTCAAAAGTTTACAGGTTTCTCTATGCATGTGGGATACCATTCAATGTTCTTCGCTCACCTTATTGGCACGAAATGGTTTCTGCCATAAATGATGCCCCTAAAGGATACAAGAGCCCTGGGTATGACAAGGCAAGAACCGTTGGACTTGATCATGAAAAAGCAAAAATATCACATTCTTTGAATAGAATGACAAGTTATTGGACTGACCATGGGGTGTCCATTGTATCTGATGAATGGACAAATGTAAAAGGCAAGCCATTGATAAGTGTTCTTGATGTGCCTGTTAGTGGTGCCATCTTTCTAAATGCATATGATTACTCAAAGAAATTCAAGACCGGCATCAACATTGCAGAAGCATTACTTGAAACAATTGACCGTATTGGGCCATACAATGTCATCCAAGTCATCACTGATAATGCTCCTAATTGTAAGTCGGCAGGAGCAATTATTGAGGATAAATACCCCAACATATTTTGGTCTGGGTGTTTGGTTCACACATTGAACCTTTTGATGCATGATGTTGTTAAGAACAAAAATGAACAATACAAATGGATTGGTGATTTGTACAAGAAAGGCAAACAAATGATAAAATTTATTACAAATCATAGCAATACCCATGGCCTTTTCCGCAGTCACTCAAGATTGGAGTTGTTGAAGATTGCGATGACTAGATTTGATAGCTATTACCTCACCTTCAGGCGCCTTTTGAAGGTAAGAGAGTTGTTGGCTAGCATGGTATCAAGTCCACACTGGCAAATATTAAAGGAAAGGGCTACAAATGCAGCGGATAGGCGAGGTTTTGAACTAGTGGAGGAGGCCGCTCTTGATGGTATGTTTTGGGCACGTGTGAGGCAAGTATTGGATTTCACCAAGCCCATTTGTCACATGATTCGGTTTACAGATACAGATAAACCAGTGATTGGCGAGGTGTATGAGCAGAGGGATACCATGTTGGGGCAAATAAAAGATATTGTTCATAACAATGATCCCGACTTGTACAAACTGATTCACGATTGTGTGTGTGTACGGTGGAATAAACTTAATCTTCCACTACATTGCTTGGCGTATATCCTTACACCAAAATACTACTCTACATCTTGGTTGGGCCAACTTGCACCAAGGGGTGGGGTTAGGACCAAACCCCATATAGATGAAGAGGTATCTAAAGGATATTTGGAAGCATAAGAAAAGTTGATACTTGACGAGGAGGAATGTGCTAGTGTGCGCCTTGAAATAGGCAAATACTTCAGTGGCACTGGTTTGTTTGGTACCTTCCATGCAATGGAAGACAGAGATAGATTTGATGCTCTCACATGGTGGGAAACATATGGCGGCCATGGACTTTTGCCAAAATTGGCAAAAAAAGTTCTATCAGAGGTTGTAAATACTTCTTCTATAGAGAGGTGTTGGAGCACCTACAGCTTCATACATAATATGAAAAGAAACAGACTCAATAAAAACCGGGCAGAAAGCTTGTTTTATGTGCACTACAACTTGAGGTTGTTGAGTCATTACTGTGATCGGGCTTATGAAGATCCAACATATAAAATCTGGGACAACCACCCAAAGGATGACAATTTGGAGGATGGCACTATACATATTGAAGAACTGGAAGAGGAACTTATAAGGGAGGAAGATGAAGCAGCAACCATGCCACCTCCACCATCCAATGGCAGTGCTCGAGTTCCGAGTCTTGTTCCTTTGCTGTCGCCACCTCCATCTACACCCTCACGTGGAGGGCATGTGCCTTCTAGTTCTGGTCGTTGGTCTATGCAGGAGACTCCTAGAAGATCACCACGACCTGCTCATACAATAGACTCTCGTGGCAAGGGCTACATGCAGTAGTAGATAATAGATTTACAGTTTACTTGTCTTTTCTAGTTTCTATTAGTTTTCATAACTGTTGAGTCTTGACTCTTGACTCTTTCATATCATAATGATATTTTTTGTAAACAATACATGACTGTGACAATGAAATTTTGAAGTTTGAAGTTGGCAATTATAACTCATTGGTAATGATTCTGAATTATGAATATGATGCTTCGTGAAATTTTTTTCATTTCATTTCATAATTCATTTTATAACATTTCATTTTATGTTAACAGTGAGAAATTATTTCTTGTAATGGTTAAACTTAGCTTACAAGTACAACTGTGGTGATCAATGATGATAAATGTTATATATTGAATTTTCAATTTTGAAAGCTTGAAGTTGAAACTTTAAGATTGATGAATCATGATTCACGAGACTCAATATGTTGTAATATGTATGTTACTAACTTGTGAACATGGTTGATGAAGATTATAACTTCTAGATGATTGATGTGATATGGTTCAATGATCAATCTATGTTTTTTATGTTTTTTATATCTAATTCATCATTCTACATGTTTTTGTTGACATATATGTATCAAAATATATATATATATATATATATATATATATATATATATTTATAAAATCGCTTCGAGATTTGCTCCCAAACCAGGAGCTTTTGAAAATGTTGCTCCCGCTCCCGTTTTCGCTCCCGCTCCCTGCTTTCGCTCCCGCTCCCAAGTAACATTGCCCTGGAGGGCAAGATCTGGGCTCAAAGATTGTTTGCAAGAATAGATCTAGGAAATCAATCAAGTAAATCTTCAAATCTGAGATTTTTTCAAGCAGATCGCGGGTTTTGAGACAGATCTAGGCCCTGGAGGGCAATATCTTATCCCAAATCTTTTTACAAGGCCAGCCATTAAAGATTTTGCAATAAATCTGAAGATCTGAAGAAAAATAATGTTTTTTTCAGAACAAGGGTTTCAAGTTTTGGGGCTCCTAAGCCTAGATCTACCTTCTCCTAGCCCAACGCTAGTTATATTCGGCCTAGCGCTAGCTCTTATTGGCCCTAGATTCCCTTGCTCCATTTCTGATTTGAATATTTGATTTTCTAAGGCTAATCATTGGTGGGTTTTTGCAAAAAATTTGGTAAAAATTTGTGTTTCAGATATTGAAATTTTTTTGGCAACTTGGGCAAGTGATCTTCAAGGCCTAGGGCCTAAGGGTTTGATCTTTAAACCATCTTTTTCCTCACTGCTTGTTACAACAATCATATACATTTCTAATAGTGGTGAAAAACACATCTAAGTGGTTTGAAATTAGCTAAAAAATTGTTAGATACGTTAATAAGTCATTTATGTTTGATGTATATCGGAATTTGGCCTAGATCTACATTTTGAGTCACTGTTATCTCTAAATAATTCTGTTTCTGAAGTCTGAAATATAATAATGGAAAAATTTCATGTGGGTTAGCCTAAAATCAGTGCCTAAGTTGTCTAATACATTAAGGAATTGATTTCTTGAGTTGGCCATTCATCATTAAGCTTATTCCATGTTTTAATTGTTGGTTGTACTAAGTATATCAGATCTGATATAATTCTGGAAATCACATCACAACAGGCTAAATTTTTTTGATAATTCATGTGGGCAAGTTCGGAAAAATTTCAGTAAATTTTTGGCATAAAGATATCATTGATAACTTATTGTTTTCATTGTCATATCGTTGTTGTCATAAAGTTTTTCTTACTGCTGTCCTAAAAATTAATTTCTGAAAATTAAGTACTCTGTCATGGAATTCTGACAAAATGCATATCCTTTGTTTCATAATTTGAGTATTTTTTTTGAGCATCTGTTGACATTGATATCAAATTGCAAAGTTGTTTTTGTTCTCTTTGAGCTAAATTGTATCAAGAAGATTTGAAATAAGCTGGTGTTTTAACTATAGTATCTTCAAAAGTTTATTTTCTAAGTCTTCATCTAAAAAAAGGCGAGCATTTCATTTGGGTAATTGAGGGCTTTTGCGACATAAGTGTTTTCCCATTCTCGAGTCTAACTTCATCTCATCTTCCGGTGCATTTGCATATAAGTTAACTTTGCATAGATAAAATTTACTTCCAAGCATAAGCTTGGTCGATAGACAGATAGATCTCCATCCGTCTTTTCTTGAGAAGCTTGTTTTAATAGTACTTAAAATGGTCACCTTGCAGTCGTCAGAGCCAGAATTCTCTGCAAGCACCAGAGGCACTAGGTATGTTAGAATTTCAGGAGAGGTATCATTAATTACACCTTAGTGTGCTTCTCTTGATCTTCTCTCTGCCAATTACTACGAAATCAGGCTCAACACAGAAAGGATTGAAGGGTTCACATTTAAATACGCATTTAACTAAAATTAACCAAGATTCTTGCATCTCACATTAGTTTTAGAATCTGCATTTCATATTAAATAGTCATTCATCTAAGCAGCAATTGTTAATCAATTACTTGGTCTTAATTTCCCTAGCAAGATCGTTGACTCCATAAAGCATTGGTATCAATCGTTTAAAATCTAATCAAATCCTATAAGTCTTGCTAAATCTTAATCAAGTACTTGATCGCTTCACTGTGGTTCCCAACTAGTTCTTCTTCATTCCACTTTTCCATAGGGTCTACCCCCTTAGCCTGCTTTAGGGAGACAAATTAAACGAAGAGATTGGGGATCATGGTGACAACCCTCGATCTGAGTCATTGTCGCGGTGCCTAGACATTCTATGCAACAACAGAGCCTGCACCAAATGGATGTCAAAATTGCTTTCTTGCATGGCTCGCTTAAGGAGGAAGTCTATGTAGAACAACTCAAGGGGTTCAAAGCTTAAGATCATAAGACACACATATGCAAGTTGAAGAAAGTCCTCTATGGGTTGAAGCAAGCCCCTAGGCCTTGGTATGAGAGCATAGATAGCTATCTTATGAAGTTGGGTTTTGAAAGGAGTGAAGTTGACCCGAACCTATACTTCAAGGTTGAAAAGAACAAGACTCTCATTTTGGTTCTTTATGTGGATGATCTTTTTCTGACAAGTACAAATCCTCTCATTCATCAATGCAAGAGGGAGTTGGCTTCCGAATTCGAAATGAAGCACCTAGGACTAATGCACTACTTCCTAGGGCTGGAGGTCTGGCAAAAGCTAGGTGAGATTTTCCTTTCTCAAAGAAAATACAATGTGAAGCTTCTAGAGATATGTGGTATGGTGGATTGCAATTTCGTGTCTACTCCGATGGAACTCAACTTCAAGAAGCTATGGAAATGTTGTTGGCCCGCATTAGCAAATCCTTCCGAATATCGACAACTTGTGGGGGGCCTGATGTTCTTGATAAACTCTCGTCTTGACATATGCTTCGCCCTGAACGTTGAGTCAATTTATGGCCGAGCCTTATCACATTCATTGGATTGCTGCTAAGAATCTCTTAAGATATCTCCAGGGCACAATCCACTATGGACTGAGATACACTGTCGGGAATTTGAGGCTACATGGATATTCAGATGCTGACTGGGCTGGTAGTATGGTGGATCGTAAGAGCACGTCTAGGTGTTGCTTCTCTTTGGGGTCTGCTTCAATATCTTGGATGAGCAGGAAGCAAAAATCGGTTGCTTTAAGCACTGCTAAAGCCGAATACATTGTTGTGAGTATGGCATGTTGTGAAGTTGTTTGGTTGAGGAAGCTCTTCAGCGAGCTATTTGAGCACGTGTTGGATACCACCGTGATCTTCTGCGACAACCAGAGTGGGATTCACCTTTCAGAGAATCGTATGTTCCATGATCGCTCCAAGCACATTGATATCAGGTACCACTTTATCCGGGATATGGTACAACGAGGAGCAATAAGGCTCCAACACATTAGGACCAATGAGCAGGTCTCAGACATTCTCATGAAGCCCTTAGGGAAGGTCAAGTTCTTAACCTTCCGAGAGAGACTTGGAGTCGTGGAGAGTTGGACACTGAGCTCTGGGAGCTCCTAGGGGCTTGGGGTACTTATTGGAGCTAAGAGCGACCATAGGATGAGTGGTTCACCTTCCCTTAGTGGTGCGCTATGTATAGTGTGAGTGGTTCACCTTCCCATGTGATACCCCATGATGGTTGACATGTGTGTAGGGTGAGTGGTTCACATTCCCCTACGACTGCAAACACATGTATGTAGGGTGAGTGGTTCACCTTCCCCTACGATTGACATATGCATAGGATGAGTGGTTCACCTTCTCCTGTCGATGCCCCGTCGTACGTCCTACCCATAGAGTTTGGGACTCATGGGAAGTACCTCTCATCTGGCCAATGAGTTGGGAAAAGTGGTTAGGGACCATAGCACTACCGATGGACGCATCGTGTACTACCGTACTCACTATGACTAGGATGCATGGTGTTCAACAACTTGATCTAGGATCAAGGACTAACTTGTGCCAGTGGAGAGTCGTAAGGTCTTGTGACTCACCCCTGATCACTTCTCCATTATTACTTCATGGTTGAGCAAAGAAGAGCAATGATGACAGAGATGGTACATGATGACAAGATGGCATGATGATGACAACTGGATTGACGGGTAGAATTCTCCCTAGTTGAGAGGGAGCATTAAAATTAGCAACTAGGGCCAAATTCCACCTTGGGACAGCTCATATGATGGAGATGATTATTGCATTGGATTCCTCTTTTCAAGAGGTCCAAGTTTGATATAAAGATCATCTAATGCGGACAAGCAGAAGTGTGATTTTGGATTTATTCTCTCACATGTACAAATTGTTAAGGTTAGCCTTCGCTTAATGTAGGCTCAAGAAGCCCAATAGATGTGTCTCTTCACCCACATCAAAGTGTATAAATAGAAGAGACCTCTCTCCTCATTTGGACATCATTCACTCAACAATTCTTCTCTCTCTTCAACAGATTATTTCGTATAGCTTGGGAATATTCTCTCTCACACGTGTGGCTAGGAGGACTGTTTTTCTAGGCTGAAACAGAACCGAGTTTTTCAGACTGTTGACCAGCGTTGACCCTTGCTGATTTGACCGAATTTTGACTGCATTTTGGAGGTAGAATTTCACTCTCTTGAGGCCGCATTGATTGGCACAAAAATCGAGGTGTTTGGGACTGTTTGACCAGCATTGACCTTACGGCTAACTATTGTTTGATTGAGTTTAACCAGCATTTGTGGAATTGTTTTTGGGTTGACATTGCCCCTTGATGGAGGCTGAATTAATCTGCCTTTGACCGAGCTTCAAAAGAGGTGACTTGCTGCTGATTTGACTAGCGTTGACTTTCTGGTTAGGATTGAAGTTTGACTGCAGCTGGCTGCAGAATTTGACAGTGCTGATTTGACTTTATATTGGGCTAAGCTATTTGCCTTTTGTATTCTCTCTCTCTACTGAAACATTGAATAATAATAAGAAGATTTGATCAAAGGGTTTTCCCCACATTGGGGTTTTTCCCTGGCATCTGCCAAATCTGGTGTCCTCTTGTCTTGGCTTGTCTTCTGCATATGTTTTTATGTTCTATCTGCATTTACTGTCAATGTGATTAATGGTTAATGTGATTACTACTAGAAATTATTAGAAATTGTCATTGGTTTGCTAAAGGAACATTGAAGTAAATTGTGCTAAGCATAGAACATACCATTGTTATCTAAAATTAACACAACTCGACCTACAACAAATGGTCAAACTCGGCCCCTTTAAAGTGTTGAACTTGTCCCACAAACTCTATCCTCATAAACCCATGAATTTCATACTCAAGAAAATTCGGCTCCAATAAAAATTAATCCGGCCACTCTAGCCTGAGCATTGGTTTTGAATTCGGCTCTCAGGTAATTTGTTTATGGCCTCTTCAATTTGTCCTTCAGTCGACCAACAATTTGCACCAAATATCTCTCATTCACATAGGGAGATTCGGCTCGCAAAAGAAATGGAATCCAGCCTAGCTATTACAAAATTTGATTTCTCTATATTTCTCACCGAAGCTTCAACTCGGCATCAACTAATAAATTAAGCCCTAATTTCAACCTCCACATGAGTTGGTAAACACGACCGCAACACTTGACGAATTTCGGCCTCTAAATTCGCTCATGAATCTGACCGTTATAAGCCCATGAATTTGTGAAAATTTCTGAAACGAATAAGTCAAAAATCCTACTGCAGCAAACTGATTTACATTACCTACTTGTATTCTTCATTTAACAAGTTATTTTCAAAAATATTCAAAAAATATTAATGTAAATACACTGCAGCCTACACCACCATACAGATCAAGAACTGAAAAATAAATGAAACAACCATGCAAAGGACACACTTATTTTTGGACTCAATGTCCCCGGAAAAACCCAATGCGAGAAAACCGATACAACTCTGAGGGTTTTTTATTATTAAGCAGAAGTTCTTAATACAAATGTTGGTTGCCCTCCCGGCAAACCAGTGATAGAGAAATACAATGGCGGAGAACGTGAGTGAGTTTTACCTCACTTCACCCGACAGAATCTGGTTGATCCAGCAGCAAAACTGGCTAGCCCCAGCTACAACTTCGCTGCCCCTTCACAGTAACTGTGTGGAGCTCTTTGAGGGTCCGCGTCAACTATACGTCAGCACTTCTACCCACTACGTCAGCACTTCTGCCCATTGCGTCAACTTTCCCGACTGTTCTGACAGTTTCCGGCAACTCCCTGCCTTTCTACGTGGAAGGCAACTCTTCCTCTGCATTGGCCCTCCTGGCTCTGCGTCAAGGCTACGTGGGCCCAGACTAGCCCAGCGTCAGCACTCCCAGCTACTGCGCTGCCTCCACAAGTTTCTCTCTGCTTCTCTGTCAGTATTCCCAAACTATCACAGCCCTCAGCTGCAAGATCTCCCCAATCGATTTCCCTCCTAAGAACTTCTCACCTCAGAAAATTGATTTCCTCAATCTCTCTGTGTGTGTTCTCCAACTGACCCCAAGCCTCCATTTATACTTTTCCTGTTGAGAAATCAACAGTCGAGATTAAGTCTCTAATCACTGACTAAGATTTAAATAGACTTGATCCTCGTCTCTTAGAAGCTTCTCACCCATATTTTCATTAATACCCATTAATATTTTAATTTTCCTTTGTTTAGACTTACAAACCCCATTAAAAATAAACAAAATCCGGGTGGAATTTCACCAATCGATTTCTGGGTCATGGAGATCTCATGTGTTCTAGCCCCTCCACAAAATTTAGGAGCTAGAGCACATCCAATACTACCCAAAAATCAACACTCCCTCTTAGCGAGGAATGTGCTCTAGCAATACTTTCCAGCAGAAGTATCACATTGATCCACGACATCGGTCCTCTGCATTGTTGACGCTCTGCTTGCTGCCCCTCATCCACTGCGCTGCTGCAACTTGTATCGCTGCCCATGACACTACCACTATCACTGCTACATCTGTACTGCAACTCCCTCTCAATATGCTGCATCATGCTGCCCATAGCACTGCCAATGCTAACTGCTACACTGCAACTCAGTTGCTGAGAAGTAAGCAATTATAAAGCCACCCAAAAGTTGACATGTTGTTCAGTCTGGATACCCCGTGATGCTGAAGCTACCTCTGCTGCTAATATGTGCTAACCCTCTAATGCTACTACATTGTTGTTATATCTGCTCTGTGCCTCCCGCACTGCTCAACACTCTACTGCGCTGCTTCAGAGTTTGGCACTCTAGCTCTGCCACTATTGCTCCATCATCCCTCACACCAACTATTCATGTCATTCTGCTACTGTCATTAAGGGCTCCCGTAGCCGTATGTGATCCAAGAGTTTGGGCACCTCAAGGATCCTACTCATTACTATAGTCCTCCCGACTATAGCTCAATGACACCCCACCTCTTCTCTAGAGGTGCATGAGCACTCATGGCGCAATCATCATCATCGCCCTCTTTGTCAGCATGCACTAGAGCAGCCTTTGAGTCAGACTTCTTTTCCTTGCCCTTCTTCTGAGGGCACTGAGTGGCGAAATGACCCATTTCTCCAAATCTGAAGCATCTGACTTTGGATATATCTTTCTTTTTCCTCTTTTGTTGCCCTTGCTGTTCCGCTGATGCGAGAGTTGCATCCTCCTCTTCCTCCTTCTTGGCTCTGATCCCTTTGTCGCTACTTCCTGCCTTGGTCAACCATCTGATCTCTTCCTGTCGAAGCGTTGCCCACATGTCCTCCCAATTGGGGAGAGAAGCCCTGCCCAAGATACTCTGGACAAAGGTTTCCTAGTCTTCGGTGACTGCATTCAAGGCAGTCCTGACCATGAATTCAGGATCTGGTGTAGACCCTATGGAAGTTAGCTGGTCTCGGATCCCTTGCAACCTGAGAAGGAAGGGATCAATTTCTTCTCCCTTCTGCATCTAATACTGTCTCAGCTGACTCTCAAGCAACATCTTTTGTTGAACGGAAGTTCCCTCGTACAAAGTGGTCAAGGCCTCCCACATTTCCCTTGTTGTGTCCTTCTCAGCAATATGTGGGATCACATGATCCTTGACCCCGTCCAAGATCATGCACTTCGCTTTTGCCTAAGCCTCCTCGTACTTCTTGAGAGGATTAGCATCAACCAGAACAGCAACCATCTTCAAGGCATAATCCTTGATGCGATTTTTGTCCAAAACTGCCAGGATCCTGGCCTTCCAGATGACAAAGTTGGATGCTCCATCCAACCTGTCCTGATCCCTCAATCCATTAATTGCCATCTCGGCTCAAATGAGTGTCGAACAGGTTCTCTTCTCCCTCTTTCGTTGCTACCCTAGCAAAACTCGGATCTAGATTTCTTTGGCACTAGAAATCCTCTAAGGTACAAGCTCCCTCTGAAAATCGATTTCCTTCACGGAAATCCTTATGCCAACAATTGTCAAACCACCCCTCTCTGATCTCTCTTTGCTGCTACTCAGCACTAGATCTAGATTTTTTGGCAAGAAATCTTCTGAGGAACTTATTCCCTCTACTTTGCTTCTGCCCCACTAGGTATTGTTCTGCACCAACAAAATCAACACCCCACTAGCAACTCTAGATGAAATATGTGTTGCACCTCTAGCCCCGGGAACTTGAAAACCGAGACTCAACAGTCTCTACGTTGGCCTAGCAATCACTGTGTTGCCCTCTGCAGCAATAGCGTCACACAAACAGGCTGATGTAGGCTCTACGTGAGCCTCCCTTGGTGACTGCGTCACCCCTCCACTGCTCTCTGGGCCAGAAATTGCGTTGTCACTCGAGACAGTTGCCTTAGCACACAAATTTTCTTTTGTTCTTTCGTCGATGTCTTCAGTCCTCCTTGATTTGCATTCGCTCTGATAACATGTGAAAATTTCTGAATCGAACAAGTCAGAAATACTATTTCCGCAAACTAATTTACAGTACCTACTTGTATTCTTCATTTAACAAGTTATTTTCAAAAATATTCAAAAAATACTAATGTAAATACACAGTAGCCTACACCACCATACAGATCAAGTACTGAAAAATAAATGAGACAACCATGCAAAAGACACTTATTTTTGGACTAAACGTCCCCGGAAAAACCCAATGCCGGAAAACCGGTGCAACGACTCTGAGGGTTTTCTATTATTAAGCAGAAGTTCTGAATACAAATGCTAGTTTCCCTCCCAACAAACCAGTGACAGAGAAATACAGTGGCGAAGAAACTGAGTTTTACCTCACTTCACCTGGCAGAATCCGGCTAATCCGGCAGCAAAATTGGCTAGCCCCGACTACAACTTCGCTGCCCCTTCGCAATAACTGCGTGGGCGTGCGTGGAGCTCTCTAAGGCTTTGCGTCAACACTTTTGCCCACTGCATCAGCTTTCCCGGCTGTTCCGATAGTTTTCGGCAGCCGCCTGAATTTTTGTGTGGAAGGCAACTCTTCCTCTGCACTGGCCCTCCTGGCTCTGCATCAAGGTTGTGTGGGCCCAGACTAGACCAGCGTCAGCTCTCCCGGCTATTGTGCTACCTCCACAAGTTTATCTCTGCCTCTCTATCAGTATTCCTGAACTATCGCAGCCCCTCAACTGCAAGATTGCCCCAATCGATTTCCCTCTTGAGAACTTCTCACCTCAGAAAATCAATTTCTTCAATTTCTGTGTGTGTGTTCTCCAACTGACCCCAAGCCTCCATTTATACTTTTCCTGTTGAGAAATCAACGGCTGAGATTAAGTCTCTAATCAACTGCTAAGATTAAATTAGACTTGATCCTCATCTGTTAGAAGCTTCTCACCCATATTTTCATTAATACCCGTTAATATTTTAATTTTCCAAAGTTTAGACTTAGGAACCCCATTAAAAATATTAATTATTTTAATCAAATACAATTCGAGTGGAATTTCACCAAATGATTTCTAGGTCTTGTAGATCTCATGTCTTCTTGCCCCTCCACAAAATTTCAGAGCTAGAGCATATCCAATGCTACCCAAAAATCAACAGAATTTAGCCTCTGTGAATACCACAAAATCAACTTATGAAATTAGTCACGAATTTGGCCCTTACAAACCCACAAACTCAGCTCCTCAAAACCATTGAATTCAGCTTCTGTAAATGCACAAACTCGGCCCCGTCTTTACTGATTCGTCCCAGCAAGAACAATAATTACCACTCAGTAAGCTTGGCCCAGGGAAGATCATTAACTTCAGCTCCTATAATGCAATTGGAATTTTGACCTTTGGGAAGACCCGTGTCATGTCCCTTCTCAAATACATTTGTAACAGGGTGTTGCTACACAATTTTGCACAATTTTGGCTAAGAGAACCATCATTTTCGGCTTAGGGACTTAGGAGGCAATTCGACTTTATTTGGTTGCTAGTGGAATGTGGGGGCCACCCACATGGGAGTTCGAATTGGCCCAATTGGCCCATTCCAATAGCTTGGAGGTAAATTTGAATAGGTGGATGGAGGGACCCACATGAGGCTAGGGAGGTCCAAGGAGTTATAAGGAGGGAGCAACTCTCATTTTTGATTCATTCTTACACCTTACAATCAAAATTACTTGATTGTTCGCTTTGCTGTTTAGCTGAGTCAACCAATTGTTTAGCCACAAATCTCTCATGCAGGAGATTCAACCTCTACTTCAGGGGACCATCCATGCCCGCCCTAGAGAGGTAGTTCCATAAGTATTTCAGGAGTTTCGAGAGTGTTACAGCACTACCATTCAACCACAACAGGGAGTGCATATTTTTAACTAGCTGGAGCATACGCAAGGGGAGTTTGGAGTTATCAAGGATCAAGCATTTGTCGGAGAGTTAGAGGATTGGGAGAGAAGCAAAGGGCCAGCCTTTCTTGTGAGTTTCGGAGCCAGCATCCCAGCAGTTCGAATCACTGGGCTTGGGGGACAGCGTAGAGGGCCAATCCAACAATTTCATGGAACTAAGGAGTAGTTACCATAGGCCGGAAGCCCATCCAGGAAGTCAGGGGATTGATAGCAGAGGTCAGCCCAGCACTTCGGGTCCATTTCTGGGAGGATTTACAGGTAGATTCCAGTAGGCCGAGTTTTGCAGTTGCAGCTGATGCTGGGCTCCAAGGGGGTTGAATTTCTGAAGTCTAAACCAGCCAAATTCCTTTCTGGGTTTTTCTGGGTTTTGGGCAAGGATCACACTCCTAATTTTATAGAATTTTCTAGGCAAATCTAAGGGGTCAAACAAGGGTCCCAACCGAGTCAGCAGCTAGAGGAGCCAAGGGGAATTTGGGCCAAAATTCCAAGGTCAACATTTGGCCAATTCCTTCGTGGGTTTTTATGGGTTTAGGCCAAGGAGCAAGGAGCTAAAATCTCATAATTTTCTGATCATGGGAAGCAATGATTCCAACCCTTCGAAGTCAGTAGACAGAACAGTTTTTTGGGACAGCGCAGTTCAATTTGGTGCAGCAGTTGTAGCAGCCTCCAGTTCAGCATTTTCTCACCTAGGTTTCCTCATGCTTGTACATTGAGACAAGCACAGGTGCACCATTATATTTTATTATTGTATTTTCTCCTGAAGAAGTAATAAAATGGCTCAATCATTCTCTATTTCCATTGTTTCCATGGGTGCTTAATGTATATTTCATTTTTATGATTGTTGGATTGATTGCATGCTTTGTATATCACTTATATTCCTGCTTAGGAACATTACAGTGGTATCAGAGCCATAATCTTGGCTCAGCCTGTGGGAAAGATTAGAATCAAACAACATGGTGGTCACTTGTAATGAGGTGGTGAGGATACAACAAATGATGATTTATGGGGGGAAGAAGTTGATTCATTCCTCAGTTGGGAATCCGGACATGATTGCAACTGATGTGTAGTTATTGGGGGAGAACTGGAGGGCATACCAATCAATGGGTTATGGCATTTAGGCGTCCCTCTCTTTTTGGGAATTTTGTGAACTAAGGGTATGCACAAACCAATGGAGATTCAGTGGGATTTTGCAGGGATGATGAGAAGTGTTAAGGAAAAAGATGAAATAGTAGTTGAAGGGGCCATGGTTGGCAAGGAGATAGTTGGGCATACACCCATTGATGAGGTGTAATCCATTGATGAGGTATTCAGGGTTGCGACTGAGTTCTCAGGGGATAACAATGCACCACAGGTTGATGAGGTGCCAGAAGACCGCCAGCGTTGGTAAGCATATCGTGCATATTGGGTTGTCTATCGAGGAGCAGTCGGAGGCTCATGTCGAGCCCGTGATGGAGGAGGATGTGCAACCATCTCTTGGGCTAGCCATTGATGAGGGGAAGCATAGAGGCCGCGAGTTGGGTTTTCAACACAGTTCACTTCATAGGCCCACTGGTGAGGTCTATAGCGTTATCAACCCACCCTTATGCATTGGATTTAGGGAGGTCGAGTTGTCTAGACGTACCCAAGGGGGTGGACAAGTTAGCAAGACTTCGCTGAGCATGATACCACATCAGCTTGGAGGACTTGTTCCTTCCACAGAGGACTACACATTCAATCTCTCCTTCGGGATTAGATGGCGAGAGTATAGAGTTGGTACTCGATGGAGTAGATTAGGCAGTTGGATACATCCATGGCCACATGTCAGCAGAGGCAATGGATTACCAGAGGAACTCAAGGGCCGAACTATTTTTGGGATCCCGGTGGGATTTTCCATCACATCATAGAGTTGGTAGGTGATGGTAGTAGCCATGTGATGGACTTGACATTTGAGCGCACCCACATTTTCAGATCTCCATCAGAGCCCCAGTCAACACTAGTGATAGGATGGTTTGACAAGAGAGCAGACAAATTTCATGAGTTGTCTTGGCATATTGACGGTGCGTGGAGTCACAAGATGACTAGCTTGCTCTAGCAGGAGCTGGTAGGAGGAGGTGGCATCGACAGGCTATCAGACAGGGCATGGTATGGAGAGAGTGCTCTCTTACTAACATCTGGGACGTAGGAACTATTGAGGATAGGCGCAGTAGTGTCATTTCCGTTAGCATGTGGGGAGTCGGGCCACTCAAGTCTTTCAGAGCAGATGAGGGGATGTAGCCCACATCATGAAGGGTGTCCTAGCAGAGAGGTGGATACTTTGGCCCATGCAAGATACTGTATGTTACAAGGTGGTACCATAGTGGGCAATGGTACACAGGACTACACAGAGTTATGTCATAGGGTCTAGTGTTTTTTTTTTCTGAGTAAAGACTAATTCTATTAAGTGATGGAAAATATAGTACAATCAAGCCTGGAAACAGGCTTAGCAGAAAAGCAATGGAGCCGAAGGTGATAGGGAATCAACCTTGCTCCAAATAGACAAACAAGGGACAGGTCATAGAAGCAAAGGAATACAAAGGAAAGTACTGATCAAAAGACTACCCCGAAGGGTTGTTTCCTGCAAATCGACATTTTTTGCCTTTTTTCTTGCTCACTTTTATCCACCCAGTGGAGTTTGGCTGTGTCATGACAAGTTGTAGATTATTTTGTCCTGATGACTGATCATCCTTGTCAGAGTCTGAGGACGAAGAGAGATGGGTACGTTTCTGAGAAATCTGCTGGTTAGAGGGAGCCTCCTGGTGAGCCGAGGGGGCGTCCTTCGGAATTTCCTCATTCTGTAGATCAGCTTCAATTTCCTCATCAACCTGCACATCTGCCTCAGATTCCTCCTCCTCCGAACTCGAGAAGCCTAAATCGTCCAGCGGACGGGGTGGTTCAAAAGGATTCCATCTCTTGGATTTGGGCTTACGATTCAGATTCTTCTTTTTATCTTTGAGCTGTGAACATGTACTCTGAAGGTGCCCTGTTTGATGACAATGGCGACAGCGGAAGGCTGTGTTCTCGTAATCCAGTGGTTGAGTCCAATGGAAATCTCCAAACTTGAGATTAATCTGATCCGGCAGTCCTTTGCTGATATCTATTTCTGCACATAGTCTGCCATAAGTGTAGAGACCATTTTCCCTTCTTGAGGTATCTGTAGCCAGGTATCGTCCCAAAGTGTTTCCAATAGCTAGGAAGACAGAGAAATCCCAAAAATGTGCCGGAAGATTCGGGAGCCTGACCCAAATGGGAAGCTTGGAGATGACTGCTGTAGAGGGGTCGAAGTCAGGAAACCAGGGGGTTAGAAAAAGCCCAGCTGAACCCCAGAACCAAGGGCCTCCCGTTAAGGCTTTCTGGTAGTCTTCACTTGATTCAAAAAGCACCAGGAAAAAACCTTTTGAACATAAGAAGATTTTACACTTTTTAGTCCAAGAGGAATGGACCCATTGATAAAGATCTGCTGTGCGAGGCCATAGGCCATTAAATCTGCAAATGAGTGCGGATTCTGCAAAGCTCTGGTAGCGGCTTTCAACCCTAGGAGTAGAGAAGTCGATGGAGGGAATTTCCTCTGATTTGTCTACCAGAAACGGCTTTGGAGCTTCATGTAGCTGGGATGCCTTTGAAGCGAACTGAGGTTGGGCAGCGTTTTTGCGTGCTGCATCTTTGTAAGAGAAAGATGGGGCAGAGGAGGTTTGCCTAGATGAACCACCTCTTAGACGGAAACAAACCCCAATAGACGCGTCCTTTTGAATGCTGTAAAAAGAAAGAGGAAGGGAATGCATAAGCTGCTTACCCTTATACAGCAATCTGAGGCAGGAGGAGGGAATCCCCAGCCGGCATTCAAGTTTTTGCAGAAGATCCTGCACAAGATCTGTTGCGTAGACCCATAACATTGTCGTTTTGCCGGAAAGATTAACTTGGATCTGGAATGCATGAGGTTCTTCCGGCAGATCCAGCTGGTTCACGATCGAAAGCTGCTTCAGAGTTGATCTCGTCTGAACTTGCCTCCTGCAAGCTGCTTGTCCATCGATCTGGGTTTTTTTAAGGCCCCAAGATCTTCTGGGCTCCTGATTTGATGGTTTAACTGCAGATCTGATCATCTGACTACCATGCATAGTCAGTACTCCCGATTCAGAGCAGATCCATGACCCTTGACATCGGATCATGAGAATTCGAAGGCTGCAAATCTGTAATAAAGGCAGATCTGTGAACCCATTGAGCAGATTTAGAACATTGAGTTCCAGGATTTGGGTTCCATGCAAGATGCGTCGTTTGTTGCTAACGGACGGGGATTCTGTTTCCGGGCCGTTGGACCAGACCACGTAGCGCAGCAGGTCTTGCCCCTTCTCGCCCATGAACCGACGGGGTTTGAACTCTTCCGGATCATCAACAAAGACCTTGGGATCGCGGGTAGCAAAGGGCTGGTAACCGCCCAGGAGCTCGCCCTTTCGAACTTTGAAGCACCCGTCGTGGGATTCGAGAACGAAATTTTCCTTCGCTCTGCCATACTGGTAGGGCACCGGGGGTTCGAGTCTCATGACCTCGTAGACAGTGGACTGGACCAAAGGCATGTTCTCCAGTATCTATCAGGCAACTAATATTATATGTCGTATGTCATAGGGTCTAGTGTTATGTAGAGGGATGCAGTCTAATGCATACAGACCCAATGTTAGGCCATAGCTTCCAGTGGTGTGCGGGGCTATGGAGCAAGGAGCAAGGGCTTGCAAAGGAGCATGGAGATGCATGGTGGTGTGTCGTAGTATGTTGGATTGCGCTATGGAGTGGGAGTGCCTCACATCGCATTGAATACATGCGGGGAGTGATAGGTACAGTGACACAGGCCAACACAGGATGGCATAGCCGTAGCCGAAGGTATCCAGTGGTGTACAGGGGTAAGCCACAGTGTACAATGGCATGTCTAGGAGTACTGGGATGATTAGTGGTATGCAGGGGCGTATGGTGCCGCACAACGAGGTCTTAGAGTGTTGCCTCCAGGGAGACCCTTGGACGGAAACACCGAGCATACCTTTTGGCGTAGTTCACCCAGGATCGATGGGGACACATGAGCGATACTTGATGGTATCCGCGGGGACTCACATGCCTGAACATCTTCGACATCCCTCACAGGCGTCGTCGATTTTGTTGTCGACTTTCTGCACTCTAGGCATGAGCAGCGAACGAGGAGCAACCCAAGATATTTGGGTGACACTCAGCGCACTAGGGGGTAGACTTTTCAGTAGTGGAGTGCCTCACATCACATTGAGCACATGCGGGGAGTGATAGGTACAGTGGCACAGGCGGGACACGGGCCAATACAGGATGGCATAGTCCTAGCCGAGGGTATCCAGTAGTGTACAGGGTTAGGCCGCAGTGTACAATGGCATGTCCAGGATTACTGGGATGATCAATGGTATGCAGGGGTGTATAGTGTCGCACAACAAGGTCTTAGAGTGTTGCCTCCAGGGAGACCCTTGGACGGAAACACCGAGCATACCTTTGGGCGTAGTTCACCTAGGATTGACGGGGACACATATGAGCAATACTTGATGGTATCCGCGGGGACTCACATGCCTGAACATCTTCTACATCCCTCACGGGCGTAGTCGATTTTGTTGTCGACTTCTTGCACTCTAGGCATGAGCAACGGAGGACGAGGAGCTCACCCAAGATATTTGGATGACAATCAACACACTAGGGGAAAGACTTTTCAGCAGTGGCATTGGATTGGTGTGTGAGTTGACAGCCACAGGTTGGGGGATGAGGTGATCATCTACAGGGGTGGCATATCGTTCATCATCGAGCCTACGTCTAGGGAGCTAGTCATGAGGGAGACATGTGTCACTATTTCCTCAGGGCATGTTGGGACCATGCATGAGAAGATGATATTAGGTACGACTGAGGTAGTTTCCCAGTATGTCTCTTTGCCAGCAGCACATCTATGTCTCGGTGCCCACGGCTCCTGGCAAGTAAAGCACAACCGCTTCTTCTTCAGCTCCCTCCTGGCATCATCATCAATCTGTGCTCATCCTGGATTCCCCCTAGGAGGCGGAATCCTCACATCCTTCCCCTTAGGCTGGAAAGCCTGTCTCTAGGGGTAAGGTGTCCGAGTCCTGGGTAAGGCATCCTATAAGTCCCGGGTCCTGGGTAAGGCATCTTGTAAGTCCCGGATCCTGCTAATAGCATCCTGGAGTGTGGCTGGTCTAGTGGATCTGACTAGACCCAGAAGTGGCTCTGTTAACCCCTCAACATACATGTAGATCCTCCGTGTCGTGGATAGATCTGGCACCATCACTGAAACCCTCAAGAAGTCTGCAATGTAGGTCTCTAGGTTTCTGGTCTGTTTGAGCCTCGTCAACTCAAAAAGTGTTGTTCCAGATCTCTCCAGTCAAACCTCTATATCAGTCTCCTGGTGAACTCGACATATGTCGTCACTGTGGAGTGTCCAAGTGTAACCAACCCATGGAACCACCAATCCTGGGCCTCACCATCCAAATGTAATCTCGCCACCTTGATGGCCTCTGTCTCCGACATCTGGTTAAGTTGGAAATAGATGTCCAGCTTCTCCACCCAAGACTTTGCCGAACTGTTTGATGAGCCATCAAACGTAGGCAAGTGAAATCTACTAGTTGTGCGATGGGTGTCTCCATTATGATAATGTCAGTATCCTCTGTGATGGTCGCGAGGTCTACTATCCTGCTGGAGCTGAACAAAGTCTCTGAATGAAAGAGCATCCCTGAACTCCTGCCCATAGGCCTGGTACTCCGCAAAATAATCGCCCATATCACTGGGCTCTACCTCCTGCTCCGGCCCCCAAGTTTGCTCCTAGGAAAGTGGGCATTGTAGAGCGTATAGGGGCATGTGAGGCCACCTGCTGAGTAGTATCACGCTGAGTGGCACCCTGCTTTGGAAAATGGTGAGATGCATCCGATCCCTCTCCAACCTGGAAAACCCGTGGGCTCTCACGCTGTCTAGCCTCCACCGCCGTGAATCTCTGCCCCATCACCTCGATCTGCCTCGACAGATCCTGCACTGATTTGAGGAGCATATCTGCAAATTTCTTCCCATCATCATCTACCATCGGATCCTCCTGCTCTGCGTCCACCACAACCTCCTTCTATTATGTGTTCACCACAAGCTCCTCCTGTTCTGTGTCCACCACCCTAACACAGTCTCCCTCTCCGTAGGTGTTCTCCAACCTATGCTCAATATCTCTGTATTTCCTACCTCTATAACAGATGTAGGGCTTCTCCCTCGGTGTCATAGACTGCTATCTCCACAGGCTGAGCCAGATCTATGCTCTGATACCAATGTAATATCCCTTACCAGAGATATCCCTCAAATACAAGCAGACTCCAACCAGAGAAATAACAATAGTGCAACATACAACAATGTATACATAGAAAATAAGCATATACTCGAGAAATGGAGAGAGAAATGCTAAGCCATTTTATTATACTGAGTAATGGGAAGAGTACAAGAGGTGATCAGAAGGATAGCACCTCGACTTGCACAAGGCAAGTGAAGAAATACACTCATAATGGTAAGGAAATGGCCTCTCTCTGAACTGCGTCCAAACTGCCGGAGAACTGTTGTGCTGTTGCTACTGCTGAAATCAAATGAGGATTTGGGGCTGTTCCCCTCCTCAGAAAATGCTGAAACTTTGGAATCAACCTCTACTCAATAAACCCAGAAAAGCCCGGAAAGCTTTTCTAAAATTGTTGACCCCTGAAAATCACCCTTTTGGGGATCTACGCAATCCCTCAAGGCTCTACGCTGCTCCTGAAGAGAAACCTCCAAAACTCTGCCCGAAAACTCTGCCAAGATCCTCCAATATGCAAGGTTTGATCCCTTGCTCAATCTCCTAGCTCAAATCCTCCACAAAAACCCAATCCGGAGCTCCTACCCAAAAGAACTGCATCCTCCCCTCTCAAGACTGCGCAGTAATCAAAATACTCAACTCCAGAAATCGCTCCTCCTGCAAAATACTGATGGAACTACCTTCCTCGAGCAGGCACTCGAAGTCCCCCGAGGCTAAGGGTGAGATCTCCGAACAGAGACACTCGATGCACTAAACAGTGCTGCAGACAAGCTAAACAGCTAGCGTGCTCTAAGTCGAAGTGACTAGCTCAAATGCAACATAATCAAATGATCAAAATAAGAAGGCTCCTCTCTCCTTTATAGCGTTGGCCTCTCTCAAAACCCTAAGGCCCACCTCCTCCAACGTAGCCTCTCTCTTGCCATGTGTTCCTTCTCCATCTGCGCAATCCCTCCAAGTGTCTGTGTGGGCCCCTTCTCTACGTGTTCCTTGGGCCCCCTTGGCTCCCTTTTAAGTTACAACGTTGTGCTACTAGGGAGTGACTTTATTCATAAAGTGTGTTATGTCCCCCTTCCTCACTTTTTTATTTATAACTAACTATAGAAGGAAAAATTGAGCAAAATCGAATATTCCAATTAGCCATGGCTAATTAGGAATATTACATAGGCACAGGGCAGAGTAGCATGCATTAAATTAGCCCACGATATATGGAGCCTATATAGTGATCACATGCAGGGACTAGAGACGAGGGCCAAAGGCATTCCATCGGTTGACAGGGCTATGTCGTAGCAGGTCTGGCTATGGGATACACAGATTCAGTTGATCAATAGATCACTCGTGATGAGCAGAGTCGTGGCAGAGAGTGATATAGTTCGCTCTTGGGATGACACATGGGGGTTCATAGAGGGTTTCATCATATGGGGAGGCGGACATTCTCTGTGGCTGCATAGGTTCGGAGTTAGATTTGGATGGGTAGGCCTTTGTGACATGGAGATGCCTAGGCAGGATGTGTCTCGCTTCTTTCAGTATTCCACCATCAAGTTCCAGGAGAGGAGGACACTGACTGTGCATGATGGGGCGTATGACATAGTCAGAGTAGCGCAAAATCAGCATGGTGGCACCACTCTGGGACTAGCAGGGAACTAGGGCATCACAGCTCTTCGCAGCTCAATAACCTTTAGGGATGCCCCGACTACTGTAGGGGGAGATCATACAGATCTTCCGTTGGGCCTTAGCAAGTCACTGATGGAGCATGGGACTTTTGGTACTTTCACCGGGTAGGATAGTGAGTGGAGTGAGGGGAGCTTCGTGTTGGACAGGATTCCCTGGGATCCTGGTATTGAAGGATTCTTTCGTATTAGGACAGTGCAGAGGTCAGGCATGATCCAATGGCACATCTGGGACCCTGGCATATTTCGCAGTGACAGTAGGGAGCAACAATTAGAGAGGATGCTTGCACAGGCATTGTTTGAGGACAAGCAATTTTTGGTGCATGAAGGAGCTTGTCGGATGAGGACGCCACCAGGGAAAGTGAGCACATTTTGGAGCACCCAGTTTTGAGGTTGCTTGAGAGCAAGCAACATTTGGGAGGGGACGACTGTCATGTCCCTTCTCAAAACATTAGTAACAGGGTGCTACTACACAATTTTGCACAATTTTGGCTAAGGAAGAGAACCCATCATTTTCGACTTAGGGACTTAGGAGGCAACTCGACTTTATTTGGTTGCTAGTAGAATATGGGGGCCACCCACATGGGAATTCGAATTGGCCCATTCGAATAGCTTGGAGGGAAATTCGAATAGGAGGATGGAGGGGCCCACATGAGTCTAGGGAGGCCTAAGGATTTATAAGGAGGGAGCAACTCTCATTTTGGATTCATTCTTACACCTTGCAATCAAAATTACTTGACTGTTCGCTTTGTTGTTTAGCTGAGTCAATCAGTTGTTTAGCCACAAATCTCTCAAGCGGGAGATTCAACCTCTACTTCAGTGGACCATCTGTGCCCGCCCTAGAGAGGCAGTTCCATAAGTATTTCAGGAGCTCCCACGGTGTGTTACAGCACTACCATTCAGCCACAACAGGGAGTGCGTATTTTTGGCTAGCTGGAGAATACGCAGGGGGAGTTTGGAGCTATTAGTGATCAAGCATTTGTCGGGAGAGTTAGAGGATAGGGAGAGCAGCAAAGAGCCAGATTTTCTTGTGAGTTTTGGAGCCAGCAGAGCCAACATCCCAGCAGTTCGAATTACTGGGCTTGGGGACAGCGCAGAGGGCCAATCCAACAATTTCGTGGAGCTAAGGAGCAGGTGCCATAGGCTGGAAGCCCATCCGGGAAGTCAAGGGATTGATAGCAGAGGTCAGCGTAGCACTTTGGGTCCATTTCCGGGAGGATTTACAAGAAGATTCCAGTAGGCCGAGTTTTGCAGTTGCAACTGACACTGGGCTCCAAGGGGGTCAAATTTCTGAAGTCTAAACCAACCAAATTCCTTTCTGGGTTTTTCTGGGTTTTGGGCAAGGATCACACTCCTAATTTTATAGAATTTTTTGGGCAGATATAAGGGGTCAAACAGGGGTCCCAACTGAGTCAGCAACTAGAGGAGCCAAGGGGAATTTGGGCCAAAATTCTGAGGTCAACATTTGGCCAATTCCTTTGTGGGTTTTCTTGGGTTTAGGCCAAGGAGCAAGGAGCTGATATCTCATAATTTTCTGAGCATGGGAAGCAGTGATTCTAGCCCTTCGAAGTCAGCAGACAAAACAGTTTTCTGGGGCAACACAGTTCAATTTCGTGCAGCAGTTGTAGCAACCTCCAATTCAGCATTTTCTCACCTGGGTTTCGTCATGCTTATCCATTAAGACAAACCCAGGTGCACCATTCTATTTTACTATTGTATTTGCTCCTGAAGAAGCAACAAAATGGCTCAGTCGTTCTCTATTTCTTGTGTTTCCATGGGTGCTTAATGTATATTTCGTTTTTCTCATTGTTGAATTGTTTGCATGCTTTGTATATCACTTATATTCATGTTTAGGAACATTACAACTCGACCCTCGCAATCAAATAACCCGGCTAGGGTTTGCACAAACACTTATGAATGAAATTACCCTTTAACCCTTGTGAAAATTATTGGCCAAGGCTTCAACTTGCATGAAAATTTATCACTCTAGAAGCAGATAATAATCCTTCCACTACTAAATCCCTTAAGCTGGCAGAAAACTAACTCCGATACCACTGTAATATTCCTTTCGAAATTTTTGGCTAAAATCCCCAACAATTCGTTTCAGAACAATACACCATAATAAAATTGCACAACTTTACTAACACAAATTAAATTGCACATGTAAAAGAAACTAGAAATGTTGCAACTTAGAATAAACACGAGACATAACAAACAAACTCAGCTTTATTTTATAAACTAAACTAGATTACATGTCAATACAAAATAGCTAGAAAATAGCTGAGATGAAGCCGAAATTGGAGAACTGGGTGATCCCCACTTCCAATTCATGGATCTACTCACCAATTGATGTCAATGAATCCCAATGAGATTTCTAAATGAAACCTCCACAATAGTGAGTTGGGGTTTCGTCCAACACACCAAGAAACCCAAGGGTTTTTGTCCTAGGGATCTCCAAACCTAAAAACCAGATTCTCAAACTCTCAGAAAAAATATGCTAAATCCAAGATGTCAAAAGTCTTGCTACCCCCCCTCTTTTAAAGATCTGATGGATCTCTCTCCAACCTTCTAGAAGCACTTTTGCTTTATTATTCTATTTCCATTCTAGAGGCTTCTCCCTTTTATTTTATTTAAGTGACTTTTATTTTTTTATTTAAGTCACTTTTAATATCAAAAAATGGTTAATCTGTCTCCACGATTTTTTCCAGCCACTAAAATCCACTTTTTATTTTCCCATCTTGTAGATCTCTTTATCCCGATTCCAACAAGTTATTACACTAAGGTGTTTCTCCAAATAATCTGCTCCAAATAACATCTTTAGCATTTAATTTAACTATGTTGATAATAACCCCGTTTTACGAGAATCGTCAAAATGCAACAAAACTAAGAACAAACTATAACTCACTCTTATGAGGGAATATAGCAAGCAAACCCCAACAGACCCCATAAAACTCCTACAAAACCCTTCGGGCCCACTAATGAAGTAATCTCACTCTTGTGACCTGGTTGTCACAAACCCTTGAAATCCACCCTAACTGCATCATAAGGGAAACCATAAATGGGGATATTACAAAGAGGCTAACCTCTATAAAAAAAAACAATTATAACTACCAGCTAGGCTCTCTCCCAATAAAATATTTTACTAGTCATTCAAATGTCAGAGACTTGATAAATTAATTCATAAGATATTACAAAATACTTTCTAATTGGCCACAAGGGGGTCGACTTGGACAAATTTCCACAATTTAGCTCATTATTCCACTTGGTCACACTTGAAAATTTTGACTTGCTCCTTTGGAGGATAAATTCATCTTCTAACAACCACTTTCTTGGTCCATTGTTTAACTAATTTGTCCATCAAGTCTCCAATGGCTAGTTACACTTTCTAACAACTAGTTGATTTCACCAGTGGTTATTTTTTACTTGTCTTTTCCCTTGAGTAAATTAACTTAGCCGCACATAAGCTAGATCTCCAATGCCCTCGAATTTCTGACAATTCCAACACTTGGGTATGCAAACACTGGCCTAGAGTAAAATGTGTATCTCTCAGAATATTCATATCTTGCCTAACATTGCCACATCATCACCTACCTACCATGTCATCATGCTCTCTACTAGAGCTCTAACTCCCTTGGGAATTTAGAAACCAAGACGTGGATTTCATTCCTCTTGTTCTATAAACCAATCTTGACATATTACATGTCAAATATTGTCAAGATTTTCCCCTGTTATGCCTCCTGGAAACACCTTTCTTTCTAGATCATCACACCTAAGTGGATGATCTCTAATGCCCTTCAAGATTTGCAAAATCTGAAACATGGACTTTGTTCCTGTCATTGAGTAGACCACCTTTGACATAATGCATGTCACAGACAACCCAAAGTTGCCCGTATTCTATGACCTGGAAACCTATTTTGACCTGTTAACCAAGTTTGACCGAGCTGTAACTAGCCAATATCATCTCTAATTGAAAAAATTTGACGTGGCATGGATTCTTCTCTTCAAACTACTCATTTTGAGACCAAGTTGAGTTTTTTACTACTAGAACCACTTTGCATTGGGAACCGTGAACTGCCATGGGAAACATGAATGTTGTTAAAAGAGACTACTATGCTCTAAGAGTTGTCATGAGGAATATTGCACCAACACCAAGATCACATACAATCTCAATAGACTTTAACCATGTGGAATGACAAAGGTGCACCTCAACACAGGCTGGACTGTCCCATACACCAGTGATCACCTCTACAAATGCAAGCTCCCATAAAACCATGAGTCTACAAGAAAGTTCACCCAAAGCCCTCCAATCCAGTTAGGGATGAAAGTGGGCTTAAGTGGAACTTCAAGGGACAAGACAAAGGCACAGGTTTAGGATACCTAATACAAGGCCTCACATGGATTTTACATGGCTTTTGACTTGTGACTTCGGGATTACAATGGTGATGAATGCTACAATGAAAAGTATATGTACCCATATTGACAAGCAGGGTAACAAAACCCTCCCTCACAATAATGATTAGATTTGTCATCCACAACCACAAGACTAAGGCTTTAAAATGAGAAATAATTTTTACATTGCTTGAAAACCTCATAATAGAGGTGATAAAATTCTCCAAAGGGGGTGGCATCTCCAAAAACAACTCCAATCAAAACTCAAATAATGTTTATTATCCTTCAAAATATGCCCTAAATGAAGGCCCATGCCCATACTACACGTCAAGGCATTTCCATGAAGCACGAGAATGGCTTTTCAAATTCGAAAATGGGTCAGAAAACCCCCAATAAAAAAATTGACATCAAACATAGAAGAATGGTTTGCCTTAAAGGTGCAACATTTCACTTGAAATGACTTCGAATAATTTTTAGATTCCTTAAGAGGCCCAACAACTTGCTTTCTTGCTCAACATTTGCTTGAGACATCCCATGACTTGTGTTTTAAGGTTGATTTGGTCCTTTGACTTGATTACAGACGCCTTTTTACTTTTTTGCTTAAATATCTGATTTTTGATTAAGTAATTTGACCTTTCCATTCATTGACTTGGTCTAACATTCACTTTAATTTTCTTGAAAGGATCTCCTAGCCCTCACACATCTGGTTGTGTTCTTCAAAAGATAGCCCCAAGTGTAAATCTCCAACACTTTGCTTGATTTGACAATTCCAAGACATGGGTTGTCTAGCAAAAAAAATTATGGATGCCTTTTGGTACCTTGCTTTCCTCATTTGAGGAAGACTTGACCCCTTTTTGCCTCAAAAAAGTCCACACATGCCACAAAAGGAAGATGGCCCTTTTTTACTACGAATATCTCCCTGTTGCTTTGACATTTTCCAAAAATTTCAGGAGACATGGCAAGTATAAATCATGCTTAGCAATATGAGCTTTTGTTGACTTTTGAACCCTGGCACCCTATCATTGGGATCCACAAACTATCTTGGGAACTATGAAATGTCGAAAAATGTGAGACTTCCATGTTGAAGAATTGTGACATAATGAATATACTATGGCCAAAGAATGCATACAAGCTCAATAACTAACCATGTGGGAAAAATGTAAGTGCACAGGAGACATGGGCTAGACTGGCCCTACAATGTGTGATCACCCCTACAAAACCAATGGTTACTCTAAACCATGAGTCCCAAAAGATAAACCTGAGTCCTCCAATCCTATATAGGACGAAAAGAGCTGAGAACCCATACTAGTGAGACCAGCCATGGCCAACCACAATAGCACTAAGATACCATCATACAAAGCCTCCACATGGCCTACAAGGCTTTTGACTTGCATTCTTTGGGCTTACAATGGTGCTGCCAAAAATAAAAAAGTGCATATATATCCCTACTAAAATGAGGGGTATCAGGGCTATATATAGAGATAGATATAAATGGAGGGAGAAAGAGAGAGAGAATATTGCCCTTTACTCATTTCCTATTTTTTTGATAGTGGCCTTTTCAAAACTTTTAATCATTTCCCTGTTTCAGGTAAGCTAGAAAGTAGCCCATCATGCACCCTAATACATTGATTGACTTAAAGGATAGCCCATCATGGCCCCTAATATACTCATCATTCTGTGCATTTTTCACCATCTGGTCAAAAGTTTATTTTTCATAGCAATACTCAGTTATGCGTGAATCAACGCTTTGAGAAAGTTATTTGTCTTCCATTGTTTCTGTTTTGTAGATATTACTGTGAATGTGTTTGCAATTTTTACTGTGTTTTGCAGCAAGCCCTAGTAGGGATCATTGCAAGCTCTCCCAGTTCAAAAATCTTCTTATTGAAAATAGAAAGAGAAATAGGTTAAAGGAAAAGTTGAATGAAAAAATCTTCTTTGAAACCTTAGGAAGGGAAGGTACATTCCATGATTGTTATAGTATCCTTGTTTTTAATAACCAATCAATTATATTTATGAACAATGCCAACCACATCAAAGGATACCGTGTGACCTTCAGATATGCATCACAGTGTGTGTTCTTCAGAGCATTTCAATGATTTCAATGCATGGCATAGTAGTCATGGAAACACTCATAGCTAAGATGCATTTTGCAAGGAGGATTAAAATCTGCATCTACAAACCGAAGTCAAGAAAGCCAATACGCCCATCACGAAGCAACCACAAGTTGCCTGCATGCACATCTGCATGGAAGGTTTCACAAGCAAGTAAACTCCCAAACCTGCAGCCAATTTGATCTGGTATTAGTTTAACAGTTGCCAAATCCCTGAAATAAATTGTCCAGATCAATCCTGTTCCTCTCTAGTGCCAATGAAAAAGCATATGCTCATAAGCATCACCATTTTGTAAGAAACCCGCATTCTATGAATTCATGTTTTTGTGATAAAACACTAAATAACTTCACTGACGCCAAAACCATTACTATGCCTTAGTTCAAACTTCAAAAAGGAAGTTCAAACAAGGTACATATTGGGAAGTTTTTCAAGGCGTGCAAAACATACCATACATTGAGAGCCGTAATTAAACTTGCTTCTGGAATAGAAACAAGTGACCGTATGGAATCCAGATCTGTCAGAGGAACACCATATAATCGTTCCATTGTCAACACTTGTTTTGTGCTACAGTGGTAGTAGACTTTTGGGGCTGCTGCTTGTTTTGTGAGCCCCGTAGCTTCTAGGTAATCTCTGAACGACTCAATATTTGCAGCTTCCTTTTGAAAATCAACTTCTTCTAGCATTGATTCCCTTATATCTCCGACAATACCTACCTAATTTTGAGAAAAAAAAGAAGCATTAATGTATTATATCCTCTAGTAATATTTATTATCTACACATCCTGTCCCGATTTTAGGAGGTAAAGTATAAAATAAAGGAATTCATTGAGGTATAGAGGATTCTTTTTAGGTAACATATTTGGAAGCTTTAACATTGCATGGAATAAATGATGGTTCATTATTGTCATCTTCTTCAGTAATGGTATATTAGACACAGATGACAATAACATCACATGTCATCCCCAGCCAAAAGATATAAGTATAAAATCTCGATGCAGCCGTGCACATGATATAAAATGAACTCTATGTCAAATAAATTTTATACTTTGAGATTGAGATCGATAGTTTTGGAGTAAAACTAATATGTGATTTGGTCTAAAATTCAAGTAGTATGTGCTTGAAGCTATAATGTCAAGAATAGTTTACTAAATATCAAGCCAAATACTCTTGTTATGTAATGGCTACCAATCATAACTCCACAACACAAATAGTTGTCCTGTTTTTCTCTCCTTTTTATGTTTTGGGCATAAAATTTATTATTTTTATGCAAATATAAACATCGACAGTCTAGACTGTTGAGTGCCTCTATCCAGCATACTATATAGCACAGCTATTTAGAGTGGAACCTTTGGTGTTGGACTTTCATCAAACACTTTGCCTGTAATGTCCCTCTTCTACCGTTGATGAATTTTCTGAGTATGCTGAAGGTTTCTTGCTGAATTTGTTGTGTTTTCAGTACTTACTTTGTTGATGTAAGTTTGTGGTATTGCATGCATAATTTTTTTAGACAAATAACAAGCTGGAAAAATCACTGAAGCTTGCAAAATAAAGAAAAGACCAGATTTGATATTTATAAAAAATAGCAAGTTTACATGCCTGTTAGAATAACTCCTCAGAATATGACTATGATCAATAAGTTCAGTACTTTGAGCCACCCTTTTTGGCAGATCTGAGAGTGTTTCAACTGTTGATAATTCTCCAGAAAGGAAAGAAATGCCCAGCCATCAGATCTAATTGTTTTAAGCCTTCTAATAAATTGGGAATGTCACCTATCTCTTGAGCTGGAGCCATGGTTTCCACATGCCTAATTGTCTCCTTTAAGCTAGCGAGAAAGAAAAATTATCTAGGATACCCAAAGAAAATTTACCCAATTTTGATATTATTAAATAAAAGGGGTAAATTATAATTAATAAAAAAGGGGCAAAAAGTCACTTAGGAGGAAAAAATGGCTTCTTCAATAAAATAATATTAAAAGAAGATCTAGAAGCTTGGAGAAGGCTCAATGAAAAATTATAGGAGGAGGGTGGAGCTCATTCTATCCCATGATTTCCTATTGCCAATGAAGAAGCTCAAGTGAGTTTCAAAATGAGGGTTTTGTTGACCACTCAAATGTATATTTGAAGATTTGTCAACTGCCCCTTGGTCAAAGTACACTTTGAGCATTCCATCATCGTCATAACATTCAGAATTTCAGTTTTCATCATCATCATTCAATTTTTGGTCATCATTTTGCATTCCAAATTCTGCAAGCCCTACGGGTTTATTGTAAAAATGATTCTAGTATGATAAGAAATAAGTCATGTAACACACCTAGGTAGCTTAAGATTTTGCTAGAAAGTTTTCACTCTAGTGAGTTTTTTTTTCTTTTGCTAATTATTTAAGTTTCTCAACACTAAATAATTAGTTGAGTTTTTCTCCCAGTTATGCCCCAAAGCTAGAGTGAGGCTTGATGGTAAAGTCTTGGGTGAGTCCTAGTATATAGAATCGATGTAAATTGCCATACTAGATCATCTCTAAAATCTCGCAGAATTTGGTGGTGTCTAAGTGTTAGTTTTTAATTATTAAAAATTTCCCACTAGTCAGGATTTTTTAATAATTATTTGATATAAAATGTAATAAGTGTTGTTTATAGAAGTTGTAGGGGGTATGAGTACTCAAAATTAGACCTCAACACCTCACCTTTCTATCTAGATTCTAGACACACTTAGAGGGTCAAAAAATGTATATTTACCCCTCATTTCCTATTTTTTCCATTTTTTGGCAAAAATTGGCAATTAATTAGCCAAAAAATCAAATAAGAGAAAAATAAAATTCTCTCAAAGTGGAAAAAAGATAAAAAAAAATGAAGTGGATTTTCTCAAGAAAGGAGTCAAGTCAAAAAGTGAAAGAATCTCCACAAATCAAGCAAAGAAAATCAACAAGGAAATTCGATGGTCCAGAAAAGAAGTTAATGACCCAAAAAAATGAATTTTTTAAGAAGATGGTCCAAAATAGTTGAATTGAATGAGAATTTTTCGAGGAAAAAGGTGGGAAAATATTTTTGAGCGATTCAAACCACTCTGGGATCAAACCACTCTGGGATCAAGTTTCTCCTCGACCAAGCCACTCCACCAAGGCAAACGACTCCTCCTCGAGATCTGCGCAAGCACAAGCAAGGGTTACAATTTTGTGGCTTAGATCTAGTCGTTTTCTTCCATGGATCTAGACGTTTCCACTTGGAGAGGCTCCTCTCTCTCATTTTTTCTATAAATTGAGACTTTTCTCTCTCATTATAACGTCATGTAATCGAGCTCTTGGCTCTAGAAGCTCTGCTAGAAATTTTGTACTAGATTTTTGAATAATAAAGAAAGTCTTTGGGGTTAAAGCTTTGTGGTGTTTTTCTTCTACATCTATGGTAATGTTTTTCTGATTCATTTGTTCTTAATGCTCTACTGGTAAATAATTAAATTGTTATTTCCATTTGTCATAGTTTGGATCTATTGATGTACAGTTATCTTGCATTGATATTTGGATTAGAGAAACACTTTAGATCGAGAAACACTAGTGGGTTTTCGGTTGAATACCTAATCTTATTTTTCACTATGCTATCTAATACCTTCTAGATCTAACATTATTTTTTGAAAGTGTGTAGAGATTTTATTTTCTGAATCAAATCTTGGGTGTTTTGGGAAGTTTTCAGTTGGACCAACCAACTCTTAAGGCAACGAAGTGGAAGAACCCACATAGATCTCTCTAAAGGCTTATCAGAAAATATATTTTAAAGGGAGTTTATTTGCCATAGCTTGTAAATCATATCAATAATTCTTCAAATTTATCTATTTATTCACTTTATTTGTCAAAACTAGCTATTTAAGAGCTTGTTTCTTGCTACACGAGCGGACTTATCCTCATACTCTTTGGGCTAGTAGATCTGTAAATTTTTTTATATATTTCTAACCCATTCTGTGTATATATTTCTCTTGTATATAGATCTTGAATGTATTTGGATTTTCTATCTATTTTTTGTGCAAATTTGTAGAAAGGATCAAGGGTTTGGCTTAGAGAAATTTCATAAAAAATTTCTTGCAGGTGGAATCTTCAAGATCGAAGAGACAAATTATTTTTTTGAAGCTAAACACCTATTCATTGATCAAACCCGCTCCTCTCTGCATTTGCATGTGCAAATCCTACACGGCTAGGGTTTCAACACTAAATTCAAGTTCAATTTTGAAGAGATATATCATTTGGGGCTTGGAAAAATTAAGATCAAAATTTTTTAGGGAGGTCACCTTCATTTTTTAGCCTTTTCTCTTTGGCACAAGCCTAGGAGAGGCTCTCCTTTCCTCTTGTGCGAAAATTATTTCCCTGCTTGAACGTCTAGCTTCTTCAGTGAAATATTTTTGAAGGGAAAGCGAAATTATTCTTGGAGTGTTAGTTTTTGTAGCATCGAACGGGTGTTCTAGTCTCGACTTTGGTTAGAGAGGCTAAGGAACACAAGATCTCTAGAACCCATAAAAAGTTTCTGGAGAAAACACCTAGAAATGTCTCAATTAAGTTAATTAATCTATAATTAAATATTTCCCAAGTCTAACTTAGGAAAAGTGATTAACTAATAACAATTAATTGAGAAAGGTGACATTTCTCTAGAAACTCACATGGATCGAGTTGGAGATGATCTTAGTCATTGATGAGAATCTAATAATGGTCATTGGTTCACCATCGACATATTATAAGAGCAACTCGATGGGGATGGAGAAAATACACCAGTAGTGAGACTTTCCTTGGCAGATCGAGTTACCCAGTTGCAGAGATCCGATCAAGGAAGCGCAGTTTGAGCCAGAAGGAAGGCGGGGTGATATTTGTGAAAATTCCTACACTCAAGGAACCCCTACTGCAGCAAATCTGAATCTACTTCACCTACTTGATTTTAATTTATCAAGTTTGTTAGGAAACCAGCTCACAAAAAGATAGAAAAGATAGATCAACGCCTTAGAATTCAGCCTCTTCGAGGGGGCAACCTCCTTTACATTACACAAATGAACAATTCTTGGATGATACAAATGACTAAACCTCCCTTCTATATATAGGAGTCTAAGGGGTCACAATATAATCAAGCAAACATATCAGTGATAACATAAAGGCATAAAAATAACAATAGTGGGTTTCTATGGGCATACTAATAGCAATATGGGGACAATAGGGGCACAATAATAACAATAAGAGATACAATGACAATAGTAATGGGGGAATCACTAGTATTATAGGGGCCTAACATGACCCTCTCCTTTCGAAAAGCGTTGTCCTCAATGCTTGAGTGGTTCTGGATGCTTCTGTATAAAATTCTCATCCTCCCATGTGGAATCTTCAACGGATAAGTTCTTCCACTTGATGAGATGCTCCGAAATTGATCGATTTCGTCATTGTCAAGTTCTTGTTTCTGTGACTGCTTCCGGCTCCAATATGATTTTTCCTTCCTCGTCAAGTTCTGGAAATATTGTTTGAACTGGGAGCTTGTCGCCTATAACCTTCTTTAAACATGAAACAATGAAAACTGGGTGCACTCGGGAAGCTGCAGGAAGCTCCAATTTGTATGCCATAGTACCAATCTTTTGCAACACCTTGTACGGACCATAATACTTTGGTGATAATTTATTATCCTTCTTAGCTTGCTTGAGGGACATTTGTTTATATGGTTGTAGCCGTAGGAATACCCACTCACCTACATCAAAACTTCTTTCACTGCAATGTTGATCTGCCTATTGTTTCATTCTATTCTGCACCAACGTGAGGTTATCCTTTAAGAGTTGGAGAGCTTGTTGTTGATGCTCGATGTGATGTTCCACTGCTTGAACCGTAGAATTTTCTCTTAAATATGATGTGATGGATGGTGGATGATATCCATAAAGTGCCATAAATGGGGTCATTTTTGCTGCAGTATGGAAGGAAGTGTCATACCACCATTCAGCAAGAGGCAACCATTTGACCCATTGTGTCTGTTTATCAAATACAAAGCAACGAAGATATCCTTCCAAACATTTGTTTACTATCTCAGTTTGCCCATCAGATTGAGGATGATAAGATGAGCTATGAGCTAACTGAGTACCGAGACAAGAAAATAATTCTGTCCAAAAATTTCCAGTGAAAATCGGATCTCTATCGCTTACAATAATCTTTGGATTTCCATGTAGCTTTTGAATTGTTTCCATAAATGCAGTAAAAATTGTATTGGCTTTAAATGGATGTGATAATGCACAAAAGTGTGCATACTTGGTAAGTCTGTCAACTACCACCATGATGACACTCTTTCCTTCGGACTTGAGTAAACCTGTGATAAAATCCATTGAAACCTCCTCCCAGCGTTGGCTTGGAATGGATAAAGGTTGTAATAGACCTGGGGTCTTAATTGTTTCAACTTTATTTTGTTGGCAAACCAAACATTCCGCCACAAACTTTTGAATATCCGATTTAAGGCCATCCCAAAAAAATTCCTTCTTAACCCTGTGGTAAGTTTTTAAAAATCCTGAGTGCGCTCCTAAGGGAGAAGTGTGCAATTCCATAAGAATCTTTTGTTTGAGTTGGGAATTCTTACATAGGTATAAACGATCTTTGTACCATAATAAATCATTTTTCCAGCTAAATGTATCAGATGTACTGGGATATTGTTGTAACTTTCGAATGAGTGCCCACACTTCTTCGTCATTCTTCCATTCCTCCCTTGCTTTGTTTATCCAATCTGGTTGGATAATAGAAATGGTGCACAACAAGGCTTCCACATCATCATCATTTCTTGAGAGTGCATCTTCCACAACATTTTGCTTCCCTTTTTTGTAGATGATTTCAAAGTCATAACCCAACATCTTTTTGACCCATTTTTGTTGCTCTTCAGAGGATAATCTTTGTTCTAAAAAGTATTTAAGACTATCATGATCCGTTTTTAACTTGAAGTGTCTTCCCATTAGGTAGGGTCGCCATTTCTTAAGTGCATTAGTATTGCCAACATTTCCTTCTCATAAATAGCTTTGTGTAAATACTTTCCCTTGATTGGACGACTTTCGAAAGCAATGGGTCTTTCATCTTGCATTAAAACAACACCAATTCCATTTCCTGAAGCATCACATTCCACAATAAGGGTTTTTGTGAAGTCCGACGTAGCTGAGACCGGTGCTTGGCACATTGCCTCTTTAAGATGTTCGAAGGCCTTTGTTGCTTCTGGAGACCATGAAAATATATCTTTCTTCAATAATGTTGTTAGAGGTGTTGCTATTCTCCCATAATTCTTAACAAACTTGCGATAATACCCTGTCAACCCGAGAAATCCTTGCAGATGCTTTATGGATGTGGGGATTTTCCATTCCTTAATGGCTTTAATTTTGCTAGGGTCTACCTTAACACCTTCATGAGATACAATATGACCCAGATATTCCACCTCTTGTACTCCAAAGTAACATTTGGATCTTTTTGCATATAATTGTTTCTCCTCCAATAGTTTGAGCACCCTATCAACATGTTCAACATGATCCTTCCAAGACTTGTTGTAGATTAGTATATCATCAAAAAATACTAACACAAAATTTCTAAGGGTTTGAAAATGGAATTCATCAAACCTTGAAATGTAGAAGGTCCATTTGTAAGGCAAAAGGCATGACCAAAAATTCATAATGACCCTCATGAGTTCTAAATGTTGTTTTCGGAATGTCTTCACTCTTCATTCTGATTTGATGATATCCTGAACAAAGATCCAACTTGGTGAAGTAAATTGATCCATGCAATTCATCCAATAATTCATCAATGACATGAATGGGAAATTTATCTTTAATAGTGAACTTGTTGAGCCCCCTATAATCCGGACACATGCGCCATGATCCATCCTTCTTGTGCACCAATACTACTTGAGCAGAGAAAGAACTTTGACTAGGTTGAATTATACAATCCTCTAGCATTTCTGCAACCATACGTTCAATTTCACTCTTTTGGGCATAGGGATATCTATACGGCATGATGTTTGGAGGAACACTTCCTGGAATCAAATGAATAGCATGATCATGATCACGAATAGGTGGGAGACCTTTGGGAGTCTCAAATACCTTGGAATGGTTGTCCAAAGACTTTTTGGAGATCTGGAGAAATAGATGATTTCGATGTGGGAACATCTAGCAAACATAATTCTGCAATTACACCTCATTGTTCCTTCTTTAGAAGCTTTGTCATATTGTTAGAGCTAATTATCTTTCTCGGTTTCCTTGCAATACCCCTTAATTCAACTTCTTTTCCTTCCGCACAAAACTTCATGAAAAGTTCTTGAAAATTAAAAGCTATTGTACCCAAGGATTGTAGCCATTGGACTCCTAGTACAACATCAGCACCACCCATTGGAATGAAAAGCATTGGGCTATTGAATACATATTCTCCTATGGATAGCTTGATATTATGGCACTTTCCAGAGCAATTTATAGTTCATTCACTTGCAACCATCACTTGACACTCTGGTGCTGGATATAGGAAGCAATTCAATTCCTTTGCTATCTTACAATGAATAAAATTATGGGTACTTCCCGAATCAATAAACACTATTATCTTTTTCTTCTTGATATGTCCTATCTTGATAGTTTGAGAAGTGGTAATTCCAGCCAATGCATTACAAGATATGGTCGGATTCATTTCTTCTTTTTCTAGGGTTTGTTCCTGGAGTATATCCTCTTCTTTTGATATTTCTTGTTCCTTTTCTTCCTTGTCTTCACAATCTATGTAGAATAATTTCTTCTCAGCACACTTATGACCTTTACTGTATTTGCTATCACAACTGTAACAAAGCCCTTTTGCTCTTTTTTCTTCCAATTGTTGTGGTGTCAACCTTGTAGGTTGTGGAAGGCTAGGGGCAACAACACTTCCATCTTTATAGTTGTGAGTGGTAGGCTTCCTGGTTGCCATAATTTTGTTTTCCATTTTTCTTGCTAACCTAAATGCCTTCTCCAATGAATCAGGTTCCCAAAGGCGAACCTCATGTTGGATATTATTCTTTAAAGTCCCTATGAACACATCAATCCTATGCTCCTCTGGAATATCTTTTACCCTTATGTTCAATTTTTGGAAGTCCTCAATGTGTTCCATCATTGAACCCTTTTGTTTGATATTTATCAATTGGCTAAAAAAAGTGTTGCTTTTTGTATCTTCATAATGTGCTATCATTTCTTCCGTAAAAATTGTCCAAGTGACAATTTGTTTACGAGAGCAAAGCCATCGATACCATACAAACTGATTTGGTTCCAAATATAAAGTTGCAATACGTACCTTTTGTGTGTTTTGCACATTATGGAGATCGAAAAATTGTTCCATTTGTAGTATCCATGTTCCGGGATCCTTGCCATCAAACTTCCTCATATCGATTTTTGGAACATGGTGGGTGTTCAATCCAACATTAGAGTCTATGAAATCATGATTAACATTTCTTTTGTTCTCATCATGGGTTTCCTTTACTACTCTTTCACCATTAGTGACCATTTCTTGTAGCAACTTATTCAAATTTATCTTCAATTCTTCCATCTTATCGTCCATGCCATTCATCTTAGCTTCCATGCCATCCATCTTAACTTGCATGCCATGTATATTAGCTTCCACGCCATTCATCTTGGCTTCATTTACCTTTAGTGAAAGTGAAATTTGTTGTACTTGGCCTTATAATTTTGATATATCATGTTGCATTTCTTCCTCTTCTTCACGAGTCATGCTAGAGCTTTCAGATTGCTTACTAGGTGTTTCCATTTTCTTTCTTCGGGGCATTAATTAATGCTAATAATTCTTCACTATTCCCTTTGAATTCCTTCAAACTAATTTTTCAAACCAATTTTATGCAAAATTTTAAAAAACTACACATCTTTTTTTCACTTTGTAAGAGCTTGATATTGAATCTGTTGTATCTCTGTAACTGTGGATCTCGAATATCTGAAATCTCGTCCTGCGGTAGCCCTTTGAGTCCTCTTTCTAACCCCGCAAGTCTAATCAAGATTGGATTCTCCAAGGAAGAGTTATGCCAAATCTCCCACGGTGACCTGATTATAGACTAGTTCAGTAGAGCGAACTTGTACGACGTGCCACGTGTCACTGTTTCGACCTTAGTACCTGAAACAGATACACAAAAACTACAGACCGTCCTCTTTCTGAAACTTCTTACGAAATTTCAATCTGATGCTCAAAACAAAAGTTATGACGATTTTCCCCAGGTCACCTGTTTGGAATGTAATTCGGGAGTCTGCAAAAACCCTAACTTCCTCAGATCATATCTCCGCAAATATAGCAAGACAAGCTCTGAAATTCGGACCCGAAGTTCAAAACGATTTCGGCTCAAATCGATTGTTTTGTAGCTTCTGAAACGTTGCAGAAAAAAAGTTATAGCGAAAATGCCACGATGACCTGTTTGGAGCAGCGAAACCCTAGAATCCAAAGCTCTTATACCAAATGTTAGGAAACCAACTCACAAAAAGATAGAAAAGATAGATCAACGCCTTAGAATTCAGCCTCTTCGAGGGGGAAACCTCCTTTACATTACACAAATGAACAATTCTTGGATGATACAAATGACTAAACCTCTCTTCTATATATAGGAGTCTAAGGGGTCACAATATAATCAATCTGACATAACAGCAATAACATAAGGGCACAAAAATAACAATAGTGGGTTTCTATGGGGCATACTAATAAGAATATGGGGACAATAGGGGCACAATAATAACAATAAG
This sequence comes from Pinus tabuliformis, assembly GCA_031772625.1. Taxonomy (NCBI): domain Eukaryota; kingdom Viridiplantae; phylum Streptophyta; class Pinopsida; order Pinales; family Pinaceae; genus Pinus; species Pinus tabuliformis. The sequence continues at coordinate 157,116,089 of CM062815.1, forward strand.
GGATACAATGACAATAGTAATGGGGGAATCACTAGTATTATAGGGGCCTAACAAAATTATTCTTCTAAATACTGAAGCAAATTACTTCTGAAACCTACACTACTTTAATGTTTGATTACATGAACTAGATAACTGAGCAAAGAACAAGATACATAAGACACGGTTATTCTTTGACAAAATAGTCCCCGGAAAAACCCAATGCGGGAAAACCAGTGTAGCAGCTCTGCGGGTTTTCTATTATGCAGGAGAAAATTCTTAATACAAATCTAGAATGCTCAACTAACAATCCTTTACAGAGAAAATACTAGACAAAAGACTTGTGAAATAATCTCACCCTATCACTAGAGAACCAGTGACTGATCCTCAGCTCTGGAAGCTCTGTATCACCTTCTGATGGCCTCTGCATCAAACTGCACCACCCTGGGCAGCTTCTACGTCACCCCTTCTGCGTATTACGCTGCCTCTCTGCTTTGGATTCATCTAGTGATTTCGATGAGTGGACGAAAACCCACCTCATTTCCTTGGTGGATTCATCCAGAAATCACAAATTGCAGCTATTGATTTCAGTTCAGTTTTGGAGGTCTAGTACAACATTGGAGCAAACTCTTGAGGCCATCTTTTCATCTGAACTATATTTGTTGTAACTACATGTAACCCCAGTTTATCTATTATAATAAAAGTTGAGATTGGTCTTGTTCATCTTGTTGATATTTTGTCGTATTCTAATGGTTGATTTTTACATGGAAATGTTTTGTTAAATAAATGGTAATTTTTATGGAGAAATTTTGGTTGAGTTAAATTTCTACAAAATTAGTCAAATATCCCGTTTGGAATATTACATTGTCTACCAATACAACTCGAACGAAGAAAGAACTTTGGCCATGTTGAATTATACCTACCTCTAGCATTTCTGCAACCATATGTTGATTAGGGGTAGCATCGGATGTGCTCTAGCCATGAAAATTGGTGGAGAAGTTAAAGCACATGAGATCTCCAAGACCCAGAAATGGTTTGGACGGATTGTACACGGTTTGGAAGATATTAAAAATAATTAATATTTTTAATGGAGCTCCTAAGTCTAAACTTACGAAAAATAAAATATCAATGGGTATTAATACAAAACTGGGTTAGAACTAGAAGGTTCCAAAAGTCATGGATCAACTCAAATCTAATATCAGCCGTTGATTAGAGATTTAATCTTGGTCGTTGAAGGACCAACGAAAAAAGTATAAGAAGAGGCTTGAGGGTCAGTTGGAGAAAACACCAGAGTGATCAGTCATTCATTTTGCTAGAGTGGGGTTGCTAAGCAAAAGTGAATCAGTGATCAGCAGCGAGGGGCAGTGAGTACTGTACAGAGAGGCAAAGACAATAATGAGAGACCAGCGTAGAGGCAGAGAGAGCGAGAGCAGCATCCAGTTCAGGCCACGCAGAGCCCAGCAGAGACAACGCAGAAGCCAGACTGCATCATCCACGTAGAGGCTGCTGGAGTGATGCAGAGGGTCCTAGAGGCTGCTTAGTGCCTCAGAGGGCTAACGCAAAGGGTCCTGGGGCTAACGCATGTCAGCAGGAGGCTGACGCATAGGCCAAAAGGGCTAGCGTTGGGCTTCAGAGTCGCCGGAGAGGGTTTCGTGGGACAGGTTTTCTGAATACCTGTTTCCAAATATAGAGGTATTGTTGCCATGTATTTTTTCTCTGTTGGGTGAGCCAGTTAGGCAACTGGTTGTACTCAAGGAAATACTGCATAATAATAAACCCTCAGAATAGTTGCACCGGTTTCCCGCATTGGGTTTTTTCGAGGGCATTTGTCCAAAAATAATGGTGTCACTTGTGTGTTTGTTTTCTTTCAGTTGATGATCTATAGATGTTGTGACTGTATTGTGTTTATTTCAGTATTTAAATGTTTTAAATAACTTGTCCAGAATTTACAAGTAGAAGAAATAAACCAACAGAATACAGATTAGTTTTCTAACGAATAGACTTAGAAAATTCAACATGGTATTAGAGCATGGTTGCAGATCACAGGAAAGCTGAAGGCATCAGTTGAGCAAAGCATTTGCAGCAGATTCAGTTGTCCCGAGTGACAGAGTTGATCCTTGCACAAAGCGATAGAGGAAGGGTTGACGCAGAGGGACTATGTCATCAGTCTGGGCCTGAAAGAGGCCAGCTCAAAGGCTGAGAAGGGCAGAAATAGGCTCACGCAGAGCCACGCAGAGGCCAGGAGGGCTGACACAGTTCGTTGAGGGAGTTGTTTTGCCGGTGTCGGGATTGCGCAGAGCCAAGAGGCTCAATCCTTCAGTTGTTGGGGCAAAGGAAGCTGTGGGCAGTTTGCGAGAGCGAAGCTGGTGGGGTACTGTGGTCAGAACAGTACCTAACAGGGCAAAACCAAGGTAGAGGGAGTTGCTACCGAGGCGGATTTCTAGCCAAGGAATCTAGATCAGTGTTGCAATTGCACAAACGATTGGAGAGGGGCAACTTAATGGTTGGCAGAAGGATTTCCAGGAAGGAAATCGGGACTCAAAGGGTGTTCAAAAGTGAACTTCCAGACGGGAAGTAGAGAGACTCGGAAGAGTCGACAGAGAAGAGCAGACAAATGGTCGTGAATGGGCTGAGAGATCTGGACAGGTTGGACGGAGCATCCAACTTTTTGGTCTGGAAGGCCAGGATCTTGTCCATTCTAGACAGACATCGTATCAAGGGCTTCGCCTTGAGAGTAATGGCTATCCCAGTTGACTTGGTAGCTAATGAAAGGTACGAGGAGGCAATGGCTAAGGCAAAGTGCATCATCCTTGATGGGGTCAAGGATCATGTGGTCCAACATATTGTCGAGAAGGAAACGACAAAGGAGATGTGGGACACTTTGAAGACATTGTACCAGCATACTTCCATGCAAAGGAAGATGCTCCTTGAGAATCAACTAAGGTCATACCAGATGCAGAAGGGGGAGCAGATAGATCTCTTCCTTGGTCGGTTGAAGGAGATCCGGGACCAACTGACTTCCATAGGGGCCATGTCGGATCAGGAGTTGATGGTGAGGACCACACTTAACACAGTCTCCGAGGAGTGGGAGACATTTGTCCAAAGCATACTGGGCAGGGCAAGTCTTCCAGATTGGGAAGCACTGTGAGCAGGGCGAGTCTTCCAAATTGGGAAGCACTGTGGGCGGTTCTTTGCCAAGAGGAGATCAGACGGCTAGCCAAGATGGGAAGTAGTAGCAAAGGAGTCCGAATCAAGAAGGAAGAGGAAGAGGATGTAGCTCTGGCATCTGTGGGAAAGCGGGAGAAGAGGAAGAAGAAGGACCTCTCCAAGGTCAAGTGCTCCCATTGTGGGGAACTGGGTCACTATGTGAATCAATGTCCGAGGAAGAAGAACAAGGGAGAGGCTTCTAAGTCTAAGGCAGCGCCAGCGAAGGCGGAGAAAGAAGTCGAGGAGGATGACGATTGTGCCATGAGTGCTCATGTGCCACTTGAGAAGAAGTGGGGAGACATCGAGCTGTAGTCAGGAGGACTACAGGCGATGAGAGGTGGGATCCTTGAGGTACCCAACCTCTTGGATTATACCTTTCACCGGGAGCCCCGCAGAGGAGTAGCAAGACTGGCAGATGTAGGTAGAGACGGATGTGGATGAAGCGGCAGAGAGTGCTACAGTGCAAGAGTCCCCGAGCAGCGCGAGGCTAGCAGGCTGCAACAGTGCAAGAGGCACGGGAGTGTTGCACCAGTGCAGGATGGCATAGAGAGGTGTGCAATGGTGCGAGATGTAGGGTGTTGTTGCAGCAGTGCAGAGGTGAGTAGAGGGAGCACTTGTTAGCGGTAGAGGGAGCTTCAACATCGCGAGTGTTTCTAGCCTGACAGGGATGTCAGAAGTTGGGTGGATCAGTTACTTAATTCTCAGCAACTAAGTTGCAGTGCAGTAGCGGTATGCAGTAGCATGATGCAGCATCATGAGAGGGGGATGCAGTGCAGATGCAGTGTTGGGAGGATGGACCAACAGCAGCACGGATGCAGATGGAGCTGTCGTACGGATGTAGCAGTGGTAGTGGTAGGGCCATGGGCAGTAGTACAAGATGCAGCAGTGCAGAGGATGTTGGGCAGGGAGGCCTAGCATCAGCATAGTACCGGTGCCAGATAATCAGAGTGATGCTCAATGAGGAGTATTACCAAAGCACAGTCCTCGCTAAGAGGGAGTGTTGATTTGGGGTAGCATCGGAAGTGCTCTATCCATGAAAATTGATGGAGAGGCTAAAGCACATGAAATCTCCAAGACCCAGAAATGGTTTGGACAGATTGTACCCGATTTGGGAGATATTAAAAATAATTAATATTTTTAATGGAGTTCCTAAGTCCAAACTTAGGAAAAATAAAATATTAATGGGTATTAATATAAAACTGGGTTAAAAGGTTCCAAAAGTCATGGATCAAGCCAAATCTAATCTTAGTTGTTGATTAAAGATTTAATCTCGGTCGATGAAGGACCAACGAGAAAAGTATAAGAAGAGGCATGAGGGTCAATTGGAGAAAACACTAGAGTGATCAGTCATTCATTTTGCTAGAGCAGAGTTGCTAAGCAAAAGTGAATCAGTGATCAGTAGTGAGTACTGGACAAAGAGGCGGAGACAGTACTGAGAGACCAGTGTAGAAGCAGAGAGAGGAAGAGCAGCATCTAGTTCAGGCCACGCAGAGCCCAGCAGAGACAGTGCAGAGGCCAGAGGGCTGCGTCATCCACACAGAGGCTGTTGGAGTGACACAGAGGGTCCAGAGGCTCTGCAGTGCCTCAGAGGGCTGACGCAGAGGGTCCTGGGGCTGACGCAGGTCAGCAGGAGGCTGACGCAAAGGCCAGAAGGACCAGCGCTAAGCTTCAAAGTCGCCGGAGAGGGTTTCACGGGACAGGTTTTCTAAATACCTATTTCTGAATATAAAGGTATTGCTGCCATGTATTTTTTCTCTGTCGGGTGAGCCAGTTAGGCACCCAGTTGTACTCAAGGAAATATTGCATAATAATAAGCCCTCAGAATAGTTGCACCAGTTCTCCCACATTGGGTTTTTCCAAGGACATTTGTCCAAAAATAATGGTGTCACTTGTGTGTTTGTTTTCTTTCAGCTGATGATCTGTAGATGTTGTGACTGTATTGTGTTTATTTCAGTATTTAAATGTTTTAAATAACTTGTTCAAAATTTACAAGTAGAAGAAATAAACCAACAGAATACAGATTAATTTTCTAACGGATAGACTTCGAAAATTCAACACCATACGTTCGATTTCACTCTTTTGGGCATAGGGATATCTGTAAGGTCTAATGTTTGGAGGAAAGTTCCTTGGAATCAAGTAAATAGCATGATCGTGATCATGAATATGTGGGAGGGCTTTGGGAGTCTCAAATACCTTGGAATGATTGTCCAAGATTCTTTGGAGATCTAGAGAAACAAATGATTTCGATGTTTGAACATCTAGTGAGCATAATTGTGCAATTATGTCTCATTGTTCTTTTTTCAAAAGCTTTGTCATTCCATTAGAGTTGATTATCTTCCTCGGTTTCCCTGTGATGTCACTTAATTCAATTTCATTTCCTTCCCAAGAAAATTTTAAGAAAAGTTCTTGAAAAATAAACGCTATCGTCCCCAAAGATTGTAACCAGTGGACTTCTAATACAACATCAGCACCACCCATTGGAATGGAAAGCATTGGACTATTCAATACATATTCCCCCATGGTTAGATTGATATTATAACACTTCCCTGAGCACTTTATAGGTCCTCCATTTGTAACCATCACTTGAGACTCTGGTGTTAGATATAGAAAGCAGTTCAATTCTTTGGCTATCTTACAATGAATAAAATTATGAGTATTACAAAAATCAATCAACACTATTACCTTTTTTTCTTGATATATCCTTTTATCTTGAGAGTTTGAGGAGTGGTAATTCCTGCCAATGCATTACAAGATATGGTTGGATTCATTTCTTCTTTCTCTAGGGTTGGTTCCTGGTGTACATCCTCTTCTTTTGATATTTCTTGTTTCTTTTTTCCTCCTCTTCACAATCTATGTAAAATAATTTCTTCTCAGCACACTTATGACCCTTAGTGTATTTGCTATCACAACTGTAACAAATCCCTTTTGGTTTTTTTTCCTCCAGTTGTTGCGGTGTCAACCTTGTAGATTGTGAGAGAATAGGTGTAGCAACATTTCCATCTTTATAGTTGTGAGTGGTAGACTTCCTTGTTGCCATAATTTTTCTTTCAACTTTTCTTGCCACCTTGAATGCCTTCTCCAATGAATCAGGTTCCCAAAGGCGAACCTCATGTTGGATGTTATCCTTTAAAGTTCCTATGAAGACATCAATCCTATGCTCCTATGGAATATCATTTACCTTGATATTCAATCTTTGGAAGTCCTCAATGTGCTCTGCCATTGAACCCTTTTGTTTAAGATTTATCAATTGGCTAAAGAAGGTATTGCTCTTTGTATCCTCATAATGTGCTACCAATTCTTCTGCAAAAATTGTCCAAGTGACAATTGATTTATGAGAACAAAGCCATCAATACCACACAAATTGATTTTGTTCTAAATATAAAGATGCAATGTGTACCTTTTGTGTGTGTGACACATCATGTAGATCAAGAATTGCTCCATCTGTAGTATCCATGTTACCAAATCCTTGCCATCAAAATTCTTCATATCTATCTTTGGAATGTGGTGGGTCTTAAACCCAACATTGGAGTCTCTAAAATCATAATTCATATTCTTTTTGTCCTCATCATGATTTTCATGGATTACCTTGTCACCATTGGGAAGCCTTTCTTGCAGCGACTTTGTCAATCCTTCCAACTTGGCATTCATCACACCCATGTCTACTTTAAAAACTCCCATGTTTGCTTTTAAACCATCCATCTTAGCTTCAGTGAACTTGTATGGGATGCCACGTGTCACTGTTTCAGCCTTCCTCTCTGAAATTGATAAACGATAACTTATATTTCGTGCAATTTCAATCACTTTTACAAAATTCAAATCCGATACTCAAAGAGAAAGTTATGACGATTTTCCCTAGGCAATATGTTTGAGATTGAATTCTGAAGCATGCAAAAACCCTAAATTCTTTGAACCATATCTCAGAAAATATAGTGAACCAAGATCTAAAACTTATACACGAAATTCATCAAGATTTGGCTCCACGTGGTCAAAATTTCAGCGTCTGAAGCCTCATATAAAAAATGTTATAGCGAAAATTCCAAGATGACTTATTTGAAGTAGCGAAACCCTAGAATCCAAAGCTCTGATACCAAATGTTATGCAACCCGATCACAACAAAAGAAAAAATAGATCAATAACTTGAAAATTACCCTCTTCAAGGGGGCAACCTCCTTACATCACATAAATGAACAATTTTTGGATGATACAAATGATAAAACCTCCTTAGTATATATATAGGAGTCTAAGGGATCATAATATAATCAGAGCCTTCATAACAATAATAATGTAAAGGCACAACAATAACAATAGTGGGCTTCTATGGGGCACAAAATAACAATATGGGGGCTACATGGGCACAACAATAACAATAAGGGGGCTACACTAACAATAACAATAAGGGGGCTACACTAATATTATAGGGACCTAACAAATTCAGCGAGAGGAGAGGTCGATTCAATTGCTGAAGACTAGGATAATTTTCTAGAAGGACAGAGAATCACTTCCAAAGGCAGCAACAAGCAGGACATCTGATTCAGAGGCAGTGTCGAGCAGTGCGAGCTACAAGTTGCGCAGAGGCCTGCGCAGGGGTATTTTGGGGTCAGTTTCAGTGGCCAATTTGTTGCAAGATTGCTTGTGGAGAAGGGGAAAATTCCCTTAATAATTTTGCCAGTGATTTCTCAGGAGAGGATTGCCAGTTTGGCATCCAGATATTGTACTCATAATTTTGTTGTTGAATAGTAACAATAAAACCCTCATCTGCAGCGTCAGTTTTCCCACATTGGGTTTTTCCAAGGATATTTGTGTAATGACCATCTTGAATTACAGTGAGTATGGGAATACTAGCATGCATACGAGGCATCCATATGATAGCTACATATGCATGCATCACATGTACAACACTAGTATACATACTAACTAAATGTCCAAGTATAGGGTAATGAATTAATTATTGGAAATACTAAATAAATACCTAACTCATCAGAATATAATGAATAATTAAGTGGGGTACTTGATATATATACCACCATCATAATATATAGTTAATACCAAATTAAATACCTAACTATCAAAAGTAATAAATGTATTAAGCTTAGGACTCTATAATATCATCCAATGGGTATTCTAAAGTAATACTTCAATTAATAAAGTTTATTAACTAATATAACTCTGATAATAATAAACCTTATTAATTAACATACTCATTAATTAATGTAAATATAATAATAAACCTTATTAATTAGTATACTCTTTAATTAATGTAAATATGACATTAATAAAGTATATTAATTAATATACCTTGGTTAAAATGCATTGAAACAAAACTTCATTTTAATTCATTTATTAAAGTCAGTCGTTATCATGCCAACAGGGGCAATGGTGGAATTTAAAATTTTATTTAAATAAATGTGGTGGGAAGGTTTTGGGAAAAGGGCTTTGAGAAGGTGGGCATTGGGTGAAAATAAGGAGACCGAGGAGGGCATGAGAGGACAGTTTTATTTTCTGGCCTCACAGGCATAGGAGGAAATACTGAGAGAGTCATAGACAGAGAGGAAGTTTGAGCAATTGTTCTTGGAGTTTTGGACACCGGGGCTAGAAGACCTCAATTTCGAAGTCTTTGGATCTAGGAACCAGATAGGTTTATCCCAAATAGGCTGGGAGGAAATAGTCGATTTGGTAGCAGGAATGGATTGGGCGCAACAACAGCCAAAATAGACTCCAAACAAGATTTCCATGTACCTGCATTTAAGTTTTTTGAAGAAAGTAACTAGTGTCGGTCTTCATGATTGTATTTGTCAAAAGAAATTTTATTATTAACGAAATTGACTTATTAAAGCATGGCTTTCATGCTTGGTTCAATGTTTTTTAGGTCAAAGCCTCGACTGAAAGCTTCTAGGTTTTGTCTTGAGTCAATAGAGTCATTGTCATTTTTATTAGACCCTTCTTGGGTTTTGTATCATGTAAAAAGAATTATTTTTGAGTCAAAAAGGCCATTTGTCACCTCCACACCAAATCGGCCTTGTGCTCATGAAGTCGGCCTAGATTAGAGCTATTCGACCTAGTAGAAAGAGTATATATAGAGAGGAAACTCAACCTATTTGATGCACTCACTCAACAAGTGTTAAATTTTGCAATTTTGATTTTAATTATCTTAGATCTTCAACCTTTAAGTGCAGATAGTAACCAATAACCATATAGAAGACAGTCAATGAACAGTAAGACAGCAAATTTTGTCCAAGACCAAGGAAATTGTGAGGTTTAACTCTTTAAGAAGATTCTTCTATTAGATCTTCATCAAATGTTCAGCGGAGATACATAAGCAGAGTACAAAACTCTTTTCTCAATGACAACAACATTACCCCTTTAGGATAGATCTTCTGAAATGTGTGATCTGATCACAAATGTAGAATAACAGATCCTTCAATCCTTCAACAAATATTACAAGTGTGAGAAGAAGATTAGCTTTCACAAATGAGATAGACAAGTCTCCAGATGCGTGCTAGAAATCCAAGACAATACGCCTTCACAACAAGATGATCTGGCCACAAATAATAAGTAAATATCCTCCAGGTGCAAGAGGATGAGACTTGTAATATGAGATCTGCAAAAACTTATACAAGGAAGATCTGCCACCAATGACAATACAAGATAGAGAACTAGCCAATAATACGAAATCTGTCAAACAATAATGCAAGAAAGAAATCTCCATAATTGTGAGAGAGAAATCTCCACTAGATCTACCAATGATGAAATGAAATAACAGAGCTCCAATAAATCTACTAACAGTGAGAGAGATAAAATATTGATGCAAAATCTTTATCATTGGTGAAAGAGATCACCAGTGGTGATAAGAGATCTACCACTGATAATCAGATCTGCCACTAAAAATCAGAGATCTACCAATGATGATAAGAGATTTTCCACTGATAATCAGATTTGTCGTTGATGATAAGAGATTTTTCGTTGGTAACCAGATCTGCCAATGATGATAGGAGATTACAAATCTGCAATAGATCTGCTACTGATAATCGGAGATCTGCGACTGATAATAAGAGATCTGCTACTGATAATAAGAGATTTGCTATTGATAATAAGAGATCTGCCAATGATGATAAGAGATCTGCAAATCTGCAATAGATCTGCTACTGATAATAAGAAAGATAAATAACCGATGCAAGGGCTTGATCATCAATGTGAGAGCTAGATCACAAAAGCGAGAGAGATAGAACTCGATGTGTTGCAAATGAAGACTTCTCTTCAATATACAGAAATCTTTGAGGCAAAATCCTTTCGTCGAATTAAGTGTTTTGGAAGCTCCTAGAGTGATCCATTTGAATTAGATAACTTAGTGACTTTATTATCCACATGTCTAATTGAATCACTTAAGTGATTTTATTTTGCACGTCTAATTGAATCACTTAAATGATTTTATTTTGCACATGTCTAATTGCTTTATAAAATATTTTTTAAATAACTTTTGCTCTTATGAAAAATAATTTGCTCGAGAAATAATTCGCTTCAAAGGTGAAAGGGGCTAACCACATAAAATGATTTCTAGGGAAATTTCTCCCTAGCTGCTCAAAAATTCAACAAGAAGTTTGATCTACACGAAAAAGAAGCAGAAAAGAAGAGCGAAGTTGCAGGAGAAGGAAGGAAGAGGCTGGGAAAACCTAAATCTAGTTCTTGGGAAATCTCTCTCTCACACGCGCAAAGTTTTTGCGCTGAAGCTCGGACCAAAATTCTAAATCTACTGCAGGTCCGAAATTTGAAGCTTGGGGCCGAAAATTTGTAGTTAGGGACCGAAATTCAAGATTGTAGCTGCAAATGAGAAGCTGACACTTGGGAGACTTTGTTAGGAATCATCTATTGGAAGGAAGGGTTGACTTCGTGATTGGAGGAGGTCTTTGTCTAGGTCAAAAGGGTCTTGGATTGGCTCATATTGATTTGAATCTTCTAATTGTGTGAAAATTATATCATTGCAACAATTGATTTATTTTACCTACTTATTTCTCGATAAGTTATTTACGAAAATCCTTCAATAAACATTAAAATAAATTCTGCTGCAGATATCACATCATAATACAAAAACAAACACATGCACAAGAATTAACACATCGACACAAATATTTTGGACAATCAGTCCCCGGAAAAACCCAATGTGGAAAAACCGGTGCAGCAAGGCTGGATTTTATTATTCAACAATTCTTCAGTACAACTGGGTGCCAAACTGGCTTACCCAACAGAGAGAAAATTCCTCAGCACTTCCCCCAGTCTCAGCGTCAGCCTGGCTGACCTCTGCATAGATCCCAGACCCTCTGTGTCAGCCCCTGCCTCTTTGCGTCAGCACTAAGCCTCTCTGCATCACCCACGCAGGCCCTCCAGTGACTGCGCGGTCTACAGCCTCTACGTCTACCTCTGCGTTGTTCCCCTGGTGTTGTTCCTAACTCTCTGTTCCGTACTTGTTGTCTCCTGCTACTCTCCAAACCACTAGTTCGAATTTCTCAGCTAACCCCGCTCCAGAAATCGAACTGACTAGTCTCCCTCAGTATATTCTCCAACTGACCCTCAAACCTCTTCTTATACTTTTCCTGTTGATCTTTCAACGGCCGAGATTAAATCTCCAATCAACGGCTAAGATTAGATTTGGCTTGATCCATGAATTTTGGAACCTTCTAACCCAGTTTTATATTAATACCCATTAATATTTTATTTTTCCCAAGTTTAAACTTAGGAACTCCATTAAAAATATTAATTATTTTAATATCTCCCAAACCAATTAGAATCTGCCCAAACTGTTTTTGGGTCTTGGAGATCTCATGTGCTTTAGCCTCTCCATCAATTTTCATGGCTAGAGAACATCCGATGCTACCCTAAATCAACACTCCCTCTTAGCGAGTATTGTGCTCTAGTAATACTTCACACTAAGCATTACTCTGATCATACGGCATCGGTACCTGTGCTAATGCTAAGCCTCCCTGCCCAACATCCTCTACACTGTTGCATCCTGTATTGCTGCCCATGGCTCTATCACTGCCACTGCTACATCTGTACTGCAGCTCCCTCTGCATTTGTGCTGCTACTAGTCCATTTTCCCAACACTCCATCTGCACTGCAAACTCCTTCTCATCATGTTGCATCATGCTACTGCACTGCAACATCATACCCATTTCTGCCACTGAAATGGATTCCTTATCATCCCCAACTTCTCCCTGAAATAATCAAACTTGGTTTTTCCAAGGACCTTGGTAAGGATGTCTGCCACTTGTTCTCCTGTAGGAGTGTAGCTCAACTGTACAGCTCCTCGTTGGACACAGTGTCTAACAAAGTGACATCAGATATCAATATGCTTTGACTGATCGTGAAACACTGGATTCTCAGAGAGCTTGATGCAATTGTGATTATCACATATGATCCTAGTCGTCTCCATCCTTCTTCTAAATAGGTTCACAAGCAGTTTTCTAAGCCATATGGTCTCGCACGAAGTTGTGCTTGCGGCCATATATTCTGCCTCGGCTAAGCTCAGTGTCACGGATTTCTGTTTCCTACCGCACAAGGAGGTCAAACCTGATCCAATGTTGAAACAATACCTAGAGGTACTTGTTCGATCCACTGAACTTCCTGCCCAATCTGCATCAATAAACCCACTCAATCTAATATCCTTACCCCTGGTGTACAAGAGTCCATAATCGACTGTTCTCAGTAAATATTTGAGAACATGTTTGGTTATTGCCCAGTGCGCCCTCTTCGGCTCCACCATGAACTGACTAAGGGTGTTGACATGGTAGCAAATGTCTGGCCCGGTATTGACTAGATACATCAGGGACCCTATGAGCTACCTGTATAAAGTGGGATCAACATCTTTGTCTTTTGATGCATCAATCTTCTTCCAGTTGGTTATCATTGGAGTAGCCATGGGTCTATAGTCCTCCATCCTGAATTTCTTCAGGATTTCTGTAGCATATCTGCCTTGCCCAAGGAACATCTCCCCCTTTCGCTGCCAAACTTCTAACCCCAGGAAATAATGCATTCGTCCCAAATCCTTCATGTCAAACTCCATGGCTAGATTCTTCTTGCAGTCCCCTATGAGCCTAGATGATCCTATCAGGAAGAGATCATCCACATATAATACTAAGATTAGAGGTTCATTCTCTACAACCAGATAGTAGAGATTTGGATCTGCGTCACTCTTGACAAATCCTTTTGCAAGTAGCCATCAATTCGCCCATACCACGCACTAGGTCTCTGTTTCAACCCATACAAGGCTTTCTTCAATCTGCATACATAAGACTTCTTCTCATGTGTCTCAAAGCCCTCTGGTTGTTCAATGTATACCTCTTCTTCTATCACACCGTTCAGAAATGTCATTTTGACATCCATTCGAAGAATCTCCCACCCCATCTGTGCTGCAAGAGATATCACGGTTTTAATAGATGTATACCTGGCTGTCGGGGCGAAGGTCTCTTCGGAGTCAATTCCTTCCTTCTGAGCATACCCCTTAACCACAAACCTGGCTTTGTATTTCTCAACATTGTCGTCTGCAGCGTATTTAATCTTGTAGATCCATCTCGAACCTACCACTGATTTGTCTTGAGGCCTTGGCACTACCTCCCAGACATCGTTCACCATTATGGAGTTGTACTCCTCTACCATCGCATCCAGCCAAACCTGTTGTTGAGTTGCCTCCTTAAAACTGGCAGGCTCCCCATCCTAAGCTACTAATGCCTGATATCTATCTGATTGTTTTCGTTCAACTTATTGTTCCTTAACGCACCGATGACCTCCCCATCTCGCAAAATCTGACGAAGTTCCCTGCTCGTTCTTCCTCTGCCAATAGGTGCTTTTGTTGGCTCCTCCTCATCCTGTGATTCTTCCTGACCCGAGGAAGAATTCTTTTCTTTTGTTGGTTGAAGAGGTTTGACCAACAATTCCTCTTTTGACTACTCCTTGGAAGGCATTTCTTGAGATTTTCTAAAAGCCCTGTCTTCCATGAACTTCACATCTCATCGAACTACTACCTTCCTACTCCCTAGAAGATAGATTCGGTATACCTTAGCGTTCTCGCTATATCCCATTAGATATCCTTTTTCTGCAGTTTGACCCAGCTTCTTCCTCTTTTCCTCGGGTATGCGACAATATGCTAAGCTCCCAAATATCTTGAAATGACTGACTTCAGGCGTTTTCCCTGTGAAGACTTTCTCTGGAATCATCTTGCCCAATGCCTGATGAGGAGTTCTATTCTGAACATAGACTGTTGTGTTGCATGCTTCTACCCACAAGAATTTTGGCATATCCTGATCATACATCATGGCCCTAGCTGCTTCTACAATAGTCATGTTCTCTCTTTTTGCTACTCCATTATGCTCCAGATTGTACGGAGCTGTCCACTCTCTTTTGATGCCCTCCTTAGCGCAAAAATCAATGAAGTCCTTATCGACATACTCTCCACCATTATCTGAGCGCAAAACTTTTATTTTTTTCCCAGTCAAATTCTCCACCAGAGCCTTGAACTCTTTGAATTGACAAAAAACCTCATCCTTTGTTTTCAGAAAATAAACCCAAGTTTTCCTTGAGTGGTCATCAATGAAGGTAAGTTAGTACTCGGCACCACTAAGAGCTTTAGTGGACATGGGTCTGTAGATATCTGAGTGTATCAATCCCAGTACACTCTTGGCGTACACTCTTGGCCCTGTTTTTACTTCTAGGAAATGATGCCTTGGCATACTTTCCTAGAGCACATCCTTTGCATACATCATCTTGTTCCGTACTAATATCCGGAACTTCTGTTACAGTGCTCCTGAAAATTCTCAGAGCCCCATGGTGCAAATGTCCCATTCTTATGTGCCATAGTTCGTTCAAATCCTTGTCTCCATGACTGCCTATTAGTGCCATTGGTGATTCTAGTTGTAGTCTATACAACCTGTTACTTTTGATCCCGGTCTACACTTTCGTTTTCCAGCTCGGGTGTTTGACGTATATTTTCTACTTGATGAAGAAAACGTCATAGCCTTTGACTTGAAGTTGCAACACGGAAAGTAAGTTCATCCCCAATCCTGGTACATGCAGCACATTGGTAGCACGGAACCACTCTCATGTTTCTGTTTGAAAAACTATGGTACCCCTCCCTATTGGAGTACATTTTGCCTTGTTCCCCATGGTGATCTGAAAGTTCATCTTCTTTTCCCGATAACCTGAGAAACATTCTCGGATTCTCGTCATATGCCAAGAGGCCCCACTATCTCTATACCATACCTCTGATGATACAGAGCTAGTCACACAAGCCACTTCTTCTTCCAGCCTGGAAGCCAACATAGAGAAATCGAAATCACTCTCTTGTGCAATTTTTTGAAAATCTGTGCAAATCTCCTGACGTAGATGCCTCTGCATTATGGTCTCGACCCATAACTGATTTTCCCTTCCTGTCTCTAGTTACTGCTCTGATACCATGTGAAAATTCTATCACCGCAACAACTGATTTATTTTACCTACTTATTTCCCTATAAGTTATTTACGAAAACCCTTCAGTAAACATTAAAACAAATTATGCTGCAGATATCACATCATAATACAGAAACAAACACATGCACAAGAATTAACACATCGACACAAATATTTTGGACAATCAGTCCCCGGAAAAACCCAATGTGGGAAAACCGGTGCAGCAAGGAAGGATTTTATTATTCAGCCATTATTCAATACAACTGGGTGCCAAACTGGCTTACCCAACAGAGAGAAAATTCCTCAGCACTTCCCCCAGTCTCAGCATCAACCTAGCTGTTAAAATTGGCAACTAGGGCCAAACTTCATGTGGGTCATCTTATTAATGGCAGATGATATTTATCTTGGATCCCTCTCATCGAGAGGTGTAGGATTGAGCTAAAGATCATCCGATTCCGATAAGTATTCATGGAGATATGAATTTATTTGTGTTATGGGACAATTCGTCAAGGTCGGCCAGCAACCAAATAAACCCCACTTGTGCTCAACATTTTAGTATAAATAGAGGTGCCTTGAAAGTCATTTGGACACATATCCTCTTGGTGATCTCTTCCTCTCCACTTGTCTTTCGGTTTTGGTGGGAGGAGAGATCTAAAGAGGATACGCTGCCCTAGAGGATGCCCTAGATCCTAACGCTATCATGGAGGAGATTTTAACACAGTGAAGGAAGCCTACATAACGCAGCAAGGAGAGATCTAATTGTTGGTCTAAAAGAGAAGCCCTACGCTTCCCTATACACAGCTCTATGGAGAGCCCTACGCTACCCTATACACAGCTCTATTGGAGAGCCCTATGCTGCCCTATACACAACTCTATGGAGAGCCCTACACTGCCCTACACACAACTCTATTGGAGAGCCCTACGCTGCCCTATATGCAGCGCTATGGAGAGCCCAACGCTGCCCTATATGCAGCCCTATGGAGAAGCTCTATGCTGCCCTAACTGTAGTCCTCTAGGTGATATAAAGGAAGACTATTCAAGCATGGCCCGGTCACAGCCATGGAGGAAGGAAGGTCTGAAAGCAGCTTGTATGACAGGGAAAAGAGTGTTGAAGGGTATACGTTGAAGTTTGTCCAGCAAGGCAGCATATGTTAGGACTATGTTGATAATAGTACAGTCACTTGGATGGGGAAAACAGTGATGATACATTGACGCAGCATGATGTTGCAAGCAGCAGATATATTGCAGCAGCATGTTGATGAATGTTGCAGCATGATGGGTACAACAATGAAGTGTATCATAGCATAATGAGGGGCAGCACAATGGTGAGGTACAGCAGTATGATATAGCAAGTTCATAGTGTTGCTAGTATAACACATTGGAACAACAGCATGATACTTAGTGCAGCAAGTACAGCGAGCGTGCCAGGGACAGCAAGCATTCTAGGGACAACGAGCAAGCAAGGGACAGCAAGCTAGCTAGGTGCAGCAAACACATAGGTCAGTATGGCAACATGGTGCAGCAATGGCACATGATGCAGTATAGTGATGGGTACCGTCATGATTGATGAAGCATGATGAGATGCAGCATTGTGATGATGGGTGCAACATGGTGCAGCACGATGAGGCGCAGCATGATGATGAGATGCAACACGATGATAGGTGAAGGAGTCACCTTGGAGAATTAGTTGAAGCAGCATGTCTTCAACTAATCTCATGTATCATCTTCTTAGAGATGATCTATGCTCTCATCTAGATAAGTCAAAGTGTTGACTTCAGTTGTAAATGTACTATCTCTCTCTCTCTTTGTTGAACTATTGAAGAACATATAAGAAGAATTGATCAAGGGTTTCCCCAATTGGGGTTTGTCCCTGGCTAGTGCCACATCTTGTGTCCTCTTGTCTTGGCTTGTCCTCTGCGATTTATGTTTATGTTCTATTTGCAGTTTACTTTAATGCTGATGTGATTGCTAATCTGGAAAAGATATTGAGCTAACTATGAAAATTGAAATAAATTGCTCTAAGCATAGAACATACCTAAACTTAACACTGGCTGACCTCTGCATAGCTCCCAAACCCTCTACGTCAGCCCCTGCCTCTCTACGTCAGCGCTGGGCCTCTTTGCGTCACCCACGCAAGCCCTCCAGTGACTGTGCAGTCTGCAGCCTCTACGTCTGCTTGAGAGGCTCTGCGTCTGCCTCTCCAACCTCTGTATTGTTCCCCAGTGCTATTCCCGACTCTTTGTTTCGTACTTGTTGCCTCCTGCTACTCTCCAGACCACTAGTTCGAATTTCTCAGCTAACCTCGCTCCAGAAATCGAACTGACTAGTCTCCCTCAGTAAATTCTCCAACTGACCCCCAAGCCTCTTCTTATACTTTTCCTGTTGATCTTTCAACGGCCGAGATTAAATCTCTAATCAACGGCTAGATTAGATTTGGCTTGATCTATGACTTTTGGAACCTTCTAACCCAGTTTTATATTAATACCCATTAATATTTTATTTTTCCTAGGTTTAGACTTAGGAACTCCATTAAAAATATTAATTATTTTAATATCTCCCAAACCAGCCAGAATTTGCCCAAACCATTTCTGAGTCTTGGAGTTCTCATGTGCTTTATCCTCCACCAATTTTCATGGTTAGAGCACATCCGATGCTACCCCAAATCAACAAATGGAAGAGTTGGACTGGGTTTTCCCTTGGAGGGGTTTTGCCCTAGCTGAGTGCCTACATCTTGTGTCTCTTGTTCTTGTGGTCTTCATATAGATTTAATTTGGTAATTGCTTGATGAAAGATAAAGTAATAAAGAAGTAAAATAAGCCAACATAACTCACAAGTAATTATCAAGAAAGAGGAATCAAACCCTAATTACTATAAGCATTGATTACTCAACATGGTATTAGAGCTTGGTTCATTGGCATTTGGGCAGTTAGAAGATCACAAGAACTTCAAGTCAAACAAAAGAAGTCATTCTCATAAGGTCGAGCTCCTTAGAACAAAATCTCAAGCCCTAGTTACAGTGATTAGGCCGCAGGTATTTACAGTAAGAGCAAGTTTTGTTAAAGAGCATATAAGCCTTGTTCTGGAGCATTGAAGGGCTAGTCTAGCAGCCCATTCAAGGCTGAGCAATTTGTTAAGAGGAGCGAAGTACTATGCATAAGGAACGAGGTCTGAAATTATTGCCAAGAGCTTTGATAATTCTGTGATTCGAACTTCAAAACACTGTGTATATTGATGGGTAACCGAATCTCATTTTTGAGGATTAAAAGAAACCTTGTAAAGCCAACAAGGGGATCTATTGATTATAAAAAAGGATCAAAATGGTTGGAGGGCTGATAGCATTGCTACAAGAGGAATTGAGTCTCCTACTAAGTTTTGGGCATAGGTATATTTCAAAAAGCTTGATTTGAAGCTTCAATCACTTGGAAAGGGAGCCGAAAAGTTCTGAACTCAAATACATTGTTTAGAGGGATTAGAACTTATCCACTGTCGTCTCGTAAAAGGGCTGAAGACCCATACTATAGACCTGTGTACATAAATCATAGACTGAATTACGTGGAAGTGCTCTAAGCCTATCTTGGAGGATTATCATCAAGCTATAATCACCTTGTTTAATTCACAGATCTGTGGAGTGGCATAGAAGACAAAAACTTGTGGAGTTGTGGGTCCGTTACAAAGCTTCAATCATTTCAAATTGAAGGAACCGTAAAGAAAAAACAATCTTAGTCTCAAGGAAGGAAGAAGTCTACAACAATAAAGAACTTGTTTATCTTGCACTTATGGAAGAAGCTTTGAGGATCTTATCAAAAGAAAGGTAAGTATTATTTCTCTCCTATACCTTCAGTTTGCAAGAAGGACAACAAATTCAATGGAAGACAAAGGTAAGTAATTCTTGAGGTATGTATATCATGGTTCATTTGTTAAAAGGTTAATGTCTTAGGATTTAGTTGTTTATATGATCCTAGGATTTGCAATATTATATATAGGGAATGAGAATAATACACTTGAAAAACCTCATTCAGAAACCCTATCTTATAGTGTCTAGGATTTATAAGTAGTTCAAGTTATATGTCAATTCATGGCAAGAATGAAATGGAATAATGTCTAGGTTTTGTACTTGAAATTCTAGGAACCAAGATCATAGTCTTGTACTTGCATACTTTTGATAGTGTTTGTCAAGAAAATTA
Source organism: Pinus tabuliformis (assembly GCA_031772625.1). Classification (NCBI taxonomy): domain Eukaryota; kingdom Viridiplantae; phylum Streptophyta; class Pinopsida; order Pinales; family Pinaceae; genus Pinus; species Pinus tabuliformis. Next base: position 157,135,888 of record CM062815.1, read on the forward strand.
TTGCAGGAAAACTTGCAAAAAGTAATGATTGGATTCACAAGGAGTATCCAAAAGAAGACTTATAAGAAGTTTCAGAGGGAGTCCTTCAATAAATAACCATGCAAGGTTTGTAAGAGAAACTCTAGGTATGTATAAAGTTTTGCATCAAAAGGATATGATCATTCTTCATTTAAAATTTGCTTTACATTACTAACATCATTATGTCTAGGATTTTGAATCATAAAGATTCTTGTTAGGGTGATTAATCATTAGATTGAATCTACCCTCGTTATACTATCTCTTGTCATTTGATCATTCTTGTGAAACCCTATCCTTTAGGGTTCACTAAAAAACCCTAGCCTCTTGATGTCAAGGGTATGTCAATATTGATTATGAAACCTGAGTCTTCTTAGGGTTGTTTGTAATGTCCCTTACTAGTTTTTTTTTTGGAAAAAGATTAACCTCTACATTTTGAGGCCAATTTTGGAGGTGATGGGGCCCATTCGATTTTATTAGGAAGCTAGACTTAGTAGAAGTTATTTTAGTGTGGTTAAGTTATACGTGGGGAGCACCCACACTAGGAGAATACACATTTCCTAGTTCTATTTGCATGGAGGGGAAATCGATGGTTGAGTGAGGGGCACACGATGGAGGGAAAAGTGCTCCACGAAATCTATATAAGGAAGACAGCGCCTCATTTCATCATCTTTTGACATATTGAACTCGATCTTAGTTGCCCGAGCTGCTTATCCAGGTTACTGTGTTGTTTAGCACACGAGTGTCTCCAAGCAGAGATCTCAACCCTTACTTCGGTGGACTTCGAGTGCCAGCCCTAGGAGGGAGTTCTTCTTCATCTCAGTTCGTAGTAGCAGCAGGGAGACGAGTCACAGCAAGCTATAGACAATTTCCAACAGAAGGGAGACAAGTTATAGCAGCTATAGTCGAGTTCCAATAGCAGGGGAAGTAACAGCAAGGAAGTCGAGTTACAGCCACAGGGAAAGAAGCAGCAGGAGGGCCGAGTTACAGTAGCAGGAAAATAGCAGCAAGAGGGCCGAGTTACAGTAGCAGGAAAATAGCAGCAAGGAGGCTGAGTTCCAGCAACAGGGAGATTAGCAGCAGTGCAGAGCAGGGAGAGTAACAGTAGCGCAGAAGAGGGAGAGTAACAACAACGCAGGACCTACACAACCATTGGAGTGAGATTTGTTGGGGCAACATATTTCCGGGGATTTGGAGCTGAGGAGTTGGGAGATCATTTGGGGGGCCATTTGAAGAGAATTGTTGGAGTTGGGAGTGCATAGATTGACAAGATCAGTGAAATCAACAAAATTTGTATTTGGAGGAGGGCCAAGCTGTGAAGGGTCAATTTTTGAAGGTTGGAACCAAAGGAAACCCTTTCTGGGTTTTTCTGGGTTTTTGGCAAAGAGTACGCTCCTAATTTTATAGAATTTTTTGAGCAGATATGAGGGGTCAAACAGGGGTCCCAACTCAGCCAACAGCTAGAGACGCTAAAGGAAATTTGGGCCAAAATTTCGAGGTCAACATTTGGCCAATTCCTTCGTGGGTTATTCTGGGTTTCTTGTGTAGAGGCTGGGATTAATTTCCCAAAATTTTCTGAGCAACAGGGAAGGCTCTAAAAGCAGATCATTTCAGGGAGCAACACCTTTCTAGGAAGTAACAGCGCAACTCTTGGGCCGGATTACCAGCAGATTTGAGAAGGGTGTTCCATTGTTCATTTTGGGCTTTTGCTAGCTTGCCTAGAGCAAGCCCAGGTGCACACATTCCAGCACCTTGTTGTACACCTCTTCCCATTTAATAAAATGAGTAGACAACGCAGTTTGGTTGCCAATTTTGTGGTCTGATGGTCTGATTTAATTTTATGGTGTTCTTATTGTTCGCTTTGCATAACACTATTTTTCCCTAGTTTGGAACATTACATTGGTATTAGAGCATGATCTCGGCCCAGCTGTGGGAAATTAGCTAGAAGATCATGGAAGCTTTGGGTATGAGTGCATAGTGATGGGTGAAACCGGAGACAAACCCATGGCTCAAGGGAAATCCAGCATGTAGAAATTCTAGGGTAGAATTCATTGGGATGATGATGTTAGTTTTTGGTAGCATCGGAAGTGCTCTAGCCTTGAAAATTGGTGGAGAGGCTAAGGCACATGAGTTCTAAATAACCCAGAAAGCGTTTGGTGAAATTCCACCCGGATTGTATTTTATTAAAATAATTAATATTTTTTTATAGAGTTCCTAAGTCTAAACTTAGGTAAATTAAAATATTAATGGTATTAATCAAAATATGGGTGAGAATGATCTAGAAGGCGGATCAAGTCATGCTTTAATCTTAGCCATTGATTAGAAACTTAATCTCGGTCGTTGAAGACTCAACAGGAAAAGTATAAATGGTAAGTTTGGGGTTAATTTGTAAACACACACAAACAGAGGATTGATCTGGAGTTCGATTTCTGGGGCTAGGAAGCTGAGAAATTAGAACTAAGTGATCATTCAGTAGCAAAGGGGCGGTGAGAATTCGGGAGGACTTTCTGGAGAATACTAACAAAGAGGCAGAGATGGCTTGCACAAAGGTAGCACAGTAGCCAGGAGCGCTGACGCAGAAAAGTTGTCTGTCACGTAGAATCCAGAACTGTCGGAGCAGTCGAAACTATCGGGAACTGCCAGGAGAGCTGACGCAGAGGCAGCGTAGTAGCCGGGAGAGCTGACACAGAAAAGTTGCCTGTCACGCAGAATCTAGAACTGTAGGAACAGCTGAAACTGTCAGGAACTGCCGAAATAGCAGGGAGAGCTAACGTAGAGGGCAAAGAAGGTGATGCGAGGCTGAAGCAGAGCCTGAAAGGCTGACGTAGGGCCTACGTCGGGCCAATGCAGAAATAGTCGGGGTTAGCCAGTCTTGTGTCGGATAAGCCAGAATTCTGCCGGGTGAAGTGAGGTAAAACTCACTCAGATTTTCCGCCAGTGTCTTCTGTATAAAGGATTGCTAGATGAGCATCCTAGAGTTGTATTCTGATATTTCTCCTACATAATAATAAACCCTCAAAACTGCTGCACCGATTTTTTCGCATTGGGTTTTTCCAGGGACTAGCGTGTCCTATGTATCTTGTTCTTTTCTCTGTTTTCTGTTTCATGAGATCAAATATTTAATTAGTGTAGGTTGCGAAAGTAATTTGCTTCAATATTCAGAAGAATAACCTGGTGAATGTAATTTAAAAATCAAGTAGGTGAAGTAGATTCAGGTTTGCTGTAGTAGGGGTTCCTTGAGTGTAGGAATTTTCATAGATGAGAGGTTGGCCCAGTTGAGGAGGGTGATAAACCAAACCCATCCTCACCCTTACAATGGAGACGTTAGAGGTGAGCAGGTCGTGGGGGTGCAGCCATCTACATCATGTGGGGAAAGCCGACTAGATTAGGGCACCAAATCTCCTAAAAAGGAGCAGGCAGGACGAAGACGGTTAGAGGGTGAGAGCGGGGGGACTTTTGTTGGTGGAGACTTGGCTTTAGATATCAAGAGCCTGAGGAGGAGGCTGAGCATGATGTTGAGAGCCCACAAGATGGTGAGGAGCACATCGATATACCCGATGTGGCGTAGGAATCACCTTTATTAGAGACCTATTTGATAGCCCCAGTTGACACCTTGGTGGAGAGGATAGAGCCTACACACATAGAGCCATTTGTTGAGGGGGTGCCACCCATGGACAAGATGCCAACAGTTGCTGAGGTATCTGGAGTTGTGACCGAGTTTACAAGTTATAGATACCCACGGCAATTCCACCAATTTCAAGCCGACCTTCTAGCATTACAAAGGAAGGTCGCATTAGTGCATGAGGCTATTTTGCAGCAAAACGAGGCGCTGGAGGGCATGAGAGCGGTTTGTGCTGAGTACACAGCCAAATTGACTCACGTTGGGGAGCAGTTGAATTCCCTACTGGTGCAGCTAGAGTGCACGTTGGGGCACAAGAGCAGCCCTCTTTGGGCATACATATACGGGGTTGATAACACTGTTAGGTTACCTTGGCCCATTGGACAAAGAGAGACAGAGCTACCTAGTCAGATTTCATGTATTGACCACGATAACGAGATGAAACGACCTGAGTTGCACAGGGTGTAGCACCCACATGCTGGGGTTGTTCTATGTGCAGGACTCTGTGCATTCGATCCCTTTCTTGGGGTTGGATGGCGAGAGATTCTAAGTTGGTATCCCGTGGAGTGGGCTATGGAGATGGTGGTGGACTTGGGTGTAGCTCAGCGGGAGCTTCCAGGCACTGGGGATACCGACAGCACAGACTAGCATTGGGTTCTCAGTGGGACTACCTGTCATTTCCTAGGTATGTCGATTGACTACAACCTGGATGGTACAGTTGACATAGCAGTTGAGCGTGTACATTCGCTAGGGGAGTCTCGGTCGGCACCAGTGGCCAACCAGTTTATGGACAAAGTCTTTTGGTTGTCTTGGTATGGCATTTGTACACGGGACCATTAGGTGATCAGCATACTCTAGCAGGAGTTTGTCGGAGGTGGTGGCATTGGCAAGCCACCAGACAGTCCCTTGTATGGAGTTGGGGATTCTTCGCATTTGTGTGGGATACAGAGGAGCAAAGCAGTGGTTGCATCGCTGTTGACACCTGGGGAGATTCAATTCTTTGGTCCCTTAGGGAGGACTTGGAGGGGAGGTCCCCTCATCGAAGAGCATGGTGATGCGACAGTGGAGGTGATGATACGGGTTGGATGCGAGCCGATGCATATGGACATAGCTTTAGGCCATCTCATTTAGGGACGGGTAGGAGCATCTAGCGTGGAGTAGTGGTCTGCAAATGGGCATGGAGATGCATGGGGGTGTGTCATAGTATGTTGGACTACGTTGTGGAGTGGGAGTGCCTCACATCGCATTGAGTACATGCGGGGAGTGACAGGTACAGTGACACAGGCGGGACACAGGACGGTAAAGGATGGCATAGTCATAGCCAAGAGTATCTAGCAGTGTACAAGGGTAGGTCGCAATGTACAAGGGTAGGTCGCAGTGTACAATGGCATGTCCAGGAGTACTGGGATGATCGGTAGTATGCAGGGGTGTGTAGTGTTGCACAGCGAGGTCTTGGAGTGTTGGCTCCAGGGAGACCCTTGGACACAAACACAAGCATACCTTTGGGCATAGTTCACCCAAGATCGACGAGGACACAGATGAGCGGTACTTGATTGTATCCGCGGGGACTCACACGCCTGACACTCTTCTACATCCCTCACGAGCGCAGTTGATTTTGTTGTAGACTTTCTGCACTCTGGGCATGAGCAACGGGGGACGAGGAGCTCACCCGAGATATTTGGGTGACACTCAGCGCACTATGGGGGAGACTTTTTAGCAGTGGCATTGAGTTGGTGCACTAGTTGACAGTGACAGGTTTGGAGATGAGGTGATCCTCTGCAGGGGTGGCATATCGTTTATCACCAAACCTACGTCTAGGGAGCTAGTCACGAGGGAGACGTGTCACTCTTTTCTCACGGCATGTCGGGACCATGCATGAGCAGAGGATACCAAGTACAGTTGAGGTAGTTTACTAGCATGTGTCCGGGCTCCAGACCTTATATTGGCACATTATCGAGAGGGTGGATGGCAGAACCAGGAGAGATGATTGGCAGGGACAAGAGGGATCCACATACCCTGAGTCGATTACGAGTATCAGATACCCATCTTTTGGTTGCATTTAGAATACACATTCCCTAGTTCTATTTCCATGGAGGGGAAATCGATGGTTGAGTGAGGGACCCACGATGGAGGGAAAAGTGCTCCACGAAATATATATATTGAAGACAGCTCTCCTCATTTCATCATCTTTTGACATATTGAACTCAATCTTAGTTTCTCGATCTGCTTAGTCGAGTTACTATGTTGTTTAGCACACGAGTGTCTCCGAGCAGAGATCTCAATCCTTGCTTCAATGTACTTCGAGTGTCAGCCCTAGAAGGGAGTTCTTCTTCATCTCAGTTCGTAGCAACAATAGGGAGATGAGTTACAGAAAGCTATAGTCGAGTTCCATCAGTAGGGAGACAAGTTACAACAGTTGCAATCGAGTTCCAATAGCAGGCGAAGTAACAGCAAGGAGGCCGAGTTACAGCCGCAGGGAAAGGAGCAACAGGAGGGTCGAGTTATAGCAACAGGAAAATAGCAGCAAGGAGGTTGAGTTCCAGCAGCAGGGAGAGTAGCAGCAACGCAGAGCAGGGAGAGTAACAGCAGCGCAGAACAGGGAGAGTAACAGCAGTGCATAGGCTGCGCAACCATTGGAGTGAGATTTGTTGGGGCAACATTATCCCAGGGATTTGGGTTCCCAGCCCTCAAAGAATGTTGGTCATCTTGCCTACTCTTGTCTTGGATGCCCTACACATTCTCAAAGAGCATCAGATGCCAGATGATTACCCAATCCTCCATTCTTTCTTCCAAAGTGAAGACAAGAATGTTGTGTCTATCTCTCCCTCTCAACTGGGGAAGATATGCCCAAGCTCCCTCTGACCAGGAACTTGCCCAAGCTCCCTTTTAATCAGGAACTTTTCAAAGCTCCCTCTTAGCTAGGGACTCTTCTATACATCAGCAACTTCTTCTTCGTGGGTCCTTCAGTTGCTTGATCAACTTCTCTTCTTGATGTCATGAAATTCAGTTGAGCTTCTTCCTTGTAGGGCAACAACCATCAATCACTTTCCTCCTTAGTTCGTCATGTCATTCCTTTCTTCATGGAAAGTGGCCTTCTTCATATCTGGAACCTTTGTCATATGACTACTTCTTTCTCATCATGCTTCTTCTATCCACCACATGAATGCTATTTGTGCTCTTGTTCGAGTAGCCCTGCATGAACTTATCCAACTATTATTCAAGAAATCAAAACATAATATTAAGTCAAATCATACCTTATGAGATGTCTATTCATCATGACGTCTTTCGGTAGGTATCAACATCCTGCATACATGTTGACACATCTCCCAAAGATATCCATTGTCAAGGGTCTTCATCTTTTCCATCAGAGTCTTCATATCTTTCCGAGAGATTTCCTAGTTAAGTCTTCTTGGTCTTTTGGATGTTGATCACCTTCATCAGGGTTGCTTATCTCACGATCTCTTCCTTCTCCACACATTCCATTCCCAGGTGCTTTCAATCAGAGTTTCTTAATTGTAGTCATATTATGTTGATTTCATCTAGTGTGTCTTATGCCTTCCTGCATCCTTTCAGAGGAGGAGATCTTGTTTCTCTTGATCATGCTTCTTAAGCTAGAAGTAATGATCCATGTTACCTGCAACCATACGACATGACATTATAAATTTAAACACAAGCATACATACCTTATTTCATCTTTAGGTCATCGAGGCTTCCTTCAGCAGCGTCCTTGACTCAATGTCTTCAACCACTTGATTTGATTCTCCTCTTATGTCACCATAACATCATTCACGAATTCCACAAGTTGGAGTTTCAAAAGAAACACTTGCTTCCTCTCTAGATTAGTGAACACTCTGATGAGGATTCCATTAGAGAATCTTGAGGATCTTGTATGTCCCCATCTAGTAGATGTTTCCTTTCTGACTTGATGTATGATGAGCCTTGTCCTAGATGACTTCTTTCTTTCCTTCCATGTCCAATGAGGTTCCCAAGAGCTATATCCTTCATGTTTGATTGCCATGGATTTTGTCCTTCATGATTCCCATGGTGATGTCACGAGTTCTTGTTTCTAATGCTTTCATGGTGCCACAATGCATCTTATTATCTTGGTCATACCTATAACACAAGATTTAGCAGCTTATAATAGGACCCTTTTGTGAGGGACACCATCTTAGTCATAGTAGATACTTTTTACTCCCTCTTTCCTTGGCCTTTTTTCTTCAGCTTCCTCCATCTTTCCAGTGATATGAGCTTCTTTCCATAATCTTTCTATAGCATTGAATCTTAGCTATAATATTATGTCTTATTTGAGTACCAAACTTGCCTTTCCTTTCTGCACATGTTTGAGTTCTTTTATCCTTCAATACTTTTGCCATCAACTTGTCTTTCTCTATTTAGCATAGAGATCATAAGTTGTCAAATGAGGTAACTTTCTTATCCCATGGATATTTGTTACCTTGATTGTTAGTGCATCATGAATCAATGATGGTTATCTTCCTTCCTAGATCTTGTAGATCGGACCTTATGAAGATATCCTACATCCTTTGATGCCCTTTACTTTCATGTAGATCAGATTTCATGTGACCTTCTTCATTGCACCTTCAAAGAATGAGTTTATCGTATACATCTCTTTGATGTCACCAATATTGTTGTTTGAGGGGATCTTTCATAAGTATCCCTTTCCATGAATTTAGAGGAGACCTTTTGATATGTTCAATGACTTCAGCTACTTAGAGGACTTTGTCTATCCTTCTTCTTCATGCAAGGAATCTTGATGACCCATCCAACCTATAGAACTCCTTACAATCATTAAGTCATTTTATCAAATTGATTATAGAATGAAAAGATACTTACTTGACATGTGAAGATTAAATCTTCACCTTGATCACTTTGATGATGATTGAAGAAGATGTATTAGTACTTCTTCTTGGATGACCTTCTTTTAGGGCAAGGAGATGATCCTTTGAAGATGTTCCATGCCTTATTGCCTTCAATTTGCCTTCTTTTGTAGTTTAGATCAACACTGCTTCTAGGACTTTGACCTTCTTCCAAATGATGTAGTCTTTGATTTTGAGGTCCTTTGAGCTTCATTGCTTTGTAGACAGCTTGATGAGTGTCTTGGTGGCCTTTTGATGATTACTGAGGAGACAAAAGACCTTGTTGTTGTAGATTGTCTCCTTGCCTGCATAGACAAAAACCCTTGCTGATGTAGACTGACCCTCCAATTTTGACAACGCCCTTCAACTTGCTATGATGCCCTTCTTGAAGTTGATCCTTGAAAGTCTCGTTTTGTTGCCCTTTCTTTGACTTCAGCACCTTAGCTCTAATACCATGTTGAAGAATCTAGGGTAGTTAGAGTTAATGAGATTCTTTTTGCATGATAACTATTTGTGAGTTATTTAACTTTACTTCTTAACACAATCTTCCCTTATTATTTTTAGAGAGAGTCTTCTTAGTTCATCAAATAGCTACCAAAAACAAAGAGACAAGAACACACGATGTTGGCTTTCTGCCAGGGCCAAAAGCTCTCCCTCTTGGAGAAGAAAACCCGCACAAAAATCTTCTTATAGAGATTCCAATTGACGAATACCAAGACCATGACCCTTGACCTATTATGCCACTCCAAGACCAAGACATCAATCCTCTTCTTACTGCTGAGATAATACTAAGGCCATTACTGCACCACCGAGATCTTCATTACTGCTGCAACACTATTGTTGCACCTTCACTGAGATCATAACCGTGTGACTGTGTCTCCATTAAGATTGAGACCATATCTATGCTAAAATCATGGTTGCACCTTCGAGACAAAGTGTGTTACTATGAAACCTTCTCATCTTAATTCTACCAAGACTCTAACTTCATCTAGACAGTAAGTCGAGAGAGTGTCACTTCATGATTCTCCTCTTTTCAAATATGTCGAGACTGTAGTGTTGCTTATATGATCACTGAGACAGGGAGGAGGCCGAGATTATATTCCTTAAGGCAGTGAGGAGACCGAGAACATTCATCTTGATAGTACCCATCCGAAGAACAGAGATTTCAGAGATTTGCGAGATCTTGAGACTGTGATTACTCACTGTAATCACCACCGAAACTTCAGAGACATCCGAGATTATGTTTGCCTGTAATGCGGATACTTTCCACGCCTATATATAGTAGTTAGTCTTCTATATAAGCCAACATAAGTGAGGGAACCGATGTGACTTCCTTTTGAGCCAACATGACTGTGATTTATCTTGTTTGGAGGCCGACTTCATCAAGAGTGATGATGCTTGTCTTTGGAGGGCATTTAGACTTTTCTATAGACTTGAATACAATACACGTGCTCAAGAAGAGCTCTTTATTCATGACTTTGACTCTTTGACCTTTAAATATAAATCCTAAGGCTCTCAATGGGAGCCATCTATAAAATAAACCTCTTGCTCATGAAACCTATGCAGCAAGGCATAATAACAAATTCATTTTCTTGTTTACAAAAATCATAATTACAATGTCATGAAAACTGAACCTAGTTACACTTTATTCAACAAAAAACCCTAGTCCTTTAGGATTTGTTGTTAATGTCTAGGTTATATATTGAAACCCTAGATTTTTAAGGTTTGATGAATTAGGGTTTATGAACAAAACCCTTGTAATAGTTATAGTAAGATCCTAGGAATGAAAACATGTGTGTATATTCTTTCATATGATCGAAACCATAGCTTGGTCAAAATTGTTATCTAATTTTCAAATTTGATGTTTGCATCTAAGGTTTACAACATAGAAAGAATTCAATATAAGGAATGAAACCCTAGAGATGAAACGCTAGTATGCTATCTTGATTATTGATGAAATCTACGATATATAACAAAACCCTAGTAAAGAATGATATTCTAGGGCATGATAATGAAACCCTAGAAGTATATTGTTTTTCGATCATTAATATGATTTACTTTTGATGAAATTTTCTAGGGTTTGCAACAAACCCTAGTAGAATTTGACATATATGTCTAAGAGCATATTGTTGAAACCTTACATGTATAGTACTATGATTGGATTGATATCTTGATTGAATTGCTGATATCTGAGGCTTTATGTCTCGGAAACAAAGTTTAGGGTTTGTGACAAAACCCTAGCAAATTGTTGAAGTCTAGAATATAAAAAGATGTAACACTTGTTGAATATGAACCTAACTCCGTTTAGGTATTTGATGCCTAAAGTTTGAATGTTTTGATGCTTCCATTGTAATAACTTGATTTTGATATAGTTGACTTCATGCTTCTATATATTTGTATATGGTTGTACTTTCTATTAAAGTTTTGCAGGTACATAATCATCAAGTTGTTGAAGATGTTCATAATTGAAGATGATAATAATGATGAGCAAAATAAAGGAAGCTATAAGAATGATGATGATCAAGATGACCTCGATGCCACGAGAAAGAATGAAGCCTTGAAAGGTTGAAGCTTCTCCAATGCTATAAAAGAAGGAAGGAAGTTGATCTCCCCAAGTTGAGAGGGAGCTTGGATAAAAGAAAGGGTATATCTTACTAGATACGAGGGAGGGCATATTATGACAGCCATAGTGAATACCTTGAAGAAAGAATGAAACTAAATAATGAATGAAAGTACTACAGATGGATTTGCAAACAAAAGATTTGAAAAGTATTGTGGTTGGATTTGGTGCTACTAAAGAAGTGAAAGAAGAAGAAAACTTCTGACAAGTTGTATTCGGATAACTTGATAATGATATAAAATAGCATCAAAATGATTAAGGACCCCGAAGTTTTGTGTTTACTTGTATATATACTTGAAGGTTATTATTGATCGAAGTTGTGATTGTGCAAGATCTCTCCATAAAAAGATTGAATGTTTGAAGCATGCTTGGAGTGTTGGATGTATATCTAATTTAGTTGATAAGGAGAGATGAAGCATCTTGTGGGAATAAGATGCTTGGGAAGACATCTAGCCAGCCTATGTGTTGATGTCTAGATCCCGAAGTAGGGAGGGTGGCATTAGTCATGTGTTAATTTTAGGTATGTTCTATGCTAAAGCAATTTATTTAAATTTTCACAATTAGCAATCACATCAGCTTAAAATAATACTGCAGATAGAACATAAATATAAATCGCAGAAGACAAGCCAAGACAAGAGGACACAAGATGTGGCACCAGCCAGGGACAAACCCCAATGTGGGGAAACCCTTGATCAATTCTTCTTTTATGTTCTTCATAGTTCAGCAGAGAAAGTGAGAGAGATAGTACATTTACAATAGAAGTCCATACTTGACTTTTGATATCGCATGAGATCAGTTGAAGACATATTGCTTCAACCGATTCTCTGAGGTGACTCCTTCACCTATCTTAGTGTTCAATCTTGTCCATTTGTTGCACCTTACCGTGTAGCACCATCATGCTGCATCATGCTGTCTCATTCATCATCGTGCTACCCTTTACTGACATGCCCATGATGCTGCGTCTATCATTATGATCTGAGACTATTCATCCTTATTCTTTCCATTATGTTGAGTCCTTTTACAGGCATACCAAGGATCTCTTAACCATCATAGTTCTATCACTGTTGTTCATTGTGATAGGGCTGCTACAGGTATGCCATTCTATCGCTGTTGTTCATCATTATGACTATTATGCCAAGATAGTCATATATGTATGCAAGACTGAGGTAATCACTTAACGTGATCTCCATTTAGCTGAGACAATGTTAGAGCATTCTGTTGAGAGAGTACCCATATACATTTATATCCATGTGCTTAGGCTGTTTAGAAGGTAGGTCTGAAGTGATGTTTAACCGAGACATACTGAACCTGCACCTTGACATCAAGAACCTATACTCACCTGAGATCAGCATCATTCTTCCTGCAGTGCGGATCTGCTCACATACATGCCAAGTTTTGACTGCACCTTCCTTTATATCACTGCGGCTACCCTTTATGACTGCGGCTTCCTTTATTTTACTGCGGCTACCCTTTATGTTGGACAGCGTATAAGTGCTCCACGCTATGCATATATATTGTTGCGTATACACTGCGTTTAGAGAGTCTTTGTTACAGCGTATGATGTCTTCCCTTTGCTGCGTGAACATGTCTCCTTCGATGCATGAACATGTCTCCTTCGATGCATGAACATGTCTCCTTCCTGCTGCGTGAACAGCTCTCTATTGATCTGTGTTTAGGCTTCTACAGGCAGCGTATGACAGCGTATAAGTGCCTCTTGGACAGCGTATCAGTTGACTGTATAAGGCTTCTTACACAACATATTAGGGTCTCCATATTTGCTGCTAGGATCATCATACTGCAGCTAGGGCTTCATCTGTGGCTTTGCGGCTAGGGCACCATACAAGACCAGCGTACACTTTTAGTGTCTCTCCTTCACCAAAACCCAAAGACGTGGGGAGGAGGAGATCACCTTAAGAGTGTATGTGTGTTGCAAAATGACTTCAATTCCTCTATATTTATACTAAAACATAGAGGTTGAATAGACATGACCTTTGGGCTTCTTGAGCCTACATAAGTTGCTGGCCGACTTGACAATTAGTCTTATAACCCAAATAAATTCATAACTCCATGAATACTTATTGGAATTGGATGATCTTTAGATCAATCCTACACCTCTCGATGAGAGGGATCCAATAAAAATATCAGCTGCCATAGATAAGATGACCCACATGGAGTTTGGCCCTAATTACCAATTTTAACACTCCCTCTCAACTAGGGAGAACTCCATCCGATGATCCATATGTCCGACTATACTATCTCTGCCATCAGTGCCCTGCACTGCTCTGCTCAACTCTGCAAGCTCTGCTCAACTCTGCTGGCTCTGCTCTGCCCTGCTCAGCTCTACTGGCTTGCTCAGCTTTGCTCTGCTCTACTCTGCTCAGCTCTACTGGCTCTGCTCTACTCTGCTTAGCTTTGTTGAACCATGAAGAAGAAGAAGTGATCGAGAATGTGTCGTACCATTCTCCATTGGTCTGAAGTCAGTGTTAGAGTGTGTAACACTAGTCCCAGATCAGTCCTCAACCGACCCGAAGTCAGCATCATAGTAGGTACAACTCCTACCACTGGTCCCAGACCAGTACTCTACTGACTCGAAGTCAGTCTCAGAGTATGTTCCACCGGTCCCATACCAGTCCTCAACTAACCCGAAGTCAGTGTCATAGTGGGTACAACTCCTACCACTGGTCCCAGACCAATATTCTACTGACTCGAAGTCAATCTCAGAGCATGTACCACTGGTCCCAGAACAGTCCTCAACCGACCCGACGTCAAGTATCATAGTGGATACAACTCCTACCACTGGTCCCAGATCAATGAAAGTCATCCTAGCATAGGGAGTACGGTAGATACAGCGATGCATCCATCGGTACTACTATGGTCCCTATCCTCATTTCCCTGCTCATTGATCAAATGAGAGGTACTTCCCATGAGTCCCAGACTGCATGGGTAGGATGCCTTGACAAGAGAACTAATCATCCTATCCAGTGGATGCCACCGAGAACTAATCATCCTAGCCCACAGGAGAGCGAATCATCATGTTCCACAATCGCCATGGAGAACACATCATCCAGTCCTCACAGGAGAACTAATCATCCTGCTACATAGTCGTCATGGAGAACACATCATCCAGACCTCACAGGAGAACTAATCATCTTGCTACACAATCATCATGGAGAACACATCATCCAGACCTCACAGGAGAACTAATCATCCTGTTACACAATCGTCATGGAGAACACATCATCCAGACCTCACAGGAGAACTAATCATCCTGCTACATAGTCGTCATGGAGAACACACCATCGAGACCTCACAGGAGAACTAATTGTCCTGCTACATAGTCGCCACGAGGTATCACAGGGAAAGTTTTGATTCTTTTACCCTGTACACGTACACCACCAGGCTCCAATAAGTACCCCGCGCCCCCCTGGAGCTCCCAGAGCTCAATACATCATACTTGACCCTCGTTAGAGGGTCTCTGAACGACACCAAGTCGTTCTCGAAAAGGCAAGAATTTGACCTTTCCTAGGGGCTTTGTCAAAATGTCGGCAACCTGTTCATCTGTACCGATATGTTGGAGCCTTATAGCTCCCCGCTGCCCCATATCTCGAATATAGTGGTACTTGATATCAATATGCTTAGAGCGATCATGAAATACGGGATTCTCTAGTAAACAAACCCCACTCTGGTTATCACACAGGATCACAGTGGTATCCAATGTAAATCCAAACAGCTCACTAAAAAGCTTTCATAACCAGACTGCCTCACAGGTGGCCATGCTAGCAGCAATATACTCTGCCTCAGCGGTGCTCAAAGCCACCAACTTCTGCTTCCTGCTCATCCAGGATATTGAAGCAGATCCCAAGGAGAACCAGCACTAAGAAGTGCTCTAATGATCCTCCACACTACCTGCCCACTCAGCGTTCGAATAATCATGTGGTTTCATATTTCGGCAACGTATCTCAATCCATGAGAGATTGTGCCCTGAAGATATCTCAGAACATTCTAGGCACCAATCCAGTGAAGCTCAACCAAATATGAGCTCGCCATGCTAACTGTAAAACATATGTCCAGACGGAGGTTCACCAAGAACATCAATGCGAATGAGTTTATGAAACTCGGAGGCATTTCCCAAATCTGGTCCGACATCACTACCATATAACTTTTGAAAGTTAAGATCCTCGAGGTGGTCACAGACTTGCAGTTTATCTTTCCACATTTGGAATCCAACTCCCTCTGTCTTCTACAAATGAGAGGGTCTACACCTGTCAGACATAAGTGCCGGTATGACAAGATGACACAAGATGTGGCGCCAGCCAAGGACAAACCCCAATGTGGGGAAACCCTTGATCAATTCTTCTTTTATGTCTTCATAGTTCAGCAAAGAAAGTGAGAGAGATAGTACATTTACAATAGAAGTCCATACTTGACTTTTGATATCGCATGAGATCAGTTGAAGACATATTGCTTCAACCGATTCTCTGAGGTGACTCCTTCACCTATCTTAGTGTTGCATCTCGTCCATTTGTTGCACCTTACCGTGTAGCACCATCATGTTGTCTCATTCATCATCGTGCTTCCCTTTACTGACATGCCCATGATGCTGCTTCTATCATTATGATCTGAGACTGTTCATCCTTATTATTTCCATTATGTTGAGTCCTTTTACAGGCATACCAAGGATCTCTTAACCATCATAGTTCTATCACTGTTGTTCATTGTGATAGGGCTGCTACAAGTATGCCATTCTATCATTGTTGTTCATCATTATGACTATTATGCCAAGACAGTCATATATATATGCAAGACTGAGGTAATCACTTAACGTGATCTCCATTTCGCTGAGATAGCGTTAAAGCGTGATGTTGAGAGAGTACCCATATACATTTATATCCATGTGCTTAGGCTGTTTAGAAGGTAGGTCCGAAGTGATGTTTAACCGAGACATATTGAACCTGCACCTTGACATCGAGAACCTGTACTCACCTAAGATACTCACCTAAGATCAGCGTCATTCTTCCTGCAGTGCAGATCTGCTCCCATACATGCTAGGTCTTGACTGCACCTTCCTTTATATCACTGCGGCTACCCTTTATGACTGCGGCTTCCTTTATTTTACTACGGCTACCCTTTATGTTGGACAGCGTATAAGTGCTCCATGCTGTGTATAGACTGCGTTTAGAGGGTCTTTGTTACAACGTATGATGTCTTCCCTTTGCTACGTGAACATGTCTCCTTCGATGCGTGAACATGTCTCCTTCCTACTGCGTGAACAGCTCTCTATTGATCTGTGTTTATGCTTCTACAGGCAGCGTATGACAACGTATAAGTGCCTCTTGGACAGCGTATTAGTTGACTGTATAAGGGCTTCTTGCACAACGTATTAGGGTCTCCATCTTTGCTGCTAGGATCATCATACTGCAGCTAGGGCTTCATCTGCGGCTCTGCGGCTAGGGCACCATACAAGACCAGCGTACACTTTTAGTGTCTCTCCTTCACCAAAACCCAAAGACGTGGAGAGGAGGAGATCACCTTAAGAGTGTATGTGTGTTGCAAAATGACTTCAAGTCCTCTATATTTATACTAAAATGTAGAGGTTGAATAGACATGACCTTTGGGCTTCTTGAGCCTACATAAGTTGTTGGCCGACTTGATAATTAGTCTTATAACCCAAATAAATTCATAACTCCATGAATACTTATCGGAATCGGATGATCTTTAGATCAATCCTACACCTCTCGATGAGAGGGATCCAATCAAAATATCAACTGCCATAAATAAGATGACCCACATGGAGTTTGGCCCTAGTTGCCAATTTTAACATCATGGAGCTCCAACCTTGGATACGCACCTAGATCCCAGGGTTGGTGTTAGAGCTTAAAAATTTGATGCTACCTAGAGAGGCGAAAGCTTGAGTACACCTTAGTCCCACCCGATTAGAGTACCTTGGTCAGGTATCTAATCTGTAGCACTACGTGTGCTAGAACTCTTCATAGTTCATATCATTTTGAGATCTTCCATGTACCTATGCATGTATGTAATTATGAATATCTCCTTAGTTAAGAGGGAGTGTTGAAAAATGTAACTAGTGTTGGTCTTTATAAGTGTATTTGTCAAAAGAAATTGACTTATTAAAGCATGGGATTCATGCTTGGGTCAATGATTTTTAGGTCAAAGCCTCGATTGAAGGCTTCTAGGTTTTATCTTGAGTCAATAGTGTCATTGTCATTTTTATTAGACCCTTCTTGGGCTTTTGTATCATGTAAAAAGAATTATTTTTGAGTCAAAAAGGTCATTTGTCACCTCTACACCAAGTCGGCCCTGTCCTCATCAAGTTGGCCTGGATTAGGGCTATTCAATCCAACAAAAAGGGTATATATAGAGAGGTAGCTCAACCTATTTGATGCACTCACTCAACAAGTTCGATCTACAAGAAAAAGAAACAGAAAATAAAAGTGAAGTTGCAGGAGAAGGAAGAAAGAAGCTGGGAAGACCTAAATCAAGTTCTTGGGCAATATCTCTCTCACGTGTGAAGTTTCTGGGCTGAAGTTGGGGCCGAAATTCTAAATCTACTGCAGGTCCGAAATTCTAAAGCTGGGGGCCGAAAATTTGTATCTAGGGGCCGAAAATTTGTATCTAGGGGCCGAAACTTTGGATTGTTGTTGCAACTAAGAAGCTGACACTTGGAGACTTTGGCAAGAATCATCTATTAGAAGGGTTGACTTGGTGATTGGAGGAGGTCTTTGTCTAGGTATAAAGGGTCTTGGATTATCTCATCTTGATTTGAATCCACTAGTGGAAGAATTGGACTAGGTTCTCCCCTTGCAGGGGTTTTCCCCTGGCTGAGTTCCTACATTTTGTGTCTCTTCTTCTTGTGGTCTTCATATACATTGAATTTGGTAATTTCTTAATGAAAGATAAACTAATAAATAAGTAAAAGAAGCCAACATAACTCACAAGTAATTATCAAGAATGAGGAATCAAACCCTAATTCCTATAAGCATTTATTTCTCAACAAAATTTTGGTTTCAGTTAAATTTCTGGTTAATTGTGAAATTTAGGGCGTTAAAATTTGTCCAAAAATAACGGTGTCAATTTTATTGTGTGCTCTATTTTATCAATTCTTGTTTTTATTTTCCGCAGCAATTTTATTGTGAAGAAATTGCAGTGTGATTTACTCATTATTTTGTCGTAACACAATAAACTGCATAATTTATTAGTTAGAAGAATAAATTCCAGTTGCTACATTGCAAGGAATTTTCACAGGGAGCACCTATCTACTAACATTTTTTCTTGGCAAAGATCTTAAGGAATAGCAAGTGCCTCAAAGTTTGAAGATTTGGAATCCTTCTCGGTTGGAGCAACTATCTTCAACATACAAAAGAAGCTCATTCCCACCTTGCACCATGTTTCACCTGCAATCCTTTGAAGATTTCTCCAAGATCTTTCCTTCTTTTCTTGCACATAAAATTTTCTTCAATATCTCTTGGTTCAATTTTGAATATTTTCATTGTTAATCTTGCATTTGGAATCTAAATTATTTTATGTCCTAACAACAATGAAATCAACTATGAAAAAGCCAAAAGATACCTTGGCTTTTCCTGTAATATCCCCAATTTGATTTTCCGCATTAGAGACGATTTTTGGAAGAGGAGGCAATTCCGACATTGGGACTTAGGAGGAAAGGGGAAATTGCAGGTATAGTGGAATGTGGGGCCCACAAGAGAGAAATTTGGCCCAAGAAGGGAACTCGCACTCTTAGAGGAGAGAGAGAGAGGAGGGGTTGCAAATTAGGAGAGAGAAAGAGTGGGGGCCACCAACAAAGAAAAGGAGGCAAACAATTATAAATAAGGAGAAGAGGCCTTCATTGTATCTTTTGTCAACTTTACTTCTGAACACAAGTTCTCTTGAGTTGTTTAGCTAAGACAACCAGTGTTGTTTAGCACGCGGGAATTTCACCTCTACCTTCGGTGAACTCTAAGTGTCAACCTAGGAGAGTAAGGGGGAGGTTGTTCCGAGTGTTTGAGGAGCTAATTTGTAGATCATTCATCAGCTTGGGCGTGTTTTTCTTAGGGCACAGAAAGGGAATTCGTGGGTTGAGAGGAGCTAGCAGGAAGTGGAGATTGGGTTGGAGATTTTGCAGGAATTTATCCATTGGAAGGGCAAGTTTCCTCTTGGTATTTTGTAGGGCTAAGAGTGTTGTATTTTGGAGGGTCGAATTGTCTAAAATCTGGGCCTGCACAGAGATCACTGGACATCTACTACGCAGCCATAGAGAGCAAGGAAATTTCGTGGGAGTTGGGCAAGGAGAGATAAAGAGATTTGGAGTGGTTGCAGGGGTTGGAGGAGATTTTCCAGGAATTGATTTGGCTTCCTACAATAGGATTCTTTCTACAAGGTGTTTTTCCAACCAATTGGAGCCACACACACTTCTTGGGGGTCACCGGGGCATATTGGATTTAGCCCAAACTCTTTCTGGGTTTTTGTGGGTTTGGTGAGAGGAAGCTAGAATTAATTTTATAGAATTTTATGAGCACTTCTGGGGACATAATTCCTAGTTCCATTCAGCAGCCAGCAACAAAAATTGTTGGAGGAGAGCACAGTTTACCTTGGGACCATTTCCACCACTTGGGTCTATGAGGTATTTCTGGGTTTGATTGGAGCTGGTGTGGAGAGCCTACATTTAATTTTGTAGAATTTTTGGAGTAGATCTGAGAGTCGAAATCTCAATGCACCTATAGCAACAGTGGCAGTAATTTTTTGGGTGAAAGCATAGGTTTCTTTTTGGAGTCATTCCAACACTTGGGCATCACAATGAATCTGAGTTCATCTGATCTCATTTATTGTACTCATATTTACCAAAATTAATACAATGACTCTGAGTTTTTGCTTATATTTTTGTGTTCAAATGTGCATGGTTGTGCATTTCTAAATTTAGTAGTTGTAGCTAGTTCATTGCTTTTGTTATCTACGGTATTTTTCCATTTGGAATATTAAAGTGATATCAGAGAAATGATCTTGGCCAGCTATGGAGTAGCCAACTAGATCATGGAAGATTTGGGCATGTATGCACAGTGACAGGTTAAACCACAGACAACCCATGGCTCAAGGAAGATTTAGTATGCAGGAATTATGGGTGGAATCCGCAGGAACGATGAGAGATTGACCCAGTTGAGGAAGGTGTCGGACCAAATCCATCCTCACCCTTAGAGCAGACACTAGAGATGTGCAGGCTGTGGGGGTGCAACCATCTACACCATGTGGGGAAAGCCGACAGACTTAGGGCACCAAATCTCCTCAAAAGGAGCAAGCAGGACAGGGACAATTAGAGGGTGAGACCAGGAGGCGCTTTTGTTGGCCGAGGCCTGGCTTTTAATATCCGGAGCCTGAGGAGGAGGCAGAGCATGAGACTAAGGGCACACAGGGTTGTGAGGGGCACATAGATACACCCAGCATGATGCAGGAGTCACCCTTGTTGGAGATTCCTTTGATAGTTCCAGCTAACACCTTGGGGGAGGGAATCAAGCATACACCCATAGGGCCACCCATTGACGAGGTGCTAGGAGACACAAAGGTGTCCACCATTGAGGAGGTGCCATCTGTTTTTGAGGTATCCATTGATGAGGTATCCCGGGTCGTGACCGCGTTTCCAGGTGATAGTAGCGCACAACAGGTTGATAAGGTACTGAGAGACAATTCCACCGTTGATGAGCAGCCAATAGGTATAGAGGCATCCAGATCTATGACAGATTT
Organism: Pinus tabuliformis; assembly: GCA_031772625.1. Classification (NCBI taxonomy): domain Eukaryota; kingdom Viridiplantae; phylum Streptophyta; class Pinopsida; order Pinales; family Pinaceae; genus Pinus; species Pinus tabuliformis. Next base: position 157,156,766 of record CM062815.1, read on the forward strand.
TTCGGACGACAGTCACCTACAGCTGATTGGTGAGGGTGTTTTATATGATGGGTTGTCGACGGAGGCGCAGTTGGAGGCTCAAGTTGAGGCTGTGATGGAGGAGGATGCGCAAGCGTCCTTTGGGCTAGACATTGACAAGGGGCAGTGTGGAGAGCACACATTGGGATTTCAACGAAGTTTACTTCAAACGCATGCTGACGGGGCTTATAGCAGTATTATCTCACCCTTATGCATTGGACTGAGAGAGGCAAAATTGTCTAAACAAATGACCAGGTCAGCAGGGGCTATCAGCTTGAGTTTAAGTATCGCACAACATCAATATGGAGGGTTTGTTCCGTACATAGGATATTGTACATTTGATCCCTCCTTTGGGATTGGATGGCGAGAGGTACTGAGTTGGTACCTGATGGAGCAAGTTAGGCAGTTGGGTATATCCATGGCCGCATTTCAACAGAGGTTGTGGATTACCAGAGGGGCTCGAGGCCAGACTATTGTTGGGATCTAGGTGGGGTTTCCCATCACATCATAGCGCCGATAGGTGACATTAGTAGTTGCGTGATGGATCCGATAATTGGGCACACATACATTTTCAGATCTACATCAACAATAGAGACAGGATGGTTTAACAAGAGAGCAGGTAGATTGCATGAGTTATATTGGCATATTGATCGAGTGTGGGATCACAGGATGATTAGCCTACTCTGGTAGGAGGAAGTAGGAGGAGGTGGCATCAACAAGCCACCAAACGGGGCATCATATGGAGATAGTGCTCTCTCATTGATGTATTAGGCACCAGAGTTATTGAGGTTCAGCACGGTAGCGTTAATCCCGATTGCATGTGAGGAGTTGGGCCACTCAGGTGTACCTGGGCCGATGAGGAGCTGTAGATCACATCGTGGTGGCTGTACTAGTAGAGTGGTGGATACATGGGCACATATGGGATGCCCTATGGTACATGGTGTCATGGCATTGAGCGTTGGTATCCAGTGGTGCATGGAGTTGTGCCACGAAGTTCAGTGCTATGTAGAGGAGTGTACAGTTACGTATTTTTGTGCAGCAGAGCATGATGATGCACAACAGGAGTGTTGCTGCAAGAGAGATCTCCTGACAAGGGGATCAGGCACACCATTGGGTTTGACACACTCAGATTTGGAGAGCGAGTTGATCACAGGGCCGACCATGAGCTTCCATTTATCACTCTCCAACATTGCACACTGACATAGGGGACTTGGATATCATCTCTTGATGTTGTCATTACAAGCAACAGGACCCAGGATGTTCATTTGAGACAGTTGGACAGGACACGGTGCATTGGGAGAGAGGCTTTCTAGCTATGGCATATGGTCAAGGTGCGAGTTGGTGGATGCAAGCTTGGGGGTAGTCCGATCTTCTACAGAGGTGACACTTGCACCACCCTTGAGCCCACACTCAGGGAGATGCATGACCCCCTTTTGGCGAGATATTACGAGGCATCTCAAGACCATCTACAGCAGTTGGTGGACATTACTTGCACGCAGATGTTTAGACTCTTGGCAATATTGGGGAGCGCTTTCAGGAGCTAGGATGACAGATCCCATTGCGTGGTATGGACGGCGCAGGGCAATTTCGTACGCACCAACTTGGTTCGTGATGTGTGGAGTCCACATATTGATTACACATAGGGACCTAAGACATGGTACAGGTTGGAGCCAACAACTGTCAGGACTATGACGCAATTGTTTTGGCTGTGGGATCCAGGGATTTGGTTGGTTGATTAGACACTTTGTTTCATGATGAGCATGATTAAGACAGAGGATGACCCAGCGCACACTTGGTTTGACATGCGGGGGAGCGTTGAGGCCTTCGTCGCATGGCAAGGCTAGTTTTCCTTGTTGCTGCTACGGATCATAATAAGTGTTGGATGGGTAGGTCGTGACCTCGTGGCGATGCTTGGGCCATATGCATTGGGACTCTATAGATATTTTTCCATTAGGTCCCAGGAGAGGAGGATACAATTTGTGCATGATGGGCAGACCATCATGGTCAGAGTTGCACAGCGACAGTATGGTGGCACCCTTTTTAGACTAGAATGGGGTTCGGGCATCACAGTACTTGGTAGTACAGCTACCCTTGGGAGTTGGGAATGAGCTGATTTCTACAAGGGAAGATCATTCAGATCTTCCATTGGGCTTTTGTGACTCACTGATGGCATGGAGGACTACATCAGCATGGAAGCTTGGTCAGCAAGAAGATATTAGGGGAAGCCCAAACGGGAGAGACTTCATTCCCACAAGGATTGGGTTGTATCTTCAAGAGTTTACCCTTGGAGTGCAGGAGGTGCACTACTCGGTATGGCAGCTTCATGGGGAGATGGACAGAGTCCTACATTATCACGATGCTCTACTTATTGACAGTATGCAGAGGACGTCTGGTACCTATATCTAGCTAGATAGTGAGCGGAGCAAGGGGTGCTTCACAATGATCAAGATGGCTTGGGATCTGGGTGTCGAAGGATTCCTTTGTGATCAGACAATGCAGAGATCGAGAATGACTCAGTGGCACATTTGAGACCCCGGTATCAATGGTGGTGATAGTGGTGATCAGCAATCAAACGGGGCGCTTGTTCAGGCATTGCTTGAGGACAAGCAATTTTTGGCAAGGAGGACTATAATATCCCTAACTTTGATTTTCTGCATTAGAGGTGATTTTTGGAAGAGGCAATTCCAGCATTGGCACTTAGGAGGAAAAAGGAAATTGCAGCTATAGTGGATCGTAGGGCCCACAAGAGACAAATTTGGCCCAAGAAGGGAACTTGCACTCTTGGAGGGAAGAGAGAGAGAGGAGGAGGTGCGAATTAGGAGAGAAAGAGTGGGGGGCACCAAGGGAGAAAAGGAGGCCAACAATCATAAATAAGGAAAAGAGACCTTCATTTATATTTTTTGTCAACTTAACTTCTGAACACAAGTTCTCTTGAGTTGTTTAGCACAAGGGATTCCCAAGCAAAAATTCCACTTCTACCTTCAGTGAATTTCGAGTGTCACCCTAGGAGAGTAAGGGAGAGTTTGTTCCGGGTGTTTGACGAGCTAATTTGTAGATCATTCATCAGCTTGAGCATGTTTTTCTTAGGGTGCAGAAAGGGAATTCGTGAGTTGAGAGGAGCTAGCAGGAAGTGGAGATTGGGTCGGAGATTTTGCAGGAATTTATCCATTGGAAAGGAAAGTTTCCTCTTAGTATTTTGTAGGGCCAAGAGTGTTGTATTTTGGAAGGCCGAATTGTCTAAACTCTGGGACTACGTGGAAATCACTGGACATCTACTATGTAGTACAAAGCCATAGAGAGCAGAGAAATTTCATGGGAGTTGCGTAAGGAGAGATAAAGAGATTTGGAGGAGTGGTTGCAGGGGTTGGAGATTTTCCAGGAATTGATTTGGCTTCCTACAGTAGGATTCTTTCTACAAGAATTTTTCCATCGAGTTGGAGCCACACGCACTTCTTGGGGATCATGGGGGCATGTTGGATTCATCCCAAACCCTTTCTAGGTTTTTGTGGGTTTGGTGAGAGGAGGCTAGGATTAATTTTACAGAATTTTATGAGCACTTCTTAGGGCCGAATTCCTAGTTCATTCAGCAGCCAGCAGCAGAAATTATTGGAGGAGAGTGCAGTTTACCCTTGGACCATTTCCACCACTTGGGTCTGTGAGGTCTTTCTGGGTTTGGTTGGAGCTAGTGTGGAAAGCCTACATTTAATTTTGCAGAATTTCTGGAGCAGATCTGAGGGCCAAAATCTCAGTGCACCTATAGCAGCAATGGTAGTAATTTTCTGGGTCAGCGCAGAGGTTTTTGTTTGGAGTCATTCCAGCACTTGGGCATCACAATTCCAACCTGGGTTCTTGCCATAGCTTGTAGTAGCAAGCCCAGGTTCCTATGATCTCATTCATTGTACTCATATTTACCAAAATTAGTACAATGACTCTGAGTTTTTGCCCATATTTTTGTGTTCAAATCAGTGAAACAGGAATCGCCGATTCTGGCGATTAATCGCGAGTATGACTCGGCTCGGTGGCAAAAAGGTTCGACTTGAAACTCTGCGAGTCAACTCGCGTTGACCGAGTTTGACTCGTGGTCAACGCGAGTTTGACTCGCGATTCTGGCGATTTACGCGACTCTGCGTTTTTTTGGCGAGTCCCGCCAATTTTGCATCGGGTTTTGGGTTCCGGTTTGTGACTAACGCGTTTATAACGTGCGTCGTGAACGGTTTAACGGTGATACTGATGCGCTGTTTCATTGGTTTCTCGGTGATACTGATAGCGCTGAGGCAGAGTGATACTGATAGCGCTGTTTCATTGGTTTCTCGGTGATACTGATAGCGCTGAGGCAGTGAGCGTGCGTAACTGGTGTTTCTGCGGCAAGGATATTCTGGTGATTCACAGTCCCGACTCCCGAGTCCGCAGTCTTCAGTCGACAGACTCGACACCGCAGCGCCACAGAGCAGCATTCGAAGCCGCAGAGCCTGCGTGAGCCTTCAGCGGCCAGCCTTGACGTAACAAAGAGGTAGCAGTTAGCAACTTAGCACTTATCTTTTGTTCAGCGAGCTTCAAAGGACTGTTTCGGGTTTCCTATATCAAGCCTTTTATTGCCATTGTGATTGGTTACGCCTCCTGTCATGAACCGCGTCTTACTCGTCAAAAACAAAAACAGAAAACTCTGGACCTGTGCACCTTTCGAAACACTACGAAGCTTATAATTCATAGGTCTACATAAAATGCAAAATATGTATAAATAGAAATCTCCAGATAACATTATATAACCGCACCAGGCAATCTGATGTACAGGTCGAGTTCTCCTGTTAATCATTCGTCTGTTGTTAATCATTCGTCTGTTGTTACTTGTTAATCATTCGTCTGTTGTGTAGATTATGCTACTGATAATCATTCCTTTTTTTTTTTGTATGGATTGGCAACTTTGACTAAATCCTCTGTTTTGATTAGGTGTGGTGCTTGATGCCTCGGCTTAGCGTTTTATGTGATTTGGTAACATGGAGTGGTTGGAATTAGTAAATGGTGGATATGCAAGGGTTATAGGTCTAACTATAGATGTCAGAGTTATAGATATGAGTGTTTTGTCCATATGTCAAAGTTAGAGGTATGGGTGATTAGTCTAATTTCTTCCAAAACTGTATGTGCCTTATGATAGAGAGATGGCTGCCCAAAGGTAACAACACTTGGATATGCTGTAATTTTCTTTGGACGTTACCTGATGGCAGGAACTGGCAGCATCAATCCCTGTGTTTTCTTTTGGGGGCAGACCAAATTGATGGCATTGGTCCAGCAGAAAGGAAAAAGAGGGGTTCTTAATTCAATTGGTTTTATTCTTCAACTAGTTTTAGATTCCCAATGCCTCCTAATGCCCCTAGTAGAAGGGAGTGCCATTAAAAATAAGAAAATAAAAGTGATTGGAACTTGGAAGTTGGTCCAAGAAGCACATGTGGATGCAGCTAGAGGATTAGGTACCTGAGCTGAAGGGTATCCTTTAAAAATTAAGACTTGTCACTTGCACCAGACTTTAAAAACTCTCACTGCCAAGATAGATCATCATCAATCTTTTAAAGCCCATGACCAGATAAGAAAAAATATTTATTTCAGGCCCTTTGTTATTAAATTTCAGATGTGATAATCCTTAGAATAATAGTTTCAGATCTGGGGTGTTAGGCCCTTTTGAAAGCTTATGAGTCATGACCAACCTCAGAGCTCTGTTGTGCTCCATTGAATAAAACCAGGGTTCTGCTGCCTGCATGTTTTCTGGTTTTATTGAAATTTGAAAGGCAACATTTCTATATGTATTATGTTCACTGACATCTGTCTTCATTTAATTTTTTATATTTCTAGCATATTTTAAATTTTTGGATAATTTTTAAATTTGATTTTTTGTTGTCTTTCACAGGAGCCACAAATTAAATAGAAGCCAGACTCCAAATCTTAACAGAAGCCACAAATTAAACACAAGTTCAAAGCAACAACAATGCCGAGAGAGCGGGACTTTGCTTGGGCTTATTGTGACAAGATTCCCGGAAAATCCTTGCTCCTTTGTAAATTTTGCAAAAAGGAATGCAGTGGAGGCATTTATAGATTCAAGTTCCACCTTGCAAAAATACCTAGCCATGATATAGGTATTTGCGGCAATGTTGACGAGAATATCCAATACCAAGCAGCCTTGGCCCTTGATATGTTAGAGCAGCATAATGCCAAGAAAGCAAAGCAAAATGCTGAAATAGGAAATGTTGGAGTTGATACTTTTTCTGCCACTAGCCCCATGTCACCTCAATCTGTTGAATCCTCAATGCCGTTCCCAAGTTTTCCACACATGCCTCCAAGGCCAAGTCAAACTCAAAGCCATGCTAGTCCTTCAACTCCTTCCTTCAACACTGGAGGTGGAAACATAAACACCTTTTTTGCTCCCCGCACAAAACCCGGTTCCCAACCTACCTTGGATGGCACTGGTTGGAAAAAAAATATCCATAGTCAGGCAAGGAAGGCCATTGCTAACTTTTGGTACTATTCTGACATACCTTTCCACTGTGCCAGAAGTCCTTATTGGCAAGCTATGATTGATGCAATTGCTGCTGCAGGTCCAGGGTTCAAAGCCCCTACATCAGAGAGCCTTAGGACAGATATGTTGTTAGAGAGTGTTGAAGATGCCATGCTTGTGCTAGCTGAGTTTCGTTCATCATGGGTAGAAACAGGGTGCACCATCATGAGTGATGGATGGACAGATCAGAGGAATAGAACTTTAATAAATTTCCTTGTATCTTGTCCCGCAGGCACAATGTTTCTCAAGTCAGTGGATGCTTCAGATAAGGTTAAGACTGCCCAACTTATCTGTGAAATGATGGAGGAAGTCGTTCAATTAGTGGGAGAAGAAAATGTTGTACAAATTGTCACCGATAATGCAGCGAATTATATGGCTGCTGGTAGACTTTTTGAGATGAGGCACCCCACTATTTTTTGGACCTCTTGCGCTGCCCATTGCATAGATTTAATGCTTGAGGACATTGGTAAGCTTCATTGGATACATGAGGTTGTGGAGAAGGCAAAATCCATAACCAAATACCTATACAACCACACTATTGTCCTAAACACTATGAGAATATACACTGAAGGTAAAGAAATTGTTCGACTTGCAGTGACTAGATTTGCAACAAATTTCATATCTTTGCAATCTGTGGTTGAGCAAAAGATAAATCTGAAGAGGATGTTCTTGGGACCTGAGTGGATGGGATCTAAACATTCCAAGACCCCTGAAGGCATCGAAATTGCTGCACTTGTGTTTAATGATGGCTTCTGGAAAGATGCTGAAGAGATTATTGCTGTGACGGAGTCCCTTGTTAGAGTTCTCAGGTACTTTTAGTCTTTTAACTTTTTCATTTTTTAAATTTCATTTCAAGCTTCTTTTTATTTACAATGTTTCATATTTCTTTAAATTTGAATGCTTGAACTTTCAGGATGGTTGATGGTGACAAACCCGCTATGGGTTACATTTATGAGGCGATGGATCTCGCAAAGGAGGCCATCAAAAGAAGATATGGGGATGATGAGACAAAGTATATGCCTCTTTGGGACATTATAGATGCACGTTGGGATAGGCAATTGCATTCCCCCTTACATGCTGCTGGGTACTTCTTAAACCCACAATATTTTTATGATAAGAGCAAATTTAATGAGGATGGGGAGGTTGGCAGAGGACTTATGACATGCTTGGAAAGGTGCTTCCCTGATCCAGAACAACAAAGTCGTGTCTTTTCCCAACTACAATATTATAGGGCACCATCTAAATTGTTTGCCTATACCAGTGCTATAAGACAAAGGTCAAAGATGTTGCCAGGTACCCAGCTTGAAGGCTTCATCAATTCATTAGATTTGTTTAAACTTTATTTTGTATGTTAAATGTTTTATTAAATTTTCTTTTCTTTTTAAGTTTTTAACTTTTTACTATTTACTAATTTGGTACTTCTAGTCTTCTACTCACAAACCCTTACCACTTGCTAGGTCTTTGGTGGCAAAACTTTGGTAGTGATACGCCAGATTTGAAGAGATTTGCCATTCGAATCTTAAACCAAGCATGCAGTGCTTCAGGTTGTGAACGCAACTGGAGCATGTTTGAGAAAATACATTCTAAGAAGCGCAACCGATTGACACAAAAACGCTTGAATGACCTTGTATTTGTCCATTACAATCTACGACTTCGCAACAAACAAATACAAGGTGAGATTCGAGAGCTTGAATTTGAAGGTTTCATAATCTAGTTCGTACTTTAAAAGTTTAAAGTTCAAACTTCAAAGTGAAATTTTAATTCACATTTCAATGTCTCATGATAATGACAGGTATGGATCATTCACCAATCGACCTTGAAGAGTTAGATTTGCAAGCTACAAATGCGGCAGAATGGGTTCAATTAGATGAGCCTCCTCTTTTCAGCCTTCATGACTTGGAGAACTTTGAGAGTCAAGCAAGCGAAGGAGTGGAAGGAATCGCTTCTAGTTCTCACTCTTAAGAGTCTTAGACTCTTAGTTACTGATTTTTTTCTGATTAGTATGCAGTTTTTAACTTTTTTGTAAACTTTTAGAAGCATATGCTTCTAAGGACTCAAGACTCAGTGCTTTGGATCATGTGTGGACTCATAACATATATGAGATACTTATTTATTCATGATATTTTGGACATCTATTGAATCTTGATATTATGCATTGTTTGGACATACCTTTACCCAATATTAATGAAAAATGGTTTTTTTTATTCAATATATGTGTATATTTTTATTTAATGAATTTGCCGATTTTTTCCCGATTTTTTCCCGATCCGATTAAAACTCTTCGCTCTTTTGCCTCGCCGATTTATTGCCGATTCCAAGTCTGGTAACATTGGTTCAAATGTGTATGGCTGTGCATTTCTGAATTTAGTAGTTGTAGCTAGTTCATTGCTTCTGTTATCTACGGTATTTTTCCATTTGGAATATTATACTTCCTTAGTTGCTTAATTTAGAAATTGATATCTTTCATTCTAGCATTTCACATTTTACTTGATAATTTTTTGGTTTTTGTACTAACAATTTGGGTGTTCCAAAAGCATTTTTGGACACTTTTCACATATTTGGCTTGCTGGTTTTTAGCAAGTCAGCAAAATTACAAGGGGAGGTGCTGCCGAAGTTTGGTCAAATTGAAGCATTCAAGCACCCAGAAGGAAACTCATACAATTCCCTTTGTAAAACAAGGATTTTTACCACCACTGTAACTTTTAAAACCATTATTCTCCCTTTATTCAGAAGGGATACCATCACCTAACAAAGCATTGTAATCTAGGAGAGTCTCCTAGGCATCCCATTCCCCCTTACCCAGCAAGGGGACCTCTTGTGTTTTGTGTCTCGCTTTCATGGTGTGGTTGTATTGGGCTTAAAATTAACCTTGAACTGCAAAACATTAGAGTAGATTTCATTTTTATAGATTAGATTCAATTTATGCTCTAGATTAGATTTCATTTTTGCAAGAGTAATGAACCCTATTATGCTTTCTGCCATTGCAAGCTTAGCTGGATCCTTGTGTGTGATCAGAGAGGGTTTGCTGGTTGATTTAGTTTAACTAAGGAAAACCTCTTAATATTTACTGTAAGTTTGGGGGAAAAGAAAAGGTTGACTTGTGAAATCAGGGTAGGAGGTAGTTCCTCATATTTTTGGATCTCCTTGCAACTAGTTGACTAGTGAAATCAGGGGAGTACTCATTGAAGCGAAGCTTCCTCCCATTGGATCTCCTTGCAACTTTCTCTACCTCAATCAAAGGATAAAGGTCAAAGAGGAAACACACATTAGATTAGTTTCATTTTCTTGCAATCACATGGGTCATATACCCACATTTCCATTGTGCACTCACTTAACTAATAAATCTAAATCCAAGTGAAATCAAATTTAATAAAATTTACCAAGAGCACTCTCCACAATATTTCTACAGCAAACAGCACTTGGGCTATCATTTCATTTTCCAGATTTATTTTCAAGCGCAAGAACTTACTTTTCCATTTCATTTTCAAGCATAAGCATTTACTTTTGGCACTTGGCTATATAGCTATTCATTTATGTCATGTGATTATTTGTTTATCTCTCTTTCATATTGTATGTTGATAGCAAATGTATTCTTGTGTAACACATTTAACTCATAGAATAATTTCTTGTTAACTATAGCTTAGTCAACCTTAGTTGTTTTTAGGGACTACTCCCCTTGGCTTTGCCAGGAGTTAGCCTAGACGGAGGAGTTGAGATTTGAGCGACAGCTACTCAACTCAAGACATTCCCCCAAGGCCACACTTAGTGGATTAAAGATTTTTTCCATTTAGACCAAAGGTGTGGTTTAGGCAGCAACAGTGACCTAAACTGAGAAGCCTCCCCTGTGGTGAAATTCCACTAAAGAGCAGGTGCTGTGCTGTGGTGACAATGGGCCTCCACCTCATAGTGTTGTCATTCTCCACCATCACTTCTTTTCTTTCTTATGTGGCATGCTTTCCAAATACTACAATATGAATATATCCAAGCAGACACATCAAGATTGAGCTTCTTCGACGGCATTCATCAATGTAAAGAGTGAGATCAAAAAATAACTAATATTTTCTATTATTACAACAATATGCTTCTCATTCAAGTGTATTCAGGGCCTATCATTGTCCAATGTCCATGATCTTCTCAGTCTAGATTATCCACCTTATATTTTTGTGCTCCCACATTGTATCGGCACTATTGTACTTGGCAGTCCCACTGACCTACTTTGTGGTCATTCATTGGACATTATTAAAATGATCTTATCTTACCTTTACCAAATCCTCCTCCACACACCCAAAAATGAACAGAATTAACATAGCATAGGATAGGCAATGTAAAATATTAGTAATTTTATTATGTACCAGCGATGTACGGCTGACTTGAGGACTCAGAAACTCCAAACTTCGTGCAACAATATAAAGGAAATTCAGGTCTGCAATCAGAAAATCCTTAATTCCCGGCTTTAAAACCTTGATCACCACTTCATCTTGAGACCCTCTTAATCTGGCGCCATGGACCTGCATGCCAATGATCCTAAGTTCAGCAATTTTGTCAAAATAACATGTATGCCAAAGGTACAAACAATAATGCCTAATATGAAAGAAACACCTGCGCGATTGAAGCTGAAGCAATTGGCACTGGATCAATATATTCATAGATATTTTCCAATGGCTGCTTGAGCTCCTGTCGAAGAATAGCTTCAATTTCACGAAATGGCACTGCAGGGGTCTTGTCAAAACAGCTTTGGAATTCCTCTACATACTCTGCTGGGAAAAGAGTTGGTGTAGAAGCTATAAACTGTCAAAAAGTAGAAACTATCACTGAACTGTGCAACTAAGGGATATTTTTTGAAAGAGAGATGTAAAGCCTAGCCGCCATAAAGCACATTAGTCTTTGTAAATTTATTTATGCATGGTTACATTTCCCAAATTAATAAGAGGGAGAGTAGAAGAAACGTTTTTAGTTCCATAAGACTCTAATTACTATTCCATTAGTATGTTCCACGTTTGTGCATAAGAAAGATCACTGTGCAATTAAATTTAAATGTTGACTAAAAACAAATAGGAGGAGAATGGAAACAAAACTTTGAATAGAACGATAGTGTTATGGAGTCTCTCTATCACCTTTCAACCACATTTTCATATATAGACAAAGAATTAGTATGCAATGCAACCAACTCATAATCAAAAGGGAAATTGGTGATGCATTCCTTTTGTAATTATTTTCATAAGAAAAATAATATATATTAATGGAACATAGAAAAATAGTACAAAATCACGTGATTAAGTCTGCAAGAAGAAAAATAGTACAAAATCACGTGATTAAGTCTGCAAGAAGCATTCCAGACAGCCAAAGCCGGAAGGATACAACAGGACACATATCAGATAGAGCAATAGCAGTGACTTTTTTATTTTTTCTCTTTTTGAAAAAAATCTTAGATATACATAAAAATATTTACAATAAGAAAAGCAAAAAGCAGAAGAGTATATATAATGAACTTCACAACCTCTTCCTGTGAGCTGCTAAAACAGAAATAAAAGCAGCATGTTCTGTGCGATCCAAAATTGGGAATCTTTGGTCAACAAGACTCCCTTTGCCAAAAGCTAGTGGCAAACATCATCTTTCCACAAAGAACTGAATGCAGACAAAGAACTAATCTTTTGATTAAAAACAAACTTATATCTGAGATTCCATAACACCAATAGCTACACAATCTGCAGGCAATGCTAAAGACCAGACACAGCATGGGGAACAAGAGAAAGGCCATCCCCCAACAAAACCACCAATGCACCCTGCCCTGCAGCAGTGCAGAATGGTGATCCTCAAACCAATTCCAACAGCACTTGATGAACCGGCTTTTCCACAAAATAATGGTTGACAGTCTCCAGGGACTGACAAACAGGAGAGATAAGCTAAGTACATGGAATTTCAAAAAGATCGCCCATCTGTATAACAAATTCGCTGCTGCCCCCAGTAATTGGGGTACGCTGAACCGGATACCAAGATGTCTCGTTACACACCATGCAATCCAAAGGTATATTTACATTTATTGGCAAGAATTACCCAATCTTTCACGTCCATCATCTTTTTTGGTTTGAACGCCTCATTTTGTCATTACTTATCAAGTGAAGCATCTCTAAATTTCTTAGGAACATGTTGTAGATATAGTCCTTGTATAACTTGTGTAGCACCATAGGCATTAGTGCCCATATTAGCCAATTTAGCTGACATCATACTAGCAGTAACTTTGACATGCATACATTGGAAATTCATAAAAAGCCTTGTTACTTATTGGATGTCTTGAATCATAGGTTGCAACATCCAATTGCACTGGAAATGGTTGCCTCCAGATTTCACAACCACATTAATTATAAATTTTGAATGACCTTCGGGAACCAACTCCTGAATATCTGAATTAATGGCCATCCTAAGGAATTCCTTTCCTGCAATTGCTTCCACTAGGATATGCTTCAGTATATCCACCAATTCTCTGTCACCTAGATACCTACAACTGACCACACTTTCCTCTCCCTTTCCCTTTTGTTTGAAGACCTCATTTTATCATTTTTTTTACTAATGGAATCAGCAACTCAGGTGGTCCTCATACTCGCGTGACACAAAGTAGATTCTGTTTGCTAGCACTATAACCACTAGGTGCACCATGCCTGCCCCTAACATGGACATGGGTTAATCAGGGGATCAAACCAAGGACCTCCTAATATTTAACGTAACAAGTTTACATGCTTTGCCAAGTGAGCTACCCCCGGGGGCTCATCTTATCATTATTTTTCAAGTAAATCATCTCTAAATTTCATAAGAACATATCGTGGTTGTAGTTCTTTTATAACTTGTGTACCACCTATTACGCTATCACCCCATTTTACACGAGGCCTAAACGAGTGAATTTTTTCACTACATTTGTGATTTTTATCACATAGGCAGCTTTACAAGTCGATGGAGCTTTGGATGGCCCAAGGCTTATAAGTTCACCTAATGATTTTTGATGCATTGGTTGATAGTTGATGAGATAATGTAGCCATGGGTGTCTTGATGGTGCTTGAACTGGTATACTTGCTTATCATAGAGAGATAGCATTGCGCTTGGTCATGTGATTTTATAGCTTTCATTTTCACTTAAGAATTGAACGTATATGAGGACATGAGTCATGACTCTATCAAGTAAGCACCCATAACTTGTATGGAGGATCTTGACATGAAGATTGTATCTTCACTTTGTTGGCATCTTTGTTATGGATAGCACCTGAAATATACCCCTTTTTTACATAATCTTTACTCTATTTTCACAGGTATTAGCATGGTTAGACACTCATTACTCTAACACCCTAGCTGTTTTGGATGTATTTTGCACATGGATGGGTTGCCTATGATGAGAAGCATGAATGTATGTAGAGAACTCATCCCTTGGCTCATATGTGGATGAATTTCATCCACTTGATGAATCCTTTGATGAGGTCGTTCCCTTTCTTATTGAGTTGGCATATCACTTGGATGCCTTGGCATATCGATGGATGCTGATATTCAACTTGTTTGACTCTTTTCTTCATGGATCTAGCACTATGCAAATATTTTGAGGGCATATTAGTGGTGTTTTCGCACAGATTGTCACGACAATGCTCAGACCGGGGGTTGTCAACCTGATCCCCGATCTCTCCATTTAAGCCTGTCTCCCGCGGCTAAGGGGGGTAGACCCTATGGGAAAATGAATGACCAACTGAGGACCAGTTGGGTTGGGAGACACGAGGGGGAACAAGCACTTAGTTGATTTTATTGAATTAATAGACCAGTGCCTTGTGGAGTTAATGTTTAAACGATTAATTATCAGATGTTGCAGAAATATGAACTCATTAAGAGCAATCATTTATCATCAAAGCCTGAGCGAAGATTAACTTTTATCAAATGCGAGAAAATGCTTAACAGCTTAATGATACTCCAGCAATTTAAAATTTCGAAAGATAAAGTGCTTTGAACAATCACGTAAAATACTAACCAGAGACCACATTCACGCAGTTAATCCTCAGATGAACATTGAATCATATTAAACACTAATTCCCACGTCAAAATTTTTAGCCTCAGCATAAAAGATGAAACCTAAGAAATTCCCGAGCCAAGACTGAAATTGCCAATTTTTTTTTTTTTTTTTTTAAATAAAAATTAAAGACTAAGGGAAACTTTAATTTAAAAAAAAAAGAACCTAAAAATTAAAATCTAAACCACAAGAAAAGAAAATCTTTTTTTTTTTTTATAATTTTATAGTTTTTATGATTTTTTTATTTTTATAATTAAAACAAAACTTAAAATTAAACTAAAACTAAAACAAAACTTTAAAAAATCTAATTTAAATTTAAACTAAGGTCTAAAAACAAAAAAAATCTAATTTAAATCTAAACTAAGGTCTAATAAAAATAAAAGAAACTTTTTTAATCATTTTATGAATTTTTTTTATTTTTTATTGATTTTTTTTTTTTTATTGACAAAACCAAACCCAGGTAAAAATTTATTAAAAATAAAACCTAAATAAACAAATATTAAATCTAAATTAAAATCTAAACTATAAAACAAAAAGGCCTAAGAAATTTTTATTTTTATTTTTATTTTATATATATCTATATATATATATATATATATATATATCTATATATATATATATATATATATATATATATATATATATATATATATATATATTTTATGAGATTTTTTTATAATTTTTTTTAAAATCAAAATTAAAAAAAAAAAAAAAAAAAAAAAAAAAAAGAGAGATTAAATCTAACTTTATATCTAAATCTAAGTCTAAAACTATAAAAATCAAAACTAAGTCTAAAGCCTAAAGAAATTTTATGAATGAATTATTTTTCTTCTTTTTTTTTTTTTTTTTTATAAAATAAAATAAGATTTAATTAAACTATAACAAAAAACTAAATCTAAAAATTCTAATCTATAAGAGCTTTTTATTTTTTAATTTTTTATTGAAATCATAACGTAAGACTAAAATGAACCACACTTTTAAAATAAAACAAAACTAAATAAACCTAACGTATGGATATAAAACTAAATGAAACGCACACTGGAAAAATTAACATGTTAAAACTAAACAAAATCGAAGGGCTAACTAAGAAAACAAGAAAGTTAAACTATATTTCACAAATACAACACTTAAAAAAGAAAAATTCGAATTGGTATTTCGTTCTGCAGGCTTGCCGGGGGAAACTGAAGAAATCGATCAAGGCAGATGATGGACGCAGTGGACAGCGGAAGAGATCAACGAGAGAAGTTGCATTTGCTGCGTGAGAGGTGCGTGGGTACAGCTGCCTGGACGCGGAGAAGATTGCTGGAATAGGTGGGGATCAGATGAAGGATACGCGGGATATGGAGGGGATACATGCAGGCTTCGACAGTGGAACTGGACGAATTGCGGGCTATATTTGCAGCTGGAAGTGGCAGCGTGAAGAAGCAAACGCACAGGTGATGGACGCGCTGCAAATTTTTTGAAATGGCAATTCAATTTCTGGAGTGATTGGATAAAGAAAAATGTACAGCGATGGGAGAAGATGTAGGTCGAAGAGTGATGATTTCATTGAGAAGTCGAAAGGGCTTCAGAAGAAACGCAGGTGGAAATGCATAAAATAATGTGCATTTGATGAGGCTGGCTGGGTGGAGATTTTGGGAACAGTGTAATATTCTTGCAGACTTTGGCAGCGATCAGGCAGAGTGGAGCTGCGTGAAGGGTAGAAACGATGGACGCAGGAAAAATGCCAGCATAATTTCGAGAATCTCTTCCTGCAAATGAGAATAAATATTGAGCAGTAAAACAGTGCTGATAAACCCTCGGAAACCTTCAAAAACCCTGCAACCTGGAATGAAAAATCACCCAAAAATGATATGTGCATAAAACAAAATTGAAAACCCTAAACCCAGCAAAAAAAAAATTACAGTATTTACAAACTGAAAGCTCTTAAGCAGCCAGATTTATCAATAATCACAGTAATATTATCAGAATTTAATTTTAATGTAAAACGCTTCAGAAAACCCTACATGCATTCATAAAAAATATTTCGAATGATAAGCCCGGGATCAAGAACTGGCTGGGCTCTTTCAGAAAACACAACCCAAGAGTTGGCTGGTTCAGCCAAGAACTTCCCCTAACGCCCGGTAATCTGAAAAAAGGATTTCCTGCACAGCTTAAAATCAACCATTAACATAGAAGGAGAAAACAATAGTGAAACCCCGATCAAATGGAGATACCTGCCACTATATTTCAAAATCTAAACTATTATTCAAACCCCAAAGATCAGACAAGATACCTGTGCCTAGATCAATTTTCATTAAGCTATCATCAACGGCTGAAAATAAAATTATGCTGAAAAAAAAAATAGAACAATCTTACAGCATTTTCAGAAGAGTAACACCAGCAAGATTTTTAACCCCAAAGTCTTTCTTTATTGCACAAAAAATGACTACAAGAGAGCTTTCTTTAGTACCAAACTCTCAGATCAAATCTGATCTCAAATGACCCCTAGCATCCTATTTAAAGGAAAAATTCGCAACAGCTAGTTCGAGTGATCCACGTCAAAATGATCTCGACCGTCGATGAGGAT
This sequence comes from Pinus tabuliformis, assembly GCA_031772625.1. Lineage (NCBI taxonomy): Eukaryota > Viridiplantae > Streptophyta > Pinopsida > Pinales > Pinaceae > Pinus > Pinus tabuliformis. The sequence goes on from CM062815.1 coordinate 157,173,934, forward strand.
CAAGACATCTCTTAATCTCATCCGTCGAATTTTTTAATGCATTAAAAATTGAAATTCTGCATTTATTTACTCAAAAATATTATTATTTTATTATTTTTAGGTTTTTACTTTTTATTATTATTTTTTATTTTTATTTAAATTTTTATTTATTTTTTTAATTTATTTTATAAAAAAAAAAATAATAATAATAATAATTTTTAATTTATTTTTAAATGAATCCTCGAACTTAGCCTTTGGAAAAATCACCTAGGACCTAGGACTTAGGACTTATGAGGGGATTAAAACATTTTCTAATCCTCAAGACACTTTACATCATGACTTTTACAACTTTACATCTCAAGGGGGAGAACCCATTTGACTTAGACCCTCATAAACCACCCAGTTCTGCAACACAACTATAATCTAGCAGATTAACACACTAGGATTCTCCTAAGATTCTAATGACAAAATCCATTCCGGCTTTGGGGTTAGGCTGAAGGAAAACTCTGCCGATCATAGATCGGTGAGACAAAAAACCTTCCGGAACGTAGATTATCACTAGGAAATTAGGTCCACCTAGGCAATTTACATACATGACTCATATCTGCTAAGATTATTTACAATTCACACATGCAAACTGGGTTTACAACATAGTATGATCAAGTCGACGATGACTGTCGAATGGCACAGACATGTCGATCAAGCGATATCCCTTTTTGCGAAGAAAAGGGGGTGTACTGCTATGGGAAGTTGACACGTAGTGGTCAACAAGTGGATTGCTCCCATTCTTGGTGGTTTGATGCACACATGCTGAGGCATATTCATAGTTGGTTATATTTTTTGAGGACATATTAATGAGCAGCTGCCATTCTTGCTGGTTTGATGCAAACATTTTGAAAATTCCTAAAACCCAGAATCCCTACTACAGCAAACTGATGTTACTTCTCCTACTTGTTAATCCATACAAGTTATTCACTGTGTTCTACAGAAATATCGAAGTAAATACTATTGCAACCTTCACTTAATTAAAAATAATATGCCGAAACAAGAAACTGAACAGGAAAAGATACAACACAAGTGACACAATTATTTTTGGATAAATGTCCCTGAAAAAACCCAATGCGGGAAAACCAGTGTGGCAAATCTGAAGGTTTTTATTATTATGCAGTAGTAAATCTGAGTACAATTCATTGGAAGCACAACTGCCTATCTGATACAGAGAAACTGGACAAAACAATTAGTGAGATGATCCCACCCTGTCACTGGAAGAATCTGACCCTGATCTCGCTGGAAGGAGGCTCTGCGGCAGCCTCTGCGCGGATTTGCGTCAACCCTACGCAGTCTCTGCGTCACCTCAACTGGGGACTGTGTTGCTCTTCCTCCGGATACTCTGCTACCCAGAAACTTCGATTTCCAGCCTCCCAGTCTCACACCCCAGCTCCCGACTTCTGAAACTCAATTTCCTCAGCAGGAATTCGATCTTCCTCTAGGCTCTACGCTGCCACTGCATCAGCTCTGCATGGGCCAGCGTCAGCTTCTCTCTGGACATCGGTTTGACCTCTTTGCCTTGTACTTGCCGGCCCAAGAAAACATCCCTCTTTCGGATACTATCTCTGCCCCTCACTGCAAATGATTGCTATCGAAAATCTCTCCAACAACTGCTTTGCTTCAGAAAATCGAACTTCTGATCTCTCTTTGTGTGTGCTCTCCAAGTGCCATCAAGCCTTCTCTTATAATCCTCTCATTGATCAATCAACGGCCCAGATTAGATTCTAACCAATGGCTAGGATCATATTGACTTGATCTCCGCCTTCTTCTAGAAGTTTCACCTATAGTTTATATTAATACCCTTTAATTATTTTAATTTCCTAAGTTTAGACTTAGGGTCCCATTAAAGTAATTAATTATTTTAATAAAACTGTCTCTGGATGGAATTTCCTAGAACGATTTCCGGGTATTGGAGAATACATGTGTCTAAGCTTCCCTGCAAAATTTGAGACTTACAGCACATCTAATGCTACCAGAAATCAACAAACATGTTGATGCATGTTCACACTTGGTCATATTTTATTTGCTTATGACTAGGATGAAGTGAAACGTCCTCTTGGAGCCTTTATTACACACATAATCATGGTTATGGAGGGCATATTCACCTTGCAAAGTTACATGCTCCACTTGGAAGTTTCATTGCTATATCTAGGGTTTTGACTTTGGTTCAAACCCTCCTTAAGAAGGACATCCACTTATTAACGGCTTGATGCACACATACTCATGCATCTAAAAGAACACTTGTAATGTTCCCAATCAGATTTTAAGCTATTACTGTGCTATTTCAAATTTTCTTCAAGCAAATGTTTCCTAAAATACTTGAAATTTTCTTTGACACTTTTTAACAACAGTTAGTGTGCATACTCTGGAAACTACTACCAACGGTTCACACACAGTTTTTGACAAAGAGTTTGTGAGCAAACTAGGAAGGAAACTTCAGTCAATAACTTAAGAAAATTATGATTTCCAATTGGGAGCAAAAATCGTTGTTTACAAGACCATTGAAGAACAAATTTCAGTTTGAGAGCACTTGTCAAATGTACGCTGCCATTGGGAGGAATCACCTGAAGTTTACTCAAACCTGATGCAAAAATCAGACCCACTATATCAGATAATTCGGCCACCAACCAGGTACAAGTTGATGAACTCAAACCAGGAGAAAATCTTCAGATCTGGGCTAATTTTAGTTGCATATAAGTTGGCCTTTTTGGCTACAGGAAATAGAATTTCAGCCAGCCTTACAAACCTCTGAAACTTGTATCTTCAATACATCTGATCTATATCTTAAGGCTCCTTCATAGGTACAAGTGTCAAATGGGTTCAATGTGCCCAGAATATGCTTTCACAAAAGTTAAGTTCAGCCACCAATATGACAAGAGAGCTACCCCAGTGTCCAATACTGAATTTTTCTTTATATATATATAGACTTCATCCATAAAGATACAAGGAACTTCCAAATTGAAATAAGATATGGAGGATAGCCACAGTGTGGACAGAATTTGTGAATCTGGTGTGTACAAAATAACCCTGTCACAGGTGCAAAGAATGCCCAGAATCTGCTCTATGTTCAGGATTATGCCCAGCCACAATAATGATGGTGACTCATGCCTCTTTGACTTGTGTAACATTCCTCCACGCAGAGATAAAGAGAGAAAAGGGTACCAGAATTGCTTACTATAATAACATGGCCAGAATAATGAGTTTTCTCAACTCGTGGGCATATAAATTTATAGTGTATTTCGTCCTCCTCCAAGCAAGGATAATGACCACGCTTGAGAACTCGACCAGCAAACTCAATAAGAAGACTCGTCCCTCAGATTTGTGTACTCTGCCTTGACGAATTCTTCAGTATTCAATCATAAAAATCTTGGAACTCGGCCTTCATGGAAAGAGAATGAACTCAACCCTTGGAGACTATGTATCCCTACAACCAAATCAAATTACTAGACTGGAATCCTCCTACAAACAATTATGATCAGCGGCTAAAGATTCTCTACAATGAACACAATGGAAGATCTGACGTAATGTTCCCCAAAAGCTAACTAGGGTGGCACTCGAAATCCACCGAAATCAGTTTAGAGTTTTGCTTGAAAATCTTGAAACTCACTTGAGTTTCTTTTCTATGTCAAGGAGATAGATAGGAATAGAATGATCTGCAATTGAGTTCCTCCTCCTTCTATAATTCTTCATGGAGACTCCCTCTAGCTTCTAGATTCTCCTTTCTTCCTATTATTTTATTGGTGTGGGCCATTTTCCACTAGGAGACTTTTTGCTGCCATTTTCCATTAAAATAATAATTTTCGCTTTTCTCCCACAAAATAATATTTTCCCCTTTTTATTTAATATTACCAAAAATTGACAAAACTCCTTAGTGATTTTTGCATTCACAAAATTGGAGACATTACAGTCCTCCCCACCAAAAATTGCGTGCCTTCAAGCAATGTCCATATGTTGCTGCTCCACAAGCTGGCCTAGCTAATGCCAGGGTCCTAAATGTGCCACTGAACCACTCCTCACTGTTGCGTAAATCCTATGACACCAAGGTCCCAAACCATCCTAATCCAAGTGAAGTCCCCTTCGCTCCACTCGCCATCCAACCAAATAGTCACTAGAAGCCCCTTGAATATTGTTAGTAAGTAGAGCACCTTGGTAAGGTGAAATCCTAATCAACTCATCGAGAAGTTTCCCTACTACGTAATTAGTCTCATGCACTTCAAGAGTAGACTCCTAAAGATATAGTCCAACCCCGATGGAGATGAAAACTTGCCCGCATGTGCTCCCCCTAATCTCTCCCTGTTGAACATCCAACCATACTGGTGAAGTTCCCCATGTCATCAATGAATCACTAAAACCCAAAGGTAGATTTGCCTGATCTCCTCCTGCATAAAACAACTCGTCCCTAAGGGTAGCTGAATTGCTCGGTCCAGTAATGTTGAGGTCCCATGCTAATCTCAAGAGGATTCCACCATGTTGATGTTGTGCTACTCTGACTATAACTGATCGCCCATCATGCTCGTACCATATCCTCCTCTCCTGGAATCTGATGACGAAATATTTATAAAGGTCAAGCTCATCCTTCCCAGGCATCTCCATGATGTCAATGCCTACCCATCCAAAGTTAATCTCGATCCTGAGCAGCAATAGAAAAAATCTTCTTAGCCATACAATGGAGGTCTCAGCGAACCCCCATGAGCCAAACCCAAAGTGAACTAGATCACCCTTTGCCATGATCCTGCTCATCACAAAATGGAGTGACCTATCAGCCAACTGAATCCTTGGATCCCATAGCCAAATCTATTGCAGCATAGTCCTGACAACTACTGGAATCCACCTGCACCACGTCTCTGGTCCCTGCATGCAATCCATTTATAGAATCCATATATCATGAATCAATATGGTGCATGCAAAATTGCCCTATGCCTAGCATACCACACAGTGAGATCTATGATCCTGACTCTTAAAAGGTGCACCCCAAAACTGCCTAGAATCTAAACATCCAACTTCAAGAAGGGTCCACCACCTACTGTATATGCTCCTGTGACACCTCAGAATGTCTCACCCAAAATGTGTCATGCATATCCCTAAGTGTGAGCTCAAGGGTGGAGCATGTGCTACCTCTGTAGCAAGTTGGGCCAAACCCAAGCCTACATCTGCCAACTCACGCCCTAACCATATGACACTGTTGGGAAGTCTATTTCCTAGCACACTGAGACCCATCCAATTGTCTCAGGTGAGTTCCCCGCACCCTGTTGTTCGTGCTAAGAGTATCAAGGGACACCAACCAAATCCTCTAAGATTGTGAGCAATATGAAGGAGAAATAGGCATGTGAGTCCCATGGGATATGACCAAGAGATGCTCACTCGTGCCCTCATCGATCCTAGGTAAGGCAACCCCAATGGTACGCTTGTCCCCGTTAGGAGATCTCTTCAAAGGCAATGCTCCAACAAACTGTTGTGCACCATCATACATTGTTGTGCACAAACATGCACCCTCGCACTCCTCTACATAATACTGAACTGCATGGCACAACTCTGTGCACTGGTGGACACCAACACCCACTACCGTATCACCCAATATCATCTTGTATCGCACATGTGCCAATGCACGCACCACTCTACTAGTGAACCCACCATGATGTGAGCTACACCTCATTTTCCCTTGTAGTCCTGAGCAGCCTAACTCCACACATGCTAATGGGAATAACATTATTGTGTCGATCCTCATTAACTCCTGTGTCCAATACACTAATGAGAGAGCATCATCTTCATACAATGCCTTGTCTGGTGGCCTGTCGATCCCACCTCCCCCTACCAACTCGAGCAAGAGTATGTCAATCATCCGACAACTCCACACACCACCAACATGCCAAGACATCTCACAAAGTCTGCCTGCCCCCGTTCAATCCAACCTACCACTAGTATTGTCTGGGCATCTGATGAAGACCTCAAAGTGTGTGTGTGATTAGGCACCAAATCACTACACCGCTAACACCATCACTAACCAAGTCCATGATGTGACAGGGAATCCCACCTAGATCCCAACAATAGTCTGGCCCTCGAGCCCCCTAGTAACCCACGACCTTTGTTGAATTGTAGCCATGGATGTATCCAAACGCCTAGCCTGCTCCATTTGGTACCAACTAAATACCTGTTGCAATCCAATCCCAAAGGAGGATCGAATGCACAATCTCCTACGTACAGAACAAGTCCTCCATGTCGATGTTGTGCCATACTCAGCTCATGTCACTCAATCCTACTGACCTAGTCATCCCCTATGGTCTGTCTAGATAACTCTGCATCTTTCTATCCAACGCATAGAGATGGGCTAATAATATTGTAGGCCCTGTCAGCGTGCCTATGAAGCAAACTGTGCTAAAATCCCAACATGTGCTCTCTTCGTTGCCCCTCATCAATGGTTGGCGCCAAAAATGGTTGCTCGTCCTCGTCCACCATGGGCTCAACTTGACCCTCTAACTGCTCCTCCATAGACAACCCATCATGCAAAACATCCTCACCATTCAACTGAAGGCAATGTTTTAAAATTCGGCCGAACCAACTCCGAAATAGCCGAGTCAGACTGAGTCAAACCCTGGCCAGGTCGGCTCAGTGGCCAGCTCAGTTCGGCCAGTCGGGTTGCTACCGAGCCGTCTGAGTCGGTTACTGACTCGGCCGATTCGGTGGTCGCGGCCGAAAAGCGGCATTTTTTTTTTCTGTTTGATTTTTTGGGGACCCCAAAGCCCATTCTTATATGCCTTTAGGTTCTTTGGGGTCTATTTCCCTCTCCCAAACCCTATAAAACCTACCAACCCCTCTCATTTCCTCACAGCAATCTCATTGCATCTGAGTGAGAATTTGTGAGGAGTTTGTAAAGAGTTGTGGAGTTTGTTTTTGGAGCAGCAGTGAGGAGTCTTGGGCAAGCATTAGAGCAAGAGTGAGGAGCTTATTGGGCAACCATTGGAGCAACATTGACGAGTAGGTTTGTTGGAGCAACTTTGAGAAGGCAGTTTGTGCCTAGAGGTATTTTTTTCACTTCTAAAAAAAAAAAAAATTCTTATTTATTTTTTTGTGCAAATCTGGAAATCGAAAAAAGTGTTTTTTGTGAAAGAAATGAACATTGAAGCAATTCTATTTTTTTTGTTTTCATTTTCAAAATTTTTCCCTTCATTTCCAAATCAAAAAATGGCTCCTAGAGTGAAAGATGTTGCTTGGGCATATGCTGAAATGGTTGATAGTCAAATGCATTGCAAATTTTGCCATAGAAAAATTAAGGATGATCCTGGGGGCATTAATAGGCTGAAACAACACTCGGCAGGGATTAGAGGCCAAATTACTCCATGTGAATCACCACAAATTGGGGAGATTAGAAAGGAGTTGTTAAATAGCTTTGAGAAGTTTCAAGAAGAAAAAGCTAGGCAAAAAGAAATAGAGGCTAAAATTGGGAGGAAGAGGAGTATACAAAAAATGTTGCCGGGAAGCCGAAGTAAGTGTGAGTTTGTGGAAGTCTAAGGAAAAAGGAAAAATCGAAATTTTGGTGCCTCTCTCTCTCTGTTTCGTGCCCTAGATTGGGAGATCTAAGTCTTCCAAGTTTCACTGTTGTCGGAAGATGTCAGTTGCCGAAAGCTATTGCTTAGTCGAAGTTGCTGGAAAAGGGGTCGAAATTCTAAGAGGCTGACTTTTTTATAGATCTAACTCAGAAATATATGAAAATAGAAATAAACCCAAGAAATAACAAGATCTAAATATAGATAAATGCGTCTCTTTATTGATCAAACCCTTAAGGTAGGGAAACACCATACATTCACTCCTTAAGGAAGGAGAACACTCCACAAGCCATATGCTTGTTCATACAATAATCCTTGACATCTCTCAATGGAGAGTCTCTAGCCTCTATATAGGCCTCATACATACAATACCATGGGTCATTACCATGGTTCCCTCAATACCATCTATCTAATACCATGGGCTTATTACATTATTGCTAACTACTTGTGGTCCCTTACATGATACGGGTTAACTACCTTATTTATTACTATAGCCCATCTCATTATTACATTATTCCCTTGGGTACCTCCTTTTGTACCCCATATTATCCCCCTAGGTATACTACATTCCACCCCCCTTAACATGTTTCGTCCCCGAAACATGGGAAGAACAAAAATAATAAGATCTACTCAAAAGAGTAGTCCACTAGTACCATGCACGTGCGTCTAGCCATCCCAGAGAAAGGTGAGCTCTCGATCTAGCTGGTTCCTCGCTCGCTTTAGATGGATGTTGACCCTGGCGGCTCTTCTGTGTTGATGCGTAGTAGGTGGATCGTCGCCCCTCTCTATCTGTCATGCAGGGGTTGTTGTCCCTATGGTTAATTCTTTGCCATCTTGTTGGTTGTTTTCTTGCGGAGTGAAGTGGGTGGTGATATGCTGAAGTGTTAACCAACGGTGTATCTTTCTTTAATTCACCACCTAATGGAACCTGATTGGTATCTGGTACATGTTGTGGTGCCTGTTGTTGTTTTTTATCTTTCAATATTACTTCAACCACTGAGTCCTCATCTAATATAACATTTTCTGCTTCAGCCTCCTTGCACTCTACCTGTTTTTCTGGTACCTGGTTTGATGTTTGTGTTTGGTTGTCGACTATCAATAGCTCATCATCTGATATGTCAGTCCCTGGAACATCTTCTGCGTCAGCCTCCTTGGACTCTACCTATTTATTGATGGAAATATCCTGTAATGTAATTTTCTTCCTTTTATACCAGAGCTTCAGGAATTTCTTCTGCACATTAATATTTATAGTACCCACCGATTCCATCCAAGGGTATCCCAAAACAACATCCTCATTATCCATATCTGAAGCATAAAAATCAGAATGCAATACATACTTGTCCATAGAAATCTTCAAATCTTTATAAACTTGCACATGTTCATTATTAACCTGTGTGTGCTCCATGTGTTTTGCTGGCACTTGTAATTTTTTTTCCAAATTGACATTTATGAGATTTTGCTTGCAACTAGGATTTATAGACACAATGATCTTCTCCTTCTGAATCAATCCATGAACCTGCAATAAGAATATACCAGTAGGAAATAACCCCACATGTTTCTCATTATCTTGTTTTCTAGCATGAGACCATTTTTCTAAAAGAAGTTCTTCTAATTTCCCATGAGGAAGTCGCACCACTGAATTGTCAAGTGAGTCCCACCATTTAGTAACCTCATCTTTTAGATTAAATAGCAGGCGACTTGTCCAAAATTGTTTGCGTCGAGATTTGTGATATTTTATAAATTCTTCAATAGTAGGACCCTTATCATTCCCTGTAAAATATTCCTTGCTAGAAGCCATGAAGAAGGTTTGGAAAAAAATTCACGTACTTGGCTAAAATTTGAAATGGCCACAATTCCATTAATATTACTCAGAATCCCTATTATGACCTGTTTTTGGAAATGGAACAACCATTCTGCATCTTCCCATGTGGTAGAAATCTCGATCTAGGCACTGGAATTTCAGATCCGCGTTGCAACTGTCCCGCCGTCACAAAAAAAATTCTGAAAAAAGAGCTGATTTTAAATCAACGATATCTCCCTCATCCAAACTCCGATTCGACTGATTTATTTTTTGAACTTGGGTATTTTTTCACAAACAATCTAGATCTGCAATTAGATTCTACAGATTTTGCACCAGAACGTATAAATCTACTCCGCAAACTCGCCGCCCCGAAAAATGTCTGCAACCCAACTGATTTTTAAATCAACAATATCTCCCTCATCCGGACTCCGATTCGGCTGATTTTTTTTTTCAAATTGGGTATTTTTTCGCCAACAACTCAGATCTACAATTAGATTCTACATATTTTGCACCAAAACATACAGATCTGATCTGCAAACTCACCGCCCCAAAAAATTCCTGCAAAAAAAAAAAAAAAAAAATCTCCACTTTGCCCAAGAAAGTGCTCTGATACCACTTGTTATAGATCTAACCCAGAAATATATGAAAATACAAATAAACTCAGGAAATAGCAAGATCTGAATATATATAAATGCGTCTCTTTATTGATCAAACCCTTAAGGTAGGGCAACACCATACATTCACTCCTTAAGGAAGGAGAACACTCAACAAGCCATATGCCTGTTCATACAATAATCCTTGACATCTCTCAATGGAGAGTCTCTAGCCTCTATATAGGCCTCATACATACAATACCATGGGTCATTACCATGGTTCCCTCAATACCATCTATCTAATACCATGGGCTTATTACATTATTGCTAACTACTTGTGGTCCCTTACATGATATGGGTTAACCACCTTATTTATTACTATGGCTCATCCCATTATTACATTATTCCCTCAGGTACCTCCCTTTATACCCCATATTATCGCCCCTAGGTATACTACAGACTTGGTGTGGAGGGAAGGTTTGGTCTTGGTCTAGGGTAAAGAGTCTCAAAGAATATTATTGAAAGGAAGAATTTCTTGACTGAGTTTTCCCCTTGAGGGGGGCTTTTCCCTGGCATAGTACCTACATCTAGTGTCTATTGTTTTATGTGTTGTTGCTTTGGTAATTGCTTAATGAACTAAAAGAAAGAAGATATAAAGAATCGTAATAGCAAGAAAACATCACACATAATTATCAGGAATAAGAAAATCTTTCTGCCTTTCTGATTTCTAACAAAAAGAAGACCTCAAAAACCCTAGATCATCCAAAGAAGTTCTCTTCACTTAAAGCATTCTTGGAAAACCTACAATCTTCAAAGGAAAGAAGACCTGAGGAACCCATCATCCACACAATCAAGGAAAGACCCTACATTTGAAGTATCTCAGGAAGGCTACCACACTCTACACAATCAATCCAAGGAAGCAAGAAGAAGCATTGTCATCGTCATCAAGGAATCTAGGTGATCTCCCTCTATTTGAGCCAAGGATCACTTTTGGAGGAAGACATCTTCATGGAGAAGACATCTTCTATCATCAAAATCAAGAAGGCGTCAAGTTGAAGATATTGTCATCAAGAAGCATCTTCACCAGACAAGTAAGTACCTTTATATTTATCACTAAATCTGTTATCAAAATGACCTCATTTTGCAAGGAGAGCAACAAATTGGTTTGATCATCAAAATTTCTTGCATGGAAGAAGAGGACAGATTTGATCCTCATAGAAAACGAAGTCGTTGAACATGTCAAGGGTTCAATCACTAAGCCTCCAAAGGAAGAAGCTCAAGCCCTAGACAAGTATATGAAAGGAGAAATTAGGGCTCAAAGGATCCTTATAGAATCCATCAAGGATCCCCTCATACCATATGTTGCAAAATTGGAGACATCAAAAGAAATATATGAGAAGCTAGTAGAATTGTTCTCCGTAAGTACTGCTGGAGAAGTGATATCTTTGAGAAACGAGCTATACAAAATGAAGATCTCAAAGGAAGATGGAATAGCCTCATACTTTATGAGGGTATCAAAAATAAGAGACCAACTACAAGAGTTGGGAGAAATAATGTCCGATAAAGAAATGACCACCGTGGTGCTCAATGCACTACCAAAGGAATGGGGCAACTTTGCATCAAGCATCTATGGAAAGAAGGAAGCTTCCCCATTCAGTGAAATTTGGTCATTGTGTAAGATTGATGAAACTAAGTTGAAGGTAAAAAGCGATGTAGGATCAAATGAACAAGTTCAAGCATTTGCTGCCATGGCTAAGAGAAAAGGAAAATTTGGTCCTCAAAAAAAGGAGAAGAAGGATATGTCGAAGATCCAATGCTATGGTTGTCAGGAATATGGGCATTACAAGAGAGATTGTCTAAAATTCAAGAGGGACAACAAGAGGAAAGAAAGAAATGAAGCTCATATCACCGAAGAAGTGGAAGAATCTAATGAAAAGAAATCCAAAGGGATAGCTCTATTGAAGAAAGTGTAACTAGGTTAAGTATTCATAAATGTACTTTTGATATTTGTATTTATTCAAGAAAAGAAATATTATTTTTGTTATATTTATCAACGAGTTTATTGCTCATTGAAGTATGTCAAGCACTTATTTAAGTGCTTCTAGGAAATCAAAGAGTCAATGTATTTATTGAAGACCCTTAAGGGCATGTTACTCTATGTATAAACTTGTATAAGAGTCAAAGGAAATATCTCCAAGCAAAGTCAAGTCCTCTCCATGCAACGACATCCTCCTAGCAAAAAAAATCATGAAGAAACACCAAGTCGGCCTACAGTCAACAAGTCGGCCTACAGTCGGCCTAAAGGAGGGACAATCCTCTATATATAGAGGTTGTCCACTCCCTCATAATGACCAATACTCACCTCTGAAATGCTCGAGCAAGAGAAGTCAAAGAAAAATGAAGGAGGACGAATTTTAAGGGGTCTCCAAGTGCAGCGAAGAAAGAAGGAAGAAAAGTACAGTCACACGTGCGAGAAAAAGGAGGGCAGTCTGCAGTCATATCAGCCACAAAATCACAGTGATATATTCATCTTGGTTTGGGCTTGAAACTTAGGCCTACAAGGCCTCCCACTAGAGCGAAGAAGAGACTCTCTCATACGAAGGAGAAAGGAACCAAATACAATACTAAACCTCCCACAAGTGCGTGAATTTAGGGCTGCAGAACTGTCATATCAAGTCTGTACCTACACATTGAAAAAGGAGCTTGGTTGGTCAAGAAGGAAGAAATCATCATTAGTGAAGGACATCACTAGAGATCAGGGATAAGTGTCTCTTCTAGGGTAAGTACAACAAGGACTACCAACAATTGTAAGAAGAGCAAAGTTTCGGAAGAAGGAGAACGAAGTGTCGGAAGAAGGAGGACTAAGTGTCGAGGAACAAAGTGCAGGAAGGAGGAAGGACTTGACTTGTGCTTGGAGGATATTCTAGTCAAGGGTCTAGGGTTTGGCATTGATCAATAAGAGAAATTTACGAAAGGGTTTTCCTCTCTAAGAGAGAGAGGTTTTGGCCCTGGCAGAGAGCCAATATCTTGTGTTCTTGTTTCTTATGTTTTGATAGCAGTTTGATGAAGTAAACACAGACACTAATAAGAAGAAGAAGATCAAGCTAAGATAAATTGTAAAAGTGCTTCACAAATTGTTATCAAGTTTAGAAGAATCCTATTATACATACCTTGTCTTGATTCTTCAAAAAGATCTTCACTATTAGGGTTTCTCCAATCCATAGTAAGGAGAAGTAGGAGGGGAAAAGACCTCCACCATGGCAGTCAAGATGAGAAGCATTATGACGAGATGCATCTTCGTAGAATATGGCATCATACTAGAAACATATTGTTGAAACAAGAGCTCATGACATCATTAGATAAGCTTGAAAGAATAGCTGAAGTAGAAGTCTACATGGATATAGCGGTCATCAAATAAAGAAAGTAGCTCTTGGTAACCTCATGTAGTACATATGGTTGAAATAAATTCATCCAACATAATGGAAGAAGTTCATCATACATCATCATCATGAGAAAGGAACATTTGCAGGATGAGGATAATGAAGATCCTCCGCTGAAATCTTCGTTAGAAGGTTCACCTCTACCTCGAAGAAGCAAGTGTCTCGTTGATCATTCCACCCTGTGTGGGATACATTGTTTAGAAGGATGATGGTATGATGACAAAGGAGTGCAGCTAGTCAAGATGATTGAAATATTCTCAATCAAGGAAAGGAAGTTGTTGAAGGAAGTCTAGATGACCAAAAGGAGAAAAGAGGTATGTATATATTTGATAAATTAAGTCATGTCATCAGATAGTCGCTGACAGTATGGTTAAATGCCAGTGTTCCACGAGGATGTATCCCCCAAGGTCGGGTGTGTGCACCCCACGCACCTGGGACGAGGGGACTCTTAGGGGTGTTTTTCCCCACACACCCCTTTTGGGGAGACGCAAGGGGGTTCGTTTCCCCTGTGTGGAAGACTTGACTCCCCAAAAGGGGTGCTTTTGGGCATCCCCCTGAAAAATGGGTGCTTTTGGGTGTCCCCCACAAAGGGTGACGCGCCCACCTTCAAATTTGTCTAATGACCCTTAATATAAAAAAAAAAAAAATTGAAAATTAGTTTATTAAAAAACTAAACTAACAAATAAAAATTAAACAATGAAAACTTAGGTTTCCTTTTTTATTTCCATCGAGATTTCATTTCCGCTCTTTACTTTGCCGCGATCAAGTTTTCACCTCTGCAGCCATCGAGTTTTTAGTGTTCACCTGCGCCCACATCGAGCTCTTACCTGTTGCACCCATGCTCTCCACAGTCGATCTCTTACCTGCTGCACCCACGCCCTCCACAGTCGAGCTCGCCCCTGCGCCCATGTTCTCCACATTCGAGCTCTCACCTGCGCCCCTGCGCCCATGTTCTCCACATTCAAGCTCTCACCTGCGCCCCTACACCCACGTTCTCCACATTTGAGCTCTCACCTGCGCCCCTATGCCCACCCTCTGCAAACTATCGTTGAGGCTCCACAGTCGCCCGACACTCGGCTTCCACGACGCTGCTTACAACAGTTGTTGCTCGACACTCAGCTCCACAGTTAAGGCTTGACGCTCCACACTACACAGGCCGTCGTCGACCCTCGCCGCTCCACACTACACAGGCCGCTACATAGGCCACACTTCTCCCTACAACTTGCCTTTGCTATTGTCGAAACACCATCAAACGTTGCAGGTTGTAGGTTGCTTGCCGTCGTCGATCGTCGACCCTGTTGCACCATTGCTTGTTGTCGACTCTTTGTTTTAAAGCCACAAGTGACTACAAAGTTGCACAATGCATATACGTTTTTTTATTTTTTTTCAACCAGCAAATTTGTGGGATTGCCTGCCCGACAATTTTGTGGCGCTATTGACATTTTGTGCCATTGCTTGCAGGCTGCAGCTCTCTCGACCAACGTTGGCATCCATCATTTTTTACCTCCAACATCTAGCGTCCAAATTTAACTTCGTTGTCAGTTTTTGTCATTTGCAATTTTGTAGCATCCAGCATCTACGATAAGCTGCTGCAATTTAATTTTTTCATGTTTTATGTGGCATTGAAATTTTTAATTTTTGTAAACCATGGAATTTGGAAACCAGTAACCACTTAGATTTATAAATTATCAGTGATTTTAAATTTCATATTTTGATAAATTCAAATTATCAAAAACATTTGGCATTATAATTTTAAAACCCTTCTTGCAGGGCACTAAATATAAACAAATCTACAAACTAAATTGAAACCCAACAAGCTGCAAGTGCAAAATGAGTGACAGCAGCCAAAGTGCCACTGATAGTGATAGTAAAACTGAATATGATCCTCAAACAGCAAGTCCTCTACAAACTGAAACCCCATCAACAATGAACGAAACCCATGGCAGTAGTGCAGCTAGTGCTACTCTCAGTCCAATGACTCCAACCCCATCAAAGTCATTGGCAGAATATGCAAATGGGACATTTAATCCAAGCAAACCTCTTATGATATATGCTACGAAAATGGTTGGCTCCTCAACCCAACCAAAACCAAGAAGCAAAAGAGGTGATACACGCCATTGGAAATGCAATGTTTGTGGTCATTCTTGCGCTGGGATTTATAGTCGTATCAGTATGCATTTTTTGAGTGTAGGTGGCATAGGGGTTAGTATATATACAGAATATACCATGCTGCAAAAATCAGAGCTCTTGAGGATGCAAATGGCAGCAAATGCAAAGGGCATGTTCTCAAGCAAAAATGTCATGGTCCAAGCTCAACAAAATATTGATGAAGCCACAAGCTCCAAAAGAAAATTAAAAGAGATGAAAAATATGCCTCCACCATCTCCTGTTGGAACTAAGGGTTCTCATTCTTGTGCAGTGGGACCAACTCTTGCAGGGATGTATAGTAAGCTTAACCGTGATGATATAAATGATGCAATTGGCAAATTTGTTTTTGCCAATTGCATTCCTTCCCATGTTAGTCATTCTCCTTACTACAAGGAGATGGTCAAGGCAATTGCAGCCACAGGACCCTCATATGTGCCCCCAGGTGAACATAAGTTGAGGACAGTGAAATTAGAAAGGCAAGTGGCCAATGTTAATGTGCAAAAGGTAACTTTGAGGCAGACATGGGTGAGGGAAGGTCATTCTATTGTTATGGATGGGTGGACAAACATTGCCAAACGTCCACTTATCAACATCATAGTTACTTGTCGAGAGGGGCCTTTCATTCTTAGAGCTATTGATTGTTCTGGAAAGTGCAATGATGTAGCTTTCCAATTTGAGCTTCTTCATGGTGCTATAGAGGAGGTTATCTCTACAAATGTTGTACAGGTTGTGACAGATGCAACAGCAGTGTGTAGATCAACAGGATTAATGATTCAGAGTAAATACACACATATTTTTTGTACCCCTTGTTGTGTGCATGTACTCAATAATGCATTGAAAGACATTGGCAAAATTGAGTGGGTATCTAACTTGTCGATAGCTGCAAAAATTGTGTAGATGTTTATTTGCAATCACCACACCTCTTTAGCCATGTACAGGTCTCATGCGAGGAAGGAATTCCTCAAGCCTACTGATACCAGATATGCTAGTTATTTTCTTTTCTTAGAAAGGATGTTGGAGGTGCAGTCAGCATTGTAGGCCATGGTTGTGACTCCAGATTGGAACAGATGGGCAGAATCCAAGACAGAGGAAAGGAAGAAAATCAGAATTCAAATATTGGATAATGATTGGTGGACAAATTGTAGTTATTTGGTGTCACTCTTACGTCTTGTAGTTGAGGTCATTCGCTACATTGACACAAATTCTCCTACTCTTGGAGAAATCTATGAGACATTTGCTAGTACGTTGGATCAAGTAAGGGTGGCCATTAGTGAGAAAGATCCTTCCTTAGAGTTCTATACGGCACAAATTCAACCCATTATTTAGTGTAGGTGGGATTGAATGAATACACCTTTGCACATGGCAGCATATGCACTCAACCCAAAATGGTATGTGGCAAGGACTAGTAGAATTCTTCCCATTGAAGATCCAGAGGTCAAAAAGAGATTTCGAGCTACCATTACAAAGATGTATAGTTCAGAAGAAGGGAGAACAATTAGGAGATAGTGGATGCAATTTTCAAGTCTCAATGGTCCCTTCAACAAGCCTGACGCAAGGGAAGATCGCAATGATTTAGGCTAGACTGACCCCATTGGTTGGTGGACCATGCATAGGGATGATGCTCTAGCGATCCAACAACTTTCTATTCGCTTATTGTCTCAGCTTGCAAGTTCCTCTGCAGCAGAGAGGAATTGGTCCACATATAGCTTCATCCACTCTATCAAGAGGAATAGACTTTCCTCTAGGAGAGCAAAGAAGCTAGTTGCAGTGCACAGTTCTCTATGTCTTGCACATAGGAAGACACCAGAGTATCGGAGGGGGCCAGCAACACGATGGGATGTGGATCTAGAGGATAGTGCACAGATAGATGACGAGGATGGACCAGATGAGTTGCAGCATGGTTTGGTTGGAGTTTTGTTGGTTACTCAAGAGAGTGACTCTGACTCAGATAACGACATTCCCATTGATGGTCCCGATGACTTCATGCAACAGATGGATGTAGAGCACCAATCATTGAGATTGAGTCCTTGATGTTGATTTTATTTTCAATGCTCATTATCCATTTTTACTTTTCAGTGTTAACATTTGAGTTGTGCCACTAGATATTGATGACCTCAGACTAATTCTTGACTCTTCACTCTTAACTATTTTTGAGTTTGAAACTTGGAGTTATATAAAATTAGTGTTCAAACTTGAGTATCTAGTATATAGTATATAGTAATATACTAGTATGTTTTGCTTTCAATTTAGATTTTATAATGATGAATGATGAATTTAATTTTTAAATCAATGTAGATTGTAGAATGATGAATGATATGGATCAATGTACATTGTATTTCAATATTTCATTATTGAATTTTATTACTGAATCTCATGGTATGGATGAATAATGAGTATGTCATATGAATGATGTATGTATCAAAATGAATGATGAGGATGGATCAAGATTCAATATATGTCATTATGTGATTCAATTATGAATTTAAATTTTATGTGTGGATCAAATTTCAATGTATTGGTATTACTATTAGTCTATTTAATTTCATTATTGAACAATGAATATGAACTTGAATTATATATATGTGTGTGTGTGTGGGGATCAAATTTCAATGTATTGGTATTACTATTAGTCTATTTAATTTCATTATTGAACAATGAATATGAACTTGAATTATATATGTGTGTGTGTGTGTGGATCAAATTTCAATGTATTGGTATTACTATTAGTCTATTTAATTTCATTATTGAACAATGAATATGAACGTGAATTTTATATATATATATATATACCCCGATGTCCCCTCATCCCCCCATAAAATTTGAGGGTACTCCCACACATCCCTTTGTGCGTCTCCCCACACCCGCATCTCCCCGTCCCGGAGTCTTGGTGGAACATTGGTAAATGCTCTACCGTGTGAGCATGATCAAGGATCTCTTCCTTTGAAAAGATGCATGAAGGCATGGTTCACATATTGACAAGATGAAATCAACATAATATGTCCTCATATAAAATATGAGGTAGTTGACAAAGATGAACTATAAGTTCCTTGGAAGTAATATGTGAAAAAAGAAAGAAGAGACTGTGAAAGATGCAACTATGGTCACGTAAGAAAAGGGAAGTCAACATTCGATGACTATAAGAATTAATCATGACATCTCCACAGAAAAGAAGACATGATAAGCTTTGTAAAGGAAGGAGACCCTTGACATATGAAGTCTCGGAGATGTGTTTAATGTGTAGGATGTTGTAGGAAAGCAAGATGTCATGATGAAAGGCCGTCACAAAAGGTTACTAGGATTTGATGTTCATTGTTTGATTTTTGAAAAACATTTGGATGGGTTGATATAGGGTTACCAAAAGAGGGTTGTAGATGTCACCTACAACTAGCACTCATGTGATTGGATGAAAGATCCTAATTAGGATGTTGCAGGAAAGCAAGATGTCATGATGAAAGGCCATCACAAAAGGTTACTATGATTTGATGTTCATTGTTTGATTTTTGAACAACATTTGGATGGGTTGTAGATGTCACCTACAACTAGCACTCGTGATTGGATGAAAGATCCTAATGGAAACATGACTTGGAAGAGGAAGCAATATGAAGAAAAGAAAAATGTAGACTAGAAGATCACTTTCCAATGAAGAGAAGGATGACATGACTGATATGGTTCGTGAAGGAAAGTGATGGATGGCCAATGCCCTATGACTAATGAAGGCTCCATAATGAAAAGGCTATACTTCATGACATCGAAACAGTGTTGCAGGGGAGCGCCCCCCCCCCTCGCTCCCGCTCCCGATCCGCTCTCCGGGCGGGAGCGACTCGGTAGCGGGTCGGGAGCGCGCTCCCGAAAAGGGAGCGATTTCGGGAGTGCGCTCCCTAAAAAAAATTTCGCTCCCTGCCTTTTCGGGAGCGTTTTGCCTTTTTTGCATTTTTTTTTTGTAGTAATGTTCGAAATGCAATTTTTTTTGAAAGAAACAAATAGTTTTTGAGTGGGGCAACTTAATGATCAAGTCTAGGTCCTAGTATTGATATGCTATTCATGGTAATGTTAAATTCTTAAAGTAAAAGTGACATTTTCTTTAATTTTCATTTTCATCCTTTTACTTAAATTTTTAACATTACCATGAAATGACTCAGGATGTTTGAGAGTGGTTTCGTCCTCATTGGATTTCATATGGAGAAAGTAGAATTTTAGATTTCATTCAAAATCCAGCAGACTTATTAGTTTTTCAGGATTGGGGGATTGCAATGTTTCCATTGAATTTTGTCATGTATTAGGGTATGGAACTCATATTTAATCAAGAGTACCAATCCCTCTATGTACCTTGATGTTAGTGACATTGGTTGTCGAACTCCTCTATCATGACCCTTCTAAAAATGTACGCATCACTCAAACAAAATCTTGACTTGACATGCTATGCTTTTTCTATCTTATGTTAATGCTTAGAGGGTGATATTAATGACAAAGATCCCTATACAGATACAAAGGTAATGACAAAGATACCTCTGGATATTAATGCTTGGAGGGTGATATTAATGACAAAGATCATGATTTTGCAACAAGACTAAAAAATTAGACATTTCTCGTGGTGGCAAGAGGCCCAAGCATAAGAAATAGATAATAGATTTACTTCTCTTTTCTAGTTTCTAGTAGCTTTTATAACTATTGACTCTTTCATATTTATTATGATATTTTTTTAAACAATATATGACAATTTAAGTTTGAAGTTGGCAATTATAACTCATTAGTAATGAATTATGAATATGATGCTTCATGAAAGTTGAAAGTTGTTTCATTTCATTTCATTTTATAACATTTCATTTCATGTTAGATATTATTTGTTGTAATGGTTACACTTAGCTTACAAGTACAACTTTGGTGATCAATGATGATAAATGTTATATATTGAATTTTGAAAGCTTGAAACTTTAAGATTGATGAATCATGAGACTCAATATGTTGTATGTTACTATGTTACTAACTTGCGGACGTGGTTGATGAAGATTATAACTTCTAGATGATTGTTGTTATATGGTTCAATCTATGCTTTTTTATGTTTTTTATATCTAATTCATCATTCTACATGTTTTTGTTGACATATATGTATCAAAAATTAAAAAATATAAAAAATATATATATTTTTAAAAAATCGCTCCGGGATTCGCTCCCAAACCGGGAGCTTCTGAAAATGGTCGCTCCGGCTCCCGCTTCCGCTCCCGCTCCCCGCTTCCGCTCCCGCTCCCAAGTAACATTGCATCGAAAGAAGGATCCCCACAAGCAGCTAAGAGTACCATGATCTCCACCTAGAGCCAAAAGTTGTTGAAAGCAAGTCCCTAGTTAAGAGGGAGCTTGGACAAGTCCTTAGATAAGAGGGAGCTGGGGTACATTCCTTTTGTAGGAATGGGTACATTCCTTTATAGGAATGGGTATATCTTCCCTAGTTGATAGGGAGAGAGAAACACATCATTCTTGTCTTCATATTGTGAAGAAAGAATGGAGCACTGGCTAAGCATCTGGCATCCGATACTCTTTGAGGATATGGTAGGGCATCCAATATAAGAGTAGTCGAAGAGGACCCGTATTCTTTGAGGACTGGGAATCCAAGATAAGAATAGTCTTGGAAGGACATACCCTATGAACACTCAGGTGCAGTATGTGCCTTGAGAGACAATGATGATGGTGTCTGTCGGTCATTGGTCTTGTCGGCATTGTGCTCTAATCTTGTGGAGCGAGAGAGTTGTTAGTGAAGGCCTTGCTATATGACAATGTTGGTTGGTATAATGCAAATAGATGGCTTACCAATCCGACTCTTCTTATGAGAATTCTTCAGATTGAGGATTGAGAATGTTCAAGTACTTTGTACGGATTATGAATACCTCCCTAGTTAAGAGGGAGTGTTGAAAAATGTAACTAGGTTTGGTCTTCAAAATGACATATGTAATCATGACTTTATGTATTTTATGTAATGAGAACAAATTTATCATTGTTATTCTTGAGGCATGGATTTCATGCTCAAGGAAATTTATTTTAGGTCAAGCTCCCATTAAGAGCCTCTAGGGCTTGTCATTAAGTTTACAAATCATAAGAGTCATTGTCATGTATGAATGACCCTTCTTGGGCATGTTACATATTGTAAATAAAATTATTTGAGTCAAAGATAGAGTCAAAAGACCTTCCAAGACCTTGTCTATGTGCTACAATCAAATCGGCCTCCAAAAGAAGCAAGTCGGCCTATCAAGAGAACATGTTGGCCTAGGAACAATGTCAAGTCAGCCTACTAGCATGGGTGAGAAGCCTATATATAGGAGGACTCGGCCTCTTTCAAGAAAGAATGAATCAAGCATCTTACCAAGGTAAGAAGTGTGAATAAGGAAGAAAAGAAGCCTCTTGAGCAGCGAAGAAAAGGAAGGAAAAGATCGAAGTCTTTAAGAATTGTTTTGGGCTATCCATCTCACACGTGTGACTGCAACTAGGGTTTCTACAGTAAGGTATTGTAGACCTTAAAAGAGTCGAGATATAGCCTAAGAAAGGATTACTTTTGCTAGCTGAATTCATAAGGAGAAGAGTCCAAGACAAGTGAAGGAGAGAAACCACTTAATTTTTCCTTCATCAACTCACACGTGCAAGATTGCAAAAACTTACAATGAGGCCGAAAATTGCAGAAGGCCGAAATTGCAAAAATGCGGGTTTGAATCTTGACAAGGAGAAATTGCAACAACATCAAGACAAGGAGGATTTGAATTTGACTTTGTGAGAAGAAGAGCAAGTTGACTTGGTCTTGGAGGGGTCTTGGTCAAGGGTCTAGGTCTTAGAATTCGTCAATTGAAGGTCTAAAAGAGGAGAAGAATTCTTGTGGGTTTTCCTTTCATTTGGAGAGGTTTTGGCCCTGGCTGATCGCCTATAATTTGTGTCCTCTTGTCTTATTGTTCTTTATGATTTGGTAATTGTTTATGAAGAAAACACTAATAATAAACAAGTGAAAGAAGAAGCTAATCAAGTTAAGTAAAAATATATCACAAGCAGTTATCAAGGAAAGAGAAATCACATAATCTAGTCGCCCCTTATATTTCTCAACAATAAGACCCCTTTGGGCATGTTGTGTCTTGTAAAGAAATTTTTTGTTAATTCAAATGTGTCATAAAGACCGCCCAAGAAGGATCAAGCCGACCTCATGGACAGCAATTCGACCTTTAGAGAAGCCTATAAATAAGAGACACTGACCTCACTTGAAGATCACTCACTCAACTCACAAGAAGCTCAATCAAGGAAGAGAAAGAGACCTAAAAGAGAAAAGAAGAAGAGGACTAGAAGAAAGAAAGGAATGAAGTCTTTGAGTATTGTTTTTGGGCTATCTTCTCCTCACACGTGCAAAGATTAGGGCAACATTATTACAGCAAAACCAAATTGCAGAAAGAAGACGAGTTAGGGCACCAAAGCTACTTTGCAAGTCGAGTTCCCAAGAAAGAAGAACCAATTCAAGCGAAGGAATAAGAGGGAAGAAATCACCATCTTTTCCCACACGTGCAAGAGCTAGGGTTTTTGCAGAAGTCGAAGTTGCAGAAGGTATTGTTGGGAAATTCGAAGTTGCAATTGAAACTGATAGAGAAGTTGAAGTTGCAGAAGAAGTTGCTAGGAAAGTCGAAGTTGCTGCAAGTTGTTGGAAGTTGTTGGGGCTCGAAGTTGCTAGGAAGGTCGAATTTGTTGGAAGTTTTTGGAAGTTGACTTGGTCTTGGAGGGTCTTTGACAAGGGTCTTAGGTTTTGGAATTCGTCATCGAAACATTCTATAAAAAAGAGAAGAATTCTTGTGCATTTTCCTCTCAAGAGGAGAAGTTTTGGCCCTGGCTTGCAACCTACATTTTGTGTCCTCCTATCTATTTGATCTTCATAGTTTGGTAGTTGTTTGATAATAAGAACATAATAATAATCAAGTGAAAGAAGAATCTAATCAAGTTAAGTATAAATCCATCACAAGTAGTGATCAAAGTAGGAGAAATCACTTAATTAAGTTTCCCCTAGATTTCTCAACACAAATTAACACTATAATCCCCCTAACCAACAATCAAATCACAGAAATAACTTCATATTCAATTATCGTATTTTAAATACACTCATTTGGTTGGTCCTACTGATATTTCTTGAGTTGGAGTGTTATATATTGTTGGTTACAAGTATTTTCTGCATATTTTTGCATAGTAAACAAGCGAGACAACAAACAAGTAACTCCTTCACCTTATCCTTACACCCCATTTGGCACTAGTCTTTATTTCAATGGCTAAAGTATCAAACGGGAATCCTTCCATAGCATTTCTGGAGGAAGCTAGGCTTAGAGAGTGGGAATTTGGTCTGAGGTGACAGTTTGCCCAAATGTTGTGTGTGCCAATCATAGCAGGTTGTCAGGACCTTAGCAACCCTACTAGTTTGATCGCTAACATTTTTTTGCATCGTTGCCAGGAACAAGGTCAATTAGCCCTGGTTGTATACAACATCACCTTGGTAAGCTTTTCATTTTCTAATTGTACTTGATGAGATATTTGTTTCAAGACTAATTTGCAAGATCTCATCTAGCGACTCCATTTGAATAAAACATAAAAGAAGTACAACATAAGAAACCACTTTCCAAGGTAAGAAATAAGGCAAGGTGTGTATTGGTGACTCCATTAAGGTATTTGTTGGAAAATGTAACTAGTTTCGGTCTTCATAATTGTTATTGTACTCATGTCATTATGTATATCTTATGTAACAAACAAAAGAAGAAAGAAAAATTATTATTTTCAAGCATGGGTTTCATGCTTCTTTTGATTGGTCAACTAGGTTAAGCATGTTCTTCATGCTTCTAGGGTTTGTCATGTCATAAGAATATTTGTCATGAGTCAAGAGAGTCAATGTCATGTATATAAGACCCATTTGGGCAAGTTGTATCATGTAAAAGAATTTATTTTGAGTCTAAAAAGTCAAAATAAGCCTCCAAGCACAAGTTAACCCTATCAGTGAGGAGTCAGCCTAGAGAGGGTTAATCAACCTCATGAAAAGCATATATATAGAAGAAGATTTGACACATTTGGAGACACACACTTCACAAGTTCGATCTTCCATAGAACAAGAAGGAAAACAATAGCGAGGAGACTAGAAGACAAGAAGGAAAACCCTAGCGAAGAAAAGAGGCTGAAATCTTGATTTTTCTGCTCACGTGTGTGAGGATTAGGGTTTTTGTTCTGTTGTAGGGACCTGAGAATTGCAGGACGAAACTTCTGAAGTCACTGCAGGTCCAAAGTTCTGAAATTGGGGGCCGAAATCTGAGTTTGGAGAAAGTTTGACTCTTGTTGACTAGGATTGATTTTGACTTCTTGGAAAGGCTTTAAAGGAGGGCTGACTTGGTGCTTGGAGGAGGTCTTGGTCAAAGTGTTTGCACCTTGTAAGTCTCATTTTATTTGATTCTATAAGAAGAATAGAGACTTTTGCTAAGTTTTACCCTTAGAGAGGTTTTTCCTTGGCTTGGAGCCTATATTTTGTGTCCACTATCTTTTATGATTTATGCTCATGATAATTGTTTGATGAAAAGAATCTCATAAAGAAGATTACATAAGTTCACAAGCTTTTATCAAGGATAATTCTCCAACAGTATTTCCATTGATATTTTTCATCTTATATTTTCATTTTAGCCTTACTGCCAAATGTTTACAAATAATGAAAAGATGGAGCTACCTTCTTTGTTAGCACCAAAGTATGATCTAGTTAATTTTTCAGGTATGAGTTTTTCATGCTTATAAAGTTGGGTCACATGACAAACCCCTACTCAGTGGATGTGGGGAATCAGTTGTAAATCATCTTTTTGCATTCATCAAATATTTTTTTTTTAAATGACTTCCTCCATGAGGATGCTATGATGTGTAACTTCACCATAAGTTTCAAAGGATCTTCAATGATTTGGTACAAAATCCTTCGAAAAGGCATTTTTCCATCCTTTGCAAGATTTTGGGAAGCATGTTATGCAAGATGGGATCGTGATTCAAAAAGTTGGCTCCATATTAGGGATGAAAAACTATAGGAGAGGGCCCTAGTCTTTTTGGTAAAGATAGTGAAAAAGGAAAAGATTTCCAGGAAGAGGCTCAACCTTCTTCTACCACCCCTAAGCCATTGTTGCATGTTAGTTTTGGATGGATTTGGTAGAATCGGATAGGTGTTCTAGTCTCGATTTGTGTCTAAGAGGCTAAGGAACATGAGATCTCCAAAACCCAGAAAAGGATTCAAAGATAAGCTTGCGAAATGCCTTAACTAAATTAATTAGTCATCATTTAAATATTTCCTAAGTCTAATTTAGGATAAGTAGTTAATTAAAGTGAATTAAGGAGATTGACTTATGCTCTAGAAACTTCCAGAAAATGACTTGGATCAAGTCTAAGAGGATATTAGTCGTCAATATGGATCTAATCGTGGTCATTGAAGCTCCAGTAAGTCGATGGAATGGAGAAGGCCACAAGAGAGAGAGAGAGAGAGAACAAGTTACCTTAGTAGATCGAGCTACTTAGTTATAATCATTCAGCAAGGGAGAAAGTTCGAGCCTAAGAGAGAGCATTGGAGAGAGGGAGTGACAGATAATTCAGGAGGAGGATTCTGAAGAGTTTCCCAGTGCTTTTCCAATGCCAAAGAGGCAGGAAAAGGGAGGCCGAAATTATTCTATAGAGAGGTCATGCAAGGAGTGCAAGCAGCCAGAAACCCCAATGCGAGTTGCCGAAAAGGAGTCGTTTCAGTTATCTGAGGGCAGGAGAACATCCGAAAGGCATAGCGAATATTTTCCAGGGGTAGAGAGAGGTTGGACAGCTCACTTGGAGCTAGTTTGCAGGCATTGTGAATTATTCCAGGCCAGCAGTGCGCATTTCTGGCAAGGTCAAGTTGCCAGTGAGGAGTGTGAGTAGGCTAGTGGAGGCCGAGTTCATTTGTAGAGGCAGAAAATTATCTCCTAGATATTTTTCCCGTGTTTTTGACGAAGGATTGCTAGATGGGCATCTAGATTATTGTACTCCAAGAATTTGTTACATAATAATAAAATAAACCCTCATCTGCTGCACAATTTTCCCTTCGAGGTTTTTCCGAGGACGTTAATCCAAAAATTATTATGTCGATTTTATTGTGTGTGCATTTATTTCTCAGTTCCTGATTTTATTTTCCGCAATGTAATTTTATGGCGAAGATTGCAATTGGGAATTATTCGTTAATCATCGTAAACAATTAAATTGCTAATAGTTAGGAGAATAATATACAGTAATTGCAATTAAGGAATTTTCACACGGTATCAAAGCATTTTAGATCAGATCAAAGGCTTAGAAGCGAAAGATCAGTAGATCATGTAGTTTCAGAGGAAGATCTAAAGCACAGAATTCAGATCTGTAAAGGCCAGCTAGGCAGTGCGAATTGTTGGGCAACAAAATTGATTTCCAAAGGCAAAGAGAACGAAAAGTTCGATCTGCCCAGAGCAGAATTCTAGCAACCACTGGATTTGCCATGAAGCAGTTCTGGTGAGTAGATCAGTTGATTCGTTGAGCAGATCTAGGCGCAAAAGTTCTGCAACAAGGGTTACAGCTATAGATTTGCGCGGGGTAAGAAGAGAAAAGCACACTAAGAAGAATTTCTAGAATTTCTCAGAGGATTTCCAGATCCAGTTTTCCAGAGGCAGATCTACGCATTCCGAAGGTAATGCGAGTAGCAAAAGGAAGGTTGAACAGGAAGGAGAGGATATTTCCAGATCTAGTCTCCAATTTATTTGAGTTTCACAAAGATGGTTGCATCAGGTCTTAGAGATCATGATAGACTTGATGGAGCTTCTAACTTTGGTGTCTGGAAAGCAAGGATGTTATTCCTATTGGATGAGCATGGTCTGAAGGAGTTCGTGATAGCAGTTGTCGCTGAACCGACAGATCCTATCCAATACCTTGACTACAAGAAGGATATGACCAAAGCTAAGAGGATGATCCTAGACGGGGTTCATGATCATATCATCTCGCATATTGTAGAGAAGAATACGGCAAAGGACATGTGGGAGGTCGTTTTGAAGCTATATCAGGATCCATCAGAGAATTGTAAAATGATTCTCAAGGAGAAGCTAAGGACCACAAAGATGCAAAAGGGTGAGAATGTAACTCCCTATCTCACCAAAGTTTAGAACGTCCATGATGAGCTAGTAGTTGTAGGAGAGAAGCTTGACGACAAAGAATTTGTGCAAGTGTCTATAAACATTTTTGCAAAGAGTGGGCAACTATTGTTTAGGGAATTACTAGACAAAATAAACTGCCAAATTGGAAACACCTATGAAATGACTTCACTCAGGAGGAGCTAAGGCTCGGTCTTGTCGAGGATACTACCAACAACAGTAGCAAGGGGGCAAATGTTGAGAAGGAAGAGGAGAACGTAGCCCTTGATAGTAAAGGAAAGGCAAAGAAAGGTACCGACTAGGGACAAAACTCAAACAGAGACGAGAAGAAGAAAAAGGACCTGTAGAAGGTCAAATGCTTCAAATGTGGTGAGTTTGGTCACTACCTCACCTAGTGTCCCAAGAGAAAGAAGGAAAAGAAGGGGCAGCATCTTCTGTAGAGATAGATGAGTTGACCTCCAAGTTGAAGGAGTTTGCATTGATAGCAGCTATACCTCTAGATGGAGGAGTGTGAGGCTTTAAAGTTGCAGGATCGGGTAGGGTCGGAGGAGGTGCATCATCAGACAAATGTTTCCTCATGGATCATTACCTTGGCTACAGGGGCCCATAGTACGTAGTATCAGGAGAATCGAGACATCAGCAAGGCGTAGTCAGATCTTGAGAGAGAGTGCGGAGCTAGTTGCATTTAGATACTAGAGGGGCGCAAAGATAGTTGGACGCAGTCAGATACTCAGTAGACAAAGCATAGCTAGTTGCAGTCAGAGACTCAAGGGACAATTGCAGAAGCCAAATGCAGGGACAATATATTAGTTCTCAGTTGTAGTAGTTGCAGCAGCAGCAGTAGCATGAGATCAGATGCAGCGCAAGCAGTGTTGGCAACAGTACAAGGAGGCGCAATGCAGTGCAAGCAGCAGCACAGATGCAAAGTGGTTCAGCTACAGGGTTAGCAGGTGAATCAGAGTATGCGCGGTAGCTTGGTGGACGAGACAGCATGTTGTAGATGTCAGACACCACCAACATGGTCCGGCTACAGAGAAGAGATGTTGGGGAGAGAACACATTCCTCGCTAAGAGGGAGTGTTTGTTTTTTATGGATTTGGTAGCGTTTGACAGGTGTTATAGTCTCGATTTGTGTCTAAGAGGCTAAGGAACACGAGATCTCTAAAACCCAAAAAAGCTTTCACAAGATAAGCTTGTGAAACACCTTAATTAAATTAATTAGCCATCATTTAAATATTTCCTAAGTCTAACTTAGGAAAAGTAGTTAATTAAAGTGAATTAATTAAGGAGATCGACTTATGCTCTAGAGACTTCCAGAAAATGACTTGGATCAAGTCTAAGATGATCTTAGCCATCGATAAGGATCTAATCATGGTCATTGAAGCTCTAGTGAGAGATTATAAGAGCAAGTCGATGGGATGGAAAAGGACACAAGGGAGGGAGAGCGAGTTACCTTGGCAGATCGAGCTACCTAGTTGCAGTGATTCAACAAGGGAGAAAGTTCGAGCCTGAGGGAGAGCATCGAAGAGAGGGAACATCAGATAATTCAGGAGGAGGATTCTAAAGAGTTTCCCGGTGGTTTTCCAATGTCGGAGAGGTAGGAAAAGGTAGGCAAAATTATTTTGCAGAGAGGTCATGCAGCTAGTGCGAGCAACTAGAAACCTGTAGGAATTTACAGGGTAAGTTCCTCAGACAGAACACCAAAAGACACCGCTCACAAACAGATCACAGATCAATACACCTGTATTGTTGATGTGGTTAAAACCCTCAAAGAGGGAAACAGTGCACGGCTTGAGCCAACGCGGCCACTTCAGGCAATTTATTAATAAAATAATGAAAATTTACATAAGCTTCTCTCATGAACGGTTACCCTACAAATGACTCTCCATGCTCTTTAAATAGAGATCATGGACCAATCAGGTGTTAAGCCATGGATCAAGTGTCGGTAATACCGAGGACAGAATGAACCGTCGGATCACTACATATCGTGACCGTCGAATTGTAAGTTACAAAAGTACATAGTAAAGAAACACACTTTACCTAACTCTACACTAGACCAAGTTATACTTAACTATTTCCTATATGTCGGAATATCCTAACATCCCCCCTTAAGAACAACTTGGGATAGGATTGAACGATGTACAAATATGATACAATAGGAAAAGGAAGGAGGCATTAGAGCCTATCCCCCCTTAGTGACAACTTCCTGAACTCCAACCATAAATCGAAGTTTAGTAAACTTCCCCTCTGTGAAGGCCTTTGTAAAGATGTCTGCAACTTGATCATCTGTTGAACAATATTGCACTTCAAGAACATGGTTGTGAATGAGCTTTCTGATGAAGTGCATGTGCAGTTCAATGTGTTTGCTGCGCTGATGTTGGACTGGATCTTTGCATAGTTGAATGGCACTTTGATTATCACACCAAAGTGTAGTCAGATGCTGCTGTTGAAAGCCAAACTCTGACAGGATCTGACGAAGCCACAGGGCTTCCTTACTAGCTTCTACGACACCACGATACTCTGCTTCTGCTGAAGAAAGAGAAATGGCACTTTGTTTCTTGCAAGCCCATGTAATAGGTCCTGAACCAAGAGTGAACACATAACCTGCAGTAGACTTCCAATCATCAGGGTCACCAGCCCAATCAGAATCAGTGAAACCAACCAATAGAGGAGATGCTTCTGCACTGTAATGAATCCCAAACTGAACTGTACCTCGAACATAACGAAGTATTCTTTTAGTTGCTTTCCAATGACTTTCATGTGGGTTTTGCATAAACCGAGCAATAAGGCCAACAGCAAAGGAAAGGTCAAGACGAGTATGGGTCAGATACAAAAGTTTTCCTACAAGTTGACGGTATAAGGTAGCATCAACTTCAAGGGAAGTACAAGTGACTGAAAGTTTGGCTCCAGACTGAAAGGGATAAGGGGTTGGCTTACAGTCTTCCATGTGAAAATGGCGTAGAAGATCACATGCATACTTGGATTGGGAAAGGGAAATACCTTCCTTGGATTGCAAGACTTGAAGACCAAGAAAATAATGCAAGTGTCCTAACTCTGTCATTTCAAACTTCTTTTTAAGGCTGGACTTCACATGGTTTATAAGGTTGGGATCACTACCAGTAAGGATAAGATCATCAACATAAAGAACAAGAATGATAAGAGACTTGCCCACTTTCTTGGTGTAGACAGTATTATCATAAGGACACCTAGAAAATCCAGTTTCTAAAAGAAAGCTATCCATTTTGGCATACCAAGCCCGAGGGGCTTGCTTGAGACCATAAAGGGATTTCTTAAGCCAACATACAAGGCTGGAGTCTGTTTGTATAAAGCAAATAGATTGTTCCATATAGACTTCTTCATGCAAGTCCCCATGCAAGAAGACAGATTTAACATCCATCTAATGGACTTCCCATTTGAAAGAGGCAGCAAGGGAAAGAACAAGGTGGATAGAGTTCATTTGGCAACAGGGGAGAAGGTTTCAGTATAGTCAATGCCTTCAACTTGTGAAAAACCCTTAGCAACAAGACAAGCTTTATGTTTATCAACTTTTCCATCTGGTCCATACTTGGTTTTGTAAACCCATTTGCATCTAACAAGTTTTCGTCCCTTTGGAAGGGGAACAAGATCTCATGTATCATTTGCCAATAATGAACGATATTCTTCATTCATAGCTGCGTCCCAATCTGGATGGCCTAAAGCTTCCACAAAGGTGTCAGGATCATAATTAGTTGAAGCTTGAGCTAGTAAATAATAGGCTCTATCAAACTGAGAATGTGTACGTTGTTGATCTATAGGATCACCAGTAGGAGCACCTGCTGCATCCCGAGTAGCATGGACCCATTTTGGAAGCTGAGGAGCTAAAGGAGGATCCTGAGAAGGTGGGGGGGATTGTCATCCTCGCTGTCATCATCTGAAGAAGAAATATTTTCAGAAGTAGAAGGGATAGAGAGAGGTGGCACATCTGCCGAACTAGGCTCGTAGGCCGATATATTTTCAGCAAACTTTACATCTCTTCTAATGATAACATTTTTGGACTTAAGTGGAATAAGTCTGTATCCTTTGACATCTTCAGAATATCCAACAAAAATACATTTTTCACTCTTAGGTTCTAAAGCTTTATGTTTCTCATCTAGAATATGGGCCCATGCTTCACTTCCAAAAACACGAAAGTGACTTACATCTGGTTTAATTGAGCTCCATGCTTCTTCTGGAGTGATATTCTTTAAAACCTTAGTAGGAGTGTGATTTATTATGTAATTTGCACAGTTAATTGCTTCTACCCAAAAATTAAGACTAAGTCCTTTAGATTGAAGCATACAATTAGCCATTTCCTTTAAGGTGCAATTCTTCCTTTCAGCTACACCATTTTGTTGTGGAGTATATGGAACAGTATGTTGCATTTGAATTCCATTCTCAGTGCAAAAGTTGATGAATTTGTTGTTAACATATTCTCCGCCATTATCAGATCTTAGCTTAAGAATTTGTTGTCCAGATTGTTTTTCAACAAAGGCCTTAAAGGCCAAGAACATGTTAAATACTTCACTCTTGAGTTTTAAGAAGTATACCCAAGTGCGTCTGGAGAAATCATCAATGAAAGTTAAGAAATACTTGTAGCCAGAGAATCAAACAATTGGAAGTGGACCACATAAATCACTATGCACAAACTGTAAAGGGGCTGAGGCGTGCCAAGAGGCATGTTTTTCAAAACTATCCCGATGATGTTTTCCAAGTACACATCCGGAACATACACCATCTCTGCAAGATACCATTGGAAGACCTGACACCATATTTTCTTTACATAGATTCTGAAGGGAGCAATAGTTTAAGTGACCAAATCGCTCATGCCAAAGTTTGTTCACTTCATCATTATGAGCAACAAATACTGAGAGAAGATTTGATGACCCAAAGTTGTTAAACTTATACAACCTTGTAGAATCATCAGCAATGCCAGTAGCTAAAATCTGTCTAGGATCTCTTAGGTCCTTAATTACAACATCGTGAGGTGAAAATTCAACGATTTTACCTTCACCTGAATGAGTTATCTAATATACAGATAGAAGGTTGCAGGATAAGGTTGGAACACATAATACATCATTGAATTGACCATTGTCTATATGAACAGTTTCAGTCCCTGCAACACTAAGAGATCTATCATCACCAACATATATATTTTTGGTGTTACAATCATTTAAAGAAGAAAACATAGCTTTGTTTTTGGCCATGTGATAAGAAGCTCCAGAATCAATGAGCCACTCATGAGAATGAGAAGAAGAAGATACATTTAGTGCATATCCAGACCGAGATGCATAACAACCACATGCAAAAAGTGCTATTCCTGAAGATGAAATTGAAGTTGTTGAGTGCTTCAAATGGATGTTATGTTTCTTCATTGTTGCTTCCAAGGCTTCCATCTTCTTAAAGCATTTGGATTCTAAGTGGCCATCTCGATTACAAAAGTGGCAATGTCTATCAGTCTCCTTCCCTTTATTTTTATTTGCTTATCATTTTGTTGAAATGATTTTTCATTTTGAGACTAAAATGGCTTAGGACCCTTGTTTGGTTTAGGCCCATTCTTTTTAGGATACGACTTCTTAGGATTCTTTGAATTTGGTTGTTGCTGGGTGGCTAAGGCTTTCTTAGAAGAGTTTCCAAGATTAAAAAGACCAAGATGTAAGAGCTTTTCTTGTTCTCTTATTAAAGAATCACAAAAGGCATCAAAGGAAGGGGACTTGTAGTCTTGTCCTTGAGAAATGAAGGCTTCTCTTGTAGAATGGAAGGTGGAAACAAACACAGAGTAGGTTGGTCCCAACTTAGTAAGAATGGAATAGATAAGGTTACCATCTTCTTTCTTAACCTTAACACCTTCCAAGAGAAGTCTAAGGGTCTTGAACTTGGACAAAAAATCTTCAATGTAAGAAAAATTATTGGGGTCCAATGTAAGCAACTCATTTTCGAGTTGATGGGGTCTAAGTTCATTTTTAATTCCAAAAACTTTAGTGATCTGTTTCATTGCTTCATTAGGAGTATCAAGTTTTGTGATATGGAATCTAAAGTCTGGAGAAATAGACATCCCTATCAACCCACGTGCTTAATCTTGCCTATTTTCCCATTTGGCTGCCTTATCTTCATCTTTCGATTTGGTTTCTTGGCCTGAGGCTATTCTGTAAATACCTTTACTTCTAAGTAAATCCACAATGTAGGACCACCATTGGAAGTAGTCGGTGCTGTCAAGAATAACTTGGCATGGACTTTCCATTTTAACAGAAACTGAAGCTATAGATGCTGAAACTAAGTGTTCCAATGGAAAGATCTTGAAAAATTAGGCTGATTAAAAAAAAACGGCTATGAAAACGGCTTCTGGATGAAGAAGTTATGGCTTTTGAAGAAAAGTTGTTGAAGATGTCGATGAAGTGCAGGAATGTGCGAAATGAATGATAATGTTATATTTAAAAAACAAAATCCACCTCCTTTCCAAATTTAATCTAATTAGCTCAACAAAAAGAAAGACTTGAACTGAAGACCTCTATTCTCATAAAGTAGCTTTAGACCAAGTGAGCTAGATTAAAAGATTAAGAATTTTTGGAAAAGAGGAAGGGGTTTTTTTTTTAAAGTCACTGAAGCTTTGGGGTGCATGCTTACTTGAGAAAGCTCTTTTTTGCCTACAAAACAAAAAACAAAAAACCCAACACGGACATACAAAAAAAAACAAACCTTACGGCTTGAAGTTAGCTTTAGCCGGAAATTAAATATTTTCCTCAATGTTTCTGATTTTCCAAGATCACAGTAAGGCGCGGCGAAAAGTGCATTCACATGAGAAAAATCCTTCCTTTCTGTTTCTGATTTGCCCAGATCGCACAGAGTTGCGAGGCAAAGAGCATATGCAGAAATGAAAGGTATAGATCCAGTAATAAAAAAAACAAAGAGCTAAATAAACCGAAATAAACAGAGAGAAAATAACTAAAAACTGCAAATAAACATTGTATACCTCCAGATCTTAAAAATGACGTAGTTAGGGCTATCGAAAACCTTTTCGCGTCAAACGAAAGGGGTTCCTCACTGGAACAGATGCTCCTAACACAATAGAGTAGTCCTCTCGACCCGAAAGCAGTCAGTAACAGTAGATCTAGGAAACGACAGTCAGATGCAGTTCTACCGGCTTCAAATTTGGATCACCAACGGATGCAGCCCTCAAATAGCTCTGATACCATGTAGGAATTTACAAGGTAAGTTCCTCAGACAGAACACCAAAGGACACCACTCACAAACAGATCACAGATCAATACACCAGTATTGTTGGCATGCTTAAAACCCTCAAAGAGGGAAACAGTCCACGGCTTGAGCCAACGCGGCCACTTCAGGCAATTTATTAATAAAATAATGAAAATTTACATAAGCTTCTCTCATGAACAGTTACCCTACAAATGACCCTCCATGCTCTTTAAATAGAGATCATGGACCAATTGGGTGTTAAGCCATGGATCAAGTGTCGGTAATACCGAGGACAGAATGAACCGTCTAATCACTACATATCGTGACCATCAGAGTGTAAGTTACAAAAGTACATAGTAAAGAAACACACTTTATCTAACTCTACACTAGACCAAGTTATACTTAACTATTTCCTATGTGTCGGAATATCCTAACAAAACCCTAGTGCAAGTTGCTAGGAAGGAGTCGTTTCAATTGTCAAAGACCGAGAGATCATCCGAAAGGCGGAGCGAATATTTTCCAGGAGTTGAGGGAGGTTGAATGGCTCACTTGGAGCCGGTTTGCAAGCAATGCGAATTATTCTAGGCCAACAATGCGCATTTCTGGCATAGGCCGAGTTGCCAGTGAGGAGTGCGAGCAGGCCAGTGGAGGCCAAGTTGATTTGTAGAGGAAGAAAATTATCTCCCTAATATTTTGCCAGTGTATTTGTCGGAGGATTGCCAGATGGGCATCCAAATTATTGTACTCTCAAAATTTGCTGCATAATAATAACATAAACCCTCATCTGCTGCACCAATTTTTCCTTCAGGATTTTTCTGGGGATGATAGGTCAAAAATTATTGTGTCGATTTTATTGTGTGTGCATCTATTTCTCAGTACCTGATTTTATTTTCCGCAACGTATTTTTATGGTGAAGATTGCAATTTTGTTAATTGTCATACACAATTAAATTGCTAATAGTTAGGAGAATAATATCAAGTAATTGTAATTAAGGAATGTTCACATTGCACAACCTTGAAAATAGTGGTAAATAGGATTTTATTGAAGAAGAACACCAAGAAAAGCTTACAACAGAGTTGAGTGTGTCTCTTCTAGGAGAGAAGAGTAATAAAGAGTCCCATCTCATTGAGGAGGATAGAGTGGTGGAATTGGAAGAATACTCTTACAAATAAAGAAGATGAAGACTCTGAGGCAAAGAGCAATGCATCTCCTCGTTTTCCCATCAAGAATCAACAAATAATTGAAGAACAAGAGTATGAGGAGAACCTTGATGTCGGGATAATTGAAGAACCCACCATCCCTCCTCCAGATGAAAGCACAAGTTCAACATCTTACACTCCTTTCTAAGCAATTGATCTGCATAACACATCTCCTCTAGAAATTTGTCATTACCAGAATAATCATCCCTAGAAATCTCATCTCCTCCACCTGCAAAAATCAGACTCATTTTCCCCCTGTATAGCCCCTTGCACACTAGGAAACTCAACCTCCCTCCTCTGCACAAACTTGGCTGAAAAAACTCAGCTTCTCTTCTTTGGTTTCGGCCTGCCCCAAAAACTCGGCCTTTTCCACAAGCTCGACGTCCCTAAATTTCACTCCCCAAAATTTCTTGTAGCACACCTTGCCCTTCTCTTGAATCCTTGAGTCTCTCACTCCTTGAGAAAATTGTTCTGTCAATAAAAATGTATATTTTACCTCTCCCTTAGGCATATTTTATAATTTCATTAAGCCAGATCCCTATCCCTAATCTCTGAAGTGATCAATGGCTAGGATTAGATCCTAAGCCTCACTTGAGATCAACAGTAACGATTAGATGTAAGTTACTTAAATAACTAAATTATTTATCCTTAGAAACTTGGCTTAATAGTCAGCAGTAATGAATTGAACAAATTAATGCATTTTTCCTTGGTTAAACTTAGGAAACAAATCATCATAATCACTTACTCCTTTTAAGCAAGCACTTAAAGAGGCAATCTGACATATTTTGCATGCTAGACACCCATGCAAAAGCACCTATCTAAGCTCATAGCATCAACAAGGTGTGATTTCCCCCTTGTGGATTGAAGAGGAGTTCAAGGAATTTGGAACATCGGCAACTTTACAATTGGATCTCAGAAAAAGCTCAAGGATTTACAGGCATTTTATATTGTGTCGATTATGGTATTATGGTTACCATGCTCAATTAAATGGCACTATGTCTTTACTTCTTGTGGATTCTGATGTACTTATGTAATACGCTTCTTTTTGGTTACATTGTTTTTGATGTTTGGATGTGGATCTAGAGTTCTTCAGTGGATTGTTATTATTTTCAGAAAACGAATTGGAGTAACACCTTGTTGGGCCATTACATCTTTAAATAGAGAGCATGGACCAATTGAGTGTTATTGTTTTCAATAAAGGAATTGGAGTAACACCATGTTGGGACATTACATCTTTAAATAGAGAGCATGGACCAATTGAGTGTTAAGCCACGGATTAAGCATCATTAATAGCAAGGAGAAAATAAGCCACTGAATCACTTTCTATTTAGAATTTAATCATGATCATCAGATTAGATAGTTACAAAAGAACACTAAAGAATCACACTTTATCTAAAGACACATTAGACCAAGTTGATCTTAACTAAATACAAAGTTTCTAAATATCCCAAAATTACAAATGGTTTTGTGTATTGCTAACTTCAAATATATTATAAGCGATTTAAAAAAAGAATGAGCATAAGATATCAACATATTATGTTACACCGAAAAAAAGTTAACTATTAATATTTATAATGAGAGTACCATACCTGGCCCAATTTAATATAGGTTGCGCCCATACGTTCAAACAATCGTCGTAAATAGGTAGGACTGAGCAATCCAAACTGAAGTCTAGCTAAGGAATCCCCAGAGGCATTTGCACTCTATAAACACCACAACAAAACTAATTTACCATTACTAGCCAAATGAAGCTTACTCATTCTTATATCATATTCTAAGGAAAAACAGAAATTTCATTGTACATGCATATCAGAGAATTGCACTGCTAAAAGCCGAGAAAAAATACTGAAGGTCCAAAACATTTATTAAGAACCATGAAATACTACAAGGGGATGGTATTAAAGACATATACAACAACAATAAAACCAGAACTAAAGAAATGACGTTAGATTCAAACTAGAACTCAAGAATTGTTCTTAGATATTCTCAATAAGTGCATTTTGTGCAACATGAATTAATTTGATGATTTAATAGGAAAGAAACTAGAACTTGCAAATAGTAGAGCATCAAGAAAAAAAATTAACTCATCTAATAGTATCCAATTCAAAAGATGAATCAGAAATGGTTTTATGCATACAAAACAAAAGCATGTCTTCTTTTCCCAAGACCATTACCATTATATTACAGATGAGTCTCGCTATGCCTGAAACTCATTCTTAGACATATTTAACAAGAGTAGCATACTAATATACATATTCACTACAGGTGTATTGGTAATCAGCCAACCTAATTTCAGATAATGATTAATCTTCACTTGAGGCCATATGCTGACCCTCTATTTGATGTGATGGTGGCTTTATTGAGCCTACATATGGGTAATTAACTCACTTCATTGTATTTTCTATAGTTGACCAGGTCAGCCCAGTCACCCTCTTGGGCTAGCACCCTAAATCCTAAAGTAAATCCTAAAGAAGGTATATAAATGAAAAAAACACTCCTCATTTGTAAAATCATTCATTCAATATATCATTTGATAAACACCAAGGGAAGCCTTCCTCTTCTGTACTTCTCTTGTTCCTTTTTGCTCGGTTATTACAACAATTCTTTGTGTGTTAATCATTTAAGTGTTATTTCATTTCTGTTATATTTTTCAGATGGTTGGATCCAGGTTTATTAGATATTTCACAGTAGATTCACTATCTTATGATCTCAACAAGGTATAAGAACCAGTGTGGATTTTTCTCTCTATTCCACATTGTTTCAGAGTTATTTCAAGTCCAAAACTAGGCATTCCAGCATTCTTATAGAGTTGTTTCAGATCCTCAACTAGTGTTTAAACACTCCTTTTTTCAGAGAACAAACAGGTTTCTAGGGTTCTGTAATATTCCTAATTGGAAAATAACAGTAAATACCAAAAACATGAACTAGGAACAACAATTAAAATTAAAGCCCAAGCACTCAAATCAGAACACCATAGAAAATATGCAGAATAACTGAGCCATTTTATTAATCAATGGGAATCTTAGTACATAATGAGTAAGAACAAAGGAACCTAAGCTTGCTATGCAAGCTGTACAAACCCCAGGTGAAATCTCATTGATCCAACTACTAAAATGGCTCCAAACTAATAATGCACACTACCTAGAAAATCTGCTATAGGCTGTCAAATGGAACTGGAAGTCCTGCTCAAAATAATGCCCAGAATGCTCTGAAATTGCAGCCGCAAACTCCTCTCCTCAAACCCGAAAATACCTAGAAAAGGTTTGGCCTATCTCCAAGCCAAAATCAAACCCACAAAATGATGCAAATTCCTCAGTTAACTAGCAATTCGCCCTGCTACAAAAATGAGGATTTCAAGCCCGAATATCGCTCGAAAAAATTGTAAAATTAGTTGGAGACTCTTCTCAATAAACCCACAAAAACGCAAAAAGGGTTTGGGTTGAATCCACCGACCCCCGATGACCCCCAACAAGTGCAAATTGCCCAATTTGGCCAGAAAACGCCCCACAATCTTGATACTATTGAATTAATCTCAAATACACCACTAGAAATCTCTCCCAGCTCTAGCTAAATTCTCGATTGAGGTATACCTCCAATCTCTGACCCTTATCTCTCCTCAACCTCTATTCCTCCAGCCCCTGCGCAATTCCAAAAATATAGAATTTCGGCCCCAAAAATTCCCTCAAACTCATCTCCACTAATCACCACAAAATCTCCAAATAAAATAATGGAAAATGCTTGCAAATCCTTCGATGTTGTACTCCTCCGTAACTGAGCTCCCCACAAGTAATTCGAACCACTTTTGGGGCCTGGAAGAAACACACTAATTGTAATAACTTGCAAATATTCCCAATGGAAACTCTGAATTAAGCTCCCCAAATTTGCCTCACTAAGGAGACATTCGAAGTTCTCCGAAAAGAGAGTGGAATTCCGCTTAGAACTCCTATGCTAAACAGCTATTCTCTTCTTGTGCTAAACATCTCCAAGAGAAGATGTAATGTGAAGTATAATAGTCAAAAATATGATCAACAAATGAGTTCCTCCTTTTATAATTTCTTCCCATGCTTCTAAACTGCCCTTTTAATTATTATTTTATGGTGGGGGTCATTTTCCACTAAGTGATTTTTTTCT
Organism: Pinus tabuliformis; assembly: GCA_031772625.1. Taxonomy (NCBI): domain Eukaryota; kingdom Viridiplantae; phylum Streptophyta; class Pinopsida; order Pinales; family Pinaceae; genus Pinus; species Pinus tabuliformis. Next base: position 157,214,171 of record CM062815.1, read on the forward strand.
TCATTTTAATAAATTAATAATTTGCCGCCAATCTCCAATAAAATAATACTTGTAACTTTTCTCCAAAATAATATTTGCCCCTTTTAATTGATATTACCTGTTGCGGCCATTTTCTCAACATTCCAAGGAAGCAAGATTTGAAAGCTCAAAGGAATTTTTTTCAAAGGCAGAATCATCAACTAACATTTTCTCATGTCATTGTAAACCCATTTTGCAAATTTGTAATGTAAATGATGCAAGTAAGACCATGTATATATGTAACAACCTAGGTAAGTATTATTCTGGTGATGAATTTCATCCTAGGAGGTTTTTTGTCTCTCTGATTCGTCTATGTTTCTAAATATGGATGATCGACAGAGTTTTTCACTCCAACCTCACCCCAAGCTAGGGTGGAATTTATCATTGAAGTCTTAGGTGAGTCCTAGTGTTTTAGTCGAATCTTTTGTAAAAGTAGTTTGGAAATAATAAAAGCTATTTGGCTAAATTATTTTATTACAGATCACTTGGTCTACTAGATCATATTGTGTCATAGAATTGGGTATGTATTTTTAGGGTCTATAACGAATGGATATTCCCCCTTTGAGGGTTGAATTTGTAAAATATTATGTAAAAAATATTTTAGTGCATGATCCCTCATACTTAGACAACATCGCTAAAATATTTGAGGGTGGAAAAAATAATTAATCCCCTCAAGTGTCAATTAAATAATTTTTCTGGCAAAATTAAAATTAAATGTTAAGAGAGAAAATTAATTAATTTGAGTCAAAAATTAAAATGTTAGAGAAATTAAATTCTCCAAGTGGAAAAATTTGTGGGTCTAAAAGAAATTAATTTTTGGAGGTCCCCCACCAAGGAAATATTGGATATTTCAAGAAAAATTGGACCTTTGGACCTTGGTGTTTAAGTCAAAGTTAAATTTTTGAGGAAATGAACTCAAAATAATTTTTTTGAGCTAATAAAAAATGGTTTTAATGAGAAATTCGAAAATTCCTCAAAAATAAATAATTTTGACAGCAGAGATTAAAAGATCATCAAAGATTTATCGATGGTCAAGATTATTTTGACGGGGATCAAGCCAACTAGCAGTTATTTTCCACTTGGAGGAATTTCTCTATAAATAGAAGGAATTTGCTTCTATTTTCATCTTGATCTTGACTTCTGATCTGATGTAACTTTGTAAAAGCTGATGTAAAGCCACTGTTATGCCAGGAGCGTTTTGATCATCATAATAAAAGACTTTGGGGTGCATTTCATGGTGTCTTTGTCTCACTGATTTGTGGTATGTGTTGGGTATGTGCATTCCTATATTGTGCTTTAAATATTAATTAAATCGTTATTTCATTTGTAGATGATAGGAACATTCTATTGGTAAGCTTTGGGTTTATCTTAGGTGATCTGATCCATTGTCTGTTCTAATGGTTTCTTCTTGACAAAATATATAGAGTTTGCAGATTCCCCAACCCTTGGGCTCCAAGTTCACGCACTATGGACACAGACTAACCATGTTTGGATTCTGAATATTTTATGTGATTTTCTAACTTCGCTAAGGATGTGACTTAACATTTATTTTTCGAAATGCATCTAACTATTAGTTTTTGGTAGCATCGGAAGTGCTCTAGCCTTGAAAATTGGTGGCGAGGCTATAAGGCACATGAGTTCTAAAGAACCCAGCGACCGTTTGGTGAAATTCCACCCAGATTGTATTTTATTAAAATAATTAATATTTTTAATGGGGTTCCTAAGTCTAAACTTAGGAAAATTAAAATATTAATGGGTATTAATCAAAATATAGGTGAGAATGATCTAGAAGGTGGATCAAGTCATGTTTTAATCTTAGTCGTTGATTAGAGACTTAATCTCAGTCGTTGAAGAGTCAACAGGAAAAGTATAAGATGGAGGATTGGGGTTCATTTAGAAACACACACGGAGAGAACGAATTGATCTGGATTTCGATTTCTGGGGCTAGGACGCTGAGAAATTCAAAATAAGTTATCATTCTGCAGTAGAGGGGCAGTGAGAATCTGGGAAAAGGACTTTCCGGAGAATACTGACAAAGAGGTGGAAAGAGCTTGCAGAGAGGCAGCGCAGTAGCCGGAAGAGTTGACGTTGGGCCAGTCTGGGCCCACGCAGTCTTGACGCAGAGCCAAAAGAGTCAGCGTAGAAGGGAAAGTTGCTTGTCACGCAAAAGCCGAAACTGCCGGAACAGCCGAGATAGCTAACGCAGAGGGCAAAAGAGTTGACGCAGGGCTGACGCAAGGCCTATGCAAGGCCAGCGCAAAAGTAGCCGGGGTGAGCCAGTCTTGTTGCCGGATCAGCAGGAATTTTTCCGGGTGAAGTGAGCTAAAACTCACTCAGATTTTATGCCAGTAATTTTCTCTATAAAGGATTGCTAGATGAGCATTCTAGATTTGTATTCAGATATTTCTCCTACATAAAATAAACCCCCAGAGTTGTTGCACGGGTTATCTCGCATTGAGTTTTTTCGAGGACTATTGTGTCCAAAAATAAGTGTGTCCTATGTATTTTGTTCTTTGCTCTGTTTTTTGTTTCATGAGATCAAATATTAAATTAGTGTAGGCTGCAGAAGTAATTTGCTTCAGTATTCAGAAGAATAACTTGATGAATGTAATTTAAAATCAAGTAGGTGAAGTAGATTCAGATTTGCTGCAGTAGGGATTCCTTCAGTGTAGGAATTTTCACATGGTATCAGACAATTGATTTTGAAACAGCAAGAGCAGATCCAATGTTGAGCAGTGAGGCTGAAAGTTGCACTTGGCAACAATTCGAATCCCTTGAAGGGATTGCGCAGTCCTTGCCGGGAAGCAGATTCGAGGAAATCTTTCTATGAGTGAGACGATAGAGAGGTACGATTTCCAATTCGTGAGTTTGTAGAGGCAGAGGGAGTGATGCAAAGCCTCAGCGCAATGCTTGAAGGGCGCAGTTTCTACCAGGGCAAAAATTCACTAGAAAATAACGAAGACACGTAGAAGGGGAATTTTCTCCTCAGAGAACTTTCCACCAGAAAGTTCAAATTTCTCACTTGCTGAACAGTTGAGCAGTGCTAAGTAGTGACTAGAGGAGTCAGTTCGACAATTAGGTGAAATGGCATGGCATGGGCTCCGAGATCAGGACAGGTTGGAATGTGCTTCCAACTATGTCATAGGGAAGACCAAAATCTTAGTTGTTCTAGAGGAATATGATCTCGAGGCCTACGTCAAAAGTGTTGTAGTTTTTCCTGCTGACAATGATCAAAACAAGAAATACAAGGCCGAGCAGGGGAAGGCAAAGAGGCTCATTCTCGATGGAGTTCGAGATCATGTGATCTCACACTTGCAGGGCAAGGATACAGCCCAGGAGATGTGGGAAGCCTTGTCGTCTCTATATGAAGGCTCTTTCGAACAGCGGAAGATGTACTTAGAGCAGAAGTTGAAGCGGACTTTGATGCAGAAAGGAGAAGGGGTGAACCTCTATCTTCAACGTCTTCAAGACACTAGAGACCAGCTTGCTGCAGTGGGGTCCACTCCTCAACCAACCGTGATGGTGAGGATAGCCCTAAATGGAGTCTCGGAAGAATGGCAAGTTTTCATCCAAAGCATATTGGGCAGGGAAAAACTACCTTCATGGGAGGAGATGTGGGGGGCTCTTCAACAAGAGGGGTTAAAGAGGGACCTAGTGAAGGTCAACCTCAAGGGCAGCAATGGGAGTCGCACAAAGACGAAGGAGGAGGAGGAGAACGCAGCTCTAGCATCGAAGGGACAACAGAAGCAGAAGCAGAAGGACATTTCGAAGGTGAAATGTTTCAGATGTCGCGATATGGGTCACTTTGCATCTCAGTGTCCTTTGAAGCAAAAGGATAAGGATGAGAAGCATGATCCAAAGGTTGCAGCCGCAAAGATAGACGAGGATGAGTTTTCCATGAGTGCCCACGCATCTCCAGGAGGGAGATGGGACGATATTGAGTTGTAGTCAGGAAGACTACATGTGGGCAGGATCCTTGAGGAGTCCACCACTTGGATCAATTCCTTGCTACGAGAGCCCAAGATTCAGCACGTGCGAGATGGACTTAGTATCAGATGATGTAGTGGATTGTCTGCAGGACAGATGCAGTAGCATGGGACCAAAGACTAATCAGCGTAGAGCAAGGTTGGCAGCAGTGCAGTTGGCACAATGCAGAAGTCAACAGCAGCGCAGAAGATTCATAGGGTCAAAGACTAGTAGTAGTCAAATTCCAACATTCATTGTATTATGCTTAACACAGTTAAGTTCAGTTAATTTTGGATGTTTTTCAGTTGCTTCTCTCAACAACTGAGTTGCAGTACGGATGCAATGTTAGCAGTGGCAGTGCTAGCAGCATAGCAGATGCAGCGTTTGAGAGGGAGTTATAGTACAGATGCAGCAGTGGTAGTGATAGTGTCATGGGCAACAGTACCGTAGTAGCAGCAGCAAAAGTGCAGAAAGGAGGTGCTTCAGAAACAGAGCAGCATGCAGGTGGACATTGTTGCTAGAGCACTTAACTCGCTAAGAGGGAGTGTTAGTTTTTGGTAGCATCAGAAGTGCTCTAGCCTTGAAAATTGGTGGAGAGGTTAAGGCACATGAGTTCTAAAGAACCCAGAAACTGTTTGGTAAAATTCCACCCAGATTGTATTTTATTAAAATAATTAATATTTTTAATGGGGTTCCTAAGTCTAAACTTAGGAAAATTAAAATATTAGTGGGTATTAATCAAAATATGGGTGAGAATGATCTAGAACGTGGATCAAGTCATGTTTTAATCTTATTCATTGATTAGAGACTTAATCTCGACCGTTGAAGAGTCAACAGGAAAAGTATAAGATGGAGGCTTGGGGTTCATTTGGAAACACACACAGAGATAACGAATTGATCTGGAGTTCGATTTCTAGGGCTAGGAAGCTGAGAAATTCGAACTAAGTGATCATTCTGCAGTAGAGGGGCAGTGAGAATCCGGGAAAAGGACTTTCCAAACAATACTGATAGAGAGGCAGAGAGAGCTTGCAGAGAGGCAATGCAGTAGTCGGGGGAGCTGATGTTGGGCCAATCTGGGCCCACGCAGTCTTGACGCAGAGCTAGAAGGGCCAACGCAGAAGGGAAAGTTGTCTATCACGCAAAAGCCGGAACTATCGGGAACTACCGAAACAGCCGAGATAACTGATGCAGAGGGCAGAAGAGTTGACGCAGAGCCTAAAAGGCTGACACAGGGCCAGCGTACAAGTAGCCAGCGTGAGCCAGTCTTACTGTCGGATCAGCCGGAATTCTGCCGGGTGAAGTGAGCTAAAACCCACTCAGATTTTTTGCCAGTATTTTTCTGTGTAAAGGATTGCTAGATGAGCATCCTAGATTTGTATGCAGATATTTCTCCTGCATAATAATAAACCCTCAGAGTTGTTGCACCGGTTTCCCCGCATTGGGTTTTTCTGGGAACTATTGTGCCCAAAAATAAGTGTGTCCTATGTATCTTGTTCTTTGCTCTGTTTTCTGTTTCATGAGATCAAATATTAAATTAGTGTAGGCTGCAGAAGTAATTTTCTTCAATATTCAGAAGAATAACTTGATGAATGTAATTTAAAATCAAGTAGGTGAGGTAGATTCAGATTTTGCTACAGTAGGGGTTCCTTCAGTGTAGGAATTTTCACACTAACCATTATCAAGCTCTGTAAAAATTCTATTCTTCAAAAATCTTTCTAAGCATTGTACACTTGATTAATTGTAAATATATTTTTGTATAATTATTCTTGTAAATCATTTTATTTTTCTAACTCTTGTTTTGTAGCTAAGGTTTTGGGATTTTTTGAATTTTTTTTATATATTGGGGTTTTGGGCACTTGTAAATTTATTTGTGCAGGTGAGCTCTAAGGAAGTTAGCTGGATTAGAGCTAGATCAAGCCCTTGAGGCTAAGATCTAGTCTCCAAACTTTTTGCAAGGTCAGTTACTGAAGATTTTGCAATGATTTGGGCAAATATTGAAGATCTAAAGCAAAATTTTAATTTTGTGAGGGTTTTGAAATTTTTTAGGGCCTCCTAGGCCCAGCGTCATCCTCCAGCCTAGCCGTCAAGCCCTCCTTGCCTCTGTGTCAACCTTTCTCCCCTGACCGTGGATATTTTTGCGGCTTTCTAGCCCTGATCGTGACCCTCTAAGGCTTCAGCCTTCTTCCTGGAGCTAGATTGCAGCCCTTTAGGGCTTGCCATGGGCCAATTAGGGCCTCTAAGGCTTGGCCGCAAGCCTAAAAAGGCCTTTCCTCTCCTTCTCTAGCCTTCTCCTCCCTTTCTCCTCCTCTTATCCCTCTGTATGCCTTCTTCTCCCTCTTTCTTCCCCTTCGTTGGCCTGAGACGCAGAGGGAGAGTGACGCAGGGTAGAAGAGGTGACGCAGAGGCTCACGCAGTGCCTGCGTCAACATTCTAAGCTAGGTGAGGGTGACACAGTAGCTGGGAGGAGCCTACACAGTAACTGCATCAGCTATCTAGGCCAGCGCAGAAGCGGAGGGGTAGATCAAGGTCACGCAAAGCCACGTCATCTTTCTGGACAAGGAAGGAGTGACACAGTGGCTAGGAGACGTTGATCTAGCTCACGCAATGATTGCACAGATCCAGAGGAGCACAGATTCTTCAGTTGTCGAGGCAGTAGGAGCAATGCAGATTCGATCTGAGGTGTTTGTGGGACGTTGTTGCTGGTGCAGAACAGTGTCTAGGAGACGAAACCGAGGTAGAGGGAGTCATTGCCTTGACAGATTTCTAGCCAAAGAAATCTAGATCCGGGTTGTAGCAGCAAAAGAGGATTGGATAGGAGTGATTCGACATTTGGCGGGAGGATTTCCATGAAGGAAATCAGGACTCAGAGGGAGTCTAGAGGAGTTTGTTCCTTAGAGGATTTCTAGCGCCAAAGAAATCCAGATCCGAGTCTTGCTAGATTAGCAGCAGGAGAGGGAGAAGAGAACTAGTCCTATTTTTTTAGTAGAGATGGCAATCAATGGATTGAGGGATCAGGACAGATTGGATGGAGCATCCAATTTTGTCATCTGGAAGGCCAAGATCCTGGCAGTCCTAGACAAACATCGCATCAAAGACTATGCCTTGAAGGTAGTTGTTGTTCCCGTCGATGTTGATCCGCTAAAGAAGTACGAGGAGGCCCAAGCAAAGGCCAAGTGCATGATTCTAGACGGGGTCAAAGATCATGTGGTCCCACACATTGTTGAGAAGAAAACAGCAAGGGAGATGTGGGAGGCGTTAACTACCTTGTACCAGGGGACTTCCGTTCAATGGAAGATGCTATTGGAGAATCAGCTGAGATAGTACCAGATGCTGAAGGGAGAAGAGATCGATCCCTTCCTTCTCAGTTTGAAAGGGATTCTAGACCAGCTGACTTCCGTGGGGTCTACACCAGATCCTAAGTTCATGGTCAAGACTGCCCTGAATGCAGTCACCAAACACTGAGAGACATTTGTCCAGAGTATCTTAGGCATAGCTTCTCTCCCCATTTGGGAGGAGATGTGCGCAGCTCTTCAACGGGAAGAGATCAAGAGGCTGACCAAGGCAGGAAGTAGTGGCAGAGGAGCCCGGGTCAAGAAGGAGGACGAGGAGGATGCAGCTCTCGCATCATCAGGAAAGCAAGGGCAACAGAAAAGAAAGAAAAAGGATATATCCAAGGTCAAATGCTTCAAGTGTGGGGAACTTGGACATTTCGAAACTTAATGCCCCCGGAAGAAGGGCAAGGAGGAGGCTTCTGACTCGAATGTTGCTCCAACGATAGCTAACAGGGAAGGTGAGGATGACGATTGCGCCATGAGTGCTCATGCACCTCTGGAGAAGAGGTGGGGCGATAGAGTTGTAGTTGGGAGGACTACACACAGGCAAGATCTTTGAGGTGCCCAAACTCTTGGATCACATACGGCTACGAGAGCCCTTAACGACAATAGCAGAATGACAAGAGTCAGTTGGTGCGAGGGATGATCGAGCAACAGTGGCAGAGCTAGAGTGCCAGAGTCTAAAGCAGCAGGGTGGAGGTTGCAGCAGTGCAGGAGGCACAGCGTAGATTGCAACAGCGCAGTAGCAGCAGAGGGTCAGCACAGATTAGCAGCAGAGGTAGCTTCAGCATCACAAGGCATCCAGACTGACCAACATGTCAACTTTTGGGTGGCTTTTTCAGTTGCTTACTTCTCAGCAACTGAGTTGTAGTGTTGTAGTTAGTAGTGGCAGTGCTATGGGCAGCATGATGCAGCATATTGAGAGGGAGCTGTAGTACAGATGTAGTAGTGACAGTGGCAGTATCATGGGCAGCAGTGCAGTGGATGAAGGGCAGCAAGCCAAGCATCAACAGCACAGAGGACCGATGTCATGGATCAGTGTGATGCTTCTAGTTGGAAGTATTGCTAGAGCACATTCCTCGCTAAGAGGGAGTATTGATTTTGGGTAGCATCGGATGTGCTCTAGCTCCGAAATTTTGTGGAGGGGGCTAGAATACATAAGATCTCGAAGACCCAAAAATCGTTTGGAGAAATTCCGCCCAGATTGTGAATTATTAAAATAATTAATATTTTTAATGGGTTCCTAAGTCTAAACTTAGGAAAATAAAAATATTAATGGGTATTAATAAAAATATGGGTGAGAAGCTTCTAAGAGGCGAGGATCAAGTCTGTTTTAATCTTAGTCATTGATTAGGGACTTAATTTCGGCCATTGATTTATCAACAAGAAAAGTATAAGAGGAGGCTTGAGGGTCAGTTGAAGATACACCAAGTGGTCAGTCAGTTCAATTTTTCTGGGGCGAGGTTTGCTGAAAAAATCAAATAGGTGATCTGAGTTGCAGTGAGGGGCAGAAGCAGAGATTTGGATTGGAAAGGAGGTCCGAGCCAAAGAGTAATAGGCAGAGAGGCAGCAATAGCACCAGAGAGGTAGCGCAAAGGCCTACGCAGACTAGGAAGGGGCTCACGCAGAGTTGACGCAGGCCAAGAGAGTCTCTTGCAGTGGCAGTGCAGGATAATCGTCAGATGTTCGAGATTTTGCCAAAGAAGCGAGGTTCTAAGCTGGCAGGGCTAAACAACAGTCTTCCTCCAACAAATCGATTCAATAGAAGGAGTGACGCAGTCTTCCAGAGGGAAGACGCTGGCCCAGGCAGAGATTGCTCTAGGATTTTCACAGTGCTCGCTGGAGTCAAGCCACTCAGTGGATCAATTGTGACTTGGAGAACAAGGTAAACCCTCGTATGTATTTCTTGCTGCAAAGATTTCTCAGAAAGGTTAGTCGATGTGAGAGGCAACCTGTTGTACTCAGATTTTGCTTACTTAATAATACAAACCCTCTATATGTTGCACCGGTTTTTCCGCATTGGGTTTTTTCGGGGACGTGTTGTCCAAAAATAACAGTGTCCCTTGTGTGTTTGTCTCGTATCTATTTTAGTTTATGATCTGTATGTCAGTGTAGTCTGCAATAGTGTTTTTCATCACTATTGAAATAATTAAATAACTTGTTGAATGTAAAAACAAGTAGGAGATGATAAACCAGTGATTGCAGTAGGGTTTCTGATGTGTAGATTCAGAGATTTTCACAAAAATCAACCAAGATTCTTGCATCACACCTAGTTCTTAAGATTTTCATAACATATAAGTTAGTGAAGCATCCAAGCAGCGATTGTTCATCCGGTTACTTGGTCTCTAATTAATATAAAGCAAGAAGTTGACTCCATAAGGCACTAGTCTCACAATTCAATATAATCTTTAAGTCTTGCTAAAATTAACCAAGTAGCTAGGGCACTCATCGTGTCTCCTGGACTCGTTAGTTTCCAACTTGTCCTTCATCTTCACATTTCCATAGGGACTACCCCCCATAGCATGTTGTTGGGACACAACTAGAACGGAGAGGTCGGGGATCAAGGTAACAACCCCCGACCTGAGTCGTTGTCGCAATGCCTGTACAATCTGAGCGACAACATTACCAAAATTGGGCAAAATTCCCAAGCTCACAAAAATGGGGATATTACAGGTTCTTACCCCTTTTTGCACCAACACGCTCCTTCCTTCGTAGTTTTTTTTTGTATTTTCAATGAATTAAAGGGGAGTTTTTTCCAGATTTGTGCCTTTTCTAGGGTAACACCATTCTCTTTCTTTCCTTTCAGCCAAAACACTACAGATTTCTTAGGATTGTGCTGGTATCTTGTACATCTATGGATGGAAAATGGATTTTTCCCTATCTTAATGGGGGCAACTACCATGTTGGGTTGAACAAATGACAACACTTCTTCAAAATAAGAGTTTATGGATGTATTTCGAGAAACCCCTTCTAACCCATAATGATCACAGTTATGACTAGTTTGCTTGAAAAGGATGAAACCCCTAGATTGATTATTCACTGAAGAAGAAATTTCAAACCCCACTCTGGTTATCAGTTTTCCTTATCACTCCATGCATTTAGTTTTAAATCCAAGCATGATAAAAATTCTAAAATCTGGAAATGACAATATTTTTCTGAAAACACAAATTTAGAGATTTCACAACTGCTGAAATTGCAGAAATAAAACACAGCGAAATTATGACAGCCACACACAAAAAATGACACAGTGATTTTTAGTCAATGTGACCCTGGAAAAAACTCCTACAACTCTTGGGGAAAACCAGTTTGAGCGCTCTTCTTTATTTTTGAAAATGCTTTTATAGAGCAACTGAAATACACAGTAAAAATTCCAACAACCAAAAATTACAACTTATCTCGATTTCTGTGCTTGAACTCCACCTCGAAAATCGTGCCAATCAGCAAACAGCCAAAACAGAAATTTTTACAGCAATAGAACAGCGTTAAATGTTGTACGGCCTGCCTCGAAAAATGAGCCCAAAACTTGATGTACAGATTGTACAGACCATACAGATTTCAGCAGTACGACTGCCTCGAAATTCGTGCCCTATTTGTTGTCCCTCTTCCTCGATTTTTGTGCCTTTCTCCTACTGTACAGTTTTGCCTTGGGATGCGTGCCAATAAATGTTGTTGTCCAGATTTGCTGAAATGTCTTCTTGCTGCTCTCCTTCACTTCCTCACTACTCAGAAATTTTCTCCTTGCTCTCTCTTCTCTTTCTCTCAAATGCTCATGAAATAATGAATGATATTTTCCTCTTCTCTTATCATTTTACTCTCTAAATGACCTCTTGGGTTACCCTAAGATCTAATGGCTGAGATTCATTTAAATCTAGGGATGAGAATAAATGTGTATTTAATTCTCACTTTCTATATTTTAACTCACCCACTTAAATAAAGACCCACTTAGCCTTTTATTTCCATAGTCACTTTTTCACTTTCTAATTCTTCATTGACTTTAATAGTCACCTTTAAATTATAATGTAACTTTACCACTTATAAAGTCACTTTTAAATTAGAATGTAACTTTACCACTTATAAAGTCACTTTTAAATTAAATTGACTTTACCACTTATAAAGTCACTTTAGAAGAAAAGTAAAAAAATAAATTTGGACACTTTTCCCTAGGCCAAAGATCAAAAGCCTTAGGGAACCACTTGTCCTCTAGTACCCAAATTTTAACACTCCCTCTTACCGAGGAAAGTGTTCCTCACCACCCCATCTTGTCTCTGAAATAGACATGCTTGCCCCATGGTAAGAGGCTTTGGTGAAAATGTCTGCTACCTGCTCATTTGTGGAAATGTACTCAAGCTTAATAGCTCCCTTTTGGACATAGTATCTAATGAAGTGATACTTGATCTCAATATGCTTTGACCTGTCATGAAAAATGGATTCTCCGTGAGTTTTATGCAACTATGATTATCACAGTAAATTATTGAAGTCCTCAATGCCTGACCAAATGGACCAAACAACATCTTGCGAAGCCATATGGCCTCACAACTAGCCAAACTAGCAGCCATATACTCTGCCTCAACTGAGCTCAATGCAACTGACTGTTGTTTTCGGTTGATCCATGACACAACTGTCGAACCCAACCCAAAACAGCACCCAGAAGTACTCTTCCTATCTGAAGCACAACCTGCCCAATCTGAATCCGTGTACCCTGCCAATCTCACTCCATCACCCTGTCTATAATCCAGACCAAAATCCACAGTCCCCTGCAAGTAACGAAGAATGTGTTTTGCAGCCACCCAGTGCACTCTCCTGGGCTCACACATGAACTGACTCATAGTGTTAACTGCAAAACATATATTTGGTCGAGTGTTGACCAAATACATCAAATAACCAATCAGTTGTTTGTATAGAGTAGGATCCACCAACTCGGAATCAAAGGCGTGAAGCTTCTTCCAGTTAGTCATCATAGGTGTAGACATGGGTTTGCATTCCTCCATGTGAATCTACTAAGAATATCCACAATGCACTTCCCTTGTCCCAGGAAGAAATGTGCCTCCTCCTGCCACACCTCCAATCCCAGAAAATAATGCATCAAGCCGATATCCTTCATCTCAAACTCTAAAGCAAGATCTCTCTTGCACCAGTGATGATCAAGTCATAAACATACAACACCAAAATGAGAGGCTCCTCACCCACCGCAATGAAGTATAGGTTCGGATTAGCCTCGCTCTTTGTGAAACCCAGCTATTGCAAGTATGTATCAATCCTCGAGTACCAAGCTCTGGGAGCTTGCTTCAGGCCATAGAGTGCCTTTTTCAATCTGCATACATGGGACTCCTTCCCATGCACCTCAAAGCCCTGTGGCCACTCAATATAAACCTCCTCCTGAATGAAGCGGTCTTCACATCCATCTAGTGGATCTTCCAACCCATCTCTACTGCAGTATACCGAGCTACAGGGGCGAAGGTCTCCTCATAGTCAACTACCTCTACCTGTGAGAACCCTCTCGCCACAAATCGAGCTTTGAACTTCTCGATGCTGCCATCTACAGCATGCTTTATCTTGTAGAGCCATCTGGAAGTAACAACTGATTTACCTTCAGGCCACGACACTATCTCCCAAACATCGTTCTTCATAATAGAAGAATATTCCTCCATCATGGCCTCTCTCTAGACCTGCTAGCAGGCTGCCTCCTCATAACTAGAAGGCTCAGAGTCAACAATGCTTGTTACCAATGCCATGTAACTATAGAACCGCTCAGGTGGTTTACTCTCTCTAACCTATCTCTTTGGCCCAGCAATTGATGTGGCCTCGCGCAAGGTATCTTGAAGCCACTTGGGCTTCCTCTTCCCTGAGCATGCTTCTCCCACCGGAGTGAAAGAATCCTCATCATCATTAGAAGCCTGAACTCCTGAAGGCCTGCCAACTGACCTCATGCCTGAATTTGTGCCTGTTGACGCTGAAGTACAGTGCGAACTGTCTATTAGTGGACTACCCTGTGAACTGCTCTGCGGACTGCCTTGCATGCTGCCTGAAGAACCACCCACCTGACTCTGAGAGCCACTGCTCACTGATGGACCTGACACTGTAATCAATGTACCTCCTGATCCCTGATCACTGGATCCGTGTGACTGACTCAGTTGCTTCTGAGGGTCTGGGGACTGTGGATACTCTAACTCCTGTGACCTCCTGAAAGCTCTCTCCTCCTCGAACTTCACATCCTGCCTGACAACCACTTTCCTCTATGCAGGGATATAAATCCGAGAAGCTTTTGAGGCCTCGCTATAACCCACAACGATGCCCTTGTCTGCAGTGGGCTCTAGCTTGGTCCTGTTCTCCTTGGGGACATAGGAATATGTAAGGTACCAAAAGATACGAAAGTGCCCAACATTAGGCTTCTTCCCAAAAAAAGCCTCCTTCGGAGTTACATTCCCCAAGGCACGATGTGGACTCCTATTCTGCAAGTACACAAGAGTGTTGCACGCTTCTGGCCACAAAAATAAAGGTAACCCCTGATCATGAAGCATGGCTTTGGTAGCCCCTACAATGGATCTATTCTTCCTCTCTGCAACTCCATTCTAATGGGGGTAGTAAGGAACTGTGAACTCCCTCCTAATGCCTACCTCAGCACAAAAATGAACAAACTCACCAAGGGTATACTCCCCTCCATTGTCCGACCTGAGGACCTTGATCTCCTACCTATTTGGGTCTCCACAAGAGCTTTGAACTCTTGAAACCGCTTGAATACCTCACTCTTGGTCTTCAAGAAATAAATCCAGGTCTTCCTGGAGTGGTCATCAATGAATAAAACATAGTACTCATAGCCACTTAAGGATACATGAGACATCCAACCACTCACATCGGTATGAATTAAGTCAAGGATCCTGGTCGCTCTGCTGTCACTGCTGGGAAAAGGGGATATGGCAAACTTCCCCATAGCACATCCTCTGCATACATCAAGGTGATCAGAACTAAAATCTGGCACACCAGTGGTGATCCCCCGCAATGTACTCAAGGCCCCATGATACATGTGCCCCATCCTCCGGTGCCAAATCTCACAGAACTCTGAACTGCTAGATCTGTTGTCGGTCATGTCTTGGGTGCTGCTACTCAATGCCATCAAGGGATGGAATGAGAACTTGTACACCTTGACATGGTGCACACCAATCTCTCTAGCTAAAGAAGTTGGAGTTCCCCTAGGATATATAAGCACTTGCCCTCTCCTAAACAACACACATACCCTCTGTCCTCAAGTGCTGAGACAAATATCAGGTTCTTCTTCATTCCAGGCACATATAGAACATCTGACACTTTCAAGGGAGGTTTGGGTCTCCTATCAAATGTCAATGTCCCCAAGTACTACCTCCATATCAGTATCACCCTCTGAAAGCTCTGAGAAGTACTCTCTAACTCCTGTCATGTGGCAGGAAGCGCCACTGTCAACATACCAAATGCTAGAAGATGCTCTGCTAGTAGCGGGGAATGCACACTCCCTCTGAATCTGTATGGCAAGTGATCCTGCACTAGTGGCCTCACAAGCTATGAACCCAAACTCTCGATCAAAGCTCTCCGAGAAGCTCTCTATCTCTGCAGAAGCTGCCATGGATTTGTCTTTCCCTTTCTTGTTCTTCTTCTCCGGACACACAACAGCATAGTGTCCCAACTTTTGACAATTCCAATGTTTGACTTTGGAATAGTCCTCCTTGTTCTATTGCTTGCCTTTACCTTTGCCTTTGTCTCCACTGTTGGAAGCTTGCTTCTTTTCTTTGCCCTTCTTGCCTCTTTCTAACAATGCCACATTGTCATCCTCCTCCACTTGTTTGGCTGCCCCAAGATGGTTCTTTCTGATCTCATTCTGAATACAATCATCCCACAACCTCTCCCAATCGGGAAGGTTTTCCCATGCAACAATGTCATCCACAAAATTCTCCCCAATCTTAGGAAGACCATTTAAAGCAATCCTCACCAACTCAGTGGGTGCAATGATCTCACCTATGGCTGCCAACTCATCTCTCACTGAAGTGATCTTTGTGAGGTATGTTGTAGCACTATCAGTATTAGCCATTTTAATGGCCTTCAGTGTCTCCTTTAGGACCATTTTTCTGTTTTCATTTGAGCTCTAGTAAAGACTGGTCAAGGCTGTCCACATCTCATGTGCATAAGTCTTTCCTCTCACATGAGGAATGACATGATCTTTGATTCCTTCCAGAATCAATCTTTTTGCCCTAGCATTCTTTTTGTTGAACTCTGTCAATTGTACAGGGTCAGCATGTACACTACTGGGTTCTGTATGGTATGTACCATAATGCCCCAGACTTTTGCTTCCTCAAAGATGCTATGGATTCTCTCCTTCTACGCACTATAGTTGTTCTGCCCATCCAACCTGTCTTCCACTCTCAAACCCAAAGACATGTTTCACTGTCCTATCACACTGAAATTTTCAAATTTGTGGTAAAGGTTTTTTATTTTTGTGTAAAAATTAGCGTGCAGTAATTTTCACTTTGTTGTCCCAAACTGCACTTTTCAGCTAACCAAGCTCTGATACCATGAAGAAATTTCAACCCCCACTCCGGTTATCAGTTTTCTTTATCACTCCATGCATTTAGTTTTAAATCCAAGCATGATAAAAATTCTAAAATCTGAAAATGACAATATTTTTCTGAAAACGCAAATTTAGAGATTTCACAATGCTGAAATTGCAGAAATAAAACACAACAAAATTATGACAGCCACACACAGAAAATGACAGTGATTTTTGGTCAATGTGACCCTGGAAAAACCCCCTACAACTCTTGGGGAAATCCAGCTTGAGAGCTCTTCTTTATTTCTGAAAATGCTTTTACAGAGCATCTGAAATACACAATAAAAATTCCAGCAACCACAAATTACAACTTATCTCGATTTCCATGCTTGAACTCCACCTCGAAAATCGTGCCAATTAGCAAACAGCCAAAACAGAAATTTTTACAGTGATAAAACAACATTAAATGTTGTATGGCTTGCCTCGAAAAATGTGCCCATAAGTTGTACACACTGTACGGACTGTATGGATTTCAGTAGTATTGTTGCCTCGAAATTTGTGCCCAAATCTGCCTCGAAATTTGTGCCCTCGTTGTTGTCCCTCTTCCTCGATTTCTGTACCTTTCTCCTACTATACGGTTTTCCCTTGGGATGTGTGCCAATAAATGTTGATGTCCAGATTTGCTAAAATGTCTTCTTGCTGCTCTCCTTCACTTCTCACTGCTTAGAAATTTTCTCCTTGCTCTCTCTTCTCTCTCTCAAATGCTCATGAAATAATGAATGATATTTTCCTCTTCTCTTCTCCCTTTACTCTCTAATAACATTCATTTCGATCTAGGGATGAGAATAAATGTGCATTTAATTCTCACTTTCTATTTTTTAACTCACCCACTTAAATAAAAACCCACTTAGCCTTTTATTTCTATAGTCACTTTTTCATTTTCTAATTTTTCATTGACTTTAATAAAGTCACCTTTAAATTAGAATGTAACTTTACCACTTATAAAGTCACTTTTAAATTAGAATGTAACTTTACCGCTTATAAAGTCACTTTTAAATTAAATTGACTTTACCACTTATAAAGTCACTTTAGGAAAAAAGTAAAAAAATAAATTTGGACACTTTTCCCTAGGCCAAAGATCAAAGCCTTAGGAAACCACTTCTCCTCTGGTACCCAAATTTTAACAACTATCTGGAGCCAAACCTTGTTCATCATCCCAAGAATAAGAAAAGTGCAACACAAGTTTGGGAAACTTTCCATAACTTATTTGGCACAATGAATACGACTAATGTCAATTGGCTCTCCAATTTCAAGATAGTCGACTTCACTACTATCGAGGAGTACATTATAAGGTTCGAGGACCTAAAAGCTAACATTATTACATCTAATGGCAAGGATAATGAGATCCAGAATATGTGAGTATTGTTCCGAATAAATTTCCTCCTACATTCAAAAATTTTCCTATCATCTTTTATGGCATTCCTCTTTTTTTCAAGGCCCCTACACCTACTTTAAAAAATGTGTTTTCTCACCTTATCCAGCATCAAGTCACTTTGGTGATGACAATTTTGGATGCACTACCCCCTACCTCATGCAAGCATGAAACTATAAGGGAAACTCTCAAATTGAAATCATCAAAGAAGAGAGGACAATGTGCTCTTATTGTCATAAGGAGGGGCATTCCTTCAAGAGTTATCAGCTTTATCTAAAAGATTAAAGAAAATTCTACGCAAACAACTAGCAATAATAACCTTTTCAAAGACAAGGTTGGTTCTTCTAACTTTGCACATCTAGTTGTGAACGTTGCTTCATGGTTCTCGACATCTTCACAAGAATGGATAACAAGCTTTGGGGGTATGAAACAAATAATGAAGCACAAGCACCTTTTCTCTTAGTACAGCGGTCAACAAAAAAGAGAAAGGTAACTAGCAGTGCTATAATGTTCCTAAGTAGGAATATGAGTGATATTAAGCAAATAAATAGTGCAGCAGCATATAAAATAAAAACATGCATTAGACATCCATGAAAACGCTGCAAATCTAGAACTACTGAGCCGTATAATATAAAATCAGAGAGCTAGATACAATATGAAATGGAATGGTGCACCTGGGCTTGTCTCAAGGACAAGCTTGACAAAACCCAGGTGAGAAATAGCTGAGTTGAAGACTGCCTAGCTGTTGCACCACTCTGCACTGCGTTGTCCCAATAAACTATTGCCCTGCTGTACTTTGACCTGCTAAAATGTGCCCAAAAATTGCCCAGAAAATTATATCCTTTCAGCCCTGGACTCCTTGGTAAAAACCCAGAAGGGAATTTATCTGGTTTTGACTTTGGATTTTTGGCCTCCTTGGAGCCTCTCCCCAGTGGTTGCTGCCAAATTCGACTTGCAGGAAACAGCGTGCAAATCCCTCTGAAAACACCATTGGAATGTTGGATTCACCTGTGCTAACTAACTCCTTGCTCCCCGGATGGCTCTTAGCCAAGATGACTGCTCTCCCAAGCCCCACAAAATTGCTGCTAGAGGCCTCTGCACAATCCCTCTACCCAGAAAGTTGTACAACTGATACACTAGTCTAGCTGGTTGCAAATCCCAGTGAAAAAACCCTCAACAAACAACCTCCTCAGCTCCCAGAACTCCCAGCAAGCAATGGGCCTCCCTGCTAGCTCTAACTCCACCTACGTGTTTCTGGATGCCCAAGAAATACGCAGTCCCCTTCTCTGCGTTGCTGGCTGAAGTGAGTACCTGAGTTGAACTCTCTGAAATCCCTGTGGAACAGCCTCCCTAGGGCGGGCACGGATGGTCCCCCGAAGAAGAGGTTGAATCTCCCACTTGAGAGATTAGTGGCAAAACAGCCGATAGACTCGCTAAGAGCGTGCTAAGTGTGTTTGTTTGCAAATGCTCAAGATCGTCGAAAATGAGAGCTCATCCTCCCTTTATCACCTTCGGCCCCCTTAGCCTCATGTGGGCGCCTCCATCCACCCATTCGATTCCCTCCATGCTCATCGAATGGCCAAGTTCGAATTACTCATGTGGGTGGCCCCCACATTCCACTAGCTGCAAAAATAAAGTCGAATTCCCCTATAGTTCCTAAGTCTAAGTGTGGGGTCCTCCTCCTAAGCCAAAAATGTGTCGCTGCACCCTGTGACTAATATGTTTGAGAAGGGGCATGACAAGTGATGACTCAAGTCCCCTAGGTTCTCGTTGTAGAACTATTGTGGTTGGCAATGCTAAGTATGAACATGATCTCTGTGTTCTTGGGGTTGAACCAAATTTACCCTCTATCTACCACATCATACACACCAATAAACAGGGTGGAATTTTGGAAGGACGTGTAGATTGTCAAAGATATTAGCAATGGGTTCAAAGTATTTGCTTCATGTTTTTGCGATGATTTTGAACATATGTACAAGTAGTAGAAGAATTTATCACCTCTAATTTCCATGGAATAGTGTCCAGTGTAGATGACAATAGTAATTTATGTCATTTTTGTCTAGGTCACACCAATTACGGATCCTTGAGCTATATGAGCCATATTCACCTTGCTGAGGATCTTACATAGATCAACCTGTTAGTGTTACCCAACCCCAGTTGGTGACCCCTATAGGAGAATTTTTCTCCTAGATTTATCTGCAGTCGACCGCCAGCAACCCCTTGTAGCCACCAAATAGCTCGATGTGCCACCATTCTCCACCACCTGAGCTAGCCATTGTGTGCCCTTGCTCATCTGTTATGATTGTATGTTTGATGGTGGGCCTTCCAACCCTAAAGGTAGGACTTTTCATTATGTAATTGGGTGTTTATGCTTGCTTTTCTTGGGCACATTTGGAAATGGATTAGTGGGGGGGATTCAGCGGAAAGAATGGGCTTGGATTGTACTCATGTTCCCTTGTGCCAACCTGGGGTTAATCCTGTATCCTAGTCCCGTGGGATCTCCTCTATTGGCTACTAGCTTTAGAAGTGGCACTACATGGGAAACCCTGATTTTGGTTTCGTGGTCCCACTTCCCAACAGCATATATCTCACTCCCCTTCGTTCATTATAACCCCTTTCACATTTTTCCCATCCGGGTCCACAAGGTGTTAGCCTCCCCCTCCCCTTGTCCACACTTTCGGTTGGGCCTGGAAAGATGCCCCAGAGGTTGATGCAGCTAAACAGAAAGTTAAAAGCATAATTTGGCCACTTACAACAGGGCATGGGAAAAATTCCAAACATGAGCTCTACCCTCTATCACTATGGCAATCACCCTGGTTCCTAGGGCCCCTATGAGTTCCCCCTGCATCTTTAAGGAACCCATGATTGTCCCAACCTCTAGTGGGCGATGAACTGCCCAACATTAAGGATGTAATTGTTGCTTAATCATACACATCATGCTCTCATCCCCTGGAGCCCCAAGTAGTAAAGGAAAGGAAAAATCAATAAAAGGAAAAAGGCATATGAAGAAGGGTGGAAAAACAAAGGTCGGCATAACTCATGTATCACGATTGCTCCCTCCCACATCTATACACCCAATGTGTGGACTTCCCTCATTATCGCTACCCTTGTACCATAGCACGTGGGTTGAAGCCTTCCCTATTTCCCCATTGCGTTCCATCATTATTTCACATGCCACCTACCATTTGATGGATGTACCATGGACCTGTCACTCCCTTATAGATTGAAACCACCTAATAGGATCCTTTATTAACCTCTCTTGTCAAGCAACGTAACACCTATACTTTCTAAAGCCCATTTGGAAGGGCATGCCACTGTGAAGTGTCCACGTTTTCCCCAATGTGAAGTGTCCACTGGAAAGTGAGGAGGCGCATTGGATCTTATACAAGATTGCACGTGGGTGTCCATTTTGGACTTGGCTTCCCTATACGGAATCCAAGCCCTCCAGAGGGTCATAATGGCACTTATAGGGTGAGCGTTGAGAGCCATGGGCCTTCACCACAACAAAGCATTGATTGCCACATCATTGACTTCTTCAGCACCACACAATGCTTGCTCATGCCCCAGTCATACAGAGATGATGATGCATTTGGACCACGTTGCCCAGCTGGCCACACACTTGCACCCAGCACTTCGCAATTGATCTAGGTCCCAGATCATCTTCTAGCCCTCACTGATGGAGCATTGAGTTGTTATTGAGCCACTGGAGACCCATGAGACCATTGATTGTGCCCCACAACCACTTGGGAGCACCACAGGATGTTTTGTTTGGAAATCAAGTGGCCACCCCCTTGATCATCATTTTTGGAGCCCTCCTCTTCATCATGGCACATTAAGGACTCATCTTGGCCTTTCAACAACCGTTTGCACCATTATTTTATCATTTTGGCTACTTGGTGGGCTTGTCACCAAAGTTATTGTTATTGGCACATTAAAATATTATTAGGGGCTTAATTAGACCAATTCGAACTTGTGAAAGGCTCATATAAATTAAAGAGACCTCATTTGTATTTGATCATCATCATTTGGATAGGGATCTCCCTTGAAAAAGAATTTGGCCCTGCAATTGATGGATGAAATTGGATGTTCTTGATGCAATTTGATGTTTGGGATTTTCACTATCTTGTCTTGGAGCTTCTATTTGCAAAATTAATGGATGGATATACTCACATTTTCTTGTAAGTGTTACTTGAGGCTATATTTTTACATTGTTACATGTCTAATGTATGGAATATCTTGTCATGATATTGTATGTGCCCTAATTTAATGTGAATTTATGAAAACAATAAGATTATTGAAGTATCGTGTGCATTACTCATAGATAATGTGAATAAATCTTCCTAGAGGCTCCTTTTGCATATTGCATCATTGAATCTCCATCAATCATTGTCAAATGAAGTATAAACATCTATTGTAGCTGAGTTGATGCCTCTTTAGGGTTACTGAAAGCTACA
The DNA here is from genome assembly GCA_031772625.1 of Pinus tabuliformis. Lineage (NCBI taxonomy): Eukaryota > Viridiplantae > Streptophyta > Pinopsida > Pinales > Pinaceae > Pinus > Pinus tabuliformis. The sequence continues at coordinate 157,235,885 of CM062815.1, forward strand.
TAGGTCTCCTTGATAGAGCGAAGTTCTTAGGTCAAAAGAAAATCTTGACTCCATTTCTCTCAATTGGCAAGGCACTGGTCTTAATCCTAGGTGATCAACTTAAACCATTTTCTTTTCATCCATTACAAAATTTTGCCCTAACCCTAGATGGTCAACTAGGGCCTAGTGTGAATTGCTTTAGGGGAGGAATTTTAAGAGTGAGTTGGTAGGCTACTGCGTTATTGTGTCCTCTTTTAGCCCTCTGAATTTGAAGCAATTCTCGTGGTTATTTTGAGAGAAATCTCAAGCCCTAGCTCTCATCCTGAAATTAATCTGAAACGTCCTAGGTTAGCGACATTCTTAAGGTCATTTGCTCTTGAAAACTAAAAGGAAGTTAATCAGTGTTTAGCCTTTCTCATCCTTGCTTGACCTAGTAATCACATTGAAGATCATCCTCTTGCAATCATTGCAAGCCCTAGGCCTTGCTTGGATTTTCCCCTAGTTCTCTCTATTGGTGTCAAACCCTTATATGGTAATCATCTTACAAAGCCCTTAGAGAGGTCTTCCCCCACTTAGGAATCCTTAGGTCTAGGAGTATCCCTCGTGACTTAATTATCTTTCCTCCTAGATCTAGGTGTCCTTATAAGCCTTTCTTGGAGAGCCATTAGCTTCTTTTTGAAGCATTGAGCCATTATTTGAGTCTCTCCTTTGAATAGGACTTGGAAATCACACTGTACCTTGCCACTGATCCTATCACTCAAGTGATTCCCCTTATACCGAGACTCCTCCCATCGGTGAGAATCTGTAAAGAGAAAGGTACACTAACTGAGGTGACAATGGATCTTTGTCCCATCGTTGTCATTTGGTCTAGTAGTTGTCCCTTAGGTACCCCTGCTAGATTGAGTGATAACATAACCCTCTTAGTGGTGTTTGTGAGGGTTTTATGATGAGCAAAAATCAAAAAGAAAACCTTTCAAATCACAAATCAAGGCATTCTTCCAAGACCCTTGAAATTAGTCATAGTGACATTTGTGAACCATGGCCACCACTTCTCTTCATGGAGCCAAGCACTTGCTCACCTTTATTGACAACTATCCCTGATGCTAGCTTTCAAAGGTACACCAAAAATCTTTACAGCATGTTTAGGGGTGCTTCACGAGATTTGGGTTACATGGTGTATGATCAACCCCTGAATTATCTATGATGGATTTGCACAAGGGAGATGGTTCATGATCGATTTGCACATTTGAGATGGCTTACTCAACAATTGCTTGACCTCAACTAGGTGCTTACATGCTATTATTCACAAGGGCATTGGAGATATTTAGATAGCTTAGTGTTGTTCTACATGATGGCCAATGAGTTTATCATTAAATATTAGAAAAATAGTGTGTATTCACTTTTCTTTGAAAGGTAGTTGAAATTGGTGATGGTTACAAATAAATTTGGAGATTTCAACAATGCAATTTTTTACCACTAAGGTCCAAATTCGAATTTCCTCTTCAACCCTTGAAGATTTGATGAGGATTTGAGAGGATCGTTCAAATATTTTGGATGGAGAATAATCATGGAACATTTATTATCAAATATTTTAGAGAGATTTGTGGAAAAAATTTAGAGATATTACTTCCTAATTATTAACAAATGGTTGTAACAACATGAGAGATATGTGGATCTAAATTTATTATTGGTTATTGTTGCCTCAAAATCTAGCAGGTCTTGTAGATGGTAACCTACAAGGCAAGAACTAGACTAAGGGACAACAATGAGGTGTGGCCCACTGTCACCACAAACACTACCCCCTGCACTTTATGGACTTTCACCAATGGGAGGCTTCCCTTTAGAGAGGTCACCTACGAGAGATGTGCTAAGTTCAACGATCAAGGTGACAAGAGGTCTATAGCAAGGTTGAGCGGGAGCGGGAGCGGGAGCGGGAGCGGGAGCGGGAGCGGAGTGGAAGCGGGGAGCGGGAGTGGCGAGCAACATTTTCAAAAGCTCCCAGTCGGAAGCGAATCGGGAGTGGATTTTTATATAATATCTATTTTTATATATTTTGATGCATATATGTCAACAAAAGCATGTAGAATGATGAATTAGATACAAAAAGCATAAAAACATGGATTAAACCATATAGCATCAATCATCTAGAAATTATAATCTTCATCAACCACGTCCACAAGTTACAAGTTCTCATTTATATAGCATATAAGAGTGCACATAACCAAAATAGCATCGAGTGCAATCCATCTTTGAACTGAAAATGCATCAACAAATAGGCTCTAGATGGCCTCTAGTATCCAAAAAAGTCATGCTACAACAAATAGCTACATATCATCAAAATCATTGCCTATCATGGAATCTTTGTCATTAATATCACCCTCTAAGAAATTAACATAAGATAGAAAAAATGTAGCATGTCAAGTCAAGATTTTGCTTGAGTGATGGGTACATTTTTAGTAGGGTCATGATAGAGAAGTTCGACAACCAATGTCACTAACATCAAGGTACATAGAGGGCTTGGTGCTTTTGATTAAATACAAGTCCCATACCCTAGTACATGACAAAATCCAATGGAAACATTGCAATTCCCCCAATCTCGAAATCCTGAAAAACAAAAAAGTCTATTGAGTGAGATCAAAAATTCTACTTTATCCATATGAAATCCAATGAGGTCGGAATCATTCTCAAATATCCTGACTCATTTCACAGTAATGTTAATAATTTAATTAAAAGTCACTTTTGCTTTAAGAATTTAACATTACCATGAATTGCAGAGCAATACTAGGTAGTAGGGACATAAGCTTGAATATTAGGCTGCCCTACTCAAAAACTCTTGTTTCTTTGAAAAAAATTGCTTTTGGAACATCTTTGTGACAAAAAGTTTGTGAAAAAACCAAGGAGCGATTTTTTTTTGTGAGAGCACGCTCCCAGGTCACTCTCACTCGCAGTGCACTCTGGGAGCGATTCGAAGGGGCAGGAGCTGCTCCCCTACAACCCTGGTCTATAGAGGACAACACTTCTTAAGGACAAGCTCAACAAGTTAGAAGAGGCAACTTGCATCCTCTAACAATGCCGTATTAGGGCACAATTGATTTAGAGCTTGAGAGATGGCAAGCCAAATGGATTAGCCTAGAATCAAGAGGCCAAGAAAAGGTTTCTCAACAATGAATACTAGCAATCAAATGGACCAAGAAACCTTCAACAAGCCCCCAAGTTGAAGCCTAGCACAAACTAGGGTTTCCTAGTGCAAGAGAAATCAACCTTAAAAATGGATAAATTGGCCACTAAACGGATTTGATTTTGAGGCAATCAAGAATCCTCCTATTATTGAATCCTTCCACAAGGCCTAATTCCCTCTCTAGGTCAACTCACGCCCTAGCCCTAGCTAGTGAAATTGAGGTTTAAGGTTAAGTTTGTGTGTGATCACCAAAATTACAAGGCCAATGCCTAATCCTTGGGATGATGGAGTCTATGGAGGTGAAAGATTGACTAAAACTTGGTAAGGAGTAAGGGGATTTTAAAGCCCTAGCTCAAAACCCTAGTTATTACTTTTGTGGGGGATCAAGGTCACTTAGAAGAGCTATTACAAAGATACACCAAGGGGATTTCCATTCACCTTTCATACATGAGTAATGCATAAAATGACATTATCTAGATTCTATACAATTGACCTTCAATATTAAATGGCACAATAGAAAAAACCCAAATAACAATGCATTCTATACATCAGACACGAACAAAAATTTCTCAAATACAAGGCTACTTACAAGACAAAATGTATGAGCAATCCTTCATTGATCCAAAGTAACATCTCCAATGCCAAGAAATAGCTCCAATATGCCAAAATACACCATTGAGTCACATCTCCACAAGAATCCAAGACGCTGAAATGATGTCACAAGTGATGTTAATGAGATACATTGATCCTCTCCATTTATATGAGGATGACTACTAATTAGCGTAATAACACCTCTAAAACAAGTTGGGCGCCACAATATACTTGGGTTACAAGCCAACCCACTAACTTTATGCAAATATGCCTAAATAGCCCACACTTGAGTCATAAGCTCTCTAGGGCTAACGACATCCAATAAAAGGACTCCAAATGGCATGTCCAAGGCTGATGAGGCGTCCAAGGTGGTGTAGAAGCATGTCAAGTCCATGATTTGAGGGTTGGCCCTCAAATCCACCTCATTGCCTCTTGTGGGGTCCCAAGATCTAGCTAGGGCACTACAAAGTGGTCTCCAACTACTCAAAGTGACCTACTCTGCTCCAACGTTGAGGGTTTCTCAAGTGCAACAAGCCCTCCCTACTCTCTCAATGTGATACCATTCTCATCTGGGCTCTGAATCGGCTACCATCCATCAATTGTTGTCAAGGTTAGCCTAGGGGCATGTTCGGTCCAGTTGTGTCATCTTGAAGAATCTTGATTATGGTACAAAGTGATCCAACTTCCTAGGTGCAAAAGGTTCCCAGGGACATGTCTCATCTGATGTTGTTGTTAGGAGGCCCAAGAGTCTCAACACTTCACCTGTTTGTGCCAATGTACTTCTCTGGAGGACCCTGGGCACCTATGGAGAAGGTGCCCAAGACCTATGCGAAATTTCCGCTACCCAAAAGGTGTTATTAACCCAGTAATTATTTTGATTACATATGCACAACAAAATTAAATTTTCAGCTGAAAGTAATGAATAAAAAACATGAACGACACCATTCACCAAATTAGAATGCAGCAAAATATACGAGAAACCAATCACACTAATAACACAAATATTTTTGGACAAATGTCCCTAAAAAAACCCCAAGATGGGGAAAACCAGTTTTCAAGATGAGGGTTTTATTATTAAATATTTAGCAAATATGCTAATGGGAAATTACATTTATTATTTGTCTAACACTGGCAAATCGATCTTCACCTTTGTTGATCAAATCGGCTAGGAAAACCCCACAGCCTTCCTTCTGCAAACCATACGGCCCTCTGGAAGCAACTTAGCCCTTGTACAACCCTCTTTCTCCACCCACATGTGCGGCCCTAGGAGAACTCTACCTCCTCTGGCAAATTACACAGCCCCTTCACGGCCTAGAGAATAAACTCGGTTCCATTTGTAGAAAATAATCTAGCCAGCAAAGCCTCCCTCTGAAACTCAGAAGTTGGAAGTCTCTTGATGAAGAATAAACCCCGAAAAAGTCCTCCATTATTGTTGTTGCAACCCTCTTGGTGTCTCACTGAAAACTCACCCAACAATACTCAACTCAATGTGTTCCAATGTTGCCCATCAATTTTCCTTTATAGTCTCTCATTCACAAATGAACAGCCAAGATTAGAGGTTATCTTGTCCCAATCAATGGCTAAGATCGTCTTAGAAACTTTCAAGAAGCTTCTAGAGTAAAATCAACCTTATCTTAACTAATGCCAATTAATTATCCAGTTTTCCTAAGTTTCAACATAGGAAATAATTAAAAATCACTAATTAACTTAATTAAGACATTTTCCCTAGGTGAAACTTAGGAAAAATTACATGGCCTTAGAGGTAATTCATTTCTCTATGTTCCTAGCCTCAGCATCACCTCTTAAGGCTAGAACACCTGTCTAAGCTACAATATTTAACACTCCCCCTTAGCAAGGAAGGTGTTCCCAACGACAACCAACTTGTCCCTTAAGAAAACAAACTTGCCCTATATCAAGGTCTTCATCAGAATGTCTTCCACCTATTGATCTGTAGGCACATACGGTGGTCGAAGTGATCCACGATGTACACAATCCTTGATGAAATGGTATTGTGTGTCAATATGTTTTGACCAATCATGAAATACAGGATTCTCAGGTAGCTTGATACAACTCTGATTGTCACAGTGAATGATGGCTGACTCTATCTCCTGACCAAACAGTGCCACTAGCAACTTCAGAAGCCATATGTCCTCACATGTTACCATGCTCGTTGCCACGTACTCTGCTTCTGCAGAGCATAACGTAACAAACTCCTGCTTCCAGTTGTACCAATAGACAACCCCTGATCCCATGTTGAAGCAACACCCTAAAGTGCTTTTCCGGTCCACTACATTACCTACCCAGTCTACATCACTGTAGCTAATCAACCTAACACCATCACCCTGAGTATACTTCAACCCATACTCAATTGTACCTCATAGATATCGTGGCACATGCTTTGATGCTATCCAATGCACTCTCTTTGGTTCCACCATGAACTAATAGAATTAACTGCAACGAAAAATATCCTGCTTTGTGTTGACCAAATATATAAGAGAACCAGTAAGCCATCTATATAGAATGGGGTCCACTTGTTGATTTTTAAAGTGTCTTTATCTTTGATGTAAAATTCCCTTCTAGTTAACCCTCAGAGTTTGAATAATTTTCTGAGTTTATATTTAAAATTTTCACTGGTGCCTTTTGTCAAACAGTTTGATTATGGTATACTGCTATAGGTATTTTCTCACAATATCAACTTCAGAAAATACATACATTGAACAAGATGCATTCCAAATAAGGCCTTCAAAGCTTTCAACTTGTTGACCACTCAAGTGACAACTACAAAATTGTCAAAGACTCCATCAGCAGAACATATTTCAAAGCATTCCACCATGGTTAGAGCAGTAAGAATTTCAGAACTTCATCATCATCTTCCAGCAGATTGTCAGCACTACGTATTCCAAACTTTGCATCCCTGCAGGGTCATTGTAAAAGATGATTCTAGAATGAGGAAAATTGAGTCATCTAATACACCTACGTAGCTTAAGATTTTTTTAGAGAGTTTTCACTCTAGGGAGTTTTTTTCCTTAGCTAATTATTTGTGTTTCTTAACACTAAATAATTAGTTGAGTTTTTCTCCCACATATCCCCCAAAGTTGTAGTGAGGCTTGATGGTTAAGTCTTAGGTGAGTCCCAGTGTGTAGAGTCAAAGTAAATTACCATACTAGATCATGTCTAAAGTTTCGCAGAATTTGGTTGTGTCAAAGCGTCAGTTTTTAATTATTGAAAATTTCCATTGGTCGAGATTTTTAATAATTCTTTGATGTAAAATGTAATAAATGTTGTCTATAGAAGTTGTATGGGGTATGAGTACTCAAAATTAGACCTCAACACCTCAACTTTCTATCTAGACACACTTTGAGGGTCAAAAAATGTGTCTTAACCCCTCATTTTCTATTTTTTCCATTTTTTGGCAAAAACTGGCAATTAATTAGCCAGAAATTACCCAAAAAATAAATGAGAGAAAATAAAAATTCTCTCAAAGTGGAAAAATGATTGAAAATTGAAGTGGACTTTCCCAACAAAGAATTCAAGTCAAAAAAGTGAAGGAATCTCCACAAATCAAGCAAGAGAAGTCCCAAGGAAAATTTGTTGGTCCTTCATAACAGCTAATGGTCCAAAAAATCGATTTTCTCAAGGAAGATGGTCCAAGTTGGTTAAATTAAGTGAGGATTTTTCAACGCAAAAGGTTGGAAAATATTTTTTGGTGGTCTAAACCACTCCGGCAATCAATCATAAGTCCATCCATCCACTTCTTCAAGGCAAAAGAACTTCTCTCTCCATGGTTTGCGCAAGGGTTTCTAGAGAAATCGATTTCTCTTGTGGTCAAAGATGAGCAATAACTTGGACCGAGCTGTTTTCCACTAGGAGAGGCTCCTCTCTCTCATTTTTTCTATAAATTGAGCCCTTGGCTCCTCATTATATCATGGGATGATCATTATAAAATTGAGCTCTTGGCTAAGTGAAGCTCTGTTGGACTATGTACTAGATATTTTTTGAATAATAAAGGATGTCTTTGGGGGTAAATTTTTGGGGTATTATTCTTCCAGACTATGGTAATATTTTATTGACTCATTGTGCTTAATATTCTACTTATGTTATTAATTGTTTTTATCATTTTCCATTGTGGATTTATTGGCGTGTATAGTTATCTTGCATTGATACTTGGGTTGGGGAAATACTCTAGATCTAGAAGCGCTAGTGAGTTTTCGGTTGAACCCCCAGTCTTCCTTTTCATTGTACTATCCAATCCCATTTGGATCTAACAATATATTTTTGGAAGTGTGTAGAAATTATTTTTTTGAATCAGATCTTGAGCGTTTGGAGACATTTTCGATTGAACCAACCAACTCTCAAGCATAGAAGTGAAAGAACTCACATTAATATTTTTCAAAGGTTTATCAATCAAAAAAAAAGATTTGAAGGCCATTTTGTTGCCATTACTTGAAACCACTCTATATTTCATTTATCTCTCTATTATTGTGATTTAACTCGGTAATCTGGCTAGTTTTAGAGCTATATTTTTGTTTCCCAAGAGCAGACTTGTACTCGTACTCTTTGGGCTAACAAATTTGTAAATTTTGTAAATATTTTGTATATTTCCTAACCCTCGTGTATATAATTTTATTTTATTGTCTATACTTTGTTTTTCTCTCTTTGGCTTCCACAGATCTAGCTGGAGAGGAGGGTTTTTGGCTTGGAATTTTTATAATTGTCTTGCACGTAAATGCTTGGGAATTTAAAGAGATATACATCGAAATTTTTTGAAGCTTCAACCCTACACTTGCTCGTGATTTTGAGCCATTTATTTTTCGTCCAAACCCTTGCACAAATCTTCCTCTAGGAGGCTAAACAGCTAGGGTTTCAAGCCATTTTTCAAGTTCGATTTGCGATAGACCCATCGTTTGGGGCTTGGAAAATTGAGATCGATTTTTTCTTGGAAGGTCGTCTTCAACAAAAAAATTTGAGAGATTCAAGTAAAATCATATGTTAAGGCTTGTAAAATTGAGATGAAATTTTTGAGGCCTTTTCTTCCTTGGCCGTGAGCAATAGAGGGTCTCTCCCTCTCTCTTTGTGCGTAAATTTCTTCATCTTGGACGGCTAAGGGTTTGAACGAAAATCCTTGGAGGATTTAAAGTTGTTTATTAAGGAAGTTTCATTGTAATTCATTGATATAAGCCTTGTAAAATTCTTCATTAGCATCTTGTATCTTGAGGAGGGGTGTTTCTTTTTCAAAGCTCTATATTTTTTGTAAACCCTCCATAAAGATTTTAAAACCCTCGCTCTTGTCCAAGAGGGTTCTCTTTGTAATATAATAAAAAGAATTTTCCTGAGGGAGCTTGGGATTTTCCCCATGGTATCCCTTCTCCTCATTTGGTAGGAGATCTTCTTGTTTGATTGATCACTAATTTGCTAGATTAGTTTAGTTTCTTGCATTTGGATCTAGTTTTCTAATCATCTAATCAGTCATCATTTAATTAGTTTGGTTTGATTTCACTACTTGATCTAATTTGCATTTAAGTAGCTTCCAGTTGAAGTAGTCTCTCTAACATTTAAATTTGATTAGCATTTTCATCCGCTATAGTTTCAAGTTTTTCATGATATTGTTTACTTGTGCTTCATTGTGGGATTGAGGACTTTGCCCACATTAAGGTGTGCATCTTAGGCAACAACACAACTGATATATTTAATCACTCAAAAAATTACATGGAGTTGATATATGAGTTTTGTCATAATAAAAAAAACTAAAACAATCCCATTACATTCACTGTACAAATATATAGGAGTTTAAATAAATCAGAGGAACCTGGTAAATCAGCTCCCACAAGATGACCTTTGTTTTATCAGCTCTCTTCAAGGAGATCAACCACGCATACCAGTCCTTCGATTAGCCATGCCCAGCAGCTCCTTTCACCATAAATACGACCCAGACATGAAGGAAATGGTTCAGCAGCTCCACCATATAACCAGTAAGGAGGAATACACTATTATCCCACTCGAACTAGTGTCCAATCTTGCTCTTTACCAGCAGGAATGCCTAATTTTCACACCCAGAACTTCGATTTGCTCCATATACAGTCCTACAACCCCACAGTTGTCACACTCAACAAAAATGGAAGACAAATCGTGTCAGCTTCATTGAAGGAATTCGGCCCAGCTATGAACTTAGGAACTCAGTCCCATGAATACAGATCTCAGCCCAGAAAGAAGAACCAAGTGACTCAGCCTCCAAGAAAAGAGAAACTTGTGTCTCCAACTCCATAACTCGTCTTACCTTTGTCTAGAGGATTCAACCAATAGAAATGTGAGGGAATCTCGTCCTTCTCCAGCTGTAGGAATGGCTTTAGATTTAGCTTGAGTCTGTTCCCTGAAAGATGAAGAATGAAGAACAAAAAATTAGATATTCAACTAATAACACCTCTTCTAGTACAAATCTTTCAATAATCTCTTTTCTCCTTGATTTCCAATGGTGAAATCTATGTGATCTCACTCCTAGAACCAGTTGGAGTGTCTAATTTCAACACTAAAACCAATTATGGTAGCTAGGGTTTCCGAACCCTAAGCTCCTTCTCAAGAAAACTCTCCAATAGCTCTTTTCTCAAAAACTCAAATGGATGAGTGAATGAGGAGAGACCCCCTCATTTCCCTTTTTATAACTCACTTACCTTTTCCCTCCAATTAAATATTTAAAAGCACTTTTCCTTTCTTTATTTAATAAAGTTTTTATAAACTAATTAAAGTCATGTTTAATGCCGAAAAATGCTTAATTCATCTTTGCGGCCACATTAGCCACCTAAAGCCCCTTTTTCATCATCTTGCCTTGTAGATATTTTCGCCCCAATTCCAACAAGCTATTACATTAAGGTGTTTCTCCAAGTAATCGCCCTAAAACAACACCTTAAACGTAATTAATTAAAATATGCCCATTAATAACTCTGTTTTACGGAAATCGTCGGAATGCAATGGAACCAAGAGAAAACCATGCGGAATTGTTCCCGATGATGAAATATGGTAATCAATCCCAGTCAGACCCATAAAACTCCTCTAAACCCTTCGGGCCCACTAATGAAATAACCCCACCCCTATGACCGAGCTGACATGAACTCTGGAGATCCCTCCTACATTCCTCACTAGGCAATCCAAAAATTGGGGACATTACATTTGATGGTTATGATCTATTAGCATATCCATTCATTAATTACATCATTCAATAATTACACATAAGACATTCACCATATAGAAAAAGAGACAGCCACACAAGGAACACAAAATTTTACCCTCGGAAAACCCTCCATGGGGAAAAACCTAGCCAACCTTTTCCTTTGAGAATCAATGCAACAAGAGATACATCAAAGTCAACCAATCTCTAAAGTCAAAGTCAGCCCTCCATCATTCTGTGCACAGAGCCCCTGCAACAAGGTCACAAAACATCCTCCAAGTTTGCCATAGAACTCTCACTATGTCTCAGAGATCAACTTTAGAATGCGAACAAAATTAAGGTCTCCAAGAGGTCCTACAACTCTGCCTTAGGATGTGAACTTAAACAGAGATATGCCATAGATATACAATGGGGCTAAAACAAGTCCTCTAAATATGTATTGTTCCACAGAGGTATATGTGCCACAGACCCGCATTTATTCCACAAAAATACATACTGAAACAAGTCCTCTAGTTTTGCATTGTTCCACAGAGGTATATGTGCCATAGACCCCGCATTTATTCCATAGAAATATATCTGCCTCAGACCACATTCCATAGAGACAATTTGAGCCTCATAGCTCGTATTCGACAGAGAGACAATGCCTCAGACTTCGAACCTTTTTTTGCCTTAGGAGCGAATTCTTTTGCCTCAAAAAAATGACCTTCCATGCCTCTGATTAGAGAGCTCCTTGCCTCAGATAATAGATCCAAATTTTGTCTTTTGGAGAGCAAATAGACCTTATTTATAGTTGTTCCTCCATGCAAAAGGACACGTATTTTGGGCAGGTCGACTTGATCCTTGGAGGGGGGACTTGGTCTTTTTGGAGGCAAAAATACAAATTTAAATTTTCATTTTCCTGATATTAATGAGCCTTAAAAAAAATCTTTTGATACAAAATAAGTCTTTTTCTTGCAAGCATGAAGAACATGCTTCATAAAATTTTATTTTGTAACTATTACAATGTACAAGTGATACATTATGAAGACTGACCATGGCTACAAAATTCAACACTTCCTCTTAGCTAGGGAGGTATTCATAATGACTATCAAGATGTTTTCTGTATACATGATCTCTCTAAGAAAAGGTACAATTCATTCATTATCTAGGTCAACACCCTCGACCTACATCAACATCGTCATCATTAGCATCAATACCTACCATTAGCATCTGCTAGTGGCCATATCTGGGGTGGTACCATGTTGAGAAATGTAACTAGTTTTGATCTTCATAATTGTTGTACTCATTTCAATATGTATCCTATATAACAAACAAGAAAAGTAAAGAAAAAGTTATTATTATTAAAGCATGGATTTCATGCTCATTATTGACGGTCTTCTAGGTAAAAGCATGTTCTTCGTGCTTCTAGGGTTTGTTAGGTCTTAGGATTTATTTTCATGAGTCAAAGGAGTCAACATCATGTTTATAAGACCCTTCCGGGCAAAATGTAACAGTGAAAAGAATTATTTTTGAGTCTAGAAAGTCTAGGAAACTCAAAAAGTACAAGTCGGCCCTAGCAGCATCAAGTCAGCTAAAGGAAGGGAATTCGACCCCCTGAGAAGGCTATATAAAGAAGTAGTTCGACCTCATTTAGCACTCACTCACTCCACAAGTTTGATCTATCAAGCAAGATTTCGATCTGAAGTTAGGAAGCAGGAAGAAGAAGAGTGAAGGTCTAGGGGAAGCTAGAAGGTCAAAATATCTTATTTTTGGGCTCTATCTCTCTCACACATCAAAATTTTAGGGTTTCTAGGTTTTAGGAAAAGGCCGAAGTTGCAGGGAGACGAAATGCAGTAACTTGTAGGTTGTAGCTAGAAAAGAGAATCCTCTATCTAAACCTCATTGACCTTGGGAACAGTTGTCTTGCTCTAGGAAGGTCTTAGGAGGAGGTTGGATAAGGGTTTCTAAGGAAGCTACAAGGCCAAAAATTGCAGGGTCGAAGTTGCAAGACAAGTTGCAGTATTGAAGCTAGCAGGTCAAAGTTGCAGTATTGAAGCTGGTTGGTGCAGAATCAAGGAAGTACTTGAGGGGTTGACTTGGTACTAGGAGCAGGACTTGGTCTAGGGTTTGGGTCTTTGTATCTCATTTGAAGCAGATTCTAAGAAAAGAAGAGTTTCCAGGTTTTTCCCCTTGGAGAGGTTTTTGTGTCTTTTGTTGTTGTTGTTCCATTCTTAACATTTGTTTGATGAAAAGATCTAACTAAAATAACACAAGAAGAATAATTAAGTTCACAAGAAAATATTCGCCGAGAGATGTATTGATGGATTTCTCCTGTAGGCTAGGTGCAGAAAGACATTGTTGTCCAAGAGATGTATTAATGGATTCCTCCTGTAGGCTGTGTGCCGAGAGACATTGTTTTCCGGGAGATGTATTAATGAATTCCTTCTGTAGGCTGTGCGCCAGGAGACATTGTTGTCCAGGAGATGTATTGATAGATTCCTCCTGTAGGCTGTGTGCCAAGAGACATTGTTGTCCGGGAGATGTATTGATGGGTTCCTCCCTTAGGTTGTGTGCCATGAGACCTCGTGGCCGGGAGATGCTTTGAGATGGATGTTATGTATCTTTCCTTATGATGAGTTTGAGAGAGAGAAACTTGGATTGTGTTCTCTTCCATAGGTTGTGGGCTGTGAGACCTATAGATTGGTCGGGAAGATTGATTTTGAGAGAGAATGAAAAACTACCTCCCTAGCTAAGAGGGAGTGTTGAAATATATTGTAGCTTTGGTCAGAATTTTTCATTGAATACACAAACAAGAAATTAATCATTGGTCACCTCAAGTCGACTCAAACAAGCCTTACAAGTCGGCTCCTTGAAAGGTCATAAAGTCGGCCCCATTAAGACTAATTAGCCATCACATGACACCTATTAATAAGAGGTCGTTGGCATTCATTTGGGACATCATCAAGCTCAAGCAATTCGGTCTGCAATTACACCTAGTTTGGCTTTCTATTCTAGAACATATCCACACGTGCAAAGAGGATTATAAGGTTTCTTTTGATTGAGGTTTGGATCATCTTCAAGGGCTCATTGATACAGTGACTTGGGATCATCTCTACCTATGTTTTGTTAACACTTTTGTGGCTGAAAATTGCAGAATAGCTCGCTCCCTTTTAAGTGACATATTGCAAAAGTTGGATGAGGGTTTTTGGGGCCTACACTTTCGAAAATTTGTTGGTAATTACAGTGAAAACTTTGGCCTCCTATCACAGTGACTTCAGACCTATATTTCAACCTCCTTCTGCAGACCTTATTTGTTGGACAGAAGTGGAATTTATGAGCAGACTTTGATTGGGTAATGCATTGTTGATTATCCTGGATTCGTTGGAACATTTTGATGTACTTTGATGGACAGAATCTCTCTCTCTCTCATAAGGAAAGATTTTTTTAGTTTTCCCTGTGTGGGGTTTTTCTTTAGATGTGAGCCTAATCTTGGTGTCACTTGTCTCTTGCTTATTGTCTGTTGTTGAAGAATTTAATGGTTGAAGTTTTTCAAGGATAGCTATTTGTTGATTAAAGGATAAAAAAAGAATTGTTTGTATCAATAGAAGTAGTTACCAAATTGTGAAAACTATTCTAGTCTTTGCATCACTAGAATTTCAACATATCTACTTGTTATTCAATGAGTAACATGCACAAATTTGCAATCTAACAATCTTTTCAATGATATTCAATAATTAGGGCAGAAGAAGAACCAGCTAGTAGCAAGATTTCCACACATTAGACATTATTACATGAAAAATCTTCAACAAAATTTACTTACAAGATAACAAGAGATATATCCAATCCAAGATCAAGAAAGCAGCTCCAAGAGACAACGAATTTAGCTCCCAAAAATATCGAAATGCATCAAATGATCTCCAATAGACATCCAAGGAAAAAGTGTGAAATTCTCAAGAGAGAGATATCCAAGTGTGATGATGATGATTGATACAAATGAGGCTTAGCTTTATTTATATGAGCCTCTAAGAATTTGAATTAGCCTAAGATGCCCCTAAAAATATTTTAATGTGCAAAATAACATAACTTTGGTGACAAGCCCACCAAATAGCTCATAAAGTGTAGAATAAGCCATCCAAAATGAAGCCGAAATGATGAAACAATGGTGTAGGAGGGTCATTGGAAGGCCTAATCGAGTCCTCAAGGTGCCATGATGAAGAAGAGGGCTCCATGAATGATGGTCAAGGGGGTGGCCCCTTGATCTCCAAGTAAAACATCATGTGGTGCTCCAAAGTGGCTTTGGGGCACAAGTAGTGGTCTCATGGGTCTCCTAGTGTAAAATAAGCCTGTAGATTACTCCAAATGAGGGCACAGAAGATGGTGCTTGCCCTCCCATGTCTCAAGGATGAGACAAACCTCCTTTGGGCCTCAGATCATTACCAAACCCTGTATATACTGTGAAGCTGACTAGGGGCACTGCTAGTCCAAGTGCACCATCTCTCATATAATGTGGGCAATGAACAAGATGTTGAAGGTGTTGAGGTTGCCCATGGCATGAGATAACGCTTTGTCACATGATGGAAACCCATGGCTCTCAACGCTTCCCCTACGAGTGTCAATATGACCCTCTGGTGGGCTTGGGCTCCAGTTAAGTTGCCCAACCTATGATGAAACCACCTACCAATCTTGTATAAGATCAAATTTGTGTCCTCACCTTCAAATACAATTATTAATTAATGCAAAATAAGCTTGTTAATCAAAGGCAGAAATGAGACTTCATAGTGGGTTTCCCTTCCAAATTTGGGGCTTTGAGCATGTAATGGTGTTACCTCCCTGGGTAGGAGTGGTTAATAAACAACCCTATTAGGTGTTCCCAGCACCTAAAGGGCAAGACATGTCCAAGGTACATCCTTCAAGTGGTAGGTGTCATGTGAATAATGATGAGGTGAATGGGACACATGGGTCTCTACGCCAAATGACATGGGCTCAAGGGTGGTAATGATGAAGGATGCCCACATATTTGGGTGTATGAATGTACGAGGGAGCAATCATGGTACATGAGTTACTCTGGCCTTTGTTTTTCAACCCTTTTCATTTTCTTTTTTCCTTTTATTGATTCTTTTTTTATTTTACTGCTTGGGGCTCAAGGGCATGAGAACATGATGTGTATGATATAGCAGTGATTACCCCCTTAAGGTGGGGTAGTTCATCACCCACCAGGGGTTGGGACATACATGTGTTCATTAATGATGCAGGGGGCACACATAGGGGCCCTAGGAACTGTTACTGCTCAATTTAGCAAGGTTCCTAAGGGACTACTACTAGATCAAGTGGCAACAATGGGACAAGGACCCGTTATCACCTCAGTCGATATCCCCTGCTCTTTATGAACTTTCACCATCCTAATTAGCTATGGCTAATTGGAATATTCGATTTTGTTCAATTTTCACCTTCTATAGTTATTTGTGAATAAAAAAGTGAGGAAGGGGGGCATAACTCACTTTAGAATAAAAAGTCACTTCCTAGGTAGCACAACGTTGTGACTTAAAGGGGAGCCAAGGGGGCCAAAGGGGGACGCAGAAATGGAGCCCACGCAGACACATGGAGAGACTGCGCAGGAGGGAAGTACACGTGGCAAGAGGAGAAGCAAGCAGGAGGAGGTGAGCCTAGGGATTGTGAGAGGCAGAGGCTATAAAATAGAGAGGAGCCCCCTCATTTTGGATCATTCAGTTATATACATTTTGAGCTAGTCGTTTCGACTTCTGAGCACGTTGGTTGTTTAGCTGGTCTGCAGCACTGTTTAGTGCATTGAGTGTCTCCGTTCGGAGATCTCACCCTTAGCCCCGGGGGACTTCAAGTGCCTTCTCGGGCAAGGTATTTCTATCGGAATTTCAGCAATAGTTTTATCAGCATTTCAGTAGCAGTTTCATCAGCATTTTGGAGGACTGCGCAGCACTTGGAGAGGGACGCAATTCTTTTTTGTTGTAGTGCTGGATTGGGGTTTTGCAGGTGGAGTTATGCTGGGAGATTAAGCGGGGGTCCAGCTCTTGTCTCATTGGAGGATTTTTGGCAGGGTGCAGGCAGTGTTTCAGGCAGAGTTTAGAGGGGTTTCCTTCAGTGGCAGCATAGGGCATTGAGGAACTGCGCAAAACCCCAAGAGGGTGTTTTTTGGAGGTCAACCATTCCAGGAAAGCTTTCTGGGTTATTCTGGGTTTCTTGAGTAGAGCCCGAATCCAGAGTTTCAACTTTTTTCGAGGTGGGGAGCAGCCCCAAATCATCATTTGTTTTCTAGCAGCAACATCCACGCAGAGAGGCCATTCTTGTCATTCTGAGAGTATTTCTTCACTTGCCTTGTGCAAGTCGAGGTGCCATCTGTCTAATCACCTCTTGTACTCATTTTATTGCTCATTATAATAAAATGGCTTAGCATTTCTCGCTGTATTTCTTATGTATCTGCTTATATTTCTAGTTTACATTATTATATGTTGTTCCACTGTTATTTTATCACTTCTGGGTTATTATATCATTTGCACATATTTGGTTGGAGTTTTTGCTGGGGTTTGAGGAATATTCTGGGTTAGGAATAGTACACACCAATGGGAGGAGTCCCAATATGGGGGAAATCACTAAAACGATGAGATCAATAACAATGTGCAATGTGATTTCCAAAGCCCATTCAAAGGAGAGGCTCAGATAATAGGTTGTTTGTTTTAGAAGCAAAAGAAGAACTCTCCAAAAAAGGCTTGTGAGAGGGAGGCCTAGACCTAGGTGAAAGGATATTAGAAAGAAGAGTTATTCCTAGATCAAGCTTTCCTAGAAAGGGAAAAGACCTCTCTTAAGGTTTTGTGACATAGAGATCACAAGATGACTGCGACCACAAGAGAGACCTAGGGGATCCAAGCTAGACCTAAGATTTGGGATGATCATCAACAAATATGACTAGGTCAAGCAAGGATGAGAAGAAAGGGTGAAAGAAGAGTGAACTTCCAATGAGTTTTCAAGTGCAAATGACCCTAGAAATGCCACTAACCAAGATGGGCGAAAGATAGAAACGGTTGAGGAGCTAGGGCTTGACATTTCTCTCAAACTAGACATGGGAATTGCTTGAAACTTTGAGGGTAGCAGTGTACCAATTTGCACCCCAAGGAGATGTTTCTAAAGCAATTCGTGTTATGCCCTAGGAGACCATCAAGGGTTAAGGCAAAAATAAAAATAAAAATAAAAAAGGAAAGGAAAGGGTTAGGGTTGATCACCAAGGATTCCTAGACCAATGCCTGCCTATCGGAGAAAATGGAGTCAAAATTTACTTGAATTAGGAATTTCACTCAAACAAGGAGTCCTAATGCAACTTTTGCTAATCCTAGTGAGGCAACAACAAAACTGCAATAGAAATTTATACTTCATTAACAATGTATAATGGAGTTTCGAGGATGCAATATAGCCCTCTAGGAACATTCATTCACATTCTCAAAATGAATAACGCATGCAATAATACAATAATCCTGTGCTTTTAAGAATTTTGCATCACATTAGGGCACAATAATGAGATTATTACAATGTATTTCATATATTAGACATGCAGCAACAATGAAATAGCATCAAAATTGCACTTACAAGAGAAAGCGAGGATATTCATCCATCATAATTGCAGTAAAGAAGCTCCAAGAATGAATAGCAAAAATTTCCATACATCAAAGTGCATTCCAAACATCCAAATTTCGTCCAAATTGCAGGTTCGAGTTCTTTTCTCAAGAGGAATAGAAATCCAAGTGATGATTAGGAATGAAATGAACCTCTCATCAATTTATATGATCCTCCAAGGGATTCAAATGGCTAAATGAGGCCTGATAATGCCCCTAATAATAAAATAATGTACAAAATAACATCCTTTTGGTGACAAGCCCACTAAATAGCTCCATAATATGAAAAATAAGCCTCTCAAGAGAGCCATAATGATAATACAATAGCTAGGAGGGTCGTTGGAAGGCCTAGTGAAGTCCCTCATGTGCCATAATGAATAGGAGGGCTCCAATAACAGTGATGAAGGGGGTGGCCCCTTGATCTCCAAGCAAATGACCTGTGGTGCTCCCAAGTGGTTGTGGGGGCACAAAATCATCCTCATGGGTCTCCAATTGAATCGAACAAGCATGTTTCCCAACTATAGGGGCTAGAACAATTATGCAAGCCCTCCCTTGACTCTCATGGTGAGACAAAACCCCATTTGGGCCCTGGATCAACTACCAAGTGTGTGGTGCAAGTGTGTAGTCGGCTGAGCAAGGTGGTCCAGGTGCATCATCATCATCAAATAAGTCAGATACGAGCGAGCAATGGATGGTGCTGAAGGATCCCATGGCATGGTTATCTGCTCTCTGTTATAGTGGAGGCCCATGGCTCTCAACGCACACCCTACAAATGTCAATATGACCCTCTGGAAGGCTTGGATCCCATATAGGGAGACCAAACCCCAAGATGAAGACCCACCTGCAATCCTGTATAAGATCCAATGTGTCTCCTCACCCTCTAGCACAACAATTCATTAGTCTGATTAAGCAAATGAGCTTACAAATCATGGAATCAAG
The DNA here is from genome assembly GCA_031772625.1 of Pinus tabuliformis. Taxonomy (NCBI): domain Eukaryota; kingdom Viridiplantae; phylum Streptophyta; class Pinopsida; order Pinales; family Pinaceae; genus Pinus; species Pinus tabuliformis. Next base: position 157,255,347 of record CM062815.1, read on the forward strand.
TGGGCACTTGATAGTGGCATGCCCTTTCATAGTGGGCTTTAGAATGTTCAGGTGTCCCCAAGTTCAAGAAGGAGGTTAATCTAGGACCTTATTAGGTGGTTTCAACCTCTATGGGAGTGACAAGTCCATCGTACATTCGTCAAATGGAAGGTTCATGTGAAATAATAGTGGAATGGAGTGGGGTAGCAGGGGAAGGCTCCAGGCCACATATCATGGTACAAGGGTAGCCATAATGAGGGAGGCCCACACATGGGTGTATAGATGTAGGAGGGAGAAATCGTGGTACATGTGTTACCCCGATCTTTGCTTTTCCAAGTTCCAACCTTCTTCATATGCCCTTTTTCCTTTTATTAATTTTTCTTTTTATAACTACTCAAGGCTCTAGGGAATGAGAGCATGATGCAAATGATATCACAGTGAATACCCCCTTAAGGTTGGGCAATTCATCACCCACCAAGGGTTGGGACAATCATGGGTTCCTTAATGATGTAGGGGGGCTCACATAAGGGCCCTAAGAACCAGGGTGATGGCCGTGATAAGTGTAGAGCTCATGCTTGGCTTTTGCCCACGTGCTAAATTTTTATGTCCCGGCCATCTTTTGCATTTTATGGTAAATTTCCTGTTATAAGTGGCCAAATTATGCTTTTGACTTTCTTTTTAGCTGCATCAACCGCTCGGGCATCGTTCCAGGGCCGACCCAAAGTCTGGACAAGGGTAGGGGGAGGCTAACTCCTTGTGGACCCAATGGACAAATGTGGACCCAAATGGGAAATATGTGACAAAGGGTTATAACAAGTGGAGGGGAGTGATGTATGTGATGTCGGAAAGCGGGACCATGCAACCAAAATCGGGGTTTCCCATGTAGTGCCACTCCTAAAGCTAGTAGCCAATAAAGGAGATCCCACAACACTAGGGTGTGAGGTTAACCACCAAGTTGGACAAGGGTACAAGAGTACAGACCAAGCCCATTATTTCCGCCGAATCCCCCCCAATCCATGCCCAGAAGTGTCCATGATAAGTAACCAAAAATACCCGACTACATAATGAAAGCCATACCTTCGAGTTGGAAGGCCCACCTTCAAACATATGATCACGATAGATGGGCGAGGGTGCATAATGGTTGGCTCAGGTGGGGGAGAATGGTGGCACTTCGAGCTATCTAGGGGCTGCAAGGGACAATCTAGGAGAAAATTTTCTCCTATGGGTATCACCCACAGGTGGTGGGTAACAGGGACCAGAGTCATGGCCATAATGATAAGGGGTAAAGCTCATGTTTGGCTTTTTCCCACGTGCTAAATTTTATTGTCCTAGCCATCTTTTTCATTTTGTGGTACATTTCCTTTTGTATGTGGCCATTATATGCTTTTATCCTTTTTTTAAGCTACATCAACCATTGGGTCATCATTCTAGGCCCGACCCAGACATGTGGACAAGGGGAGGGGGAGCACCAGAGCCTTGTGGACCTAGAGGGGGAAGATGATGAAATAGGGTATGTGATGTGCGGCGGGAAATGAAAAATGTGGAATGGGAAAATGGGGCCACACTACCAAAATCAGGGTTTCCCAAGTAGTGCCCATCCTAAAGCTGCAAGCCAGTAGGGGAGATCCCATGGGAATAGGGTTGAGGATTAACCCCCCAATTAAGGTAAGGGAACAAGACTACAATCAAAATCTTTCCTCCTTCCAAGTCACCCAATAATCCATACCAAGGTTACTTGGGAGCGGGAGCGAAAATGGGAGCAGGTGCGACATTTTCAGAAGCTCCCGATTTAAGAGCGAATCCCAAAGCGTTTTTTATATATTATATATATTTTTTATATTTTGATGCATATATGTCAACAAAAACATGTAGAATGATGAATTAGATATAAAAAAACATAGATTGAACAATATAACAACAATCATCTAGAAGTTATAATCTTCATCAACCACGTCCACAAGTTAGTAACATACAACATATTGAGTCTCATGAATCATGATTCATCAATCTTAAAGTTTCAAGCTTTCAAAATTCAATATATAACATTTATCATTATTGATCACCAAAGTTGTACTTGTAAGCTAAGTGTAACCATTACAACAAATAATATCTAACATGAAATGAAATGTTATAAAATGAAATGAAATGAAACAACTTTCAACTTTCACGAAGCATCATATTCATAATTCATTACCAATGAGTTATAATTTCCAGCTTCAAGCTTCAAACTTAAATCGTCATATATTGTTTACAAAAAATATCATAATAAATATGAAAGAGTCAACAGTTATAAAAACTACTAGAAACTAGAAAAGACAAGTAAATCTATTATCTATTGCTAATGCTTGGGCCTCTTGCCGCCACGAGAAATGTCTAATTTTTTAGTCTTGTTGGAAAATCAAGATCTTTGTCATTAATATCACCCTCATTAACATAAGATAGAAAAAACATAGCATGTCAAGTCAAGATTTTGTTCGAGTGATGGTTACATTTTTAGTAGGGTCATGATAGAAGAGTTCGACAACCAATGTCACTAACATCAAGGTACATAGAGGGATTGGTGCTCTTCATTAAATACGAGTTCCATACCCTAATACATGACAAAATCCAATGGAAACATTGCAATCCCCCCAATCTTGAAATCCTGAAAAACTAATAAGTCTGCTGGATTTTGAATGAGATTTAAAATTCTACTTTCTCCATATGAAATCCAATGAGGTCGGAACCACTCTCAAACATCCTGAGTCATTTCATGGTAATGTTAAAAATTTAAGTAAAATAATGAAAATGAAGATTAAGGAGAATGTCACTTTTACTTTAAGAATTTAACATTACCATGAATCACGTATCAATACTAGGGGCATAGGCTTGATAATTAGGCTACCCCACTAAAAAACTATTTATTTCTTTGAAAAAAATTGCAAAAAAGGCTAGGGAGCTAAAATTTCGCTCCCATGCAAGAGCGATTTCGGGAGCATGCTCCCTGGTCGCTCCAAAAGGGAGCGCGATTCGAGAGCGGGTTCGGGGGGGGGGCCACTCCCCCACAACCCTAATCCATACCCAAGTGTGCCTAAGAAAAACAAGCATAAGCACCCAATTGCATAATGAAAATTCACGCCTTTAGGATTGGATGGCCCACCTTCAAACATACGATCTCGACAGATGGGCGAGGGGACATTTGACTAACTCAGGGAACAAAGACCTCTGCCACAACATCAGCTACATTGGTGGCTAACAGGGGTTGTTGGCTGTCGTCTGAAGACAAATCTAGGAGAAAAATTCTCCTATGGGGTCACCCACTGGTGGTGGGAAACACTATATACATCAAAATATTTACATATTTGTGTATAATGGTTTCATTAATTGGATGCACATGACTATTCGCATATTTTCTTTCAAGATTTGAATATTTAAGTATGTTTTGGTCGATTGATTTTTTGTCCAGTTATTCTCCAGTTCCCAGTTTTGGGGTCAACTGATTCGATGACCGGTTCAATGCTGACAAGTTATAACATTGGTCCATTGTTCATTTTCAGTTTTAACAGTGCAATGTTGATAAGTTATAAGTTATAACATTGGTTCATTCCATTGTTGATTTCCTGTTTTAACTTTTGAGTCTTGACTCTAGATACTGATGACATTAGACCAAGTCTTTGACTTGTCAATTTTTACTATTTTCGAGTTTGAGTAATTTCAATTTACTATTCTAATCTTTAGACATTAGTATCTACTTTTGAATCATTTATGATTATGTACTATGAATCAATGCATTTCGTTATTGAATTTGAATTTGAATCAAGTTTATATATATATAAACCCCGACATCCCCTTGTCCCCCCTGAATTTCCCTAAAATTTGGGGGTGCTCCCACACATCCCCCCTGTGCATCTCCCTGAACCTGCATCCCCCCGCCCCAAAAACTTGGTGGAACATTGAATGCAATACAATATGGTGGCTGGCCATCAACAAACCTCCCATGCAAGTGCCACTTGATATCCATCGCCCTTTCCCCACCGGTAAATGGATTCAGTAATTTGTGACTCCACCAAGTTTGCCATATCTAATCTCGCTCAATAATTAAATATAATAATATCTAGAAAGGGAATACCTTGATCAAATTACTGATAAAATATAAGAAAATCCTCAAAGGTAATACCACATAAACAAAATCTTTCCTTGTAGCTCCCAAAAGGAATATTAAATTCATGCTGCCTTTATGGTAAATTTATTTTTGGCCATATGTGGCAACATTTAATGGTATGACCGGTAGCTATCGACATTATGCTTGTGATGATACATATATAACATGTAATTGAAGAAATTTATGAAGTTGGTGTTTGAAGAGGTAAGGAAGTCAAAGCCAAGGGTTTTTTGTTTAAAAATTTATCTGTTGGTGCATATTCAGATGTTATTGCAGTGTTTTCTCCATTAAGGTAGTTCCTACTTTATTTTGTACATATATAATTATCTGTGAAATATGTGTCATATTTTCTCAGCAAAAAAATTCCATTTGATTTGCTTGGACATATATCAAAAATCCAGAAAAAAATCCATCACTTTTAGCTAGTAAAAAGGATATGGTGTTCCTACAAATGAGAAATGAACCAAACAACCCTACAAAAGTACAATTTTTTCATGAGACATATTTTGTTTTACCAACATTCAAAACTGGGACCAACCATGGGGAGATAATGAAGTTTTGGACTCCTGAGTCCTTACATAAGTCGTCTTTGAGCTACCTGACCCATGGCCAAAACTAATCTCAATAACATAAAGCCCTATCTACAAAAATCATTTTAAAAAACAAACTGGTACTACATGTATGACTAAATTGTATCATTAAAGAAGAAATAAACTGCCTTTGATATTTCAGATAGCCATTCGCTGCCAACAACCACTGTTGCTTGAATTCCTTGCACTAGTCGTATAACTCCCCTAGGCCCAGTATTGACAGAAGTTTGAACAACATCTTCAACCAGCTTCGGCAGTTTGTTGATCCTATCTGCGATAGCATTAAATGTAATTAGGGACTTGGTTATGTGAAACCAACTTGTCCAAAAGTAAAATCGCTCCACACCTTAATTTATCAGTTAAAGCTTACTCTTAACATTAAACATAATGCTATAAAAGCTACATAATTGATACCAAAATAGTGATAAGTGCTACCATATTGTGAAACTTCAATAAGTTCCACCATATTGTAAAACTTGAAAGATGATTTGCTGTGCATACTATAGAAACAATTAGGCTGTGTTGTATGTCATTTTTTGGATTTCTGCAGAAATCCAAAAATGGACGTACAAGAAATCCAAAAATGACAAGCTGAGGAAACATACATACACAGATTTAGTTTGTGTCAAAAATAAAGGACCAATTGGTTGTCAACATACAAATAAGTCAAAACCAAAAGGGAATCTATATTCTTGTGTAAAAATAGCTATGGAGGTTGATTTGGAGAAGGAACTTCCAGAAGCTTTGCAAATCATCAATCAAGATGGGTGGAGTCACCATCAAGTGCTAGATTATGAGCAGATCCATTCAAGTGCATAGCTTGTCATGTTTATGGACATTTTGCTAAAAAAGTGTCCAAAAATCTAAGAAGAGCAGCCTACTTTAAAGCAGCAGTCAAGGAAGGAACCTGAGTTCAAGACAGTTGTGAGAGTAGGAATTTTCAGCATAAGAGGCCATCACAAGTGAGTCTGCCCACATCAAGCAACAAAAAATTTGAAGTTCCTGGGAATTTAGAGAGCTCAGCAAATCCTAAAAATATGGAGAAGGAAGACGGGTCACGGAGAGGAACAGACCATAGATTTCAACTCTGAACCAGCTCATCCTGGTAATGGTACAGACCCAACCCCTGAGAATCTAGTAGTCAATGCTGAATAAGAAGATAAGGAAGCAGAAGAAGGGGAAACTGAAGAAGAAACAGAGGCATCGGAGGAGGAAGCAGAGGAAACAAAGGAGGAAGAAAGAGACTCAGGGCAGGAAGACGAAAAAGAGGCGAAACCTGCAGTGCAGATCCATCTTGAGTCCTTTAAATCCTTCTCCTTTGCCAAAGTCCTGAAGAATGTTCCAAATCCTATTATTCCCTTACAAGGGGAAGGAAATCAAATCGAGCCCAGATAGCTCAAGATGCAGAAGTGAATAGTCACAGGGGACGTTAAGCAACTCTCGACTTCTTCCTAAGATAATTATGCTATGTTTCTGTATTTCACTCTGTAATCAATTTGTGAGAATCTATCCATGTACTCAGGAAACCAGTATGAATCCCTGTAGGAAAATTTGATTTATCTCCCCCTCCACCCCCCATTTCATGGAAGGAGATTGGAAATCTGGAATACTCCCAATCAGCACTATTTGTATGACTGTTGTTAGCTATGCTACAGCTCTTTTTATAATAAAATATTTTCCAGTTTCAGTAAAAACATACAAATTAGTCAATAAGCTTCGTTGTTTTGCATGGGATAATATATTCAACATGAATATTGTAGCACCTAGGTTGTCTCCTACTGGGGCTAGTTATGGCAATCGTTTTTACTTTTACAATAGCAATATTGCAATGTTCCACCAAGTTTCTGGGACGATGGGACGAGGGGACGCGGGAATGGGGAGACACACAGGGTGAACGTCCCACAAATTTTAGGGACATTCAAGGGAGGGGGAAAATCAGGGTATATATATATATATATAATTCAAATTCAAACTCATAATGAAATACATTGATTTAAATATTATAAATTATTCAATGGAATAGAAATAGTAAAATATTGTATACGTTGATTTCAATTCATCATTCATTATTCTAGAATCTGATTAGTACTAAGAAAAATAATAGATATTAAAGTCTAAAGACTAGAATAGTAAATTGAAATTACTCAAACTCAAACATAGTAAAAAGTGGCAGAGTCAAAGACTTGGTCTATGTTAGTTTGTGTAGCTCGGATAGGTGTTCTAGTCTCAGATGGTCTCTATGAGACTAAGGAACAATGTGGATTAATGATCTCCAATAACGAGAAAAAGTTTCTAAGGAAAATTGTCTTAATTAGAATAAATTAGCCAGTTTAATTATTTTTCTAAGTCTAACTTAGGAAAAGTGGTCAATTAATCAAGATTAATTGAGGCATATCGATTTCTCTCTAATGATTTCTAGAAAAGTCAAGATGATCTTAGCCATCGATTGGAGTTAAATAGTGGCCATTCATTACTCAGCAAGATATTACAAGAGGAGATCGATGGGGCTTTTGGAGACACAACGAATTGCAATGAGATCAAGCATGCAGTGTTAGCATGGAGGACACCAGCAATTGAGATCAGCAATGATTGAAGATTGAGTTACCAAAGAGAAATTTCTTCACAGTGATAGAGGGAGATCGATGTTGAAGAATCAAGGGCAATTAGGTGTAGTGTGATTCTTCTTGACTTGATAACAATTTGTGGAGTCTTTTTACGTTTCTTGTTAGCTTAATCTTCTTCTTATTATTATTAATGCATGTGCGCGTACTTCATCAAACTGCTACCAAAAACATAAGAACAAGAACACAAGATGTTGACTCTCTGCCAGGGCCAAAACTCTTTGAGAGGAAAACCCTTTAGTAAGTTTCTCTTATTGAAGCGCCAAGCCCTAGACCCCTGACTAGAATGCCCTCCAAGCACAAGTCAAGTCCTTCCTCCTTTCTACACTTTGTTCCCTGGCACTTAGTCTTCCTTCTTCTGACACTTTGCTTCCCGACACTTCGTCCTACTTCCGACAATTGATAGTAGTTCTTGTTAGGTATCTTCTATAAGAGATATTCCTCTTTATTCCTTGGTAGATTCCTTTACATATGAAGAGTACTTTATCCTTCCTCCAACCGAGCCCCTTCTTGAGATGTAGATGCAGGTCTGATATGACAGCAGTGTATCATTGTTTCTTCACACGTGTGAGGGGATTCCTTCAAGATTTTTGTGTGGAGGTCCTCTTTTCTTCTTCGCTTGAGTGTGCTTCCTTTTCGCTTGGGTGAGAGGCCTTATAGGCCTAGTTTTCTAGCCCAACCAAAGAGATATGTGTGACTGTGGTGGAGGGCTACTAAGACAGTAGAGATACCCTCTTTATCTTCGCACGTGTGACTGTAGCTTGCCCTAGAAACAGTCCTCTTGAGCTTGGTTGTGTACCCTTCTTCTTCACTGCACTTGGAGACCCTTTCTTCGTCCTTCTTTACTCTTTTCTCGGCTTCCTACCTTCGCTGATTTCAGAGGTGATTGCTTGACGTTATGATGGAGTGGACAACCTCTATATATAGAGGATTGTCCCTCCTTTTAGGCTGACTTGTTATCTTTGCTTCGGATGGCTTCTTTGGAGGTGTCTTTGCTTTGGAGGAGACTTGACTTTGCTTGGAGGTGACTTCTTTGACTTTAATACATAAGTATACTTATAGTAACATGCCCTTAAGGTCTTCAACATTTTCTTTTGACTATTTGACTCACTTATAGCACTTTAACATGTGCTAGACCGATTTCAATGAGCAAGAAACTCATTGACATATATTTTTAAAATAATATTTATTTTCTTGAATAAATACAAATATCAAAAGTACATTTATGAAGGCCCAGCCTAGTTACATTTCCTTCAAGACTCCCTCTTAACTAGGGAGGTATTCATACAACATTACAAGGTGTTTGGCTATGTTTCAATCTTGAAAAATTCACATAAGAGAAATCGGATTGGCAATCCATTTGTTATAGCATCATAGTAACCAACATTGTTTCCACAGCAAGGCCTTGACTGACAACTCTATCTCTCAATAGATCAGAGAACAATGTTGGTGAGACCAATGACTTATAGACACCTTAGTCATTGTCTCTCAAGGTACATACCCACTCGGGTGTTCACTGAGTATGACCTTCTAGGACTATTCTTATCTTGGGTTCCCAACCCTTAAAGAATATTGGTCCTCTTGCCTACTCTTGTCTTGGATGCCCTACACATCCTCAAAGAGTATCGGATGCCACATGATTACCCAATCCTCCCATTCTTTCTTCTCAAGTGAAGACAAGAATGTTGTGTCTATCTCTTCCTCTCAATTGAGGAAGACATGCCCAAGTATCCTCTAACAAGGTACTTGTCCAAGTTCCTTTGTAATTGGGAACTTGTTATAACTCCCTCTTAGCTAGGGACTTGTCCATTCATCAGCAACTTCTTCTTCATGGGTCCTTCAACTGCTTGATCTCCTTCTTTCCTTTGATGTCATGAAGTCTTTGTTCGAACTTCTTCTTGGTAGGGCACCATCCATTGATCACTTTCCTTCCTAGTTTGTCATGTCATTGCTTCCTTTGTGGAAAGTGGCCTTCTTGTCATATATCAGGTTCTCTTGTCATCTGGTTATTCCTTGTCATCTTGTCTATGCTTCGGACTACTCTTCACATGGATGCTTCTTTGTACTTGCTTGTTCCCATGCTTTGATCTAGTAGCCCTTCATGACTTCATCCTGATATTGCTTCAACATTAAATGGTGCTTTTGCTGGATGGCTTCTTCATCATGACATCTTCGTAGAGTAGAATCAGTTATTTGCACCTTTCATATCTCCAAGGCCTTCATAGGTGTCAAGGGTCCTTTGATCTTTTCCTTTCTTAGTCAGAGTTGTCCTACCTTCTTTCGGGAGATGTCTTCAATGGATCTTTGTCAGATAGTGATTCTTTGTGATCATGGTGTTCTTCACATGCTTGATCTCTTTCTTCATTTGCTTCTTCATGGATAGATTGATCAACCACCTTATGCTCCTTGTGGGAGCACTTCTTCATTGCTTGCTTCTAGGACTAGTCAGCATTCCTTCTTCACTTGCTTCTTAGTCAGTAATCTTATACTCCTTATGTGAGTATTTCTTTTTGTTGACCTTCATTGCATTGTAGTACATGCCTTCGAGCATGTCATTGGTGAAAGAGATTCTTTCATACTTGATCATGTCATAGAACTATTCCCATGACTCAATAATATACATATAATAACATGACTAAACTTTGATGCATACATACCTCATCTTGATTCTCCTTTGATCATCTTAGCTTCATTTGGTTGTCCTTGGTGTGGCCCTTCTTGCTTCATCTTAGCTTGCCTACATATCATCCTTTTCTTCAATCCCATGAATGGGATTCCTAATGAGACATCTGTTTTTTTTATGAATCTTCTTTTGAAGATTCCATCATAGGATCTTGAAGACCCTTACCTTGCAAATGTTTCTTTCCTTTTGATGATGGAGGTCTCCTAAGATTCTTAATCATGATCAATTTTCTTTCATTGTGGATGAGGTCCTATACTAGGTATGCTCCTTCTACATGAATATCTTGAGCTATATCTACCATGATCCTATATTCTAGAAGATATTTCTAACCATGCATTTAGTTCTATTATAAATGCTCCTTCTACATGAGTATTTAGAACTCTTGTACATCATGCTTCTAGATTCTAGAAGGTGTTTCTAGCCATGCAATTTTATTCTATTACTACATGCTTCTATCCTACTCAAAACCTTGAAATAAGACCTTAAGTAAAGAAGTAGACTTAGTCATAGTAGAGATCCGGAGGATCTTCCTTCTTTTGCTTCTTGTCTTCTTCTTTCATTTCTTGAGTCACATGAGCTTCTTCCCTTTTCTTTTTTTTGTTGTCCTTCTTTAGTTTAGGACAATTCATTTTGTAGTGTCCATATTCTTGGCATCCATAGCATTGGATTTTGGACATATCTTTGTTGTTTGTTCTTCGTGGACCAAATTTGCCAAATTTTCCCTTTCTCTTGGCCATGGTAGCAAATGCTTGCTCCTTTCAGCCCACATCTTCCTTTGCTCTAAGTCTTGTTTCCTCTATCTTGCATACAGACCACATTTCACTTAGTGGGGTGGCTTCCTTCTTTTCATATACGCTTGATGTGAAGTTGCCCCAATCCTCAGGTAGAGCATTGAGTACTACAGTTGTCATTTCCCTGTCGGACATAACTTCCCCTAGCTCTTGAAGTTGATCCCTCATCTCAGAGATCTTCATGAAGTAGGGAGTTATTCCCTCCTTCGATATCTTCATCTTGTACAATTCATTTCGTAGAGATATCACTTCTCTAGTTGTGCTTACCGATAATAGCTCTACTAGTTTATCATAGATTTCTTTTGATGTTTCAAGTTTGGAGACATAAGGAATGAGAGAACCTTTGATGGATTCTATTATAATCCTTTGAGCTCTTGTCTCATCCTTATTATACTTGGCTAAGGCTTGAGATTTTTCCTTAGCAGGAATAGTAACATTCCCTTTGATGTGTTCTAGGAGTTCATTCTCCTTGAGAAGTAAATCAGTCCTCTTCTTCCATACAAGAAAGTTATTGGTACCTACCAATTTGCTAAGGCTTGAGTTTGTTCCTTAGTAGGAATAGTAACATTCCCTTTGATGTGTTCTAGGAGTTCATTCTCCTTGAGAAGTAAATCAGTCCTCTTCTTCCATGCAAAAAATTTATTGGTACCTACCAATTTGTTGATTTCCTTGCAAAAAGACATTGATGTATATTCAGAAGGGGACATATACTTACTTGATAGATTTTGAGATGTAGTGGACTTGCTTTCTCCTTGAAGACTTGATGACTTGCCTCCCTTAGATCTTGATGTTCTTCAAGTTGCTTTCTCTCAAGTGGGCTTGCTTGATGACTTGTAGCTTGATGTAGGTCCTTCTTTGACTTGCTCTTCTTGTAGGTGTCTTTATGTAAGGCTCTTCTTGCTTTGTAGTCTTCCTTGATGAAAGATAGATGGTAGACATTTTTGAAGTGATTGAGACTTCTTGGCTAGATGCTTCAACTTTTGTAGATGTCCTTCCGTGATGAGTGTTCTTGAGATGCCCTTTCCTTGATGTGTCACCTTAAGCTCTGATACCATGTTGAAAAATCAAGGGCAATTAGGTGTAGTGTGATTCTTCTTGAATTGATAACAATTTGTGGAGTCTTTTTACTTTTCTTTTTAGCTTAATCTTCTTCTTCTTATTATTAATGCATGTGTGTGTACTTCATCAAACTACTACCAAAAACATAAGAACAAGAACACAAGATGTTGGCTCTCTGCCAGGGCCAAAACCTCTCTTCTCTTTGAGAGGAAAACCCTTTAGTAAGTTTCTCTTATTGAAGCTTCTTATTGATCAATGTCAAACCCTGGACCCTTGACTAGAATGTCCTCCAAGCACAAGTCAAGTCCTTCCCCCTTTCTGCACTTTGTTCCCCAGCACTTAGTCTTCCTTCTTCCGGCACTTTGTCCTACTTCCGGCAACTAACAGTAGTCCTTGTTAGGTATCTTCTATAAGAGATTCCTCTTTATTCCTTGGTAGATTCCTTTACATATGAAGAGTACTTTATCCTTCCTCCAACCGAGCCCCTTCTTGAGATGTAGATGCAAGTCTAATATGACAGCAGTGTATCATTGTTTCTTCGCACATGTGAGGGGATTCCTTCAAGATTCTTGTGTGGAGGTCCTCTTTTCTTCTTCGCTTGAGTGTGCTTCCTTTTCACTTGAGTGAGAGGCCTTATAGGCCTAGTTTTCTAGCCCAACCAATGAGATATGTGTGACTGTGGTGGAGGGCTGCTAAGACAGCAGAGATACCCTCTTTATCTTCGCACGTGTGATTGCAGCTTGCCCTAGAAACAATCCTCTTGAGCTCGGTTGTGTACCCTTCTTCTTCGCTGCACTTGGAGACCCTTTCTTCGTCCTTCTTTACTCTTTTCTCGGCTTCCTACCTTCGCTGATTTCAGAGGTGATTGCTTGACGTTATGATGGAGTGGACAGCCTCTATATATAAAGGATTGTCCCTCCTTTTAGGATGACTTGTTGTTTGTAGGCTGACTTGCTATCTTTGCTTCGGATGGCTTCTTTGGAGGTGTCTTTGCTTTGGAGGAGACTTGACTTTGATTGGAGGTGACTTCTTTGAATTTAATACATAAGTATACCTATAGTAACATGCCCTTAAGGTCTTCAACGTTTTCTTTTGACTATTTGACTCACCTATAGCACATTAACATGTGCTAGACCTATTTCAATGAGCAAGAAACTCATTGACATATATTGCAAAAATAATATTTCTTTTCTTGAATAAATACAAATATCAAAAGTACATTTACGAAGACCCAACATAGTTACATTTCCTTCAACAATCGATTTTATCTGCAGAGGCCGAGTTTCCCAGCAATGGTGCAAATTGACTGAAGAGGCTGAGTTGCCGGAGGAAGAACGAAATGTTGAATGGTGTTGTCATTGATGTCAACCCTAGGGTTTGACTTTGACTAAACACTTGTCACTGATGTCAACAATTGTTAATGAATGCTCTTATATTTGTCTAAATTACATCAAGTTGGAAGCTCCACTATTGGATGCTTAAAAACCCTAGCTCTAGGGTTTAGGTTCCCTGGACTAAGGACATACCCTGAACTTGTTCAAGGTTTTTGAAGTAGCAAATCACTAAGTTTGCCGCAAAAATCCTCGTCAAGATGTTTCTGATGGTATGTGGCACGCCCCGAAAGGCCTCCTAGTTTGTGAGATATTCACATTTGAAGTTGAAGACCCTAGTCAATGGGTCAAAACCCCAAGGGGTGGTTAAATGGCATCTCATCATTGGCCAATTTATCAAATCAAGTGTTTCTCATCTAGGTTTAAGGGTTAACCTTTGTATGAAGGGTCTCAAGCATACACAACCAAAGTCCCTCATCAAAACCAAATATTAAACCCCAAACTCCACAAGGCTTGTTTATATATAAGGTTTCTTGGACTTAAAATAAGAATTAAAAATTCTAATTCACAAGGAAGTCGACCTCCCACAAAAAGGGTCTTTGTTTATATATAAGATTCCTTGGACTTAAAATAAGAATTAAAAATTCTAATTCACAAGGAAGTTGGCCTCCCACAAAAGGGTCTATCTCCTAGTCAAACCTAAAAGTCGAATTCAAACCTTAAATCCTCCTCTATAAAAGGACCTCGAGTCAATAATGTAAGAAAACGTCCCCCCCCCCAAGTTCCAAACCCGAAACTGTGTCTCGTACGAATCCGTGGGGGATGCACTGGCAGAACCGCGGATCGGAGGAAATAAGACAATTCTTGGAAATTCGGAACCATGCTGGCCCGATCCGCAGTTCCGAATTTCTGAACCGCGATTCTGCCAGCAGATTTGCCTCGAATCCACAACGAATTGGGCAAGGATCCGTACGAATCCCAAGCAGTTCTGAGGCCCGGCGGGCGATTCCGTGGTGGCCGGCCCATAAATCTTTTTTTTTATTTTTTTTCTTTAACTTGAGTTGGGAGTGGGTTTAAGGTGAGTTAGGGAAATAATAGATGGGGATAAAACTTATTTCCCCCCTCTCATTTTCTCACTCTTGTATTTTTGGAGAGCTTGGAGAAGAGAAGAGAAGAGAGGCTCGAGACGAGCTTGGAGGAGTGATAGAGGAGTGATGGAGGAAGAGCTAGGAGCAGTGAAGGAGGACGAGCTTGGAGGAGTAAAGAAGGGCTTCCATATAAAAAAGCTAAAGAGGTAAGTGCAAACCCCAAACTCCCTCATTTTTCTATCATTGTTGTTTGTATTTTTCCTCTTCCCTCTCCTACTCTTTCCCATTCTTTCTTCTTGCTCATTTCATTGCAGATTGTCCATCTATATTCATATTCCAAAATGGTGTTCTTTTGGCTTCTATGTATCATTCCACTTTTGGTTTTCATGATGGTAAGAGGGGGGAGGAATAGAAGGGAAGAAGAACAAGAGGATAGTGGTCCCCCTATGAGTGAACCAATGTATGATAAGGAGGAAGGGTTTGAAGAGGAAAGGGATGAAGAGGACACTGAAATACAAGAGGGGAAAGTTGCATTAACACCCTTGTGGAATTATGTGACCAAACTTGAAGGGGGAAAAGGTGGTGGAAGCTACAAGTTTTTGTGCCCTCATGGTTGTCATGGAGGAAAACCATATAGTGGTTCATATACCTGTGTGAGGAGGCATCTTTGTGGGGTGTTGGAAAGTGATGAGAAAAAGGGTGTCGTGGGGATAGCAATTTTCCCTAAGGTTTCAATTGAACAAAGAAGAAAATACATCCAAATAGAGAAAGTTGCACAACAGAAAAACAAGAAACAAAAAACTCATTTTGAATCAAGTGCAACCTCTAGATTTGGTAGCTCATCTCCTCATGGCACTTTTGCAACCTCTGGATGGAAAGATAGTTCGGTTTCTTTGTGCTTGCAGTGTACCATTCAATGTGCTTCACTCTCCCTATTGGCATGATATGGTTAAGGGCATCAATGAAGCCCCAAAAGGATACAAGAGCCCCAACTATGAGAAAGCTAGAACAGTGTTATTAGAAAGAGAAAAAGCAAAGGTTCAAAGAGCTTTGACACGTTTTACAAATGAGTGGGTGGATTGTGGGGTATCCATCGTATCAGATGGGTGGACAAATGTTAGAAACCAACATTTGATAAATGTTCTTGGTGTTTCTACTAGTGGTGCAGTGTTTATTACATGTCATGACTCCTCCATCAGTGCAACTTCCCAAAACATTGTAGATCTCCTATTGCAATCAATCAAAGATGTTGGTCCTAATAATGTGGTTCAAGTGATCACTGATAATGTAGCAAATTGTAAGGCAACAAGAAAAATTACTGAGTGTACTCATCCACACATCTTTTGGTCTGGGTGATTGGTGCACACATTGAACCTTTTGATGCATGATATTGTGAAGCATAAAGAATGTGAATGGATTAATGAGATTTACAAGAGATGGAAGCAACTCATTAAATGTATCACAGGGCATACAAGAGTAAACTACTTTTATGGCACTTACTCCAAGTTGCAGTTGCTTAAACTTGCAAAAACAAGATTTGCGAGTTATTACTTCGCCTTTCGGCAGCGAGTGAAGGTGAAACAAGCTTTAACTAATATGGTGACCTCTAAATCAAGGGATGACATTAACACTGATAAAGATGGTGCTAATGTAGCCAAAGACACTATTCTTGACATTTACTTTTGGTCAAAGATTAAATATGTTTTGCAATTCACCAAACCAATTTATTACATGATCAAGTTTACAGATTCAGATTGGCCAATAATTAGGGAGGTGTATGAGCAAATGGATAGCATGTTGGGGCAGATTAAAGACATTGTTGAGCCTAGAGATATCACCTTATACAATTATATTTGTGTATAGGTGGAAATCAATGGGATGCCAAACATTCCATGCATGCCTTAGCATATGTTCTAACACCTAAATACTGTAATGTTTCAAACTAGGAAAAATAGTGCTATGCAAAGAAAATAATAAAAAAAACACCATAAAATTGAAACATTCAGTGCGCACCCATAAAAAGTCCAGGAATAACCAGCAGTTGAGTCGTTTTATTATAATCTGGGACAAAAGTACAATAATGTGGAAGTGGTGCACCTGGGCTTGCCTCAATGGCAAGTGTGATCAAACCCAGGTGGTAATATGTCAAGTCCAGATGGCACAAATAACTACTGCAATGATGCCCTGCGCTACCCTTGTGAAACTGTGTTGTCTACTGCAAAGATGTTGCTAGAAACCCCACCTCCAGTGCTCATAAAATTACGAGAAATTAATCCCAGCCTCTACGCAAGAAACACAGAATAGCCCATGAAGGAATTGGCGAAATGTTGACCTCTGAATTTTGGCCCAAAAACTCCTTAGCTCCTCTAACTGCTCGCTGAGTTGGGACCCCTGTTTGACCCCTCAAATCTGCCCAGAAAATTATATAAAATTAGGAGTGTGATCCTTGCCCAAAACCCAGAAAGGGTTTCCCTTGGTTCCAACCTTCAAAAATTGACCCTTCACAGCTTGGCCCTCCTCCAATTTCGAATTTTGTTGCTGTGACTGATCCTGTCAATCTCTGCTCTCCCAACTCCAGCAATCCTCCTCAAATGGTCCTCCAAATGATCTCCCAGCACCCCAGCTCCAAACTCCCCTGGATGGTGCTGCCCCAAAGAGTCTCACTCCAATGATTGCGCAGTCATGGAGGAGATGACACAGTCCTGCGTGTGATGAAATGAGAGTTGCGTGTAGGATGGCCCTCTTGTCTGTAGCTGCCCTCTATACTCCTAAAAATGATGAAAGGATGCTCCTGTCTTCCCAACTTCCTGAAGTGCCTCATGTTGTGACTGCGCAATCCCTGCGCTGTTGTAACTCCCCCTGCTGCTGGTACTCGACTTACAGTTGTTGTAACTCATCTCCCTGTTGCTACTACGAATTAAGATGAAGATGAACTCCCTCCTAGAGCTGGCACTCAAAGTCCACCGAAGCAAGGGTTGAGATCTCCACTCGGAGACACCCGTGTGTTAAACAGCACAATAACCCAACTAAGCAACTCGAGCAACTAAGATTGAGCTCAATATGTCAAAAGATAGGATGCTGAAATGAGGAGAGTTGCCTTCCTTATATAGATTTCGTGGAGCACTTTTCCCTCCATTTTCCCTCCATCGTGGGTCCCTCACTTAACCATCGATTTCCCCTCCATGCAAATCGAACTAGGGAATGCATATTCTCCTAGCATGGGTGGCGCCATGTACAAATTAACTACATCGAAATAACTTCTACTAAGTCTAGCCTCCTAATAAAATCGAATGGGCCCCATCACCTCCAAAATCGGCCCCAAAATGTAGAAATTAATCCTGTTCCAAAATAATTTAGGAAGGGACATTACAGTCCTCCCCTCCCAAATGTTGCTTGTCCCCAAGCAACTTCAGTGTTGGATGCTCAAGTATGTGCTCGCCCTCCCAAGTAGCATCCTCATCCGGCAAGCTCCTCCAATGCACCAAAAATCGCTTGTCCTCAAGCAATGCCTAAGCAAGCATCCTCTCTAACTGTTGCTCCCCACTGTCACTGCAAAATGTGTCAGGGTCCCAAATGTGCCACTGGATCGTGCCTGACCTCTGCACTATCCTGATATGAAAGAATCCTTCAATACCAGGATCCCAGGCCATCCTGTCCAACATGAAGCTCCCCTCGCTCCACTCATTATCCTGCCCGGTGCAAGTACCAGAAGTCCCCTGCTCCATCAGTGACTCGCTAAAGCCCAATGGAAGATTTGTATGATCTCCCCCTATAGTAGCCAGCGCATCCCTAAAGGTTATTGAGTTGTGAAGAGTTGTGATGCTCCAGTTCCCTACTAGTCCCAGAGTGGTGCCACCATGTTGATGCTGCGCTACTCTGACTATGACATACTCCCCATCATGCGCAGACAGTATCCTCCCCTCCTGAGGCCTAGTGGCGAAAAATCTCTGGGAGCCAAGCTCATGCCCAAGCATCTCCATGATGCCAATATCTACCCCTCCACTACCAATCTCAACTCTGAGCCATAATAGGACAAGTCTGCCTCGCCATGCAGTGGAGGTTTCAGTGGTCCCCCATGTATCAACCCCAAAGTGAATTGGATCATCCTCTGCCATGACCCTGCTCGTCACAAAGTGGAGTGATCTGTCGGCCAACCGAATCCCCAGATTCCCCAAACATACTCCAACTCATAACTCCCACTCCTCACAGGATGTCGCTGCGTAACGTCATTACCAACTAGAACCCATCTGGCCCTCATCTCCGATCCCTGTATGTATTCCCTAGGTGGACCCCAAGTATAAGGAGTAGGTCTCATGCCTGTGAACCTTCCCTGCTCCTGCTAGACCACGCAATGAAATCCGTTATCCCAACTCCTAATGATACACCTCAACACTGCTCAAAGTCTGGGTACCCTCCTGTAGACGAAGTCTACCATCCACCGTCCCTCAAGTGTGAGCTCAGGGGTGGAATATATGCTACCTCGGCTATCAACCACGCCATCCCTAAGCCTGTATCCGACAGCTCATGCACCTACCAAGGGTCTCAACTGAAGAGTCTCCTCCCAGCTCATGGCACGCAGTGTCTCATCCAACTGTCTAGGGTGAGCCTCCCATACCTTGCTGCCTGAATGGAGAGTGTCAAGGGGAAACAACCAAACACTCTGTGACTGTAAGCAACACTGGAGGATGATGGGCGGGTATGTCCCAAACGGTATGATCAAAATTCTGCCGAAATGCCCAAGAGTGATCCTACAGATGACACTCTCTCCACCTCGGATCTGTTGATAACTCCCTCGAAGCCCTGTCTCCACTAAGCATGGTGTCCCTAGATGCTCAACAATGTCCTCATCGATCCTAGGTGAGCTGCATCCAACGGTACACCTAATGCCCCTGTCCATATGCCTCCTTGGAGGCAACGCTCCAAGAGCCCGCTGCGCCGCACCATGCGTCACTGCACACCACCAAGCAACACTGCATTCCTCGACATGCCACTGTATGTCGCAACCTGTCCCTGTACACCACTGGATACCCTCGGCTATGGCTATGCCATCCTATACCGTCTTGTGTCCCGCCTGTATGCCATCCTATAGGTGGTCCCTCCTGGATCCCAATGCCAATCGGGGCTTCCAGCATCCCCTGTGCCTAGAAACTCCTACTGAGCTCCACCGAGGTCCACCACCATCTCCATAGCCGACCCCACCGGGTACCAACTCAGAATCTCTCGCCACCCAACCCCAAGAGAGGGATCGAATGCACGAATTCCCGCACATAGAACAACCCCAACATGTGGGTGTTGCACCCTGTGCAACTCAGGTCATCTCATCTCGCTATCCTGGTCAATACATAAAATCTGACTAGGTAGCTCTATCTCTCTCTGTCCAATGGGCCATGGTAACCTAACAGTGCTGCCAGCCCCATCTATGTATGCCCAAAGAGGGTTGTTCTCACACTCCAACGTGCACTTTAGATGGACCAGTAGGGAATCCAACCACTCCACAACATGAGTCAATTTGGCCGTGGACTCCACACAAACCGCTCTCATGCCCTCCAACTCCTTGTTCTGCTGCAGAATAGCCTCACGCAATAATGCGACCTTCCTTTTTAATGCTAGAAGATCGGCCTGAAACTAGTGGAAATGTTGTGGGCACCTCTCGCCTATAAACTCGGTCATAGCTCCAAATACCTCAGCAACTATTGGCATCTCGTCCATGGGTGGCTCCTCCTCAATAGATGGCTCTATGTGTGTAGGGCCTAGGCTCTATCTTATCCACCAAGGTATCAACTGGGGCTATCAAAGAGGTCTCTAATAAAGGTGACTCTTGTGCCACACCGGGTATATCGATGTGCTCCTCAGCATCTTGTGGGTTCTCAACATCATGCTCAACCTCCTCCTCAGGATCCTGATATCTAAAGCCAAGTCTCCACCAAAAAAAAGCGCCCAGTGGTCTCACCCTCTAACTATCTCTATCCTGCCGCTCCTTTTAAGAAGATCTGGTGCCCTGATCTGGTCGACTTTCCCCACTAGATGTAGATGGTTTCACCCCCACGACCTGCTCACCTATAACATCTCTGTTGTAAGGGTGAGGATGGGTTTGGTCTGTCACCCTCCTCAACTGGGCCAACCGCTCATCGTCCCAATGAATTCTACCCCAGAATTTTTGCATGCTAGATTTCCCTTGAGCCATGGGTTTGTCTCCGGTTTCACCTGTCACTGTGTACTCATACCCAAAGCTTCTGTGATCTTCTAGCTAGTTTCCCACAATTGGGCCAAGATCATACTCTGATACCATTGTAATGTTCCAAACTAGGAAAAATAGTGCTATGCAAAGCAAATAATAAAAACAACACCATAAAATTGAAACATTTAGTGCGCACCCATAAAAATTCCAAGAATAACCAATAGTTGAGTCGTTTTATTATAATCTGGGACAAAAGTACAATAATGTGGAAGTGGTGCACCTGGGCTTGCCTCAATGGCAAGCGTGATCAAACCCAGGTGGTAATATGTCAAGCCCAGATGGCACAAATAACTACTGCAATGATGCCCTGCGCTGCCCTTGTGAAACTATGTTGTCTACTGCAAAGATGCTACTGGAAACCCCACCTCCGGTGCTCAGAAAATTACAGGACATTAATCCCAGCTTCTACGCAAGAAACTCAGAATAACCCACGAAGGAATTAGCCAAATGTTGACCTCGGAATTTTGGCCCAAATTCTCCTTAGCTCCTTTAGCTGTTGGCTGAGTTGGGACCCCTGTTTGACCCCTCAGATCTACCCAGAAAATTCTATAAAATTAGGAGTGTGATCCTTGCCCAAAACCCAGAAAAACCCAGAAAGGGTTTCCCTTGGTTCCAACCTTAAAAAATTGACCCTTCACAGCTTGGCCCTCCTCCAATTTCGAATTTTGTTGCTGTGACTGATCCTGTCAATCTTTGCTCTCCCAACTCCAGCAATCCTCCTCAAATGGCCCTCCAAATGATCTCCCAGCACCCCAGCTCCAAACTCCCCCAGATGGTGCTGCCCCAAAGAGTCTCACTCCAATGACTGCGTAGTCATGGAGGAGATGATGCAGTCCTGCGTGTGATGAAATGAGAGTTGCATGTAGGATGGCCCTCTTGTCTATAGCTGCCCACTATACCTCTGAAAATGATGAAAGGATGCTCCTGTCTCCCCAACTTCCCAAAGTGCCGCACACCGTAACTGCAAAATCCTCGCGTTGTTGTAACTCCCCCTGCTGTTGGTACTCAACTTACAATTGTTGTAACTCGTCTCCCTATTGTTGCTACGAACTAAGATGAAGAAGAACTCCCTCCTAGGGCTGGCACTCGAAGTCCACCGAAGCAAGGGTTGAGATCTCTGTTCGGAGACACTCGTGTGCTAAACAGTACAGTAACCCAGCTAAGCAACTCAAGCATCTAAGATTGAGTTCAATATGTCAAAAGATAAGACGCTGAAATGAGGAGAGTTGCCTTATATAGATTTCGTGGAGCACTTTTCCCTCCATTTTCCCTCCATCGTGTGTCCCTCACTTAACCATCGATTTCCCCTCCATGCAAATCAAACTACGGAATGCGTATTCTCCTAGTGTGGGTGGCCCCCATGTACAAATTAACCACATCGAAATAACTTCTACTAAGTCTAGCCTCCTAATAAAATCGAATGGGCCCCATCACATCCAAAATCGTCCCCAAAATGTAGAAATTAATCCTGTTCCAAAATAATTTAGGATGGGGCATTACAAATACTATCATCTATCATGGCTTTCAACACCAACACCAGTGGGGGGAGCAGGAGAAACCCACACCTAGATCCAAAGGTTCTATCTGGTTATATGAAAGCATTGGATAAATTAGTCCCTGGTGAGGAGAAGTCTGCCATGCTACAAAAACATTTAAGCAACTATACGCTTCGCACTGGTCCATTTGGGAGCATGCATGCAATTAGAGATTGAGAGAATTTATCTTCTCTTGAGTGGTGGAACATACATGGAGGTGCTACTCCACTTCTACAAACTTTGGCATTTCGGGTGCTATCATAGGTGCTAAACACTTCTTCTGCAAAGAGGTGTTGGAGCTCTTATTCTTTCATCCACAAAAGGAACAGGTTAAATTTAGACCTCGCAAAGAGCTTGGTTTATGTTCACTACAACTTGCAATTGTTGTCCCATTACTGTGATGATGCAAAGACTAAAAAAGACCTTAAGGTTTGGGACAAAAATCCATAGGAGCCCAATTTGGAGGATGGAGTTTTGCGATTAGAGTAATTGGAAGATGCTCTTATCCAAGATGATGATGATCAAGTTGAGATGCCACCCCCATTCGATCCCTTGGTTCCCAGATTCCATGCTTCAACACCAACAACAAGGGCTTCATCTTCATCAATTCCACTGCCCCAACTTCCAGAACCACCATCTTCACCATCTTCTTCATTGCCACCTCGTGGAGGCTCACGTATTGTTCGTGGTGGAAGGAGGAGAGATGAGTAGATATATTCATAGTTGACTACTTTTGTCATAGATTAGACTTGTAGTCTTGTTGTGAATTTGAACTTTCCTATCTTACTCTTCCTAGTTTAGTGTGTACTTGAGTCTTGGTGGTGGCCAAGTGGCCTATTTTGTAAACATTATTATTTGAATTTTGGACATGACTCATGTTGAGAGTTACTCACTTGCTAGATAAGTTACTTGAATGTTTGATGATTTTATCTTCTAAATGTTTTATGTTTTAAGATATGCTTAAAAATTTGACCTATGTTTGTAATTGTTAGAATCTAGATGGTTGAGGCTCGAATAATTAATCATTGATGTACAATGGAATCATGGATGCCATATCTATCTCAATTTATGTTTCTACAACTAATTTGGTATTTTGGATGTTTTTTAAATGTAAATGCAAAAAAATATAAAATATATATATAGTAGATGCTTCTGAAAAAGCTCCAAGGGTTAGCTCAGTTGGTCAAGTTCCCATTGCTAAGTACATCGTTAGTTGGGAGGTCATGGGGTCAAATCTCCTCAATGCCCTTGGGGTTAGGCCCTGCTTGTTTGGCCGGCGAGTAGATCCCTTCGGGTTGATCTGCCTGGAATTTTCCCGTGGATGTAGCGGCCACACAGTGTTCGTGAACCACCCTTAAAAAAAGTAGACACTTCTGAGACGCTTCACTTCCTAGATTTTTGGAAAATGATGTTTCCACGTCCCTGCTTCCAAAAAACATTCCCGCTTCGTGCAACATTGCTTTGAACACCTTCAAGAGCCTCTCCAAATAACTTATTCTTCACCTAAGGTATGTGAAATTTTCTTTTAAATAAAACAAATTAAATTTAAAATGCAAAGGACTCCTCCAAAATAAGAATCCGTTAGCATTTTGAAGCCCCTCTCATTCGTAAGGAAACCTATTTAAAGGCATGATTAGTCCTCCTCATAATAGACCAAAACGAACTATCTTGTGACCTTGCTCTGAAATATGATTCGAACCTGTGGAAATCATTCAATATTTGTGAAAGGATTTGGTTCTTTTATTTTGCTTTGGGTTAAGGGACACATTGGGTTACCTATTTGAAGCAGCTCGGCCTACCTAGGGTACCCTTCTTCAGTTTACTCTTTTGATTTGTCTTTGTATATCTTTGAACTTCGGATCCTCTAAAAGGTCACTTTAGAAACTCGGTTAATCTTTATTGTCATGTTTGGAGGCTCGGACTTTTGGGAGGAGTCACCTCTGTATATTGCAGCCTCGTCTCAAGCAATTTCATGACATCCCTAAGGCTCAGTCCACTAGGACATCACATCCTGAAGCATATCCTTCATCGTCTGGGTAGTGGATATCACTGTGTGAGTTTCAGGACCTTTAGCTGGTCAAGAGCTGGATTATCTAACCTATTCAGGTTGTGGTTTCTTGTGTTTGTTTGCTTAGTACATTAGGGAAACTTCTTTGTGGATTCATTGGCTCTTCTCTATTGACTAGGGCATCAATTCAAGTGCGGCCTGATTTGAAGTTGAAGACCTACTCTACCATTATAATTTGTGAAACTTCCAAATCTTGGGCTCATACCTCTACACACTTTCAGATCAGCAGAAGAGACCTAAACTCATTTGACAAATTGCTTTTCTTCCTGATAGACTTGGTGATATGTGACAGTGGCAAATTGAGGTGTGTTTTGCCTTGCAAAATCTATGATTAGGATTGCACATTTTTCAGTTAGACTACATCATCTTTCACTTCAGCAATAGGAATTTGAATGCAACAGTCAAAAGAAAAATTGTTCCCTTCATGTCTTAGGCCAATCAATGATACATGCACAAAGCCAATGATTAATTTTGTTGTGTCTTTGGCACCTTGAATGAATCAACCAGCTAGACTGTGTATTGCCAAGTTCATGCATGAGTAACATGGTAAGCTAAATTAAGACAACAATATAACACATACTGATTTGAATCACATTTTTCCATTTGATTTTTGGAGATCACTGTTGTCACAAATATACAAGTGTACCAATATTAAAAGGGGGACAAGTATTGAGTTGTCTACAGAAATATAAGAAGGCAGCATTGAGTAACCTACAGAAGTGTAAGAAGGCAGTCAAAACTATGATAGTAGAAGGCATTGACATTAGCACAATCCTG
Organism: Pinus tabuliformis; assembly: GCA_031772625.1. Lineage (NCBI taxonomy): Eukaryota > Viridiplantae > Streptophyta > Pinopsida > Pinales > Pinaceae > Pinus > Pinus tabuliformis. The sequence goes on from CM062815.1 coordinate 157,280,248, forward strand.
GAATAAAGCCTATCTACATTGATAAGTAAGCTTTGCAGTGTATCCTAGAGAAGTTACTCTACAAGAATATCCTCAAACAATGTGCCACAAACTCCTCCAACAAGTAAATGTTGATCCTTTTGATGACAAATCAGCTCCATAAGGTATAGAAATATGTGCACTGGGTCCTCAAGTAGTGGATCGAGACTTAATAAAGATGTATGAGCAAGTTACAAGTGTGAACAATTGCTAAAAATGGCGCTCAATACTGGGTCATTCCCTCAAAAACCTCCTCAACATGGTTTCCAAGGTGTAACCACTCCTTGAAAGTGTGCAAATAGATAGGTACAAAGAGGATAAGGTCAAAACACAAGATAATGTTATGAAACCATGTAAGGCATGGACATATATGTGGATCAACCTTCAGTAAAGGTGTATGAGCAAGTTACAAGAGTGAACAAATGCCAAAAATAGCCCTCGAGACTAGGTCATTCCCTCAATGACCTCCTCAATGCAGTTTCCAAGGTGTAACCACTCCTTAAAAAGTGTGCAAATGGATAGGTACAAGGAGGATAAGGTCAAAAAACGAGATAATGTCATGAAACCATGTGTCAAAGTCATCTTCATACTCAACTAACTCCTCATATGAAGGGGTCAACCGCATCTCCAGCAATAAAAGAATATCATATGTGAGAATATGCCTAAACATGTGTGCCAATGGGGTTGAGTGCTCCATCCTAAACCCTAATCCACATCATAACAAACCACTCCAAATTTGAATACAGCCAATATGAGTTAGGGTGCTTATGCAATCAAGCTCCATCAAAGTAAAAATAGGTCAAACTAGTAGTTGAAAATACTAGAATCACCTCAACATGCGTGAACAAGAGGAGCACTCTACTAGGATAGATATTCCATGTCATCAAAAGGTGTTTCATGTGTGGAAAAAACCCCAATAAAGTTAGAGCACTCACGCCCAGGGTTCAAACCAATATTAAACCATGGGAAATAAAACCCCACAAAGTATTGAAACCATGTGAGCAAGGATGCATAAGTCACCCTTGAAAGGGAAACTAAGATCACATCAAGCACCAACAATAGGTTCTCCAACTATTGAAGGACAACTTGGCTATAGAACAAAACAAGATGAAACAACCAAATAGATGAACATTGCAGTAAAAGGCACTTGGAAGCAAGAGGTTGGGTGTTTATAAAGCTACAACCATGCATACAGATTCCCTCGAGCAACAAAAGAAGGGCAACAAATACACAAGTACTATGGCCCCTATAAGGTGTTACAAAGGATTGGCAGTATGGTTTACAAAGTGGAGCTGCATTCAACTTACATTTGGTTTTTGACGTTCTTGTTTAAAGAAGGTAATTGGTGACAAGATCCCAATTCAAACTATTTGCTAGAACTACGTAAAGAAGGAAAAATCATACTAGAAGGTAAAACAGTTACTGAAAAAAAGATCAAGCAACTATAGAACCGAGAAAATACTAAGTACATCATCAAGTGGAAGAAATCATACTAGAAGGTAAAACAGTTACTGAAAACAAGATCAAGCAACTATAGAACCGAGCAAATACTAAGTACATCATCAAGTGGAAGAACCTATAAAGAAGGTAATGGGTGACAAGATCCCAATTCAAACTATTTGCTAGAACTACGTAAAGAAGGAAAAATCATACTAGAAGGTAAAACAGTTTACTGAAAAAAGGATCCAGCAACTATAGAACTGAGCAAATACTAAGTACATCATCAAGTGGAAGAACCTACCAACAAAAGATGCAACATGGCAAAATGAGTTCTTCATACAAAGACATCCACCACTGATTGGTATTTCGAGCAACATTGATTTGAATGGGAGTGGCATGTTAAGCCTCTAACCATAACATTATTCATTGTATTTTCATTAATTATAATTGTGTCAGCACACTGTTATTGCATTCTAGAGCTCCTTGTCCCATGCATGTACCTAAAGTAGACTCATTTGAATAGTCATTTCATCTTGTGCATCTAATATATTGTGAAAGGAAGCTGCCCCCTCAAAGAACCTTCTTATTCACTCACTTGTTCACTTGATTTAGACATAGACATTCCTTGGTATGGCTATCCAAAGATATCGAGTTGTCCATCACCAAGAAATGCAATTTCCAATTTTTAGCTGCACCTAAGTATGTTACGAAGAAATTGAGTTTAGAGTTGTGCCACTTAAATTTTGAGGGGTTTTTCTCACAAGTCCTTGTTGATAGGATTGACATATGAATTTCAGATGAAACCAAATTAAGACAAGTTTGTGAAAGCTAGTAAGTGTTCTCTAATCAATTCAAGAAAGAAGTCCAACCAAGTAGTTGTGATCATCAATAATTAGGTCAACTAGCTCTATGGAATAAAAGATTTATCCAAACTTGAGTTGAAGCTGAGATATTACTAGGTTTGGGTGAAGGAAGAAGATGACTTGAAGACAACGTTGAAAACTTGACAAGAGTTGTTTGAATGACTAGTAATGTCATTTGAACTCACCAATGCACTAACGGTGTTCCAAATGCCAATGAACAAATCACTCAAATCTATTTGGGTAACTTCATCATTATCTATCTTGATGACATTGTGTTCACTAATGATGTCTAGATAATGAGAAACCTAGCTAAGAGGGAGTTGTGCCTTGTGCATGAATCCTCTTGTTTACCCTTTAGGTAAGGAGGTCCAAGGAGCTAAGGTAAAGCCTCGTACCACATGTTATTTGGCCAAGAGGTGCAAACACATGTTAGGCATTTCTATGGTCATTGCTATGTTATGTATTAGAACCATGTGACCACTACAGCATGGCCCCCTTAGAAGGATTGGTTGGGAATATGGTTCATCCCTGAGGAAATTTTCACTATGCAGATAATGTTGGACTTAATCGTCTCCTCATGGGATGAGGAGTGGTTGGCACAATGGGATGTTATCCCCTCCACCTAGTCTCAAATCCCACAGGGGGACATCTTTCACTCGTTGTGATAAGGTTCACAAGGAGTAGGATCTGCCACCCTCACAGAGTCTCGGCTCTTGCTAAGTCATAAATTACCGGTATATCTAGCTTATGGGCTGTTGGATATACTCTTGGTGTTATAGTAGCTAAGTTTGACCTTGGACCTCACCAACATTACTCCAACTAGTTACCAATTCAACATGGTGAAAAAAAAAAAAAAAGTTGAAGTTGATCATAGCATACCCATGGTACTTGAGTATGCTTGCATCTATACTAATCTTTGAACTCTCTCTTTGTTCATGCATTTTAAGGTTGGAGGAAGGTCCGTAAAACATGTACATTTCCCCAAAGGAACCTTCAAATCCTTGCATTTTGGTACATAAACAACATCTAAGAGCGGAGCATTTAAATCACGGATACAAGAAAGTCGGCTATCTCATCCTTTGACAAGTTAAACCCATAGGGAATCAATTTTCAAATATTAGTATTGACAGTTCTGTAAGGAAATCAGTATAATAGAACTAGTTCAATCAATTTTCAAATCTTAGAATTGACAGTTCTGTAAGGAAATCAGTATAACAGAACTAGTTTATACATCTTTACTACACAAGAAATTGATGGAGCACACCACCGACCCGTGATGAAACCGGATGTAAGTTATTACAAGCAAGGCATGATTAAAGATGGAGCACAAGCACTCTTGAAATGCCCTAAATAGAGCAATATTGACATCAAAGACAAGGTAATATGCACCTACACTTTGTCAACTAATCTCGACAGGAACTGTCATTGCATTAGAGAATCTAATAGAAGAAATCTTAGATAATAGAGTAAGCTTTATAATGAACTCCGATAGACTAATTTGGGCTTGAGTAATGATAAAGAGTGGGGAAATTGTTATATCTATGACGTCTGACTGAAACAGCCTTTTAAAATTAGTGAGCTTCAAATTCTCTCTAGAAAAGTATCTTGAGAATTTAGAGAGAATTCACCAAGTGCTAGGCAAATAAACAAACAAACAAACAACAATTAAAGGAAGTCTGACCTTGTATCACGTCCGATATGTCTGGGGTCTGGGAATAGGTAGCAGATATTGCTAGGCCCTTGGAGTGTGAGCCCCATTTCTGTGGGCGAGCTCTATTATTCACGCCAAACAGCTGCCAAGTGTAATAAAAACATTAATAACAAATTGTTGGCGAATTTCCACATGGAGTAGGAGAAGGGCGAAACCTTAGTTTGCAAAGGAGTGCCGTGTAACTGTGATGGCAAAAGCCACCCACCCCGCCTGATCATTGCCATCTCACTATAAGAGTTGCGACTTCAATTGGGCAGGTCGGGCATGGCCCGATTACGAGCTCAGGAAAACGGGAAAAAGAATATATGAAGGGGGAATAACGTACAATTATCAGTTTTAAATTGTGGATCATCTGAGTACCACGTTTGGGGTGCAACCGAGTTTACCCTTTAACAGCAACCAACCAAATTTTCCCAATTTATGTGTGGGGCACAAATGTCGTCAAAATAGAACTTGAATTAGTTGCAATAGACATCCAGGAGCCATGCGTCAAGTTGTAACTTGACCAATTCATGTTGATGCAAGTGTCAACGGTGGGCTGTTAAGCCGCGGGTATATAAGGCAGCGGACCCGAGCACGATTCAGTTCAGTGTTTTGATAGTTGTCGCAGAACTTCCGTGTCACAAGTTGTCGTTCTTGGTACTTACCGTACTTCTATTCAAACCACCAAGTGTAGCTAGATCTTTGGAAGAAAAGGAACGCCATGCTTGAGAAATGCAATATTAATTATTTATGGGTGATTAATTGTACTTATCATGAATAGGTTATTGATTCGAGTTAAATTGACCATGATTATCATGAATATGGATTAATATATTACGTTGTTTGAGAGGTGGGCAGCATTTTATTATAATAAAAAAAGGGCAACTAGGTATTATTGTATTTTGGATATTTAATAAATTGATGAAGAATGCTTTAGTTAAGAGCTAAGCATTTATTTTATTTTGGATATTTAATAAATTGATGAAGAATGTTTTAGTTAAGAAGAAAGAAAGAAAGAGAGAGATTATTTTAATGTCCACGAGGCTAAAGATAGCTTATGGGACAGATTGCTTCTTCATCTGCTTAATGTATTCGGCCCTTTTTCTATGAAGCTTCACAATAAATGCTCCCAGCATCTCGACAACCCTTCACTAAATAGATTATCCCAAGAGCTAGCTGCTAGCATATCTGCATAACTTTCCTTGTTGTCTTTGAGGCCTCACATTCTAAAATGAAATGTTTTTTTGTTTCCACTTTTCCGGAAGAACAAAAAATGCATACCCTTTCCTCTCACACTTCCTTTGGCCTTTTCCAGCGCCCTATTTCACAACGGAGTTGATGAGAATTAGTCTTTAACTGAGCAATAAGAATTTTGGCTCTCCAAGAAATATTGGCCTCTATGTATGCTTTTGGTTGATGATTATGAGTGGGATTAAACACTTCAATATAGTAATTTTTCTTTCTTCCTAACTCCTTATCCCAAGTACATTTGTGGAACTTTTCCATAACAAAAGCTTTTATCTCTTTGTTGTTTATGGGACACGCATTCAAGCAAATACCCCATTTACTAAACCATTTGTTATTTTGCTGCATCCAAGTTTTTTTGCTCTTACACAATCTATCATTAAAGACAACCTTAGGTCATCTACCCTCTTCCATTTGCTCAGTTTTTTTTAAATAACTTATGACTTGCACCATAGCAATTGCTTCAATAAGAGCAGTCCCTGTTTCACTTAACAAGATATTATAAGGAACTGCACTTTTAATCTTAAATTTGTTTGTAATCAAACGCTTCTGAATTTTCTCAATTTGTCTCCACTACATGTCAGAGGTATTGCTAGCCCATAGTTCACAACCATAGAGAATCACCGGAATCACTAGAAGCCCAAAAAGAGTTTGAGTGGTCTTCCAGTCCCATAACTCTACCTCTCTACACCTGTTTTGATCCCAAAGTTCTTTTCTTTCTACAACCACTCCAACTAGATTTTTGTTGAAGTCAATTCCGAGGTATTTGTAATCCACAACTTCTTCCAGAATGTTGCCTTCAAAGTAGAACTTATGTTGGTTATGTTTTCTTTCCTTAGAGAAGACCACTACTTTCGTTTTGCTGATATTGACTTGCATCCCCACCCTTCTACAAAAATGCTCAAGGGATAGTAAGTGCTCTTGCAAACCAAGAGCCAATTTAGCAATCTGAATAAGGTCATCTGCATACAAAAGAAGCCTTATAGCAAATTTTCACAAATAAATACCATCACCCCCTTGCGAATTTAACCACTCCTCAAGCTTGTCGATATATAAACCAAAAAGGGTAGGAGACAGTGGGCAACCTTGCTTGACCCCAATATCGCTTCTAAAACTTTTAGAAATGTATGCTGAAGTTCTAATTTTGACTTTCACCTTTTCATACAGCCTATGCACAACTACTCTCAAATGTTTAGGAACCCCAAGTTCCTCCATTCTCTGCCAAAGTTTATCCCTAGGAATCGAATCAAACACTTTTCTGAAATCAACAAAGCAACAAAAGACTTCTTCCTTTTTCTCCCAAACTTTTTCAATGATGTGCCTTAAAGTTATGCAATGATCAACTGTGGAATTCTTAGGTCTAAAACCTGCTTGCTCTTTAGCACGCTTATCTCTTTCTTCTGCCCACTTGCTAATTTTGTTTTCTAGCATGCTTCTAAATAGCTTTGCAAACAAAGGGTTTATCATGATGGTCCTATAATTGGAGGGATTATTGATGTCACCTCTTTTGAAAATAGGTATTACCATTCTAGTTGTCCAATCTGTGGGGAGCCCTTGTTGTATGATGTTGTTGAAGATTTTTGTAATGTGAGGTGCAAGAATCTTTGAGCCCCACTTTAGATATTCTGCTTGGAGTTCAGCTAAGTCTTTTGCTTTTCCAATACCCAACTTCTTGATACCCATCTCTACCTCTTGTACAGTGAAGAGTTCAGTATCAGTGTTGACCAAGGGGGGAGGGTCAACCTTGGGAACCTGTTCATAGAGTTGTCTTGCATAGTCAAACCATTTAGAAGCTGTAATATTATTTCCAATTTGTATCTTTTTCGATTGGAGCTCCTTCCAAAATAATTTGGGATTATTTTTCCCAAGGAATATTATTTCTTCCCTCCTAGAAACCATGAAATCGGCCTTTTTTCTTGCTTAATCACTGCTTGTAAGATTTGAGCTTTATGTTATCCTTGTTTGACTCTTTCCACATTCTCCTTGCCTTTTTGCATTCCTCGTCAAACCAAGCATTAACCGGAAAGCAATTTGTTTCAGACTTCTTAATTTTTGTTCTTTCGCACTTTGCAAGTGTGCATTGAATTAAATGTGTTAATTCATGACTATGAAGGTTGTGAATTGTAATTTTCTCCTTCTCAAAGAGCCTCTCTAGTGTCATTTTGAAGGTATTACAATTTTTTGGGGTCAAAAGAATTCTGCCCTGTGGGAGATTTTGTTGGATATGCTGAATTTTTTACTCTAATTGTTTCTTCCAATCCAAGAAAAACATAAATAAATTGACTTGTGATCTGATTTAAAATCCCATTGCTGGTCTCTAACCAAAACTTCCTCCATTTTCTCACACAAACCATGCGAGCAAATTACATAATCTACCACACTTTGCCCATCTAGTCAAGCCATTACAAATGACTAAATCAAAGGCCCCACATAGAGTAAGAAATTGTTCACCAAAGAGATTGCAGCCCTTGTCCTCTGAAATTCTTTCCCACTGATGATTACTTTCTTCTGTAAGCCAAATAGAGTCACAATCATCTTTACAACAAGGAATGCTAGCTTGCTCACTTGCAATCCTAGCATTGAAATCACCCACTATAAGGACTTCACCTAGTTGCGAATATGTTGCAATATCTGCTTTTGAAGCTACAAATGGATCTTTGTGGTCAAGCCCTCTACCTTTGTAGATTTTTGAAACCTGTGGTGCAAAATAGCATGCTGCAATTCTGATGTGGTTTCCATTTTCTGATATTTTAAACCAAATGAATTGCTTATTTGAGTCTTCTTTTTCTAACTAAATGAGACGACCTTCTTTCTCCCTTACTAAAACCATGATACCCCCATGCCCTTTGCCATTCCCCGCAGCCTTGTTCCACACTGTCATCTTCCAGTATCCTTCAAACAAAGGTGTCTTGCACCCTTCATGCTCATGTGTTTCTATGAGGCAAATTATATCTCTATTTTCCACAATAGGCCCTAACCCAGGTCCTCATCTCCATGGCTAACCTCTGCGGTTCCAACAAACTAATCTTAAGGAAACCTGGGTATGACTTGATTGCTATTTATTTTAACATGCAAGACTCACATTTGAGTCTTTGTCCCTGTTTTCCCATACCGAACTTGCTTTCTGATTTCCAGTTGAAGAGTTTGTTGCCTCTTCTTTATTACCATCTTGCTGCGCTATTCTGGAAGGAGGTCCAAATTGCGTTATCACAACTTTTCATTTATAAATCTATGCTCTCTTTCCTTCATCTCTTGTTGCCCTAACCTTTAAAATTTCCTCCCTTCTTTCCTCCTATTGTTTTACAGTTAAATCTTCTTATAGGAAAAAACGAGAACCCCTCAAGAGATGTTTCTTGCTTAGAATAATATATTTATCATGCAAGCTAGGCATAATGACTTTTATGGGCCTGGATCTCTCCCCGTTAAACTTACCCACCCTCCATGCTTGGCATATTTGACCTTGCCATAGCAACGTGTCTTTCAAGAAGTCTCTTGCAAGGTCAAGAGTACATTCATTTTTCCTGTAGTCTTTCACCCCTTTAACAATTATGTTTGCTGCCCTATTTTGTCTTTCCTTGCCTTCACTATCTTGCATGTTGTCAACCTGAATATTTGTTTCTCCTTCCTTATTAGCATAATTGCTAATAACTTGAGCCCAAGTTTTGGAAACTTTGGTGGAATCTTCTTTTGTTTCTTCTCTTGCATTCTCTTCATGGTTGTTTATTTGGGCAATCATTTTCCCTTTATCCTGGGATGATTTCATATTCACCACCTCTGTACTTTCCACTACAAATTTATTTATGATTTGCACATCCGCCTTCATGCGTTGCCATTCTGTCTTCCCTATCAGGAGAGCTTCCTGTAGCAATGCCACTTGTTCTTTTAAAATTTTATTGCTTTCTGCTAACGCCTTGTTCTCAACCGTTATTATATGAATTTTATGATTTCTTTCCTATCCTTTAGCTTTTAAAACCTCCAACTTTTGTTTTGCATTTAACAATTCTCTCACATAAAGATCAGATGACCAGGTGAGAGGTGTGGATGTGGGACTATATAAGGCAGAATCATCAATAACTTTTCCTTTGGACTTCTTGTTGCCACGTGCTTGTGGAGGAGACTTGTTTGAGTGATTTTTGTGAAGGGCTCGATTACTTTTCTTTTTAGACCGTTTCTTCTTTGTTTGCTCCCATTTTAGACGGGTTATTCTTCGTTTTAAAATGCCCCGATATTGTTTGGCATTGACCCAAACCCACTTCCCAGCTTTGGCAGATGAGGCAATTTTCACTTGTCCTAAATCATTTGTCTCCACATGTTCTGAAATTTCTGGTTCCTTTGTCATGTTTGAATGCATTTGTTGCTGCTTGCTCGCTGCTCGATACTTCTGTTGCATAAAAACTCCCTGCTCTCACACTGCTCATTGTTCACTGCTCTCTGCTCTCACTGCTGCCCACACTGCTCTGCTCATACTGCTGACCACACTGCTCACCACGCTGCTCTGCTCATAAATGCCCTGAAAATTTCAACTGCATTTTAATTATCTCAGAGGCAGTAAATACTCAGATTGAGAAAAACGAGTGGCCACTTAGTTTTCACGTCTCCCTGTGTGGGGATTTAGTTCGACATTAACACTGATCTCTTTTCCGTATGAAACGATTCATGTAATTCTAGAGTCAGAGATTGGAATAATAAGGGTTTCGGGAGGCAGGGGAGCTAAAACCCAGAAATGGATATATCCGTTCTAGCGACCTCTATGTACACAAAGAGCCCTGGTATGGCTTGCACAGGCCTCTCTGTCTCAACTTGCAATGGAAACTGCTGGCCTGAGAGCCGAAGGAGGAGGTTAAGTGGCTGCAACAAGGAAGTTGTTATGGGATATTAATGACGTTTTACAGTCTTCAACGCACATCATCACTAAAGATGGTCATGCAATGAAATATTATTTCTTTTTAAACAACTTGCGATAGTTGGGTTACAATGCTCTCTGGTTTTGCTGTGAATGGATGCGAGTTTTTCATCGTTGTGTACATGGTGTGTTTCTTCAAAATTTATAGTGGTTTCAGTGTCTCTAGAATCACTGAATAACTCCCCTTATGAACATGTCCGCCAATAGAATGACTGAAGGCAACCCTATTGGTACAGTTGAAAATTGACAATGATAAGAGCCAAGCATTTATTTTAGTAAAATCAGTTACAAATCATACTTAGTGTATTCTACTGATCTTTTAAATTATACTTATTCTTTATTTTTCACAAACATATATGCAAATATAAAAATGAATATATTATTGAAAGATATTTATGATTTAGTGGACAATAAAAGACCACACACTAGTTAACAATTAGGTACAAATTAATTTAGAAAATAAAACCACACCACATACTAGTTAACAATTAGGTACAAACTAATTTCATTCACATTTTACTTGTTTAGTTAATTTTTTATGGTTAATTTAATGAAATAGACATATTGTGAAGAGCATATGTTATATTATTCGTTTTTTAAATTTATATGAGACTATTTTGAATAATGTTTTATCTTTCTCTCACGATGGGTGCATACTTCAACCATTTGTCGTAGTGATGATGAGCATGTGTGGATCAGGTGGCCATCTAGCCCATGGCATAAGTCCTTTTGCGGTTTGGCATGCTTGGATTAATTTTGGTGTGATGGAAGTAATTAATTGCCCCTCGATTCCATACATTCTCCCATCTCTTGCAATCTCATTATGCAACGTTATCAATATCTAAAGCAGCTCCCATTAAGGTTGTCCTGTGGTGGCGTGATGGTTCACTTGTCGTCTTCGTTAAACCTGCTTCCAAACATGGTGCGTTGCAATCCTAATTTTTCAATGATGTTAGTATGCTTAGCATCTCCTGGTCGTTGGTTCATGGTTGTCGTGCCCGCGATCCTAATTTTGTCTAGGCACTCGATGGTTGGCCCATACATTGGTCTGCATTGGACTTCACGAAATTGGAGGGTCTTTGTTGCCATCCTCCCCTGGATTGACAATTTAAATCCACCCAAGCGTGCATGGTGGATATGGGGTCTCAGCTGGCCACCAAGGCTCTCAGTGACAATTCGGCTCTCCAAGACAATGCTCTACCTTCTTTTGGTCAGCAAACGGTTTTAATCTCATCATAGTCTTCTAGTTTATCCTCTCAAGGGATCTTGTGGCTTCTCGTAAGCAATCTGGGTAATGGTTTTACATGGTTGGTGGCGAGTAGCACAAGATTTGAAAGCCTTTCAATGTGGTCATCTCCCCTGGGCTCTTCAAAGATCTTTGTGCTCATGTTTGTTGGGGAGGCTTCATTGTGGTTCTTTGAGAATGCTTTGTCATAGTCCACTCTTTGTGGTTATGTTTGTTGGGAAGGCTTCATCGTGGTACATTGGGCACGCTTGGTCATGGTTTGTTGTGATAGTTTAGTGGTGGTTCATTATGGTTGCCCAGGCTTGTGGCTCGATAGCGATCTGAAGATGGTGCTTCTCAGCGAGGCTTAGCACCCATGGCCTTCTCCATGGCTTCTCCAAGTTTCGAGGCACTCCAATTTTATGTTTTAACAGTCAATGTTCAATGAATATTTGTTTTGGCTAGGCTATAATAACTTTGGAAAACAAAGCTTTTATTTTTTTTCTTTCATGTATCTCCATGTTCATTGGAGCAATTTTTGCTTTCTTACTGTCACTATATTGAAACAGGACACATATAATCTCAAGACACTCAATTTGTGTTACTGGGTTAGTTTCCCGATGGGCAGACTAGTAACACAAAGAACGTTGGCATGTAAATGTCTTCTTCAGTAATAGAGTGGCTTACACACACACACAAAACATTTTATCCTAGTTCATAGATATTTGAGAGGCATGTTGTGATCTTTCAAAGGTGAATATAGATTAATATTATTAATGAATAATCATGGATTTATGATTTTTTTAATCTCTTAAATAGTTATTAAAATCTTATATAATCATTTGAAATATGTAATTATAATTTTTACAAATAATATTATAATTTTTTTATTAGAAAAAAACAGAACTTTTTAAAGTGTATATTTTTTTGCTTTTGGATGATATGGTAGTATCAGAGAGATGTTCTTGTCTCGATTCATGTCTAAGATGCTAAAGAACATGAGATCTCCAAAACCCATAAAAGGTTTCACGAGATAAGCTTGTGAAACGCCTTAATTAAAGTAATTAGCCCCCATTTAATTATTTCCTAAGTCTAACTTAAGAAAAGTGGCTAATTAAAAGGAATTAATTGAGGAGAATGACTTATGCTTTAGAGACTTCTAGAAAATGACTTAGATAAAGTCTAAGACGATCTTAGCCATCAACCATGATTAGATCTTGGTCGTTGATGCTCCAACAAGAGATTATAAGAGCAAATCGATGGGATGGAGAAAGACACAATAGGGAGAGTGAGTTGGCTAAGGCAAATCAACCTACCTAGTTGTAGTGATTCAGCGAGGGAGAATTTCGAGCGAGAGATCGAGCATCGGAGAGAGGGAGAAGCAGAGAATTTGAGGAAGAGATTTCTGGAGGTTTTCCAATGTTTCTCTTATGTAGGATTGACAAGAGGAAGGAGGTCGAGTTGTCTGCAAAAGAGGTCACAGAAGCCAGTGTGAGCAGCCAGAAACCCCAGTGCAGGTTGTCAAAAAGGGGTCATTTCAATTGTCGGAACCCGAAAAGTTCATCTGGGAGGCAGAGAAAATTTTTCTAGAGGCAAAGAGAGGTTGGACGACCCACTTGGAACAAGTTAGCAGGCGATGCGAGTTATTCTAGACCAGGTAGTAGGCATTTCCATAGGGCACTGCAAGCAGGCTAGTGGAGGGCCAGTTGATTTGCAAAGGGAGAAAATTATCTCCCAGATATTTTATCAATATATTTTCCAAAGGATTGTCAGTTGGGCATCCAGACTATTATACTCTAAATTCCTGCATAATAATAAAATAAACCCTCATCTGTTGCACTGGTTTTCCCGGGGACTATCAGTCATATATTATTATGTCAATTTTTTTTTATGTGCATATATTTCTCAGTTCTTGAATTTTATCTTCCATAATGTATTTTATTTGTGAAGATATTTGCCATAAACAAATAAACTGTTAATTAGTTAAGAAGATAATATCTACTTGGTGCATTCGTGGAAATTTCACATGGTACCAGAGCATTTTTTATTAGATCAGAGGTTTCGATGTGAAAGATTGAGAGATCATGCAGTTTTAGAGGGAGATATAAAGAACAAATTTCATATTTACACAAGGCAGCTAGGTGGTGCGAATTACTGGGCAGAAATAGATTTCCAAAGGTAGAGTGCAAGAAAAGTTTGATTTGCTCAGAGAATAATTTGCAGGCAGTGGATTTGTCAAATACAGGGTTAGAGTGAGCAGATCAGTTGATTCGTTGAGAAGATCTAGGCATAAAATATTTGTAGTTGCAGATTTGGGCAAGGCAAGAAGAGAAAAGCACGTGGAAATTATACCCAGGACGTCACCAATAAATTTCTCAGTTTCTCCAATATGGTCACATAGCGATTTAACATTCAGGAGGCTACAAATTTATCTTCCATATTAGAGGATGAATTCACTCAAATAGCTTGCCTCTCTAGCTCAACTTCAAAGGGAGTCTAGTATATACATAGTGGAGCATCAGCTCATATGACAGGAGTTAGAGAATACTTCTCTAGCTATAAGGAAGAGTAGATGTACTTCCATATTTAGATGGGAAATAATCCTAAATGTACTCTAGTTGGAATAGGTACCATCAAGATTCAAAGGGATTCAGGAGCAAGCACTAGTGTTACAGATGTGTTGCATGTGAAAAACTTGGGTATGAACCTACTTTCAATGTCCCAAATACAGGATAAGGGATATGAAGTCCACTTTGTAGGGAAGAAGGTGTTCACCAGGCACCAATGGAAGAAGGTGAGGCGGATTGGAGTTCACAGTAACAGATTGTACAAGTTGCAGATCGACTCTCCGAAGGCACTAGTTAGCAACACTATCAGTGAGAGAGGCTTGAATGAACTATGGCACAGGGGAATGGGTCATTTACACCATGGAGCACTAAAGATGCTTAGGGACACAATGACATGTGTTCTAGAATTGAGCACAAAACATGATGATCTGTGTAGGGGGTGCGTACTTGGGAAATATGCTAGGGCAGTATTCCCAATAAGTGACAGTAGATCAAATGGTGTGTTGTAGCTTATATAATCAGATATTTGTGGCCCTATGTCCACTAGATCTCTTAGAGGGTACGAGTACATCGTCACGTTCATCGATGATTATTCTAGGAAAACCTAGATCCACTTCTTGAATACCAAGGATGAGGTCTTTAATTGCTTCCAAGAGTTCAAGGATCTACTAGTGGAGAATGCGACAAGAAAGAAGATCAAGGTGCTTTGCTCAAATAATGGTGGAAAGTACATAAATAGTGACTTCACAGGTTTTTGTGAGAAGGAGGGCATCGAGAGGGAGTGGACAGCTCCCTACAATCCATAGTAGAATGGAGTAGTGGAGCGAAAGAATAGGTCTATAGTTGGGGCGACAAAGGCTATGTTGTATGACCAGGACATGCCCAAGTTTCTATGGCGGAGGCATGTAACACAACAATGTATATACAAAACAGGGTTCCTCATAAGTCATTGGGGAAGATAACACCAGAAGAAGTCTTCTTAGGGAAGAAGTCGGAAGTTAGTCACTTTAGGATCTTTGGCACTATAGCTTACTACCATATACCAGATGAAAAATGCACTAAGTTGGAATAGACTACAAATAAGGGGTTCTTTTTTTAGTACAGCGAAACCTCAAAGGCATACAGGGTCTATGTTTCTAGCATTAGGAATATTATCGTAAGATGTGATGTAAATTTTATGGAGGACAGAGCTTTCAAGGGATCTTGCGAGATGCCAACAAGTGATCAGAGTGAGCCAACAAAAGCTCTATTGGTCTAGCCGCAAGGACAACAACAAGGACAATCACATGGATCTAGTACAATTACTAGTATGAGCACAACCTCAAGTGCAAGGGATCCTATGATATCACAACAAACTGAGCAACAGAGGCAGGATGAGGAGTTGGTCGACCCTCCCACAACTATTTGTTGAAACAACAGGGAAGTTTGTCAAACACTGAGAGATGTGGAGGAGTTTGTAGGAGCTCATATGATGAATAAGAGAGAATGCAGCCAACCATATAGGTACTTGGCATTGGTGACATAGGTTATTGAACCTTCCAGCTATTAGGAGGCTGCATAGCATCAGGTGTGGGTGGATTCCATGGTAGAGGAGTACAACTCTATGATGACTAACAATGTTTGGGAGGTAGTGTCGAGACCTATGGATAGGTCAGTTGTGGGCTCTTGGTGGATCTATAAGATCAAGTATGTTGCAGATGGAAGTGTGGAGAAGTACAAGGCTAGGTTCGTGGCAAAGAGGTATGCATAGAAGCAAGGCATAAATTATGAGGAGACCTTTGCCCCAGTTGCTAGATATACTTCCACCCAACCCGTTATATATTTAGCAGTACATATGGTATGGCAAATTTATCATATGGATGACAAGACAACCTTCTTGAACAAGGTGATAGAGGAGGAAGTATACATTAAAAAACCAGAGGGCTTTAAGTCACATGAGAGGGGCACACATGTGTGCAAGCTAAAATAGCTATGTACGGGCTCAAACAAGCTCCAGGGCATGGTATGGTCAGATTAACAACTACTCGCAGAAGATGGGATTCATTAAGAGTGATGAAAATCCCAACCTTTATTATATTATGGTAGAGGGTGAGTCACTCATCCTAGTGTTGTATGTGGATGACCTCTTTCTGTCTGGGTCATTAGGGTTGATAAAAGACTGCGAGAAGAACCTGACAGTAGAGTTTAACATGAAGGATGTGGGACTAATGCATTACTTCCTAGGCCTAGAAGTATGATAGAGGGAAGGGGAAATATTCCTTGGTAAAGGGAGATACACTACATAGATTCTGAAGATGTTCAAGATGCAGTACTTTAGGCCTACGTCTATGCCTATGATTACGAAATAGAGGAAGATCAATGCATCAAAGGACAGGGGGATTGACCCAACCTTGTATATATAGCTCATTGGTTCCCTCATGTATCTGGTCAACAGTAGTCCAGATGTCTGCTTCATGGTCAACACTCTCAGTTAGTTTATGGTGGGTCCTAAGAGAGTGCACTAGACAAAAGCGATGCATATACTAAGGTATTTGCACAACACAATCAAATATGGGTTGAGGTATACTCGAGGTGATGGTGTCAGGTTATGTGGTTATATGGATGTAGATTGGGTAGGAAATTCAATGGATCAGAAGAGCACATATTGGTTTTGCTTCAACGTTGGATTAGGGGTTGTGTCTTGGTGCAGCAGGAAGCAAAATTTTGTGGTGTCGAGCTCTGCAAAAGAAAAGTGCATGGAAGCTAGCAAGGCCACATGTGAAGTTATTTGGCTTCGGAAGCTGCTAGTGAGTTTGTTTAGTCATAAGATGGAGGCAACCAGTATTTACTGTGATAATCAGAGTTGATTCAAGCTCTTTGAGAATCCATTGTTTCATGATAGGTCGAAGCATATAAACATACGATACCATTTCATCAAAGATTGTGTGCAGTGTGGAGCAATCTAGCTACAACATGTTCCCATAGACAGGAGGTTGCAAATATACTCACGAAATCTCTAGGGAGAGTTAAGTTCATCTATTTCAAAGCACAAATGGGTATAGTGGAGAAAACCTTCCTTGCTAAGAGGGAGTGTTAGTTTTTGGATGATATGGTAGCATCAGACAAGTGTTCTACTCTCTATTCATGTCTAAGAGGCTAAGGAAAATGAGATCTCCAAAACCTAGAAAAGGTTTCATGAGATAAGCTTGCGAAACACATTAACTAAATTAATTAGCCATCATTTAATTATTTGCTAAGTCTAACTTAGGAAAAGTGGATAATTAAAGGGAATTAATTGAGGAGATCGACTTATTCTCCAGAGACTTCTAGAAAATTACTTGGATCAAGTCAAAGATGATCTTAGTCATTGATCACGATTAGATCTTGGTTTTTGATGCTCCAACAAGAGATTATAAGAGCAAGTTGATGGGATGGAGAAGACACAAGAGGGAGAGCGAGTTAGCCAAGGCAGATCGAGCTACCCAGTTGTATTGATTCAACAAGGGAGAAGTTCGAGCTAGAGATCGAGCATCAGAGAGAGGGAGAAGCAGAGAATTTGAGGAAGAGATTTCCAAAGGTTTTCTAGTGTTTCTCCAATTTTGGATTGGTAGGAGGAAGGAGGCTGAATTATCCGCAAAAGAGGCTCAATGCGAGTAGCCAGAAACCATAGTGTAAGTTGTCAAAATGGGACTGTTTCAGTTGTCAGAGACTGGAAAGATTATTCGGGAGGCAAAGCAAATTTTTCTAGAAGTAGAGGGAGGATGGATGGCCTACTTGGAGCCAATTAGCAAGTACTGTGAGTTATTTTAGGCTAGGCAGTGCACATTTCCAAAGAGAAGTGTGAGCAAGCCAGTGGAGGGCCAGTCAATTTGCAGAGGGATAAAATGATCCCCCAGATATTTTTCTAGTATATTTGACGGAGGATTTCCAGTTGGGCATCCAAAATATTGTACTCTCTAAATTGTTGCATAATAATAAAATAAACCCTCATCTGCTACATCAGTTTTCCCTCCGGGGTTTTTTCGGGAACTATTAGTCCGAAATTATTGTGTTGATTTTTATGTGTGCACATATATTTCTTAGTTCCTGAATTTTATATTTCGCGACATATTTTATTTGTGAAGAATGCAACAGTGAATTATTTGATATTTGTCATAAAAAAATAAACCACTAATTAGTTAGGAAAATAATATCCAGTTCGTGCATTCATGGAAATTTCACAATATTTATCATTAATGGGAAAATTAATACCAGATGAATATTCCATATTCATAGTTGACATTTTGTGAATTCAGGTGAGAGGGAAGTATGGAGAGGAGCACTAGGGTTTTGTTTTTTCGTTGTGATGTGGAACGCACCACCACCGAGCCTATGTTCACTCCTAGTGCTCTCGATGATCAAATACATGAGGAGGTCGAGCAACACCATGAGCATGGCCCAGGTCATGGTCATTTTTAGGTTATACATGTGGTGTTGTGGTCATTTTTAGTTGTTGCGTGCCAAAGGACTTTGCAGTCAAATGTGGTGTTGGCCCTGCAAAATATTCCTATATCAAGACCCTTTCTATGTATGTTACTTGTCTTAAAAGCACCGAGAAGCACCTAATCAATTATTTAGATGTTTCTTTCTCTTACATGGTGCGTCATTGTGGGAGTGGCCATTAGGTTTATTTTTCGCATTTTTCTCTCTTATTTTTTTGGCCTTACATGAGTGCTCTATCTATAATGTATGGTAGTTCGCAGAGACGAAGGAATAAATGCATTTGGAGTTTACTCCCTCATGTTTTTCCTTATATGTGTTGGATGATGAATAGATAAAGATTGAAAACATTTGTTTTCAAATTTTCCTAAAAAATATAAATGGAAAGACTTCCCTCTTTTGGATTAGGGAATCAAATCTGGTGGTGTTAGGGTCCTATGATAATAGGATTCATAATTTTGAATTGGCTATGGTTAGTCTTGTAATATTGTACATACTTTTATGTAACTTTCATCTTTTGTAATATGGGAAAATCATGCTACACATCAATGGCGATTTTTGAACTGGAGCTCCCACGTGCCCTTGCCCAGCCATAGTTTCCGCTGCCTTCTGCAAGCCCTCTGCCTGGCAGCCCCTGTTGCTGGGCCTCCTGGTTGCGCCCTTGGCATCCCCGCATTCGGGCTCTGCCTCCCCTTCTTTGCCAGACCCGTTGCTGGCCTCTCTCTCTGTCCCTCACCCCTCATGGCAGGGTGCGACTCCCCCCAGCTGCAGGAAACTGATGAACAAGATGCGATTTTTGCTTCACTAATCTCTGAAAATGGTGCCCCTCGAATCAAACCAACAACAACCAAGTTTGTTAAAAAACTGGCTGATATCCCTGAAATTTCTCTACCTCCTCCCAAGGAAAGCAGCTATCTCTCTAGCCGAAAGAGGTTTGTTCGGTCAATTTACTAGACTGTGGCCCTCCCCCAGAGCTGTTCAGAAATGGGTGGAGCGTAACTGGAGTGCTAACATTCAAGGGAAAATAGCAATAAGATTTTGTGGCAGAGGATATTATACGTTCCTCTTTGAAACCAAAGAAGACCGGAACCTTATTTTCAGAAGCGGCCCGTACTTCATGGACTCAAGAGGCCTCTACTTGAATAGATGGTCCCCAAATTTCGATCCAGAAATGGATGTCCCTAATGCAGTTCTGGTCTGGGTCCAACTGCCTCACCTCCCTCTCCATTGTTGGGGAGACGAATCGGTCAAAGCAATAGGAAATGTTATTGGAAAATACATTGACAGATGCGAACCAAAGGACAATATGCATGCCTGTGCCAGGATTTGCGTAGAAGTAGACTTGGGGAAGGGCCTCCCGGAAGCAATAAAGATCAAAGTGGACCAGTGAACTCATATTCAACATCTGGACTACAAACAAATCCCGTTCAAATGTAAGGCATGCCATGAATACAGTCGTTTTTCTAATAGATGTAGCAAATTAAAAGAAACTGAAACGACTGAGAATGTAGAAGTAAATGAAGACACATGGGAACAAGTCAAGAGAAAGAAAACAAACTCCAAACAATTAGGTCCAAATCCAAAACAACACATGGAAAAACTGGTTGCTACCTCCACTCCTCCTCTCATCATGGCCCAACCAATACCCTCATCATCAAACCCTTTCGAATCCTTGGAAGAAGAAGAACCTTCATCCCCTTGTTCTCCCTCTCAAGACAAAGCTTTAGTAGTCATACACTCTCCCATTCAGAACTTCTCATCCCCTTTGCCCACCATAGACCAAATCCTTACAAGAAACAAAGTTAAAGAATCAAGCAACACCTCAGAGCAACCAAAAAAAGCAGGGAGGAAGTTGAACAAAGAAATAAGAGACGAAACAACAGCTAAAGAAATGGCCACAGGTACTCAACAACCAATGGATTCTTTTTTGGCCAAACAAAGAGGAAACAGGGAAAAGCAGAAGGAGAAGATCGGGGCTCACCAAAAATCAAGTAAGTAATGATTTTGGTCTCTTGGAACAGCAGGGGTTTGGGCTCCTCTCTTAAATCCAACGCAGCCTGAGATATCATTAGAAAAGAACAGGCAAATATCTTTTTGATTCAAGAGACCAAAATGTCCAACCAAGATTTTCAAAAATTACTGAAAAAACAAAAAAGTTTTGAAGGAATAGCAACATATTCAATGGGTGCTTCAGGAGGCATAGGCACAGTATGGAATAAAAGGAAATGGGAGCTCACTAGTCAAAAATCAAATAACTGGTGGGTCAGAACTAATCTCAAAAACAAGATTACAAACGAAGAATTTACAGTGTTAAATATTTACGCCCCAAACCATTACAGGGACAAAGCATTATGTTGGGACTCCGTCAAAACAGAGGTGCAAGAGTGTCAAAGAAGTACGTTGGTCTTGGGAGGCGATCTGAATTTAATAAGGAACATTGAAGAAAATATGGGAGGAAAATATCTCAATGACCCGTCAAGAGCTGCTTTGGAAGAAATTATCGAAGCCCATAAACTCATTGACATCCCCCCAGGTAATGGGAAATTTACCTGGAATAATAAAAGAGCCGGAACTCAAAATATCAAAGAAAGAATGGATAGGATCTTAATTCATGAGAGTATAGCAGTAGGATTCTCATCCATAAAAAGCAAGATTGTCCATGCCACAGCCTTTGACCACAAGCCAGTGGTTCTGATTCTAGACAGACTCGAAAACTTTGGGCCAATCCCCTTTAAATACAACAAAAATTGGGACAACAAGGAGGATTTCAGCAAGATCATTAAGGACAGCTGGGAAATTGAAGTCCTTGGTTCTCCTCATTTTGTATGGGAATCCAAATTAAAAAATCTAAGAGCAACAATTAAAAAGTGGGCAAGAGAGAATGCACTAACAGAGAAAAACAAAAAAATTGAGTTGCATAGAAAGCTGGAAAACTGGAGCCAGGAAAACGAAAACCAACAAATAATAGAGGAAGAACAAGTTCATGGAAAATAAATTTTTATGGAATTTTACAGGCAAAATAGACATGAGGAGGAGGAGCTGAGACAAAAATCTAGGTGCCTCTAGCTCAAAGCGGGAGATAAAAATACTTCCTTCTTTCATAACAACCTCAAGCTTAGAAGAGATGGCAACCAAATAGACAGAATTCACACTGAGGGGAAAGAAATAACCGAGCGGGAGGAAATCAAAGAAGCAGCTCACAATCATTTTAAATCTCTCTTATCGGCTGATGTTCAGCCTCTGGACAACACTGATTTCCTTCAACATATTGACAGTAAAATCAATGGACAGCAAAACAACGAGTTGGAGAAGGAGGTGTCTGAGGAAGAAATTAGAGAATTAACATGGAGCATGCATCTGGACAAAGCCCCGGGTCCAGATGGCTTCACCGTAGCCTTTTACAAGACACATTGGGAAATAATAAAGAAAGATTTTGTCAGGATGGTCAAAAACGTTTTCAAAAAAAACAAGATGGGAGAAAACACAAAAACTTCTCATTTGGCGCTCATCCCCAAGGAGCCAAACCCCCTCTCTTTTGATCGTTTTAGACCCATCTCTCTTTGTAACGCCTCCTATAAAATTGTTACAAAAATCCTGGAAAATAGGCTGAAAAAGATCTTGCCTAGTCTCATCTTGGAGAATCAAGGAGGGTTCGTCCCAAAAAGACAGATAATGGATAATGTAATTCTAGTACAGGAAGCCATTCATAGTAGCATACAAAGAAATGAAAAAGGCATGGTCATCAAACTTGATATGGCTAATGCTTTTGATAGGGTCAGTCATTAGTTTCTAGTGGCAGTTCTTCAGAAGTTTGGAATCTCTAACAAGTTCATCAACATTATAATCGAATGTATTTCAAACCCTTGGACAGCCCCCCTGATCAATGGAATTCCCAGCCGCTACTTTCGCAGTTCTAGAGGTTTGAGGCAAGGTTGTCCTCTCTCTCCTTTTCTATTTATCATTATGGTAGAAACTTTAAGTATACATCTTGAAAATCAAAGGAAAAAAAGGGAGATAACTGGCATCAGCATAGCACGAGGGATAAAAGAAATCAATCACTCTCTCTTTGCCGATGATACACTCCTAATTGGAGGAGCCTCAAGTATAATAGCTAGGAGATTCAAGAAAATTTTAGAAACCTTTCTGGCTGTCTCAGGGGGTTTGCTCAACAATAAGAAGTGCAGAATCTATACTTGGAATGTCTCGCCCAAAGTAATGCAAAGGATTTCCCAAATTATGGACATCTCGGTCCAAAGGAACTGGAGCCATTTTTCCTACCTCGGTTTACCTCTGGCAAAGGAAGGGGTCAAGTCCAAGACATGGAACAAACAGATAGAAAAGATGAGAGGGAAACTTCAAAGCTGGGGGTTGATGTGGTTAAATTTAGCGGGCAAAACCATCCTCATTAAAGCTCTTTTATCAGCTCTTCCCATTTATCAGTATGCTGTAATATTGGCTCCCGCCAGCATCCATAAACAAATGGAGCTAATCATGAGAGGATTCCTCTGGCAAGGAGGGAAGCAAGACACAAAAAAATTCAGTTTGGTTCATTGGGAACAGGTGACCCTTCCCTTTGAAAAAGGAGGCATCTCCATCAGGATTCCAAGTTTAACAAATAAAGTAATGGGCTTCAAGCTTGTTTGGCGAATGTTAATCGAAAAAGGCAACTAGTGGGTCGAGGCTCTTCTTAAAAATTATCTCAATGGACAACATTCAAAGATTCTCTCTGATCTGATCATGGAAAGACCATGCACTCAAGCTTGGAGACTCATTAAAACAACCATCCCTCAAATAAAAAATTACATTTCAAAGAGCCCTGGAAATGGAAAAGACACAGATCTATGGACTGACAGAATAATGGGATCGAAGCCTCGAATTCAATGTCAGCAGTATTGTTGGACACCTAATCCTCAATGGGTTAGTGTGGAAGCCAAATAGACAAAAGGAGTCCAAGAGACCTTGGGATGTGGAACCCAACAGTCAAACCATGTACTATAAATGTATATCACTTGTTAATAAAAATGTATTCTCATGTTTTATCTTTCATATTATGTTGCTGCCATGTATGTGTTTAACATGGTATCAGAGCAGGCGTATTCCTGCCCTGCATAATTACTTTGAGCCATTTGTTTTATGGCCTTTATGTGCAGGTCATTTCTGCCATCACTTATGCATTTCATGAATATTTTCTCAGCTAAATTCTAGCTGCAACCTCTGTCATTTCTCCAGCCCTATTTTTAGCATTCCTGCCCTTGTAGAGCTAGAGCGCAAGTTTCAAATGTAGTTTTCTGCATCGTAACTCCACTGCCATTATTCTCTATCCTCTACCTCTTTCCCTTGATAGAAAATCTGTCTTGATTCTTTGTCTGCCATTTTGTTTCAGACTTATCCTTCCTCTCTACCGCTACCTGCGGTTAATCGATCTCATACCCTAATGAAACTCGGAGCAGCGAAGAAGAAACAAGCTTCTACCAAGAAGAACGAATGTGTTCCTTGATCTCTGTGATTTTCATTTTGATTTTAGTTTATATTTGATTCCAGGAGAAAGCATTAAGACTGATTTTGCAACACTGCTCCGAGCATCTGCCACAGGAGTGGCTGAGTTGAGCCTCAATTAGGCAGCAACATCCACTAGAGGAATTCGGGAATAAGAAATAACTAGTTTCGTCAAGGGCTATGCCTTAATTGAGTATGAAACATTTAAGGAGGCTTAGGTTGCAATAATGAATCTTAATGGAGCAGAATTATTGACTCAAAACATATCTGTTGATTGGGCCTTTAGCAATGGTCCATTTTGATGCAAAACTGTTCGTCGGAGGTCACCCTATGGGGGCCATCGCTCAAGGAGTCTTGTTAGGAGAAGACACTGAAGTATACATTATTAGATGGTGAGATCTATAATAGCTGGTAGTTGATTTGAGTTATTACTAGTCTACGCGTGACTAATTGAGTTGGTTTGATATTTTGGTGTCTGGTATGTATTATTTTATAATGCATATTATCGACCTGTCAATCTGTACTAAAGGATGATGTAATTAAAGCACTAGAATGCGGAAGTGCAGTGGAAGTTATTTGCAATTATTCATGAACTTCCTAGTAATCTTCAAAGCTTCAGGAGGCATGGTAGCTGAGAAAACACCGACTTGGAGATTTGAAGGTAGCAATTGAAAGATATCATATATCTGGTCCTTAAACCCACGTGAGAGAATTTCATCTCCTTCATCAAGCACAAACATTGTGATTGAATCAGGACGCAAGGCACGACGTTGCAGCATGTCATAGACTCTACCTGGTGTCCCCACAACAACATGAACACCTGCGGATTGGGAGCAAACTATCCCATGCTATGAACTTGTGATAACCTGGTTTTGTGATGAGTGTGCAACAATACAATGCAAGTAATCTGAATGCATTGAATGGTTAAGGGTTTCAATAGTGAGCACTTCATCATATACATTGTATGCATATATCTTATATCGCCGAATCAAGTACTCCAGTGTCTTGTGAGCAAGGTTACAAAGAAGCAGATATCCAAACAGTAAATGCAAGACTGTGGCAATAGATTTATCTAGTTTTGCATTGTATTCTCTATTTTGAAGCTTCGGGTCTATCTGTAGGCTTTCTGAATTGAACAAAGCAAAGGATCTCTCAATTGTGGAGAGTTCATCAAGCCCTCTAAGAGCAATATCATAAACGCTTTCCAAACTAACGTCTGTTGCTTCAGTGGGATCAAAAAGAATTGATGGAAGCGTGAAAGGCCTCTTTTTCAAATCCTCAACTTGCACATGGGTGGAGGCAACAACTTTAAGTTGTGATTCCAGAGAAGTTGCTGCAAAAAGAATAGCACCCAGATTGTCTCCTAAAGGGGCGAGTTCAACTCTAATGCGGGGAAAATTCTTCATGAAGATAATTCTTAGATGAATGGGTTGCTAATTGCTATTATTAAACCTTTAAATCAGTGGGACGAAATTTATCAAGTTCTGATGCAGACTTAACAATGGACAATTTTATGAAGTTTACTTTCATTCCCTTGTCATAACAGGCAATCCTAGGGCTGTAGCAGACTCTCTAGAAGTTGAATTTGTTATACAGGTGGCTGGGTCAAGTTCCTTTTCAATTTGCGCACTGTATTTCTTAAATAGATGAATGTGTAAAGCTTGCATCCTTGCTGATATATATTTTTGAGTATTCATAACGAAGAAACAAGTATTTTATTTGTTGTAGCCTTTGAGTCTCATTGTTTGGGAATGCATAATATACTTTCCTTGTATATGAATGCAACCAACCATCGTTGTGTATGGATTTGGAAAATAATTGTAGAGTTAAAATCTTGCTTTTGGTTCATTCCTCAAGGAATAATATCACTTGATTATTGTAGTTTTCTGGGAGAACAAACTTTGAGAATACCTTGTAGTGACATTGGTTCATAGTTGGTTTAAAGTGTAAATTAAACATTAGAGAAAATGGCCAGAATCAATGAAGTATTAGAGTTCCTCAAAACTCTGATATTGTCTACTACTCATGATACATTAAAAATCAGCAAAGTTTATCTCACAGACATTCAGGTCTGTCTACAAAATGCACAAGAGAAAATTGATTTTTTGCAGCTCGAATCTCAGCTACAGCAAGAAGAATTAAAACAAAGAAGTCATTCTGAACCTATTTCTGTTCAGAAGATTGAAATAGACTCCCATAAAGCAGCAAGGTTACATGTAGATGCAAAAGTTCAGCTTGCACTTCCCAAGCCCACCATCAGACCTTGGGAAGAGCTTGTCCACAACAAACAAAGAACTGGTCTCGGATATGAGAAGGACTTGTCCTTTCATATTCCAGACTACTCAAAGCCCATTCAATTTCAAAGTGTTGGATTCCTTCATGACAATTCACCTCCAGCTGTTCCAGATTCTGCTCCTCTTCCACAACAACAACAGATTGTGAAATGCCAACACTGTGACCGAGTAGGCCATCTGAAAGATCGCTGTTTTGATCTTCATCCATGTAAGCACTGTCATAAAACCAATCATTCTTCAAACAGATGCTTCAGAAACAAGTCTCTTGCAAGAACAAAGATTCATCTAGGATGGATCGCTTCTTGGCAATGGGCATCAACAGCCAAGAAGATATTTCAGTCACATGTCAGAACTTGTTCCAGAGTATTGAACAGTCTTGTAGTTGAGTTTTCTCCATCATCTCACCTTCTATTTGACGGGGGGGGGAATGATGGTCATTTACAAGCTTCAAAGTCACATCAAGCGAGCCTAAGCCACAACCTGCCACACCAGTTTCAGAGTTGTAGCCAAAAATAAAGATGCCCCTGAACATGCCTTCAGTTGGTAATCTGGGACACTTCCTCTAGCAGAAGACTTCAGCTTCGTGCCAGTTTCGGAAGAATTCCAGGAACAAAATTGAGAACACTTCCTCTAGTAGAAGAATTCATCTTTTTGCCAGTTTTGGAAGAGTTCCAGGAATTGCATTAAGCATTCCAGAGTTGTTGGTCATCCTTAAACCATCACAGGTTGAGACTTCCCTTTTCAGGTTGAAGTTCTCCCTTTTATGCGGGGTGAGACCTCCCTTTCATGGTTGAAGGTTTCCCTCTTCAAAACAATAGGAGCACTTCCTCTAGCAAAAGACTTCAACTTCTTGCCAGTTTTGGAAGAGTTCCGGGAACTGCACTAAGTGTTCCAGTGTTGGTGGTCATCCTTAAAACACCGCCCCTTATACCAACATTTCAAAGAGCACATTCAGTCTAGTGTTGCCATGCATTTTTGCACATTTTGTATTACAGCTCTCTTCTTGGACTCATACATAACTCTTCAGATTAAGGGGGGGAATGTTGGACACCTAATCCTCAATGGGTTAGTGTGGAAGCCGAATAGACAAAAGGAGTCCAAGAGACCTTGGGATGTGGAACCCAACAGTCAAACCATGTACTATAAATGTATATCACTTGTTAATAAAAATGTATTCTCATGTTTTATCTTTCAGATTATGTTGCTGCCATGTGTGTGTTTAACAAGTATAGACCCTTGAAAAATTGGATGGATGCAAAAATTATAAATTCTCTCTATGACATTTCTGTCTGGGATCAAAATAGTTGGTCCACATGGAAGGACCTTCCTCTCCCAAATACTTGAAAAATCAGTGGGCTGAATTGAAGACAACACTGACTGGAGCCATCCCAATAAACAAAACATCCCAAGACAGCTTTGTTTGGGACCCAAGCGGAGGAAAGTTTACAGTGAAAGCCAGGTATAAGTTCCTCCAACCTAGCAACAACCTTGAAAATTGGAACCTTCGAACAACAATTTGGAGGAACGAGTGCCTTCCAAAAATAAAATTTTTCGCTTGGACCCTCTTGAAGGGTAAAATCCTCACTGCTGAAAATCTCAGGAAAAAAGGGATTCAAGGGCCATCTATGTGTTGTTTATGTCGCAAGGAGGAGGAAAGCAGCCAACATCTATTTTTAGATTGTGCCATTGCTCAGCACTGTTGGCAACAAATTTTAAGCCCTCTGAAGTTGCCCATGGAAAATTTTGATCAGCTCAAAACTTTAAACATGAATTGGGAGAAACGCTACCCAAATACGAAACAAGGTAAATCTGCTATTATTCGCATTTGGAAATGCCTTCCATCTGCTTTCTGCTAGAAAATATGGCTCTCTAGAAATAACTGCATCTTCAAAAACCAAAAGCCAATCCCAACACTCATTCTGGCTAAAATTGTGGGGTTAGTGGCAGAAATGATCAGTGCCAATTCAGTGTACAAAGACGATCAAAATAACTGGCAGAATGAAGAAAAGGAATGGTACAACAAATTCCCTTTGGTGTGTTCAGTGAAAAAACAAGTGTAAGCAAGGTCAGGGGGAAGAAATAAAGGCTGGAAGCTCAGGGGAAGCCAAAATGAAATTGAAAATTGGATCCAAAATCAAAAGACATTCACTCTTCATTTCGATGGGGCCTCTAAAAACAACCCCGATAAAGCAGGAGTTGGAGGATTTATCCTTGATCAGGAAGGGAAAGTCGTCTCTACTTATGAATGGGGGCTTGGTAATATGACAAATAATAAAGTGGAGGCTTACAGTTTGTTTCTTGGCACTTGCATTCTCAAAGATCTCCAAGCCAAAGGCCCAATAATAATTGGCGACTCAACAATCATCATCGCTGCTATGGAATCAGGGAGGAGATTTTAAAAATCAGGCTCTCAATAGAATTAAACAAAGGATTGTGGAAAACACCAAGCAGTTGGGAAACATCACGTATAAACATGTTCTGAGAATATTTAATCACGAGGCCGACTCCCATGCAAATAATGCAGTGAATTGGTCTGTTGGGCAGGTCAAAGACATCAATAAAATCTATGAAAAACAATCCCCTGATTTTCCATTCCCATTGGATGGGATTGAGTCACATTGTTCCACCAGTCATATCAGCAAAATGAACACAACCCACCACAATCAAAAGAATAGGAGGACCTATCATCTCAGCACTGAAAAAATCTCTGATCGTCCTCTTAGATCTGCGAGGAGAATCTATAGATCAAGCGATGATCTGCATTGGATGTCGGAGTCGGAAAAATCCTGCTTGAAGGACATATAAAATTTTGGTTTTAGTCACTTCAAAATCAGTAGAGTCTACGTAGGCAAAATAAGAAATGATTCCCGTGACAGGTGTTAGCGCTTGGAATTTCACCTCAGGCTGAGAAAGGTAAACTTCAAGGCAACATCAAATCACTTAGCCTCGTAGCTAGCCCTACGGGGCAGGAGAGGGTTCTCTCCGGTCTATCTCAGTAAAGATCTTCAATGGGCGAGATGACCAATAGAAAAACACTGATTTTAGGCTAGTAAACTGATCAAGAGGTTTAAATTTGGGATTTTTAAAGTTTTGGTGGAAAATTGGGGAATGGCAATTTCGGGTGCGGGGATTGGACACAGTTTTCGCAGGGAGTTCTTTGGGGCGACGTAGGAAACAGTATTGATGCCTTTGATAGAGATGGATGGATGAGAATGAATGATGAGGAGTTAAGGAGAGCAAGCAATAACCTTGAATTCCCCTTAAATAGTTGAAAACATTGATATCAAGCAAACTTAAAAGCAGAGCATGACAGTCATGAATTCTACTTTAACACTTCATTTGCCTAATTTGCAGAAGGAAAAGTAAGGAAATGATTCACATAACACACTTACAAGTACAAAGAGAAACACACCATCAATACATGTGACCACAAGAATCCCAAAAAGGACTGCAAAACCCTGGTCTTCCTTTGCCAAAAATTGCAGAGATACAGTGAATAATACAATAAGAGCTTATCCCTCAAGAGTCCAACCTCTCCAAACATGAAAATGATTGAGAAAATACATAATATAGACCATGCCAACCCATTCCCTAGCCTCTAGGGGTCGAGCTCATACTTCTAGGAGCTGTTTCAACCAATTCTAAACTGAGTACTAAAAACTAGGCAGTCAAAACAACTTGCCTCTACAAACTAGGAAACCAATTCATTCATTAAATTTTTACCTATCACATGAATGAATCTTCTAGAATAGGTAAATAAGTGTCATGTCATCATGAAAATACATTAATTACATCAAAAAGGGTGAAAAATCCCATCACAAGTCAAAACTGGTCAAAGCCGGGCGAATTCCTGAGCTGTAGATGAATTCCTGTGAAAACTGCCCAACGGGTCGCGCCCTCTTTCTGAACGGGTCGCGCTACTTTGGAGCTGATTTTGAGGTACTTCCAAGTGTCCAAATGAGGAAAAAGTGGGCTTGTTGGAAAGGTCTGGATGTCTAATTTCCAACCCAAGTGGAATTTCTGAATTTGGTGGTCATTTACCCCTCCAAAATTGCAATCTCCCAAGGCTGCTTTCTGTGTGTCAAAAATGTGGCAGAAAGTCATTTTTTGCTTGTTTTTTTGACTTTCTGGAGGCCCAAAACTTGGTGAAATTTCTTGGCAATGGCTGAGCAAGTGTAACTTTTCATGACAAATCCAAAAATGCTGAGTTTTCCCAAAAATGAGTTGCCCAACGAAAAGGTCGCGCGCGACCCGTTGG
Source organism: Pinus tabuliformis (assembly GCA_031772625.1). Lineage (NCBI taxonomy): Eukaryota > Viridiplantae > Streptophyta > Pinopsida > Pinales > Pinaceae > Pinus > Pinus tabuliformis. Next base: position 157,310,708 of record CM062815.1, read on the forward strand.
TGGAGAAAACCTGTGTTTGGCACAAAAAATTTACAATTGACAAAATTTTCTCCAAATTTCTTGAAATTTGGGCTGGGAGTCCCCAATAAAGTACCATGCTCAGTCAAAGAGGCTTTGGCCAAAATTTGGAGTGGATCGGGCCTTTTCCGTCGTTTTAGTGCCTTGGCCAACCTCCTTGGATCTGGCGATTGCAATTTTGACATTTCTCTAAAACCATGACACCTGTGCAAAAAGTGAAGGAGATTTTTCTTCTTTGGCATGTTATGGACAAAAACCTCTCTCAGTTTTCCAAAATTCATCTTTTATTGCTCTGGAACATCATTTGAGTGCGACTTGTCCCGATGTGTGAAACAAGGAATTTTGTCGAAATGGAGCGAAATGAAGGGGATAAGAGGCTTCTAAATTCTTGGGGAAATTTTTGGAAGTAGGGAGGGATGTTAGGAAGCAGGGGAAAGTGGAATCGCAGAGATCGAGTGAGGGGAAGGGGTCCAAAAGGGCAAAACATAGGCCAAACCTAGAAAATTGCCAGGTTGTAGCTAGAAACTAGGGTTTGCGCGAAAATGAGGAATTTGGGGGATCTCAGTGATGGAAAGTGTTTGATAAGGTACATGAAGGATAGGGGAAGGTGTATGAACATCTGGATACAAGTTTTGCCAATGATTTGACCGTCCAAGAGAAATTGCCTTCAAAACCCTAGGAGAGGGAAATGACCTTACCTAGGCGCAACTGAAGCATGAACAAGGTGTAAAATGACTCATTAGACACTGATATGATAATGAAAACTCTATGAATGATGATAGACTCAGCTGAATAGTGACATAGATTGGCATTTGGGCAACTTTGAAAAGAGTGAGAGCAAACCCTAGACCTAATGCCTAGTGACCAAATTTTGCTTGAAGACTCACTGAAATGACAAAATTTGACCTTGACACTTCAAAATCACTTTGTAAGAGCACGTTTGATCACTGGAGGAAGGCTGGAAAGACTGACACTAACAACAGGTGCAATCTTGAGAAGGGTGATCAGAATCATGAGAAAACGGTGACCGAGCTAGCTTATAAGCAGGTTGGGACTCGCAGGTTTCACTCGAAAAACAGTGTTTGTGATAACAAGTTCAGGGACCGCTATCTGCTTGTCAAAGTTTTAGGTTCAGGTTCTTGTTGCTTCCTTATCAAGCTGCTCGCAGGGAGCAGAAAGTGTCGCAGTGGTCTTGGTTGGAAGTGGATCGTCTTATCTTCTCTTCTGCTAGCCGAGAGAGGTATTGCCTTTGTCTGTAGCTACCTTAAACATTTTTTCACTAACTCTTGGCATGTAATTGTGGAACAGATTGCTTCAAGTTTTGTGGGGATCGTCTCCCTCTGGCTGGTCCCTTTTTCGCTCTATTTCCATTCTCCCATTGTCTTCGCCCCTTTCTCTTTTTCTACAGTGCCAGTAGTTCTTGTTCCCTTTTTCTCTTTGTCAAATCCCTTCGGTTTCTCCATCCTCTCCACTACCATCCTCCCCTTCAGTCCTCTGCTCCAACCAGTTTTTGGTGCTCTTTAGCATTACAAGATTTCCTGAGATTGCAACAGAGTCTTGAATACCTAGAACCTCTTGATAACTACCCACAGAATCTCTGCTTCCCACCCTTCTTCCTCCTGTAGACTGTAGATCAAGCTACGATTCAAGCTCAAGGAGTCAATCAATCTTGCTTCAATAATGTCTGATAATCCCTTGGACCGTATTGAGACTAATAGCAGATGCACTCTCTACAAGGCGCACTGCTTTATGATAGCTCGATTCATAAAATACTTCAACAAATTGAAAGTCAAAGTCGAGTCTGAGAACAAGTCAAAGAAAAAGAAATTTGAAAAACAAAAAGCTGAAATAGAAGGACTTAAAGAGAAGTGACAACTCTTAGAAGAAGCAGTCAACTATATAAGGATGCTGAACCAAAGTGTGCAAGGTGAAGTATCCACCAAGCGCAGTGATAAGAAGGATCGGCCCCCAGATGACTCAGTTAACCAATTCTAGTGTTAACTCTCTATTCATTGTAAATATTGTTTTCTTTAGGTCAGTTCCTACGGCAATATAGCCGTTATGTCTTTCATAACTTAAGAAACAAGAGCAGTGAATTGGAAATCGGGCCTGCGTGCCCATTTGGCGCCAATTCCACTGTGTTACCTCAGGCATATGTAATGGGACTCTGTCCCTCTTTTGAAATTTTTTAATATATAAGTACCCGACCTTGTAAAAAAAAAATATTGTACATACTTTTGCTTTGTGCAAAATGTTTTCCATATTAAAAATTAAAAAATGTAAAGAGGGTATGTCCTAAAATAAATATCAAAGGACAAAAAGAATAAGAAAAGATCAAAAAAGTGAAAAAATATGAACCCCAAACAAAAACAGATCATGAAAGTGTGCAAGTCTAAGTGCCACTACTTTTTACTTTATTGTGCAAAATAATGGTTGTGTGCAGCTTGTCATAAATTCCACAACCCATGATAGTCAAACTGTTTAATCTTGACTACTTCATGCTTTAAATTTCATGTTTATAGATGAAGAATAAAGATTTAGCCAAATTGTGTAATCTTGGTAGATCAGTAATTAGGTAGAGAAATAAAATGTGCTCATAAGCTTAATTTGAGCCAATGGAAGATATAAGGTTAGAATTACATAGTTTGCTTTTCAAAAGAAAAAGGAAAGAAAGGGTCTGCTAGCCTAAATGCACCCAATAAAGTGAAGAAAAAATGTTAGGGTAAGTAAAGGGTAGGTACAAGAAAGGTTGCATAAATACAAAGTTGTTAAAGCAAAAGCACATTTATCATGCTTAATCCTATGTTTCAATGTGCAGGAGCAGTTATGAAAGTGAAAAGATGTTCACAAGATGATTTAATTAACTTCCCCTCATTTCATTTCACCCCCCATTACATACTTGCTAATTTCCCCATCATCCCATCATTTCTTAAGAATATACCCTTTTTCCCTTCATTTTGACCCTTACCCCTTGGTTTCACACATTTCCCTAGCAAATTACCCTCCAAAGGTCATTTCCCAACCCAAAACCCCTCTTTCTTAGTGTGAAACCCATTCCCCTTTGAAAAAATCATTTTCCCCTTATTAATTTCCTTATTTTATCTAAAAAACCCATAAAACCCCCCTTGTCCTAAGTTTAAATTCCCCCTCCGCATTTACTTAATTAACTCCACCATTCATATATTTCCTGACAAAACCCTTTTAACCCATAAAACCCCTTTATCCTAAGTTTTGTTTCCCCCTCGCTTTATTTAATTAACTCCGCAAAATTCACATTTTCCCGATATAAACCTTTTAACCCACCACCCTTGGTGCGGTTAACGAACCTCGCCACATTAAACCTTAGTCCCATTGTATTAAACCCGCTCATTATATTTTTAACCCGCACCATATTCATTAATTAATTACAAATCAGTTGTAATTAACCCCCGGGCCCCACAAATCTCCGCCCTTATTCCCTCCGTGCATTTCCACCACACGACAGCTGTTAGATCTTTCACCCCTAGATCTGATGGCGCGCATCCATATCATGTTGATTTCTTTTCCAAGCTTTACCTGCCCGAGAGCACGCGAGATTCGCGGTTTTGCTCGGGCCCCTTTCGGTTACATGGTAGCTTTGGGTTAACTCGCGTGTTCTCATGGAAAAACCGCCCGACTGCTAAAAGCGGTGCGATGAACCTTAGCACTGCCTCCCCGCGTAGGCCGAAACCATCCACTGTTCATTATGAAATTCCACGCCAATTCTAGCCGTTACCCGTTAAAACGCCGAAGACCCTCATTTTCACTCTTTTCGCTTGTTTTTCACTGAACGCTGCCTTAGACATTTGCGTCACCTTGAGCCTCTGCAACCGAATTTCACCATTGATTACCTCCCAAACATGCTCCGAACTCCATCCACAGACATCTCACTTCAAATAAAGCCATTATCACCTCCCTGCCAACCTGGATTTTATTAACAAAAGGTTTAGTTTTGCAGGTTATTAGCAGAACAAGAGCTTCGATAAACAATTTTGATACTAGGTCCAAAACCTGTTTACTCCAAGATTCACCAGGAAATGTATTCAAAAGGCTTTATTCAGAAGGAAAAGACAATTATCACAAAGCAGAAGGAAACGATTTACATAGTAAATGTTAAAACAGAGATGAAATAATTTTCACTAGCACAGCAAAAGATTCTTACAAACTACTCTCCAAGCAACATTTTGTATTCTACATGTGTCTTTTAGTAAAAATCATTTTTACTAAAAACACAAAAGCATGAAAGAGTGAGTAAGATTTACAGTAAAAGGTAAAAATGAAAGCAGGTGATAGAGCATACAGTTAAAAGACTAAACAGAGGAGGTAGATGAAAGTGTATCAGATGAAAGGTCATAAGTAAATATGACATCCAGCGTGAAGACCAAACAACCAAGCAGCTTAAAGGGCAAAAGATCAAAGACTAAAAGATAGCAGAACCTAAATAACAGGGACAACAAACAACAGTTCAATAGTTGTCTCTATCTTCTTGCATGAAGATATTTCTTTTTCCTAGATTAGTTCTCAATGTAGTTTGAGATATTTTGTAAGTTCTTTTGTATAAATACTTCATAATTCGAAGTATTGAGTGTGGATTGCTATACATTTGTAGAGTTATTTTGATCTTAAACCTAAGGGTTATTGTACCAATTTTCAAGTCAACAGACTGGAGCAAGTAATAAAAAGATTGCACTATAGGATTCATGAGATGAGCTATTGCAGTGAAGTATCTTCTTTGTCTGATTTTGTTACTTTATTATGTGTTTCATAAACTTAAATGTTATCTAAATTTGAATGAACTAACTGGAAATTTAACTCTGAATTTGTTTAAGTACACTCTGTTTTGCACAGTTAGTCATTTATATGTTTTCCTCTGACATTCGGATTTGAGAACCCTTAATTGCTCTCCCATCCTGGTTGACCTCTTTCACTTATCTTCATAATCCGGCTTAGGGAACCCTTAATTGCTCCCTGGATTCGATTGGAAACCATTTCACCATGAAGCCTTTGAGATCTGTAGTATCTCCTCTATCTTGCCCTGTAGACACTGTTTTTAAAACTTAATGCAGTCATGTTTGTCTGACATTTGACCCCATAGCCCAATGGTAAAAGACAACCGTTTTCATCTAAGTAAGTGATCCCACCACCCAAATTCAAATAAAAAACCCAAGCACAATCATAACTAGCCTAAAATCAAATAACTAAACAAAGTTAAATTAAAAAGAGAGATCCCTCTCCGAGATTAGGAAGGCTAGATCCTGATCTCCAAAGTTGGTTTGTGGTTACCTCTATCATTTCTTTTTATGACAACTTAGAAGAAATTTTGGAGTGATAACATTAGTGGCGACCATACTGGGGACTTCGATCCTCAATCTAATAAAACTTTAAGGAAACCTTAAATTTAATCTTAAGCCCCTTAAGGTCATTTTCACAAGTTGTTTTTGAAAATTTTCATAAAAAATAGTTAAAAAAGGTTAAAATTTTGGCTCCCAAGAAGACTCACTATACCAGGGAAAATCCAGATCCAAACCCTGCTACCATAGTTGATGACCCAAACAGGATTTTAAGAAAACCTAAAAAAGTAGAAACTCAGGCAAGTAGTAGCCAATTAGTCAAAGCAAACTCACTCCCTGAGGAGTTGTCAACTTTAGAGGAAATCCCTTTTGATTTGTCATTTGACCTCTCATTATTTAGAACTAAATCGGAGAATGCAATCCATGAAACAGTGTTAGACCCTGAGTTTATTCAAATCATTGAATCAAAAAGGGTGATTATCCATCTAGATTTAGATAAATTTGTCTTGGAGACTTTTGACAAGTTAGAAGCGTTGACCTCTACATTGATAAGCCATATAGACGATGCTTACCTTCAACAATCTGTTGAACTCGCTGCCCTCACTGCTGCTACCTTTGAAATTTCTGCACAATCTTCAATCACTGTAAATACACCTTCATTTACCACCACCTCACCAATAATATCCACCACAGTCCATTCCCCTAAACCAGTTATTCATCAGCCAAACACCTCATCCTCATCTAGTTCATCTCCATCCATTTCAAGCCCTTCCTCAAGTACCAGATCCTTACCCCCTAGTCAAGCCAGAATCTCAGCCATGGCAGACTGATATGCACCTCTGGTTTTACCTGCACAACTCCATGCCATGCCCCAAGATTATCAAAGAAAAATCTTTTTGTTTGATGCTACTGGTCAGTACACTGCCCAACAACATGTGAACAAAATGACTGACTATTTTGAGTTGCATGAGGTAGATGAATCAGATGTCTGTTATGAAACCAACTCAAGAAAAGATAGAAAAGATAGATCAACGCCTTAGAATTCAGGCTGTTCGAGGGGGCAACCTCCTTTACAGTACATAAATGAACAAATCTTGGATGATTCAAATGACAAAACCTCCTTTCTATATATAGGAGTCTAAGGAGTCATAATATAATCTAGCCGACCTAACAATAATAATATAAAGCCACAAAAAATAACAATAGAGGGATTCTATGGGGCACAGTAACAACAATATGGGGGCAATAGGGGCACAACAATATTAATAAGGGGTATAACTACAATAGTAATGGGGTAATCACTAGTATTATAGGGACCCAACATGCCCCTCTCCTTCAAAAAAGTGTTGTCCTCAACGCTTGAGTAGTTCTGGATACTTCTGCATAAAATTCTCATCCTCCCATGTGGAATCTTTAGCGGATAAGTTCTTCCACTTGATAAGATACTCTGAAATTGATCGATTTCGTAGCTGTCGAGTTCTTGTTTCTGTGACTGCTTCCGGTTCCAATATAATTTTTCCTTCCTCATCAAGTTTTGGCAATATTGTTTGAACTGGGAGCTTGTTGCCTATAACCTTCTTTAAACATGAAACATGGAAAACTGGGTGCAATCGAGAAGCTGCAGGAAGCTCCAATTTGTATGCCATAGTACCAATCTTTTGCAACACCTTGTATGGACCATAATACTTTGGTGATAATTTATTATCCTTCTTAGCTTGCTCAAGGGACATTTGCTTATATGGTTGTAGCCGTAGGAATACCCAATCACCTACATCAAAACTTCTTTCACTGCGATGTTGATCTGCCTGTTGTTTCATTCTATTCTGTGCCAACACGAGGTTATCCTTTAAGAGTTGGAGGACTTGTTGTTGATGTTCGATGTGATGTTCCACTGCCTGAACCTTAGAATTTTCTCTTAAATATGATGTGATGGATGGTGGTTGATACCCATAAAGTGCCATAAATGGGGTCATTTTTGTTGCTGTATGGAAGGAAGTGTTATACCACCATTCAGCCAGAGGCAACCATTTGACCCATTGTGTCTGTTTATCAGATACAAAGCAACGAAGATATCCTTCCAAACATTTGTTTACTATCTCAGTTTGCCCATCAGATTGAGGATGATAAGATGAGCTATGAGCTAACTGAGTACCAAGACAAGAAAATAATTCTGTCCAAAAATTTCCAGTGAAAATGGGATCTCTGTCACTTACAATAATCTTTGGGTTTCCATGTAGCTTTTGAATTGTTTCCATAAATGTAGTAGAAACTGTACTGGCTTTAAATGGATGTGATAATGCACAAAAGTGTGCATACTTGGTAAGTCTGTCAACTACCACCATGATGACACTCTTTCCCTCAGACTTGGGTAAACCTGTGATAAAATCCATTGAAACCTCCTCCCAAGGTTGGCTTGGAATGGATAAAGGTTGTAATAGACCCGGTGTCTTAATTGTTTCAACTTTATTTTGCTGGCAAACCAAACATTCAGCCACAAACTTTTGAATATCTGATTTAAGGCCATCCCAAAAAAATTCCTTCTTAACCCTGTGGTAAGTTTTTAAAAATCCTGAGTGCCCTCCTAAGGGAGAAGTGTGCAATTCCATAAGAATCTTTTGTTTTAGCTGGGAATTCTTACAGAGGTATAAGCGATCTTTGTACCATAACGAATCATTTTTCCAGCTAAATGTATCAGACGTACTGGAATCTTGTTGTAACTTTCGAATAAGTGCCCACACTTCTTCGTCATTCTTCCATTCCTCCCTTGCTTCGTTTATCCAATCTGGTTGGATAATAGAAATGGCGCACAACAATGCTTCCACATCCTCATTCTTTCTTGAGAGTGCATCTGCCACCACATTTTGCTTCCCTTTTTTGTAGATGATTTCAAAGTCATAACCCAACATCTTTGTGACCCACTTTTGTTGCTCTTCAGAGGATAATCTTTGTTCTAAAAAGTATTTAAGGCTATCATGATCCGTTTTTACCTTGAAGTGTCTTCCCATTAGGTAGGGTCGCCATTTCTTAAGTGCATGGAGTATTGCCAACATTTCCTTCTCATAAATAGCTTTGCTTAAAAACTTTCCCTTGATTGGACGACTTTCAAAAGCAATGGGTCTTTCATCTTGCATTAGAACAACACCAATTCCATTTCCTGAAGCATCACATTCCACAATAAAGGTTTTTGTGAAGTCCGGTGTAGCTAAGACCGGTGCTTGGCACATTGCCTCTTTAAGATGTTCAAAGGCCTTTGTTGCTTCCGGAGTCCATGAAAATGCATCTTTCTTCAATAATGTTGTTAGAGGTGCTGCTATTCTCCCATAATTCTTAACAAACTTGCAATAATACCCTGTCAACCCGAGAAATCCTCGCAGATGCTTTATGGATGTGGGGATTTTCCATTCCTTAATGGCTTTAATTTTGCTAGGGTCTACCTTAACTCCTTCATGAGATACAATATGACCCAAATATTCCACCTCCTGGACTCCAAAGAAACATTTGGATCTTTTTGCATATAATTGTTTCTCCTCAATAGTTGTAGCACCTTGTCAACATGTTCAACATGATCCTTCCAAGACTTGCTGTAGATTAGTATATCATCAAAAAATACTAACACAAATTTTCTAAGGAATGGTTTGAAAATTGAATTCATCAAACCTTGAAATGTTGAAGGTGCATTGGTAAGGCCAAAAGGCATGACCAAAAATTCATAATGACCCTCATGAGTTCTAAATGCTGTTTTCGGAATGTCTTCAGTCTTCATTCTGATTTGATGATATCCTGAACGAAGATCCAACTTGGTGAAGTAAATTGATCCATGCAATTCATCCAGTAATTCATCAATGACAGGAATGGGGAACTTATCTTTAATAGTGAGCTTGTTGAGCTCCCTATAATCCGGACACATGCGCCATGATCCATCCTTCTTGTGCACCAATACTACTGGAGCAAAGAAAGAACTTTGACTCGGTTGAATTATACCAGCCTCTAGCATTTCTGCAACCATACGTTCAATTTCACTCTTTTGGACATAGGGATATCTGTACGGCCTGATGTTTGGAGGAACACTTCCTGGAATCAGATGAATAGCATGATCATGATCACACATAGGTGGGAGACCTTTGGGAGTCTCAAATACCTTGGAATGATTGTCCAGGACTTTTTGGAGATCTGGAGAAATAGATGATTCCGATGTGGAAACATCTAGCGAACATAATTGTGCAATTACACCTCTTTGCTCCTTTTTTAGAAGCTTTGTCATACCATTAGAGCTGATTATCTTTCCTGGTTTCCCTGCAATACCCCTTAATTCAACTTCCTTTCCTTCCGTAGAAAATTTGATGAAAAGTTCTTGAAAATTAAAAGCTATTGTACCCAAGGATTGTAGCCATTGGACTCCTAGTACAACATCAGCACCTCCCATTGGAATGGAAAGCATTGGGCTAGTCAATACATATTCTCCCATGGATAGCTTGATATTATGGCACTTTCCAGAGAAATTTATTGTTCCTCCATTTGCAATCATCACTTGACACTCTGGTGCTGGATATAGGAAGCAATTCAATTCTTTTGCTACCTTACAATGAATAAAATTGTGGGTGCTTCCTGAATCAATCAACACTATTACCTTTTTCTTCTTGATTTGTCCTTCTATCTTGATGGTTTGAGGAGTGGTAATTCCCGCCAATGCATTACAAGATATGGTTGGATTTATTTGTTCTTCATCTAGGCTTTGTTCCTGGAGTATATCCTCTTCTTTTGACCTTTCTTGCTCCTTTTCTTCTTCCTCTTCACAATCTATGTAGAATAATTTCTTCTCAGCACACTTATGACCTTTAGTGTATTTGCTATCACAACTGTAACAAAGCCCTTTTGCTCTTTTTTTTTCCAATTGTTGTGGTGTCAACCTTATAGGTTGTGGAAGACTAGGGGCAACAACACTTCCATCTTTATAGTTGTGAGTGGTATGCTTCCTGGTTGCCATAATTTTGCTTTCCATTTTTCTTGCTAACCTGAATGCCTTCTCTAATGAATCAGGTTCCCAAAGGCGAACATCATGTTGGATATTATCCTTTAAAGACCCTATGAACACATCAATCCTATGCTCCTCTGGAATATCTTTTACCCTTATGTTCAATTTTTGGAACTCCTCAATGTGCTCCATTATTGAACCCTTTTGTTTGAGACTTATCAATTGGCTAAAAAAAGTGTTGCTTTTTGTATCCTCATAATGTGCTATCAATTCTTCCGTAAAAATTGCCCAAGTGATAAATGGTTTACGAGAGAAAAGCCATTGATACCATACAAACTGATTTGGTTCCAAATATAAAGTTGCCATACGTACCTTTTGTGTGTTTTGCACATTATTGAGATCAAAGAATTGCTCCATCTGTAATATCCATGTGGCAGGATCCTTGCCATCAAACTTCCTCATATCGATTTTTGGAATATGGTGAGCCTTCGATCCAACATTAGCGTCTATGGAATCATGATTAACATTTCTTTTGTTCTCATCATGAGTTTCCTTTAGTACCCTTTCACCCTTAGGAACCATTTCTTGTAGCAACTTATTCATATTTATCTTCAATTCGTCCATGTCTGTCTTCAAATCTATCTTCAAATCATCCATCTTAGCTTCCATGTCAATCATCTTAGCTTCTACGCCTTTCTTTAAACAGTCCATCTTAGCTTCTACACCTTTCTTTAAACCATCCATCTTAGCTTCTACATCTTTCTTTAAACCATCCATCTTAGATTCTGTTCCTTTTTGTGCAAGGGACAGTTGTTGCACTTGGTCTTGTAATTTTGATATATCATGTTGCATTTCTTCCTCTTCTTCATGAGTCATGTTAGAGATTTCAGGTTCCTTACTAGGTGTTTGCATTTTCTTTCCTCGGGGCATCAGTTACCGATAATAATGCTCTACTATGCCCTTTGAATTCCTTCAAAATAAATTTTCAAACCTCTCTTAAGCAAAAATTTAAGAAAATCTACACACATTTTTTCACTTTGTAGGAGCTCGATATTGCCTCTGATGTATCTTTGTACTTTCCAATCATCTAGTTCTGAATTTGTGATCTATAGTATCCCTCTGTGTCCTCTTTCCAATGCCACAAGTCTGACCCAAATTGGATTCTCCAAGGAAGAGTTATGTGAAATCTCCCACAGTGACTTGCTTATAGACTAGTTCAGTAGAGCGAACTTGTACGACGTGCCATGAGTCACTGTTTCGACCTTTGGATCTAAAACATGCATACAAGAAACTACAGTCCGTCCTCTTTCTGTACCTTCTTACGAAATTTCAATCCGATCCTTAGAGAGAAAGTTATGACGATTTTCCCCAGGTCACCTGTTTTGAATGTAATTCAGGAGTCTGCAAAAAGACCAACTTCCTCAGATCATATCTCCGCAAATATCACCCTAAATGATTTGAAATTCGGATCCAAGGTTCAATGTGATTTCTTCTCAAATGGTTTTTTTTGCAACTTCTGAAACGTCACAGAAAAAAAGTTATAGCGAAAATGCCACGATGACTTGTTTGGAGCAGCGAAACCCTAGAATCCAAAGCTTTGATACCAAATGTTATGAAACCAGCTCAAGAAAAGATAGAAAAGATAGATCAACGCCTTAGAATCCAGCCTCTTCAAGGGGGAAACCTCCTTTACATTACATAAATTAACAATTCTTGGATGATTCAAATGACAAAACCTCCTTTCTATATATAGGAGTCTAAGGAGTCACAATATAATCCAGCCGACCTAACAATAATAATATAAAGCCACAAAAAATAACAATAGAGGGATTCTATGGGGCACAGAAATAACAATATGGGGGCAGTAGGGGCACAACAATATTAATAAGGGGTATAACTACAATAGTAATGGGGTAATCACTAGTATTATAGGGACCCAACAATGTCCAAATGAGGTTGTTTGCCCAAACATTAACTGGGGATGTTAATAAATGGTTCAAAGCTTTACCTGTCCACCATATTGCAGACTTAGCTGCTTTTCATAGATTATTCATTGATAGATGGGAAAGAAAGAAAAACCCTCTGCAAATACTTTTTGAATATGATAACATTAGAAGAGGTCCTAATGAGTCAGTTCAAGATTATTGTATTAGGTTCAATAGCATCTACAATGCAATCCCTGCTAATCTTAAGCCTCCACCTGACCTAGCATTAATCAAATTCCTTGATGGTTTTGACACTGACATGTCATACTAGTTAAGGGAAAGAAACCCTGAAACATTGGAACAAATGCAAAGTAATGTCGTTAGTGTAGAGGCCAACCCATTAGCCAAGAAAGCCAGAATGAGAAATGAAAAGAGAGTTGGGATTAAAGAGGAAACTTCCACTTTTGATGGAAAAATAGATAGTTTAGAAAAGAGTGTAGAGAGAATAATGGATAGATTAGAAAACATGGAAAGAAAAACTTAGTGGGAGAATCAATAACCACCCCCAATAAGAAACTCCAACTTTAGGAAGAATCCTAATGCTGGAAAGAATGTTATACCAGATCAACAAATTAGGCCTCCCTTCCAGGAGAACTATGCTGAGGGTTCACAGAACCATGAAAAAGAGGATGACACCTAGAAAAAATTATTAGGAATAAAGGATGAAGATGTTGTTTTTCTTACTCAAGAAGAACATGAGTTGTACATGTTGCAACAATTGCTATTAGAATCTGGTGAGTCCTTTAACTTTAAACAGGGTTATGAGTCAGCTATATATGAAGTTCACAAATAGTATAGCTTAAGAAGTAAAAAGAACAATGAAGCTCCCAGTAAAAGATCAATCCAGACCCAAACTAAAAAGATAACAGAAGCTCCAGTCACTAAAATTTTACAAATCCTCCCTAGGGGAACATCGGAGACTTCTACCCCAAAAATTGTAGATATAACCTCCACTGAAACTCAAACTGAAACAGTCACTCAAAACAATCCAAACAGCACAAATCAAAGCAAAACAGCTGAAACACAGACTGAATTTCCTAGTACTGAGAAACAAGATAAAAACACACAGACTACATTTGTTAAGGAAGATATCATCCAAACAAACAAAGCTCAGCTCCCTTTCAACATCAAAACTGAAATAGCAAAATTAAAGATATCAGTTCCTTTGACCGAACTAGTAAAGAATGAATCCTATAGATTACAGATAACTGAAACTTTAAATGTAGGAGAGGGAGAATATGTTGTCAATTTGAATGATGATCAACCTGAATTATTGTTTGGCCCTAAGGTGAATGGTGCTCATCAGCAAGGGGGAGTCCCTCCTTTCTACATTAGCCCGAACATTCATGAAAAAATATTACATAATGCTATGTTAGACTCAGGGGCATCCCATAACTTGATGCCAAAAGCAATCATGGAGAGACTAAACTTAGACATTACCAGACCATATAAGGACTTGTTTTCCTTTGACTCTAGCCAAGTTAAATGCCTTGGTTTGATTAAGGATTTATGTGTAACTCTAGTCCAGTGCCCAACAAAGAGTATTGTGATGGACATAGTAGTTGCAAACATCCCACCCAAATATGGAATGCTATTATCTCACTCATGGGGAGCAAAATTGCAAGGATCCTTGCAGTTAGATATGTCTTATGCCACCATATCTGTTTTTGGCCAACAAAGGAAACTGTATAGAGAGACCTTGATGAAATACATGGTGAGTAGTGCAGAAAAACCACAAAACTTTCCTATATACTCCATGCATTCTGATATGGACTCTTTCATCTTGTACAATTCAAACCATGACAAAAAGGAAATCACAGCTGAAGAACTGAAATACAAAACAGCTGATAGCGAAAAAAAATTTCATGAGTCCCTATGGCATTTGGATTTTGATGGATTTGTGAATAGGTTAGGGGCTGGTGCAGGAGTGTGGATCCACAATATGGAGAATAATCATTTTGAGGGACATGCATTCAGATTAAACTTCAAGTGTACAAATAACATGGCAGAGTATGAAGCTCTGATCTTAGGATTACAAATGGTTAGAAAACTTGGAGCCAAAAGAGTTTCTATACTTGGAGACTCAGAATTGATTATTAAACAAATTAATGGTGAATACTCTGTAAACAATCCTAGACTTAGTCAATATAGGGAGACTGTCCTAGATTTGATTAAATACCTCATGGAAACAAACTTTGTTGCCATTCCTAGAAAAAAATATGCAGGCCCACAGTCTGGCCACTTTTGCTAGTACCTGCAAATTTCCCTTTCAACCAACCATCAGTATACCGCAAAAGTGAGACATAGGCCTGTCATACTAGACAATTTGAAGTATTAGCAGATTTTCTCCCAGGGTTCTCAAATTTATGATTTCATGAATGCTGAAGGTGAGTTTCAGAATTGTAAAATAGATACAGACTGTACAGTAGACAATGACATAGATAGTGACATAGATGTAAATATTTTAGATATAGCTAAACCTACTAATTTCACTAGATTAGAAGTAGATAACTTAGAAAATGTAGAGATAGAAGAAATAATGAATGATGATCCTGAAATTATTAATCTTAAAAATAATTTTTTGCCTAAGGGATTAGTCCCCTTAGAAGATTTGTTTGACTCAAACGATGTAGCTAGAAAACTGAAAATGGAACCTTTAAGAGCAGACATAGAAGAATGTAACATAGGAACTGAGGAAAAACCAAAACTCATTAAAATATCAAAAGCCTTACCTCCAGAGGAAAAGGTAAAATACATAAATCTGTTTAAAGAGTTCCAAGATGTTTTTGCCTGGAGTTATGAAGACTTGAAGTCTTATGACACCAGCATAATTCAACACAAAATACCTCTCAAAGAGGATCATAAGCATTTCAAACAGAAACTTAGGAGAATTAATCCAATTCTTATGCCATCTATTGAGAAAGAAGTTAAAAGAATGTATGATGCCCAAATTATAGCTCCCATTAGATACTCAGATTGGGTTTCAAACTTAGTCACTACTAGGAAGAAAACTAGAGAAATCAGACTTTGTGTTGATTTCAGAAATTTAAACAAGGTCTCATTAAAAGACAACTATCCTCTACCAAAAATGGACCATATCCTTCAGAGGGTAGTAGGCTCATCCAGAATCTCCTTACTTGATGGATTCTCTGGATATAACCAGATCTTAGTTCAACTAGAAGACCAAGCCAAAACTGCATTTACTACTCCTTGGGGTACCTTCATGTATTTGAAGATGCCTTTTGGATTAATGAACACAGGAGCAACATTTCAAAGAGCTATGGATATAGCTTTTTCCAAGGAGATCCATGATTTCTTAGTAGTATACCAAGATGACATCACTGTCTTTTCTAAATCTGATAATGAACACCTAGATCACCTGAGAAGAGTTTTCATTAAATGTAGGAAACATTAGAGAATTGCAGTCATTTTTAGGCAAAATTATTTTTCTTAGGAGATTCATTTCAAATTTAGCATAATTGATTAGCGAACTAAATAACATGTTAAGAAAAATATTCAGCACTTAAATGGACAGTGGAGGCCAAACAGTCATTTGAAGCCATCAAGGAAGCCCTAACCAAAACTCCAGTCCTTATAAGTCTTGATTTTCATAACGATTTTATAATTTTATCTTTTGCTTCAAAACACACCATTGTAGTAGTCTTGCTGCAAAAGAATGACCAAGGATATGAACAACCAATTGCATTTTTCAGTAAATCCTTAAGAGATGCCACACTCAAATACAACATTATGGAAAAACAAGCATTAGCTTTAGTAAAGGCTATCAAAGATTTCAGAGTCTATATTTTGTATTCTCACATCATTGCTTATGTTCCAAACTCAGTAGTTAAGGACATTTTGACACAAAATGGGCCTGAAGGAAAAAGAGGCAAATGGATTGCCACTATATTGGAATATGACATAGAAATAAAACCTACTAAACTTATCAAAGGCCAAGGTTTAGCCAAACTCATGGCTGAATCGAACTGTCAGGCCCTAGATATTAATTTCATTGGTGCCCTTGATGATCAGGAAGAGATGGCGACTCCACAGATTAGTGAACCTTTTACAGATTCACCTTGGTATGCAGATATCATATTTGTATTACTGAACTTACAAGCTCCTCCTAGTTTAACAAGAACTAAAGCTAGATTTTTGAAAATGAAGTCATTAAAGTATTGTATCATAAATAATGATTTGTTTTGGAAAGACATTAGTGGTATTCTTTTGAACTATTTACTGAAAGATGAAGCTGATAAAATTGTGCAAGAATTTCATGCAGGGGATTGTGGAGGACACTTATATTGGAAGACTACTGTTGACAAAATTCTGAGGGCTGGTTTTTACTGGCCCGCTCTTTTTGCAGATGTTAAGAAAAATGTGACCTCCTGTCATAAGTGCCAGATATTTGAGGGAAAAAGAAAGCTTTTACCTTTACCTCTCAAACCCATCTCCACAGAAATTCCATTTCAAAAATGGGGGTTAGACTGCATTGGAGAAATACACCCAGCCTCCTAAGCCCATCCCTTCTAGACAAGCCATAGACACTGTCATTATCTTATTTCTAGAAAATACTATCCTGTCAAGATTTGGATGCCCCCAAAAGCTCTTTACTGATAATGCAACTACTTTTAAATCCAAAAAGATGATAGAATTCTGTAACAAATGCCACATCACCCTTGGCCACTCCACTGCCTATTACCCTTAAGGTAATGGACTTGCAGAATCCTCTAACAAAAGCTCGGTCAATATCATTAAGAAATTACTAGAAGACAACAAAAAGACATGGAACAAAAAGTTGGTCAATGCCTTATGGGTAGATAGACTAACTACCAAAAAGTCCATTGGCACATCTCCCTATCAGTTAGTATATGGGATGGACGTTGTTTTTCCATCCTTTTTGGGAGTGCTAGTGATGAAGATCATCTAGGAGTTGCGGGTAGAACCAAATGATATCCAGAGAAGGATAAATACCATACACTTGCAGCAGACCAGAGAAGAAGTATATGTAAAATCACAAGTAATCCGGGACAAAATCAAAAAGATATTTGATAAAAAGACCAAAGCTGATGATTTTTACATAGGTGATAAAGTTCTTAAGTGGGATTCAAGAAAAGAAGACAAGGGCAAACATGGAAAATTTGACTTCTTATGGCAACGCCCTTATGTCATTTATGGTTACAGGGGTAACAATGCTTTTTTCTTGAGAGAGATAGATGGATTAGATCTACCAGGAGGACCTATCAATGGTAGAATGCTAAAGCATCATTTTCCCACAGATTAACAATAGTTCACTTTACTTTGATCATTGTACATAACATTGTAGAGTTTAGATTGGATTGGATGGTGATCTTTTGAAGTTGAAGCCCAGAGAGAAGGCCCTGAGCTTTGAAGGTTTCACCATCATAAGTATGAATAAGGCAGAAATCACAGAAGAACAGTTTACAGGGTAACTGCAGTCACAATTCAAAGGCTACTGATCTTAAAGTTCTTGACATTTCACCAGGAAATGCCATCCCCATGTGGAGCCACTATTAGGGTCCTATAATAATATGATTCATAATTTTGAATTGGCTATGGTTAGTCTTGTAATATTGTACATACTTTTTCTTTGTGCAAAATGTTTTCCATATTAAAAATAAAAAAAATGTAAAGAGGGTATGTCCTAAAATAAATATCAAAGGACAAAAAGAATAAGAAAAGATAAAAAAAGTGAAAAAATATGAACCCCAAACAAAAACAGATCATGAAAGTGTGCAAGTCTATGTTCCACTACTTTTTACTTTACTGTGCAAAATAATGGTTGTGTGCAGCTTGTCATAAATGCCACAGCCCATGATAGTCAAATTGTTTAATTTTGACTAGTTCATGCTTTAAATTTCATGTTTACAGATAGAGAATAAAGATCTAGACAAACTGTTTAATATTGGCAGATCAGTAGTTAGGTAGAGAAATAAAATGTGCTCATAAGCTTAGTCTAAGCCATTGGAAGATATAAGGTTAGAATTACATAGTTTGCTTTACAAAAGAAAAAGGAAAGAAAGGGTCTGCTAGCCTAAATGCACCCAATAAAGTGAAGAAAAAATGTTAGGGTAAGTACAAGAAAGGTTGCAGAAGTACAAAGTTGTTAAAGCAAAATCACATTTATCATGCTTAATCCTATGTTTCAGTGTGCAGGAGCAGTTATGAAAGTGAAAAGATGTTCACAAGCTGATTTAATTAACTTCCCCTCATTTCATTTCATCCCCCATTACATACTTGCTAATTTCCCCATCATCCCGTCATTTCTTGAGAATATACCCTTTTCTCTTTCATTTTGACCCTTACCCCTTGGTTTCACACATTTCCCTAGAAAATTACCCTCCAAAGGTCATTTCCCAACCCAAAACCCCTCTTCCCTAGTGTGAAACCCATTCCCCGTTGAAAAAATCATTTTCCCCTTATTAATTTCCTTATTTTATCTAAAAAACCCACAAAACCCCCCTTATCCTAAGTTTAAATTCCCCCTCCGCATTTACTTAATTAACTCCGCCATTCATATATTTCCCGACAAAACCCTTTTAGCCCACCACCCTTGGTGCGGTTAACGAACCCCACCACATTAAACCCTGGTCCCATTGTATTTTTTCCGGGGAAAATAGAGTTCGTAATTTCTATTATGAAGAAGTAATAGAGATTACATGTTGTAGATGCCGAGGCATATGCATATGTGTGGTATCAACCACAGTTCTGAAATGTTACAAAAAATACATTCAGTAGGTGTCTCTTGGATACGAAAGGACTGTATCCATACAATATAAACAGATATATAACTTAGAGTTCAGTAGAGAAGCAAAGAGTGAGGTATGACCTCCGGTCATGTACTGAAACAAAAATAACAGTGACTGTCATGTAAAGCCGATGTGTACAAAAAGTTCTGTATATCCAAAAAAATTTTAGATGGGGAAGCCTCCCCCAAGTTGGTGACCATCAATATACGGACGATGATAAAACCTGTGCATCCCATCTGGACTGTATTCTTCAATCATCCAATCACCTAAAGGCCGATCCGCCGCTTCTTTCGAGAGCCGGTCAGCAGTTGAATTTCTTTCCCTGTAGATATGAGAAACAGTGATCCGGTCAAAAAATGTTTTGAGAAAAACAATTTCTTCCAAGATGTGTTTCAAAGAATAAGTATGACAGACAGAAATATTATTGGCCCAGTCAATCACTATCTTTGAGTCTCCAAAAATTTGAATTTGTCGATAATGTTTAGATAGTGCAAAGTATAGTAGATGTCTCAGAGTGATAATCTCTGCATGATTATTGGTGCCCCTCCCGAGTCCCAATCTCAGGTGGAAAAAATGTGAGTCTGAAACATGAAAAAGAATACCCCCGCCACAACCTCGTTCCGATGCGGCCCCATCGAAATAAGCCCAAGGTATCTCTCTGTTGATGATTTCGGGCACAATATGCCGGGGAGGATTTGGTTTTGACTCAAAAGGGATTTCAGAGTAGGCAGCGCAAATGGTGGGCGAGAGGAGCTGCCAGTTTACCCTGCCCTGCTCGAATATAATATTGTTGCGATTTATCCAAATATACCAAGACACAACAAGAGGTAGGTTCCTAGCCTTTTCCGAGGGCACAGCAGACCACCAGTGCGTCCAGGCAGCTAGTAAGTCATTTGCCTGCCAGACAGTGGGGATATTGAGGGACTGAGTAACCTGCTGCCAGATCATACCAGTGGTCTCGCAAGTCATAAAGAGATGCATTGTAGATTCCTCCGCCTTTCTGCACAGAACACACCAGTTCGGACCCGCGAATGCTCTTTTTTTCAGGTTCTCCCCAGTAGGTATTTTATTTGCCAAAATGTTCCACAATAATAGTCTGGTCCTAGGCTGAGCATGTAGCTTCCAGATATCCGACCACCAGCTATTGAGGGATTCAGGCTGTCTGTCTTCAATGAGCTTAATGTATCCAAGCTTAGGAGCGTAAGAGCCAGATTTGGCCGGTGCCCATATAAGCTCATCATCCATCTCATGTAACTTGATATGGGATTCTGTGAGTGCCTGAGTATATCTTTGCCAATTATCAGACCAATCATCGGTCAGCTGCCACAGTGGGTCCGTGACCCATGCCTGAGAGAAAATGGTGGATCTGTGAGGATCCCCAACTTGAGCCAGATATTTGATGCCCCGATCATTGAGGTGACGGATAAGGTCGTCCGGCAAAAGGTGTGCGTTCCCAGACCCAGTCCATGGATCACGCCCAATTCGAACTTGAGAACCATTCCCAATTTTCCATAACAGATTATCCTTAATGAGAGGCAGAGCTTTGAGGGTAGCTCTCCAAATAGCTGAAACACTCTGCTGGTTCCATGAGGGTCTGCGGAACCAATCAATGATGTTGGATGGCCAGATGTATTTATAGTGAATGACTTCAGCCCGTAAACTATCCATCTTAAGAAGAGACCAGCCCTGTTTTGCTGATAAGGCAAGCGCAAAATCAGTGAGGGATTTAAGTCCCCAACCACCCCATTTCTTTGGCATGGATACAATAGACCAACTTGTCCAAGCAAAAACCCTACCTTTTTTATTCCCATTCCATAGGAATCTGTAGCAGAGTTGTTGAATTTTTTGTAAGATGCCCTTTGGAATCCAAGTGAGGGACATCCAATACACCGGAGTGGCCTCCAGAACTGACTTGATCAACTGTAGTCTGCCTGCTTTGGATAGAAAACGATGGTGCCAGCCTGTGATCCTTTTTTCAATTTTGTTGACTAGCCAAGCCCAGTGTTCCATTTTATATCCATCCGGTCTTAGTCTGAAGCCAAGATATTTAATGCCTTCTAAAAGGTTATTTTCCAGATATGGGAAGAATTGTTCAGCCAATAAGGATTCCTGATGTGTACATCTCGTCACTGATCTGGTGGACTTGTCCCTATTTATCTCCATGCCCGTGGCTTTACAGAAAAGAAGGAGAATATTATATAGGGCAATACTATCTCTGATGCTGCCATTGAGGAAGATAAGAATGTCGTCTACAAATAATAAGTGTGTTATGGTGTATTGATCAGTAATCTTGATACCGCACAGCTCCCCATTCCGCTTTGCATCCACAATGAGCCTACTCAGTCCCTCCATAACTATTAGAAAGAGTAGTGGAGATAGGGGACATCCTTGTCGGATACCTCTGTTGATGAAGAATCGATCAGAGGCAGCGCCATTTATTAGAATAGCGAAAGAGACAGAGGATACACATCCCATGATCCAATTGATAAACATATGAGGAAAGCCAAGATGGGTGAGTATCATTTTCAGATATAGCCAGTTGACCTTATCAAATGCCTTTGAAAGGTCAATTTTTAAGGAAACTCCTTTAAGGTTCTTCAACTTGATAGAGTGTAATGCTTCCTGGGCAGCACCAATAGCCTCATGAATATGGCGGTTTTGAAGAAAAGCGAATTGTTCAGCAGATATATGGGAGGAGAGGATCGGCTTGATACGATTTGCAATAATCTTGGCAATAATTTTATAGAGGCAATTACAGAGGGATATAGGCCGAAAATCATTGAAGGATGTTGGATCATCGGATTTGGGGATCAAGGCTATGAAGGTTTGGTTCATAGGAGGGTGGATGTGTCCCGAGATCCGGCTTTCCTCAACAACTGCTAAAAGATCCGCACCCAGCAGATCATAGAATGCCAGGTAGAATTCAACAGGCCAGCCATCCGGTCCCGGGCTCTTGTCTCGCTTGAACCATTTAAGGGTACCTTCCAGTTCTTGTGCAGAGACAGGATTTGTAAGGTCTCCAATGTCATCCTGTTCAACGAACCGAGGGAATTTTTCTGCAACTCTAATGATGTCTGGAAGGATTATATCATTCGGAGCCGTGAAGAGCCTCTTGAAATGTGAGACCCCTATACCTGCCAGTTGTTGGTGTGTGTTGGCCCAACCTCCTGTTTCCAATGGAAGTCTCCAGATGGTATTAGTAGCCTTTCTGCCATTAGCCATGTTATGAAAGAATTTAGTATTACAGTCCCCTTCTTTGAGCCAGATGGCTCTGCTTTTAAGTCGCCACTGCTCCTCCTTTTCTTGTAGAATTTTTGCTTTGACCTCAAGCAATTGTTGTAGGGAGGTTTTTGTGGCATCCGAGAGATATCCCTCCCCCTTCTCATCAGTCAATGAGGCAATCTGAGCTTCGGTATCTAGCAGAGTCTGATCATCCCTGTGCCTCTTTGATTTCGCCCAGTGCTCAGTTAAGCCTGTGAGTTTTCTGAGTCTCTCACAAAAATCAGAGGCTTTTCTCCGTTCTCGTAAAGGGGGCTGAGTTGTCCAGAAGTCCGAGACCATCTTGATATAATCCGGTTCTTTTAGGTGCCCGGCAAAGAATTTAAATGGAGACCGAGGCTTCAAGTTATGCTGACTGATCTGTAGGAATATCGGATGGTGGTCAGATAGCCCCCCAGATCCCACCCATTGTCTGTATAGAGGGCAAATCTATATGAGTTCCTGATGCATCATAAATCTGTCCAGCCGCCGCCCCAGAGCAGCCACACCAGTACGCTGATTGTGCCAAGTAGGTAGCTTCTTGTTCATGGGGATGTCCACAATATGGTGTGAGTCGAGGAGCAATTGCATTTGATCCACAATGGGATCACACTGGGCATTATGACCCCAGGACTCACCAGCACCCAGAGAAAAATTGAAATCCCCCCCCAATATAGTATGCTGTGTAATGTGGCCTCCATTGAGAAAATCTTGCCAGAAAGGAAGACGATTCTGATTTGGCCCATAAATATTAATGATCCTGATTGGTAAACCCAGTTCACCTAGGATAATGTCCATGCCAAGAAAACCTCTGCCCCCCCAGGCCGAAAGGGGTCTAACGTTCCGAGAGTTGATACCTATAAGAAGTCCACCAGATCTCCCACACGCATCGAGTCCATGCAGGGTCCAACCAGGGAGCAAGGATTGCAAGTAACACACCGCCGTCTCAGCCGAGCAAAGAGTTTCTTGGAGGAAAATGATGTCACATCGAGAGACTAGAAGAAGTCTCTTCAGAGCCACGCGCTTTTTGGGGTTGGCTAATCCCCTGCAGTTGAAGGAGAGCCAGATCATGGATCACCACAGGTCAAGGGCTCGATAGCTCTAAGTGCCCGTTCAATAGTAACCTGGCGCCCCTTGGCGACATCAGCAACAGCGTGTAGCTTTGCCGAAGATAAATGAGAGGGTCGACCACGCTTTAGTTAAAGTGGCGTCCAGGGGAAGATCCCAGACCCAAGGTGCAGGGGCGGGCGCGAGGTCTAAGATGATAGTGGTGTGAGCCGGATGCACCCGGAGAGGATGGGGTGTCCATGCCACCCAATATAGGATTATGAGAAGGAGGGGTGGTGGAGAAGGTGGGTGGCGGAGGGGCAATGGTACACAGAATGGAAGGAATAGACGCATTTGCCGAAAGAGGATCATGAACAGAAGAATGAACGAGAGAAAGCATGTTCATAGAAAAAGACTGTGTGAAAGTAGGAATGGAGTCATTACCCGGTCGAGAGAGTGTAGTCGCCGCAGGTTGTGAAGCATTGACAGCAGTCTTTGAACGTGTCCTCGGCGGTCCTGAAGCAGCCAGGTCCTTCTTGCGTGCCGCTTTTGATACGCTGTCCCCTTTCTTCAAGGAGGGGTTCACCTGATGGTTCTGCGCTTGCTCCATAGGGATGTTGTTTCCCTCATGTTGTATATCAGTGGCCGGCTGGCGAATTCCTTTAGCTTCCTCAGTATTTATCTTCGAGATCAAAGGGCAATCCTTGTAGAGGTGGCCAACTTTGTGGCACCTACGACAGCGGTAAGGAACACCTTCGTAATCTAGAGGCTGCTTACGTGAGACGTGATTGTGATGCAGTGTAATTTTTTCCACCAAGCCGGGCCTGATATCCATATGGACTAGAATTCTAGCCATAGTCCTATTACCAGTCTTCTCATATGACCTGTCATGCTCTAGGTAGGTACCCAGAGTGTCCCCAATTAGTTTGAAGGTGTACAGGTTCCAGAATTGCCATGGAAGTCCCGGCAAACGCACCCAAATGGGTCCTTCCCCCAATTTTTCACGTTCAGGATCGAATAGGGGATCCCATCGCTTGAGTAAGACCGGGGCGAGCTCAATGTGCCAAAATTGGGATAGAACCCACTGAGTGTATGCCGGCTTTTGAAAATGGAGGGCGAACCAGCCTCTAGTGAGCACCATTACCTCTGGGAGTTCTTTGAAGTAGGGTCCCCAAATTTCTTCCACCCAAAGTTTAAGTCGCGCTGCAGAGTATGTTCGGCCACGAACTCTACCAACTAGAACTTTGTTGGCGGCGTCCATAATGTCCGGAAGAGGAGCTTCCGGCCCGATGTTGATGATATAATCCGGGTCGATAGAACGGTGACAGCGACCCTGTGGAATTTTCTCTGAGCGTCTGCCAAAAGGAAATCCCCTTAGAGAATTTCGGCACGGGTCCGAGGTGCTGTGCTGGGCGGATGCTGCGGAGCGTACCGGCAGAGACGGGGTGTTGAAAGCCCCGGAGAGAATCGGAGTGCGTGGAGAGGTGTGGCTGGTACCAGGGATGTGCGATGCGGGGGGAAAGGTGGACTGATGCTGCGCCAGCGGCATAAAAGATACGGAAGGAGAGTGGGAGCTCGATGGGGGAGGGGGCGGAGGGAGCGAAAGCGGAGGGGGCGGAGCAGTAACAGGTCGAGCGAGATATTGCGGAGGGACATCAGGGATAGGGGAGTTGAGGAAGCAGGTGCCCAAGAGGTGAGCCGTCGCAGGGGAGAGGGGAGGGCAGTCGAGGGGCGAGGAAACCACAAGGGGAAGAGCCGGCGCCTTTTCTTTTCCAGAAGCGGACAGATGTGGAAGCTGAGTCTGTGCACCCGTCGATAGACCAAGTGCAAAGCTTCGCGGCAGCAGATGAGGCGACCTTGAGTGTGCCCAGATGGCTTGATGCGGCATGGGGTCCGCTTCATAATCGACAAGCTCCTCGTCCTCCATCCCAAACTGTCGGTAGCGCCGCGGAG
Source organism: Pinus tabuliformis (assembly GCA_031772625.1). Lineage (NCBI taxonomy): Eukaryota > Viridiplantae > Streptophyta > Pinopsida > Pinales > Pinaceae > Pinus > Pinus tabuliformis. The sequence continues at coordinate 157,336,020 of CM062815.1, forward strand.
ACGGGGTTCGAAACGGGGACCGTTCGCTGGAAAGTAGGATAGGTCAGAGCGCCAGAGAATGCACAGGGGGGACCGCGAGTAAGAAACCAAGACCCAAGAAAAACGTGAGTGGTGCCGCGTCTATGACTGCCGTTACACAGAATCCGGGAGCCCTGCCTGCTAACCGCCATGGCTCGTAAAACTGCAGAAAACCCTAGCTAGGGTTCCACCATCGCTCCATGAGGGATCCATCGCTATCTTCAACCTTCATCAAATATTATCTGGCAAGTGTCCCATTGTATTAAACCCACTCATTATGTTTTTAACCCGCACCATATTCATTAATTAATTACAAATCAGTTGTAATTAACCCCGGGCCCCACAAATCTCCACCCTTATTCCCTCCTTGCATTTCCACCACGCGACAATCGTTAGATCTTGCACCCCTAGATCTGACGGCACGCATCCATATCATGTTGATTTCTTTTCCGAGCTTTACCCGCCTGAGAACACGCGAGATTCATAGTTTTTCTCGGGCCCCTTTCGGTTACGTGGCAACTTTGGGTTAACTTGCGTGCTCTCATGGAAAAACCGCCTGATTTCCAAAAGTTGTGCGAGGAACCTTAATACTGCCTCCCTGCGTAGTCTGAAACCATCCACTGTTCATTATGAAATTCCGCGCCAATTCTAGCCATTACTCGTTAAAACACCGAAGACCCTCATTTTCACTCTTTTCACTCGTTTTTCACTGAAAGTTGCCTTAGCCATTTGCACCACCCTGAGCCTCTGCAACCAAATTTCACCATTGATTACCTCCCGAACACACTTTGGACTCCGTCCACAGACATCTCACTTCAAATAAAGCCATTATCACCTCCCTGCCAACCTGGATTTTATTAACGAAATGTTTAGTTTTGCAGGGTATTAGCAGAATGGGAGCTTGGATAAACAGTTTTGATACTAGTTCCAAACCTTGTTTACTCCAAGATTCGCTAGGAAATGTATTCAAAAGGCTTTATTCAGAAGGAAAAGATAATTATCACATAGCAGAAGGAAACAATTTACACAGTAAATGTTAAAACAGAGATGAAATCATTTTCACTAGCACAACAAAAGATTGTTACAAACTATTCTCCAAGCAACATTTTGTATTCTGCATGTGTCTTTTAGTAAAAATCATTTTTACTAAAAACACAAAAGCATGAAATAGTGAGTAAGATTTACAGTAAAAGCTAAAAATGAAAGCAGGTGACAAAGCATACAGTTAAAAGACTAAACAGAGGAGGTAGATGAAAGTGTATCAGATGAAAGGTCATAAGTAAATATGACATCCGGCATGAAGACCAAACGGCCAAGTATTTTAAAGGGAAAAATATCAAAGACTAAAAGACAACAAAACCTAAATAACAAGGACCACAAACAACAGTTCAATAGATGTCTCTATCTTCTTGCATGAAGATATTTCTTTTTTCTAGATTAGTTCTCAATGCAGTTTGAGATATTTTATAAGTTCTTTTGTATAAATACTTCATAATTTGAAGTATTGAGTGTGGATTGCTATACATTTGTAGAGTTATTTTGATCTTAAACCTAAGGGTTATTGTACCAATTTTCAAGTCAACAGATTGGAGCAAGTAATAAAAAGATTACACTACAAGATTCATGAGACGAGCTATTGCACTGAAGTATTTTCTTTGTCTGATTTTGTTACTTTCTTATGTGTTTCATAAAATTAAATGTTATCTAAATTTGAATGAATTAACTGGAAATTTAAGTCAGAATTTGTTTAAGTACACTATGTTTTTCACAGTTAGTCATTTATATGTTTTCCTCTGATATCCAGATTTGAGAACCCTTAATTGCTCTCCCATCCTGGTTGACCTCTTTCACTTCTCTTCACAATATAGCCCAGGGAACCCTTAATTGCTCCCTAGATCCAATTGGAAACCATTTCACCATCAAGCCTTTGAGATCTATAGTAACTCCTCTATCTTGCCTTGTAGACACTGTTTTAAAAACTTAATGCAGTCCTGTTTTTCTGACATTTGACCCCATAGCCCAATGGCAAAAGACAACCCTTTTCATCTAAGTAAGTGATCCCACCACCCAAATTCAAATCAAAAACCCTAGCACAATCATAACTAGCCTAAAATCAAATAACTAAACAAAGTTAAATTAAAAAGAGAGAGCCCTCTCTGAGATTAGAAAGGCTAGATCCTGATCTCCAAAGTTGGTTTGTGGTTACCTCTATCATTTCTTTTTCTGACAACTTAGAAGAAATTTTGGAGTGATAACAGGTGGGAAATTTAAAATAGAGTATTCAAAGAAGTCTAGGAATACCTACATCTTCTCAATGTCTGATATTTGAAGGGAAGCTACTACATGAATCATTTCAAATGAAGGACTATTGTGTCTATAAGAACACCATTATTATAATGAATCTAAGGTCGCAAGGCGGAGCTTCGGGTACCAGAAATCCCAGTGGATTTGTCTCCTTCAAGGATGCAGTAAAGAGGAAGGCCTTCATCCTAGCTGAAAATATCCAAAATATTCCATGCCCCTATATTGTTGAGCAAATGGAACACGCTACAGTCATGGAAGTAAATCTTCTAGAGGTAAATTCTCTCCTTTCTTCTCTCCAATCAAAGGTTGATTATTTGTAGGTTTAAAGAAATCTGGTCTAAATCTAGCATATTACATCACTCGATTTTTTCCTCATGGATGCCCAATTGTGACATATATTTGTGTTCAAAAGGTATCTTTATTGTTCACTTTGATACACAAAAAGACTTAGAGTATGTCCTAAATGAAGGGCCTTGGTTTTCGGGTAGAGAAGGGCTCTTCATTACTCCATGGTTCCTAGAATTTGATGTTACAAACATGGTAGTTACAACTATGTCGATTTGGGTGAGACTCCAAAATCTCCCTCTTCCTTTCTGGCACCATAAGGTCCTAGAGGATATTGGAAACACTCTAGGAAAATTCAAAAATATGGATCTAGAAAGAACATAAAAAGGTCTATTCTTCTTCCTAGAATCTGCGTTGAGATAGACCTCAACAAAGGTTTTTCTGACCACATTCAACTAAATTATAAAAATTTCCAATGGACTCGAGTATTAGATTATGAGAACATGAATTTCAGATGTAAAACATGCTTTCAAATAGGACACCTACAGAACTCTTACCCCTAGGCTAAAAATAATCCAAAAAAGAAAAAAAGGTCAAGCCATAAGCCAAAAGGCTGGCAAGTATCACATCATCTCATATTTGAAGAAGAAGAAGAAGAAACTATGAAATCCAACCTATCCAAGCTGAAGTGAATGTTCAGGTACATCAGTGTAACCACACAGAAGAGGGTGCTAAGGTTGGGTCTGAAGTTGCAACCCACAATCAGAAACACAACGAAACAGTTGAGATTTAGATCCTTGATGCGATGGGGGGCTCAAAATAAGAACATGTATCAAAGAGTTCAGATTCTGACAAAAAACCTTCACCAACGTCATTAGGACGATATTTGGCTTTGGTCCTTATTGAACCAAACTCGAAGGGATGGTAGAAAGTGCAGAAAAAGAAAGGCAAAAAAGAAAGCTAAATTAATCTTCCCACATTTAACTTTGAACGTTTTCTTATTGATCCCAGGTTTTTGTTGTTTTGTTTCTCTATAGCTCATTATTGTGGGATGTATTTCCCAGATGTGTTTAGCATATACAATATGTAATATTATTCTTTCTTTTTGATGAATAAAATACGAGTGTCTTTTTCTCTGAATAAAAAAATAAAAAACAAAACAAAAAAACATTAAAAAATAAAACATTTTGTGAATTCAACTAATTAAAATTTTGGGTTATGGTTATATTTAGTGTTAATTTGGATTCAAATTCCTTAGAAATATGATAAAAATATTGGGTTGTGATTATATTTAGTGTAAATTTGGATTCAAATTCCTCATAAATATGATGAAAATATAATGTGTAGCATATTAATGAGGAGATGAGATTCATACTTCCTCATTTATTTAAAAATAGATAAATATATATATTCTTGAACAAATTATATTAATAAATGGATGCAAATGATGATTAGAGTCACGCTTGAAACATAAATTAGATTGTATATTTTTGTTTTTTCTGCAACAAAAAGATAAATTACACTAAATTTATATACTGTTGTTTGGATGTGCAAATCTTACGAGTGTGTAGTGTGACACGTTTATATACAAAATCCCTATAAATGTCACAAAAAATAATGAAATTGAACTCATTTCAATTTATACAAGAAGTTCATATTGCATACTCGAACATGTTAGTTCAATCAATTGTCATCATTATTGATCATCATTTATAACCAATTTTATGTCGACAAGTGCCAATTTGAAATTCCCTTACTAAGGTTTTATCGGGGATGTCATGCACAAATGTGGGGAAGTATCCCTTATATTTCCTTGCAAGGTCTTCCTAAAAAGATGGTTCATATTATTGATTGTCAAACATACATCAATCATTTGCAACCACATGGTTAATGTCTAAGCAATAGATTGAATGCACTCTACCTTGCTCCATTTATGTCACATTTAGAAATTGTCTTATGCCTCTATTTAGCCTAAGTTGGCCCTAATTAATCATCAATTTTTGAATAAGACCTTATGAAGCCTTAAATGGCCTCCCCTTTCTATGATATCAAAGTTATGGATTTGACTATTATGAGAGATCACATAGAGAACTTTGATCTTATAATGGTACCAACAAAGGCACTAAGGAAGTTTATACCCAAAGTGTGCAACAAGGTAAGCTTGAACATGACAAAGTTTGCACCACTAATGTATCACAAAGTAATCTTGAACATGAGGAGTTTCACATTGATATTTCTGCTTTGGAGTATGATAATATGTGTATTGTATTCAAGGAGTGAACCTTACAGGATAATTTGTGTGTAGATTCGCTCTTGAGTTTGTTATTAGGGCCTAATTCAAAGAGATTTTACAGTCTCGTGGGTGACAATGCCTTCATACCATAAGCCTAACCATTGAATTTTTTGCCTCGAGTTTGTTCAAAAGGCTCGTGTCCATCACATTATTTTTCATGACCCATGGCTCTATAAGACTACCCTCATATTTTGTTTGGTGTAGGAAAAAGTGTTTTCAATTGAGAAAACTACCTAGCCTTCTTATTCAAATTGATTGGAATTTTTTAATGTTCCAATGAATCTCTAACCATTTTTGGTGTGAAACTTTACTAGTGAGTTTTATCTGCCATGAACCTATACATTTTTAAAATCCCATGTGTTAAAAGAGAGTTTAGTTTTGCATCAAATTAGAAAAATACCTCAAGGATTTTTTATTTAATTGAGTTGGGGACAAAAACATGAAATATTTGGGTATGTATATAAACCTACCAAACACCTCCTTTCACTACAAAACTCTGAACCATAAGATCTATGACCACCCACCAATAGTACAACTCAATCCTCAAGTAAACTCCTACTCCTTGAGAAATATAGGTTAAAAATCGCCCATTAATAAACAATCATAATGAGGGTGATACGATGCAAGTGGTTCACAAGAATTCTTAAAGCACAAATGCCACTCTTTCCCGAAAGGTTACCACCCCTAAAGCTCCTATATCTAGTGCCTTTAATCAAAGTCAACCTACAACATAGTCAATGTTAAAGCCTCATGACTCATCCTATGTCGACATCCACATCAAGAGGGGGAGATTCAAGAGCATGGACCGCACCTCCTTTATTTCTCTAGTGAAAGATGAAGCCTTTGGTATACTAAACCATCACCATGGATCATTAGTTCCCATAATTGAAAGAGAATGGAACGGTCAATCCATGTGGTGTGTCAAATTACCTTGGAGACTATACAGATGAGATGGATTTCATCCTTGTTCCTAATAAAATATGCATCATGGAATGTCAAATATTATCAATCCCTCATAGAAAAACATAGTCCCACAAATTTAGAACATTCTAAAGGATCTTACTATTGTTTGTTTCAAGCAGTGAAGTTTACAATTATCCTCTTATAGTAGCTTTTACAAGGGATTTGTTCGATTACTACATGCTTCATTTCAAACCATGGATAGAAGTTAGTGGGGGTTTAACTATACTTTCCCCAAAGTTAAAATTTATTGTAGTCTGTTAGAGAACAAATCTAAAATGGTAATTGAACTTTACATTAGTAATATAGATAGATAATTCTTGACTACCCAATATTTATGCATATAATTATGAAGTGAAACAAGCATAATTTTGGTGATAGTTAGTTGATGAACCACTAGAGGCTCACGAGTTGATTTGTAGTGATTTTCAATATGGTGGAAAACCTAAAAGATAAAGAGAGTGTCTTACACGATGAATAGATCAATGGGAAAATAATGCCCTATTTGCACTGAAGGCTAGTCTAGGGTTGTTTAATCATTATAAGATTTGACATTGTGACTTTGTCAAAATTTGATTAACCAAGAACAATTTTTGAATGAACACTTAGAGAATAATAAACAAGCTTTACATGTAAATCCTTTCAAAATGAAACTTTTTTCTTCAAATGCACAGGGAGCAAGCTTGCTAAGTTTAAGGGGAGGCCACTTTCTTAAACCATCAACTCATTTTGTTCTTAATATATTGGGGGAATGATAAAATGTAAATGGACAACATAAGTTTTAGTATGAATGTATCATGCCTTCAAAACACCCAATATATTCCCTTAATCAAAAGAGTTGAGAACCTTCTGCTCTTATGTATGGAAGATGACAAATGAATTGTCTTGTGTGTGGACACCATCTCTAGATTCATGCTTTTCAACTGGGGTTATGACTAACAAATAACTTACGTTAAAAGGAAATAAGTAGGAAATAAAAAGGAAAATGGATTCATAGTCCCATTTCTTTACACCGGTCCTTATGGAGAAGAGAAGTAAAACTATATGCCCAAGCTATAAGGTCTTTTAAAAGTTGATAGGGCCAACAAGGCTAAGGGAACTTGCCTTTTAGTCCAACTTCACTGGTTAAAAACTAATGATATACCCACTAAGGCCCTATTTAAGGCACTAGCCATGAAGAAGCTTTGAGAAAGAATTGCAACAACCAAAACTATAGTTAGTCACTTGACTAACTAAGAATATATTGAAAAGAAGTTACTGAATCACTACAAAATGGTGTTTGAAGTCTAAAAAGTGCATGTAACTATGAAGCAAGGTCAAGGTACTTCTAAATATGGATGTTAGTTTTGTCTAAAATATGTGATGGAACATTATCCTTAAGTCAAGGCATAAAATTATAGTAGATTCATCCCACGGTGATAGGATAGGTAAGACACGTGGATAACTTACAAAAGGTTATAGGCTTAAGGTGTAAGCGTACACCAATGGTGGAAAGGAGTTATACTTGTGAATAATCGTTGATTGGATATACATACATACATACATACATACATACATACATACATACATACATACATATATATATATAGATATATATATATATATATATATATATATATATATATATATATATATATATATATATATATATATATATATATATATATATATATATATATATATATAGATATGCATTGTGGTTAAGCATGAGAGACATCATTTCATTAGTAGTCAATGGTCAAAACCACTATCGAATGAGAGGTGGCCCGTTAATAATGATAATGGGAACCAAGGCACAAGTACAAACTAAAATAATGTGAATGGATGTTTTAATGTTCAACACCTAAAAGTGGAATGAAATCATGACTGAATGATGGAAACCCACTATTATATGCAATATAAACAAGATTAAATGATGAAAATGGTAACCAATGTATTGGGTTTCTAAATCAAACCCTCAAAGCAGACATGTTATGGTTGATAAGCATAAATTCATTGAGAAAGCTCCATGATGTGTGTTTGAAACCATCATGGGGTATGAAGATCATTGATTGATGATAATGACTTGGACTTGAAACAACAAGATGGGTTAAGGATGAGTATCAAACACAATAATTTTTTGAAAGGATCATAATGGTGACTAATGTAGGCAACAATCATGAACCCTAACACAGTAACTTGACCAGATGTCATAGTGGAGACTGGGTTGCAAGTAATGTTGTTGGCATACTAGAGACCATAGAGATAAAACTAAACTAATGGTATAAGTGAGACTCAAGGAGCATGTAGACAAAATCAAAAGGATGGAGTAAATCAAACCTATGGGAAGGGCATACATGGGTGACTCAATATAGATTATCCTATCAAGGGTGAAACTAACATCTTCTCAAACTATTGAATAGATGAAAATGGGGCATAACTTAGAGGTAGGATGAATAACTCATTTCCTTGCCCCTTTTTCTTTTTTCTGGAATTTTTTAATGGTTTTGTATTTTGATGTTTTATAGTTATTTGTGGATTTGGTAAGTTTTGAGAATGATATGGAAGGGGGATAGGGATTCATTTGGGAAAAAACAGGTTCAAATTTGTGAAAAAGGAACATAAGTTCAAAAATGAGCAAGAATGCAAGTGGGAAACAAGCATTGAACACCCAAGTGTAGGCCTTCCCTCTAATGATGATAGTTTGCATCCATGATGCAACAAAGATCAAAAGTAGCAACACAAACACGTCAAAGGAACTCATCTCCTTTGCATGAGCATTATTAATACAATGCTTCATATGCATATAACTGACAATAAACCATCGACTTCATCAAAGTTCTTCTAACTAGTAATTGATGACATAGTCAATCTTCCTCTCTCTTCCAATCTCTTTGGTGTGTTAGGTAAGTGTGGGAGCACATCCTCAAAACATGTGGAGAGATCTCTTTACATGCCTCAAATTATACTTTGTTAACTTTAGTCTCACACATCTCGCATCAAAATCTTTTCTTAATCTTTAGAGTGTAGAAATACTCCTCCACCCTATAACCTCCTCACTGCACTTGGCACAATGTACAACACATGTTGATAGTCATGCAAAGAATATAAAAAATGGCCAACATTCTCCACCACTCTTGAATATGGTTAGATATATGAGTGTCATTATCCTACTAAAAAGAAGATAAAATCCTAGCCCTTTCTCTGTATCAAAATGGTAATTCAAAATGGTCGAGGAATGCCTTTGCAAAGGCATCAAAATTCCTAAAAGAAGCTCTCATGAGCTTGATATTACATTTTATAATCACCCCAATTAGGGTATGTTTGAAGAGTCTCGGTCTTATGGAATCATACACTAAGGAGTTTGATGAGCACAAAGGTGGAAATTCTTCACATGATTCCTAGGATCCTCTCCAAGGTTCCTTCAAAATTTTGAAAATTTGAGGGAATTTTGGTAGGAACTAGGGGCCATTAAAGATCATGAAGCATGAAGTCATTCATGAGCTTCACCAAATTTAGAATATTTAATGTTTCCAAAATGAAAGTCCATATAGGTGATTGAGTTCCAACTTCTAGGGTTCTACCCCATCATTTTGTTGGTACTCATAAAAGAATTTCCTAGTGCATAACCTATGCCATGTGCTAAAACATTGTTCAGTTAATATATAGGACCTTTATTGAAATTAGGAGGAGCTTGGACATAAGGAGGAAATCCTATAATTATCAAATTTCCAAATCCTTGAAATGGATTTCTTTATGATAACATTTTTTAGGACGAAAAGGCTCTACTCACTAAATTTCCAAACTCAATGAAGGGATTACTTCCTATCAAAAACCCTAAGGAAGGAAAATATCTATCTATAGAATTCCCTAATCCTTGAAAGTGATTTATCCTTGTTAACAATCCAAAAGATGGAAAATATATGCTCACTAATGGAGATATGAATGTGGGGCTGTGACCACCACCAAATGGAAATACATGAAGAGGAATTGACAAATTACTAGCACACGTGTTGGAATCAGGGAAGAGCAAGGGTTTTCCTTGTTGTAATATGAAACATCTTGATCAATGAAATCCAAAAATAAAAGGTGCCCACACCATATAATGTAGAGGGTTGAGGTCCCATACTACAATTGGGAATAAGCACATGATGTACTGAGCCTCTACTTGATGCCCCTAAGGTGATCAAGATTGTGCTTACTACTAAGGTACTTGTAATAGGAGGAATAAATCCTGGATTGAATATAGTATATTTGGGGGTGTGGGTGCCCCATAATATCGAGGTGTTGGTGGCATTATGCACTATGGACTACTAAAGAAAATGAATCATCATGTAGCTCAAATTCTCAATGGTATACGAGTGCAAAGGAAGAGGACTAGCAGGTTCAATGAGGGGAGGGTTAAAGTTTTCGAAACATGATAATACAAATCCCTTAAAAAATCCCTCAAGTAAAATCTATTTGTGGTGAGATCTTCCCTCACATGATTTTTCACATCCGTCTAAGTTTGTTTAACTATCTTTCATTAACCAATGTTGTTCAATCTATGATTTTGAGTAGGGGTTACCCCCTCGCTGAGGGTATCCCTAACCATGAGTATGGAAGAAGTTACTTAACAAGGTGGGTTGCTACTAGGCATCCCACTATGCCAACAGTCATTGGCCCCCCTCTAGTTTGGGGAATTTATGCATTAGATGGTCTTCATTAGAGAGCTTGCATGTAAATTTAACCTTCTTCTTTATATTTGTTAAACATGCCAACATTATCATTGTTTGTGTTATTTAATCCATTTGATTTCTTATTCTTATTCCTTGGGAATCCATCCCCTGTGTATGGGTTCGGGAGCAAGCCTCCCGAAAAAAATATGGGGTGGTTTTTTGCGTACATTTTTTGCAATTTTCATTACATTATTTTCGCCTTAAGAAATTTTGTGGTGTATGGTGGTTTATCCCATGGTTTGTTAATTTCAATTGAGGAACTATGGTTGTATTATAATCTAGGGTAAATGGATTGGTAGTTTATGGATGCAATGGGTTATATATAAATATGGGTGTGTGTATTGTAATGCTATAAAGAATAATGTATTATTTTTATTTTTTTGAATTTCCTAGTTTGGGTTTCCAAGGTAAAATCTCTATCTTAATGTGTGTGTTTTCCATCGTATATTTTCTAATTTATGAAGAATCTATTTTTAGTAATTATTTGTACAAGATTAAGGCCTATAGATAAGATGCCATATGATTAAAGCTCATACCAAAAAGAATTTTTGTGAGAATGTTTATATATGTCAAAGGATGTCACCCTATTAAGGGTCATAATGGAGGAAGAGATGCCATTTTTAGAGTCTAACAACTTGATTTGGTGTATTCCCAATCTCGGGTTATATATGAGATCATTCTTATTGAACCAAGACTAGACACATACCCCACAAAATTGAAGCTTGGACAACATACTGATGGTGTGGTTGGTTCCATAGAAATATTGTAGCTAGTTAGGTGAGAATCCAAACAAGACATATATATTTGCATCCACTTGTGGCTACATAAATAATTGCTTTTGATACTCCATGCAATCTATCAATTTCCTTTATGTATATTTTTGCAATGTCAGTTGCCTTATGACTGAGTTTTACTGGAATTAAATGAGCACTCATTGTCAATTTATCCACTATCACCATTATTGAGTCATGTTGCCTTTTTATATTGGGAATTTTGGTTATAAAATCTAAGGTTACAACTTCCCATTTCCATGTTGAAATTGGTAATGATTATAGGAAATCAGTTGGGTGTTCATGCTAAAATTTCAATCTTTGATATCCCACACACTTAGAATGTAATCAACTACATCCCTTTTCAATTCCATCCAAAAATATTGGCTTCTCATTATTAAATTATTTTTTGTTAACTATGGTGTCCTACATATGGAGCATCATGCATTTCTTTCATAATTGAATTCCTCAATTCCTAAGAATTAAGAACACACACTTTACTTTTATACAAAAGTATACAATCCTCCTGTAACTTATATTTCTTAAATTTGTGAGGTACTTCCTCTTGTTATCGATTTTCTTTTACATATGATAGTGCTAATTTGTATGGGTAACCTCTAAAATTTTGATTTTTAAATATGAAGTATGTATACTAATGGTTGTAGCATGCATACTACGTATCCTTCTACTGAGATCACACACAACTTTGTTCTACTTCCCAAGTTTGATGTGCTTGATATCAAAATCATATTCACTCAAAAATTCCAACCATATTATCTATCTAGCATTTAAAGTTGGTTGTTTGAATAAATATTTCATACCAATATAATCTAATCCTCAATTCATATTTCTTTCCCATTAAGTAATGTCTCCACATTCTCAATGCATGCACTATGGTAGCAAGTTCCAAATCACGAGTGGTATAATTTATCTCATGATGTTTCAATTTTCTCGACTCATACCTAATGACATGTCCATTTTGAATAAGTACTCCACTAGGTCCTTCGTTACATGCATCTATGCACACCACAAAATATTCATTTGGATCTACACTAAGTAAGATTGGTGTAGTTGTAAGTAAATATTTTAATAGATGAAAACTTACCAAAGGTAACACTACAAACTCATAATGCCATATCTTGTTCCCAAAGTTGTTTTACTTATGTCTTCTTCCTTGATCCTTACCTAGGGACATCTTGATCTCAAGTTTATTTTTGAAAATATCATTGATCCTCTTAGTTGATTAATTAGATCATTAATTCTAGGTAGAGGTTATTTATTCTTCACATTGGCTTTGTTCAACTGTCTAAAGTCAACAAGTAATCTCAATATTTCATCTTTCTTTTTCACAAACAATACTAGTGATCCACAAGGTGAAACACTTGGTAATATGTACCCTTTCTTCAACAATTCTCCCAACTACATTTGCAACTATTTTAATTGTGGTGTACTCATATTGTAAGGATTCTTTGACACTGGAGTAGTTTTAGACATTAAATTAATAGAGAAATCTATGTGCCTATTTGGTAACAAACTTGGTATTTCTCCAAATACATCTTCAAACTTCTATGACATTGGATAATCTTCAAGATTGGTCACTTTAGTCTTCTCAGGCTCTTCCACATGGGATGCATGTAGTTGACATCCTTTGTTAAAAAATATCTTCAATTTTAAGGTTGAAATCTCCCTTATAAAAATGGATTTTGGAATTCTTTGCACAAATCTCTACTTTCCTTCTTTGCCAAGGCATATGAATGTCTTATTATGAAAATTTAGGAAAATATGATGTTTGTTGATGTAATTCTTCTAGATTCAAACTATGTAGAGTTTTGGAAATGTTTGATGTTTCGAGTGGACACTCACCCATCATCAGGGACACATGAAACTTGTAATGAGTGTGGATGGGTACAAGACAAATAATAACTAGAATTTAGTAATGTTATCTATGTATAACAATTAGGAGGTTGAGGGAGAAAAAGATACATTAGGAGAGATTAATAATTGAAGAAAGAGATTAAAGGGAGAGTATTAATTAGAATTGACGTAAATTAGCCATAATATTAATTAATTAATTAAGTCAAATATGGGCATTTAACTAAAAAATTCCCTAAATTGGCCCTTGAATAAGATTATATAGAAAGTAATGAATAATGGAAACAACCAAAGAAGAAACATTATACAACCAAATAAATATCCCTACCTCATCCAAATAATATTCAAGTACAAGCCAATCAATTGAAATTCCTTGGATCTGGGCCTTCTTTTAGGTTTTAACCCTGCACAAATAATTCCCGCATACAAATTCTCAATATAAAACAACAAAGATTCAATAGCAAACACATGCGTTAACACAAATATTTTATCCTAGAAACCCAAGACCAATAAAACCATCAATATTTTTCTATATCTCTCGATGATTACATAGCCTCTATACAATTCCCTCTTAAAAGAGGGTTCCCTTCTAAGGAAAAAAACCCTAACATAAATTCTACCATCAAATCTGTGACCTAATGATGAAATGTCTAGATTTATTATAAGACTACAATATTTTACAAGGCAAACTTTCCAAAAATTTTGCTTCAGGGATACTCCCCCTGAAAGCCCCCTCTAGGGAGGGGGGAACTCCATAAAAGTGTGTCCCCCAACCCTGGAGCCCCCATGACGATAATTATATGGGGGTAAGCCTCCCTATTAGTAACACAACTAATCATGAAGATAATATAACACATAGTCAACACTTTTGTGGGTGAACACCCAAATCTAGAGAGAAAATAAAGGAAACGAGTAAAATCTCAATCGTAACATGTATGAAGTTATTTCCCATTTGGAAGATACATCAAACCTAGAAAATAATGAATACCTCAATTATACTATCAATAGATCTGCATGAATACCTCTTACTAAAGGAAACCCTAAAGTATTTCCTTTTCATCCAAGTAATGCCTTGGATTTGAGGATGAGATTGATCATTTCCCATCAAAGGAATTGCATGGCACATGAATTTATCCCTTTATTAAAGCAAGAGAAAATGAAGGACATTGTAATGAGGAAACATACATGGAAATCACCCCAGGTAAGACAACACGAAAATATGAGAGAAAACCAAGTAAATATAAATGAGAATAGATTGTTGTCAAAGAGAAGTATCTAAATTGTTAGGCCACAATAGGAAGAATGATAGGGAAAGGCCTGTAAATTACAAAAAATTAGGGTGGAAAAAATCTTTATATTGTAGGAAATAATAAATCCCTTAGTAAATAATGAAAGTGATCTCCTACAGTTATATGGGTTTGGGTAGTACAATAAAGTTGGAATTAGACAAAGATCTAATTAGAATAGAAAATCCATAAGCAGTCCTACGCCAGGAAACAAAATCAAGATCCTTTAGAAAAGTAGCAAATATGGACGCAATAAGGGAAAAGTGTCCTGTTAGTGTCAATCTTGTTAGCCTGTCACCTAGATCAAATATGCTTTTACTATGTTCTTCTAGGCTTTCAAAAATCAAATTTTTCTGATACTAGGTTTACACAACAAATTTGGTCATTATTTCGTCAGTCTAAAGATGAAGTCATTGTTTGGAAATTCACTCATGCTGGTCATCTATCACACTTTATGAAGATATCACAATAAAAATGGGTCAGTGATCATCATCATTCCATTTAGGTCTCAGGTCATCCATTAGGTCGCTAGGGTTTCCAATGTCCATCATTTTCATGAATAAAACCAGTAGTGAGTAAAACATGAAGCAACTTTTGGAGAATTGATCTTGATTTTTCACACACTCCTCATTCTCTCATGTTATCAAAGGTTCCAAAAAAGAAGCTCCAACACTCAGGAAAGCAAAGGACATCATAGGTTTGCAATGGTAAAGGTAAATTCTGTTTTCATAAAGTGAAAATCAGTTTCTAAAGGAGGGTGGGTCCCATTTCTTTTTGAAAAAGTGAGGAAACTTTCCCTATATAAACTCAAAAGCCCCATAACTCCTTCATTCACATCCTATTCACTCTTTATCATCAAGCTATCTCAACCAAAAAAGAAAAAAGGTTGTTTTCTGAGGAGAAATTAGCAAAAATTTGCAGGCGCTGCGCATAGAAGCACTGCGCTGCGCTTAGGAGACCGACGCTGCGCTTTGAAGAACTGCATTGCACATAGAAACACTGCGCTACATGCAGGACAGAGTGCCCCGAAAACATGTAAAATGATATCCTACACCTGCATACATATTTAATGAGCCATTTTGACAATTTCACCCACCTCAAAACAAAGTTTAAACACTCAAAAATAAAACCCTAGCTCATTCCTAGAGGTTTTTGGGCAAGTTTCATCATAAACCCTGTTGTTTCCACCTGCAAGCAAATAATCTTTCCACTATTTCTCCACTCATTTTCATCAGCTTTCAAAGTCATCTCACCTTTCCCAAGACCCCTCCCATCATTTTGTCAAAAATCACCTACATATCACTTCATTTCCATTCACACCTCACATCTTATTTTCACTTCCTACTGTTAGGGTTTTGTGTCATCATGGAGGCAGAATCTTCGCCAAAAAGAAAGAGACAACATAAAGGAGGGAGGATCCTCAAATGTGAACCATCAGACTACAACACAATCAACTCCTATCCTTTCATCCAACAATGCTTTGAGGATGCCCATTGCTTGGAATTTTGCAAAAGGGTGAGCGAGGCGGGATTTCATGAGCAACTAACAGATTGGGTAGCAACACAACTGAAAGGAGAAACTGCTATCATTGCTGGTGTTGTGTTTAGTTTCTCAGTGGCCTCCATCGCAATAGCAACTAGGTTACTAAACAATGGTGAATATTGGTTCAAAGGAATGAGCCTAGATCTTGGAAACTACAAGCCTTTCTTGAAGACGCCATACAGAGATACACATACTCACCTCATGCCTTTCAGATATTTATTGGAGAAATATGCCCCTTTGATGAAAATTGTCATGAGGTTCTTCACTTGTGAAGGTAGATTCTCCAGGTTGTATGCCTATCATATTCGCCTCCTGATGCATTTCACCTCTCAAAAGCCACTCAACATGTGTAATTATCTATTCAAGAGCATTTCCAAAATTTCTGAGAAAATACAATTAAAGGACAAAGATAACTCCCCAAGCTTCTTCCATCACAGTCATCAAAACCATTGTCCTTCACCAGCTGGAAGAGAGAGGTATGGCCTGGGAAGCCTTTTTGGAAGTAGATATGAAATGGCATGAGAGGAATGCAGCATCTCAGTTTCCTAGTGCACCAAAACAACAATCATAGGTGGGGTCATCTAGCAAAATAGTGGAGAAGACTCAACTATCCAAACCTGAGGTGACTAAAGTGTATAAGAAGGGGCAAAGGCTTGTGTTTTCTTCTCACAGAGAGAAAGGGGCCAAGCCTTCTTCATCAACAAAGCAAGAATCGACATCAAAGGATAAAGACACAGTTGAACATGAGTTTGAACTAATTTATCCAGAGACTGAGGATCAGATCACAAACATGAGATAGACTATCAAGGATAATGATTACCAAATAAGGAGTTGGCGATCAATTTGGAAAGGGCGAAGTATGTTATATCATTCCTTGAACAAGAAAATAGTCAACTCAAAGCAAAGGAGTTGATCTTAGAAAAGGAAAAAGCCAAGTTAATGCAACAAGTTGGAAAAGGTAAGGAGATCATGAAATCAAGCGAGCCTGAAGCATCAGAGATGAGAGGAAAAAGGAAAATACCAAGAACAAGAGGCCTCAAGAAAGCTTTGCAAAAGGAGCAAGAACAAATTCTGCTGAATGAGGACCTTGACCTAGAAGATAGGACTGACCTAGAGGTTCATCAAGATAAGGAATATTGGCTCAATAGAGTGAATGAACATTTGGAGAAGCTCCTTGAGAAGGCAAACATAGACAATCAGTTGCTCAGACACATGGCACACCACTACCAAGATCAAAACATGATTGCCAATGTCAAGGTAAAGCCACTTGAAAACAAGCTCAAGGAGGCCAAAAAAGACCAAAAGGATGAGGGAAACTTGGATATGCTTGCTGAAGCATCCATGACGCTATACAAAACCTATTTTTACACCTTCCCTCCAATTTGAGCAAATTCTGAGCATTTTGAGTTTTTTGAGAATTTTTGGTCTAAGTTGAGAAATTCAGCTGCTCTAGAAGTGCAGCGCCTTGGCGCTGCGCTTTTTCCTCGGGTCTCCATTTGAGGAAAGGCCTACATTTTTGGAAAGGTATTGTCATCCTCTAAAAACCCATTTTCCCATATTTTGTAGAGGTGGCTTAATTTAGGAGAAAAATTCAAAAAAGTGGCAAAAAACTAGCATTCTAGACCATTTTTTGACAGGCGCCGCGCTTCTAGAGCGACCTTGGGAGAATGGATTTTTGGAGGTCTTCCCATGATCCAAATTCAAAAATTCAAATTTTTCTGGAAACTAGACATGAAGTGCTAGTAGACCGTTCTCTCAAATTTGCATTTTGACCCCTGGAAGGCACCTAAACATAAGCTCAAATTCGACGCTATGCTTGTGCACTTTTCTATGTTTCAAATTGTAAAATTCACTGTGTAAATTTCTAGTTTCTAGTTTGACTTAGTCAAAGTCAAGATTCTCTATGTAATGGCACTAGTTACGAGGCTAGGTGATGTAGGCATGAATAAATGTACATCATAGGTAGTTTTTTATGTTTATTAGGCCTCATAAAAGAAGCAAACTCCTAAACAAACTCTTCATGAAGTGTTTGAGTTTCACCTTCTCACTCTCACCTATTGGTTGAGAGAATCTTGGAGTCAGTTCCTCCACCAAGGAATTCGACTCCTGAAGGTGGGAAAGTGGTCTAGGAGAGTCTATATGTATCATTTCACTTTAGGAGAAGAGGGTTGAACTTTTTGTGAAGGAGGCTTGCATGTAATCATCTTTCAGCTAATACAGAGACATGTTGCAGCTATTTTCAAGGAACTCTAGCCCAGTGAGTTCATGGTGCTTGTACTTCATTCTTTTTGTTTTCTCATGGTCTAAACATCTTTATCTACATTATATCTCTTATTTCTATGAATTCCTTGTGATAAAATACTCAGAATTCTTGTTTTTCAAGCTCTGTTATTTGGTTTTCATAGTTATGTGTTTTGTCTTCCTAAGCCAATGAAATCATGTTTACTTATGCTCATTAGTTTCTTCCACACTATATCCTCTATACTACATTGACAAATACTCAAATTACACCATGGCTTATGATATCTACCTCCTACTTATGTTTTCTCTCGCATTCCCACAGCTTAGACCTACTTGTGGCTCCAAACCCTAAGTTCAACAAATCCTTAAAAACCAAATTCTCACAAACAAACAAACAAATACTCATATCTAGTCTAAAATCCATTTGCTTTAAAGTCATATCACTGATAAGAGACTTAGAGAGATCCCTCTCATGCTCAGTAGGGCTAGCTACTGAGCTGAAGTGGTTTGAGGTTACCCTTCTTGATTTCCTTTTTAGCTTAGGAGATTGCAAGGACTAACATTTTTGGCACCATTGCCGGGGAACGACTGTTAAATTGTTCTTGGGAAATATCTAAGAGCTTTCAAAGAATTGGTTTTGGACCTCTCAGTTTCCAGTATTTAAAGTTAGGCTGAATTCATAAATCTCGTCAGTTTAGGGTGTATACCTTCTGTCTTCCAAAAGGCATCCCAGGTCAAACCCTAACCCAAATCCACCCTTTATTGTTGAAGGTCCGAAAAGACCGCTAATAAAACTTAGACTAACCATCACTAAAAGTGTAGTTCGTAAAATTAAAAGAACAACTTCTCTGCCTAAAAATCGGTTTGCCTTTGAGCAAATTACTTTTGAAGAGCAGATAGAATTATCACTTACAAGGTCCAAGTCTGACTCCTGTATATCTGATATAACATTAGAATCTTTAAAGGTTGAAACTCATTCTATCTCTTTAGAATCTTTGTCTGCTAAGACTGATCATGAACTATGGTTAAATTTTGATAAGCTTCAAAGCCTTGCTGACCAACTCCAGATCACTACCGAAAAAGATTTTGTTCAATATCAACTTGAATACCTAGCCAGAGCTTCATCCTATGTTTCACCTCCAAGCACATCTGCTACATCTCCCAAAGTTTTAGTTCCATCATTTTTCCTACCTCCCCCATTCGTTCCATATTTGCCTTCACAACCCATTTTAGTAGTTCCATCATCCTCATCAGCATCACCACCCTTACTTACACAATCCATTGTAGCACCTTCACTATCTCCAGCAGTCATGGCAAGATTTGTGCCTCTTTTACTGCCTGCTCAACTTGCTGCTTTGCCTCAGAATTATGGTCAAAGACTCCCTTTGTTTGATGGAAGTGCAGAAATTACAACTTAGCAACATGTTGACAAGTTAATAGATTTCATTGATTTAGAAGAAATTGATGAGGAGAATGCCAAAATGAGGATTATAGCTCAGAGTTTCTCAGGAGATGTTAAGAAATGGTTTTGAAGTATGGCTGCTAATTCTATTAACAGTTCTCAAAGATTGATTGAATTATTCTTAGCTCATTGGCAAGAGAAGAAAAATCCATTATAGATATTGGCTGAGTATAATTCAATGAAAAGGAA
This sequence comes from Pinus tabuliformis, assembly GCA_031772625.1. Lineage (NCBI taxonomy): Eukaryota > Viridiplantae > Streptophyta > Pinopsida > Pinales > Pinaceae > Pinus > Pinus tabuliformis. Next base: position 157,355,939 of record CM062815.1, read on the forward strand.
CCCAAATGAAATAGTTCAAGAATTCACAACAAGATTTAATACAATGTACAATTCTATACCTGATGATATGAAGCCTCCTCCTGGTTTGGCTCTTCTTCATTATCCTGATGCTTTCGATCCGGACATGGCCTACCAGCTCAGAGAAAGAGACCCCACTACTCTTGAAGAGATGCAGCGGAATGCAATCAGTGTTGAAGCCAATTTTCTCATTAAGAAGTCAAAATCAAAGCCAGAGAGGGTGGAGAAGAAAGTTGTCTTCAAAGAAGAGCCTGCATCATCTTCTGATGCAAAGCTTGACAATATGATAAAAACTATGGAGAGGATGATGGATAGAATATCCATAACTGATTGACAAGCTAAACCTTCAGTGAGGAATCCTAACTTTCGTAGACAACAACAACAACAGTTCAGAAATCAACAGAAAGAGTAGCGAAACCAAGATCCTCAAGGTCAAGTAAGAGCTCCATTCCAGCAAAATTACACTGAAGGTCAGGAAGAAGATGAAGAATAAATTTTAGCAGAAAATCACTTCTTTCAAGAAGATGATCTGCCTACTTTCCTAACAGAGGAAGATCAGTTTTATGAAGACTCTCTCATACCAAGTGATCAGCAGTTTGTGTTCACAAGCGCAGATTTGTGGGCTGCTCAAACTGAAGATTACCAAAGAGGATATTAGAATGCCCTCAGTCATCTCCAAAAGCAGTACAATTTGAGGAATAGAAATGTACCTGTCACTCTAACTCAAAAAAGACAAAATCTAAAAAAAGATGCACCAAGAAAAGAAACCACTCCTGTAGGCCAGAATAAAGACAAAGACATTGTCATACTGAATCGGGATAGAAAAAATGAAGCCTCCACTAGCAATGTGAGGAAAGATAAAGAACTGCAAACTGAAAGTCAAAGGAAGGAACCTCAAGCTAAAGGCCAAACAAAAAGGAAGGACATCGCTTCAAAAGAGGTAGAAAAGAAATCTAATCTTTTTAGTTTGGAGAATGAAATTTCTAAATTGAAAATCGCCATTCCCCTCACCGAATTGGTAAGGAATGACAAATATAAATTTCAGATTGCAAAGATGCTTAAGGTTGATCAGATGTCTGATACAATTAATGTGGCTGATGATGAGCCAACAATCCTTTTTGGTCCAGCCTTAGAAGGAGCTCCTGAAGATAGTGAAATTCCTCCTTTTTATCTGAGTCTTAAACTTCATGATTTTATCCTTCATAATGCTATGCTAGATTCTGGCGCCTCCCATAATCTGATGCCTAAAGCCATCATGGATAAACTAGGACTGAGCATCACCCGACCTTACCATGATCTTTATTCCTTTGATTCTGGAAGAGTGAAATGCCTTGGCCTTATTAAAGACTTGGTAGTGTCCTTGGACCAAATCCCAGCCAAAAATGTACTTATGGATGTCATAGTTGCCAATATTCCTCCTAGGTTTGGCATGTTGCTTTCAAGGTCTTGGGGAGCAAAATTAAAGGGCACTCTGTAGCTTGACTTTTCATACACCACTATCCCTGTTTTTGGATAGCTCCAGAAACTTTATAGAGAAAAGAAGATGAAATTTATGATCAACAGTAAGGAGAAGCCAGTCAATCATCCTATACATGTTGTTCATACTGATCTTGACTCTTTCATTCTGTTTAGTGATATGAATTCTGTTGATGATGAAAGTCAGTTAGTGGAAATTTCAGAAGTTCCCAACGTAATGGGAAGCATACATGAAACTATTACAACAGAAGGTAAAGAGGTTGGTGAAGAATATAGGCAGCCTGCAAATCCTATTGAGGAAATTCAAAGAATAGTGCAGAAAACAGAAAGTTTTGAGATAACTGTTCAAAATCCTAAAAATAAAAAAATTCAGTCTTCAGAAATCCTTTTTCTGGATGAAGAAAATGGTCTTTGGACCATGGAGTTCGATGGTGCATCGGGAAGAGAAGGAGCAAGAATTGGTGTCTAGATACATGGTCCATTACATCAATCAAATAAAATCCCTCGAAACGTGAGAATGGGCTCTTACAAGTTGGCTTTTGAATGTTCAAACAATGAGGCGGAGTATGAGGCATTGATTGCTGGCCTCAAAATTCTGAAAATGTTGGGAGCAAAAAAGATTTCTGTTTATGGAGACTCCGAATTAGTGATCAAGCAAGTCAAAGGGGAATACCAGACCAAACACCCAAGAATGAGAGCTTATCGCAATGTTGTACTTGATATTCTCAAAATATACTTTATCTCTTATTCCTAGAACTCCGAATGTCATAGCTGATTCACTCGCCACTGCAACAAGTATGGTGAAGATCCCTATTCATCCTAATCATAAGTACTCCATCCATGTCAAACATCGCCTAGTTGTCCCAGATAATATGAGGTTTTGGCAAGTGTTTGGTGATGATAAGAAAATAGACAGTTTAATGCAATTGGAGGGAGAATTTCAAAATTCTCACATTGATGATGCATACAACTTTGATGATCCAAACATCCATTCAACTGACACTGAAGTATTATATCTCAAGGAAAACAACATTCCAAGAGGCTTGGTGCCTTTGGAAGAGTTATTTGATAGAGATGATGTCGTCAAGAAGCCCACCATGGTTCCTACAGAAAAGGGAGTTGAAGATGTAAACATTGGCACAGCTGAAAATCCTAAATTGGTCAAGTTATCAAAGTCTTTATCTCCTGAAACAAAGGGTAAGTATATGTCTTTAATGAAGGAAATTACTGAATCATTTTCTTGGGACTACTCAGATCTAAAAGTTTATGACAAAAGTATCATTCAAGACACCATGTAGAAAAGTGTGCAACAAGAAATGCTAAAAATAGAAATTTCTAAAAATAACACTACTATAAATAGCCGGGCTATAAATAGCAGTTCAGCCATTGGAGGTCTTAGCTAGAATGGGTGAAAATTGAAAGTGCTAAAGATAGCTTTTCTAAAAATAGCATTTCAGGATCCCTTCTTATTTTAGTCAGTCCCTGGAATAAACATAGGAAGTAAAATTCGAATTTGATATCAACAGCAGTTTGGAAATTAATTAATTAATTCATCTTGAGTTAATTAGTTAAGATTATCAAACTTGAAGTCTATGTGAGCACATGCAACAGTTTCTCCATTAATTGAGGAATTTAACCTTCAGTTAAAGAGATAAGGATGAGTTGTACTATTGAGTTGTAATAAGTTGACTTAGTTTAACTTAGTCAAGCCCAGTTAGATTAATTTAACAGTTTGTTAAATTAATGAGAGTTCAGTTAGTTAATTCTTGCATGCATGTAACTACTGTATTTTAGATAACTGAGTATTCACTCATGGATAACTCATGCATGTCAATTCAGTCAGAGACCCAGTTGAGATCAGATGGAGGGACAATGTACTATCAGTTGCTAGGATATTACTTGGTGAATATTCCTTGCATGCAGAAAGAATATTATTCCTTATGGATTGCGCATTTGGACCTGAGGTTACAGTGAGTGTGATGAGGCCAATTCACACATGTGATATCATTGGAACCCAATCAAAACTGCGCAAGGAAATAGGAGGCTTGGAGGGCTTGAGGAAGATATATTCTATGTCTATTGAGTCTCTGAGCTGTATTGTTTAAGTGCAGAGAGATCAGGATAGCTTGAGAGCTAATTCTTTTTGTAACTTGAACAAGATTTCCACTTGCATGATAATACAAAGTTGGGGTTTTAGGCTGATGCTTTCCCCAGTGATATATCTTCTGCGTTATGGTTGATTACTTCTCATTCTCAGTTATATTTTTTCATGCTTGATGTTGCTCGTGTTCGATTAAGCTTCCACTCAATTGTTGTAGAAGTAGATCAAGTGTTTTGCTTTAGAACATTGCATTACCAGGTGATATATAGTGGGAATTTCTACACACCATTCCTATTAAGCCCGATTAGAAGCCATTTCACCATAAATTGAGGAGAATCAATCCCAAGTTGTTGCCATCGATTGAAAAAGAGGTAAATAGACTTTATAAGTCTGGAATAATAGTCCCCATTCGGTTTTCTGAATGGATGTCTAATCTAGTACCTGTGAGAAAGAAGACCGGGGAAATTCGTTTATGTATTGATTTCAGAAATCTCAATAAGGTGTCCTTGAAAGACAACTATCCCCTGCCTAAGATGGATCACATACTATAGAGGGTGGTATGATCCTCTAGGATGTTAGATGGATACTTTGGATACAATCAAATTCTGGTACACAAGGATGATCAGCTCAAGACAACCTTCACAATGCCATGGGGTACGTTCATGTATGCCAAGATGCCTTTTGGGTTGAAGAATGCAAGAGTTACTTTTCAAAGGACTATGGACATAGCATTTGCAAATGAAAAAGATGTATTCCTGGTTATCTATTTAGATGATCTTACAATATTTTCAAAATCTGATGAAGATCACTTGCATCACTTAAAGATTGTTTTTCAGTAATGCAAAAAATTTGGCATCTCACTTAACCCAAAGAAGAGCTTGTTTGCCATGGAATAAGGTAAGCTACTACAACACATCATCTCTAGATATGGCATCCGCATTGATCCTGCAAGAGTGGAGGCCATTCAACAACTAGACTTCCCTAGGAACAAGAAAGAGATTCAGTCGTTCAATGGGAAAATTAATTTTTTGAGGAGATTTATTCCTAATATAGCTGAGCACTTGAAAGAAATGACAAATATGTTGAAGAAGGATAGTGAGGTAAAGTGGTCTTTGGAGGCTAAGAAATAATTTCATGCGGTAAAGTTTGCATTATCTAATGCTCCTATTTTGATTAGCCCAGATTATACTTTAGATTTCATCATCTTTTCTTTTGCTTCTAAGCATACGTTAGCAACAGTCCTAATGCAGAAAAAAGATCAGAAAAATGAGCAACCTATAGCATTCTTTAGTCGCACTATAAGAGATGCAACATTGAGATACAATATCATTGAGAAGCAGGCATTGGCGTTGGTAAAATCCCTCAAGGATTTCCGAGTTTATATTCTACATTCTCATACCATTGCTTATGTCCCTACTGCAGCAGTAAAAGAAATTCTTGTGCAAACAGATCCTGAAGGCAGAAGAGGAAAGTGGATTGCAGCCATGCTGGAGTATGACTTGGAGATAAAACCTACAAAGCTCATCAAAGGACAAGGGTTAGCCAAACTCATGGCGGAATCAAATCTACATGCACTAGATATCAATTTGATTGCTGACGACCCTTTCCTGTACGTGTCCGATATGTCCATGTTAAAATTGGCAACCAGGGAAAAACTTCATGTGGGTCATCTTATTGATGGTTGATAATATTTTTATTAGATTCCTCTCGTTAAGAGGTGTAGGATTGATATAAATATCATCCGATTCCGATAAGTATTCATGGAGATATGAATTTATTTTGATTATGGAATTATTATCAAGCCGACCTACAACTCATGTAGGCTCAGAAGCCCAACAGTCGCATCTATTCACCCACCAACGTTGTGTATAAATATAAGAGGACTTTTCCTCATTTGGACTCACTCATCTCATCACATCTCTCTCTCTCTACTGCGCATATATGAGTCTCTTCTCTACTGCGCTGAAATGGGTCTCTCTCTCTCACACATGTGAAGCCGGAAGCTGTTGAATTTGAAGCTGCAACTGCAGAAGTAAAGATTGACTTGTGTGGCCTAGAAGATCTCCTCTTTGGAACTGCGCTGTAGGTTCATCTAAACCTCCTTTGAAATCCGCAACTTTTGGTGGTGGAATGAAGTCAATCCGACAAATGGTTTGCAAGATATCGACTGCCCTAGTTTGAAGCCGGAAACTGCTGAAACTGAAGCTGCAACTGCAGAAGTAAAGATTGACTTGCGTGGCCTAGAAGATTTCCTCTTTGGAACTGCGCTGTAGGTTCATCTGAACCTCCTTTGAAAGCCGCAACTTTTGGTGGTGGAATGAAGTCAATCCGACGAACGGTTTGCAAGATATCGACTGCCCTAGTTTGAAGTCGGAAACTGCTGAAACTGAAGCTGCAACTGCAGAAGTAAAGATTGACTTGCGTGGCCTAGAAGATCTCCTCATCTAAACTGCGCTGTAGGTTCATCTGAAGCTCCTCTGGAAGCTGAAACTTTTGGTGGTGGAATGAAGTCAATTCGACTGTCGGTTTGTGAGATATGGTCTGCCCTAGTTTGATAATGAAGTCGCTAATGCTGATGCTACTGATCTAGGGTTTGCTACTGCTGATATGAATCAGATTTATTGTACTATTTCTCTCTGCTGAATTATTGAAGATAAAAGAAGATTTGATCAAAGGGTTTCCCCACACATTGTGGGGTTTGTCCCTGGCTAGCCGCCACATCTTGTGTCTCTTGTCTTGGCTTGTTTTCCGTCGATCGTTTAATGTTCTATCTGCACTTTACTTTATGTACATGTGATTGCTAATCGGTGGAATATAATAAGAAAAAGAAGTAAACTGTTATAAGCATAGAACATACCATAACTTAACATGGTATCAGAGCTGAGGTGAAGACAAAGCCCGAGCAAGAGCAAGAGCAATCATCAAAGAGAAGATTGGCAAGGCTATCCTAAAAGAACTATGGGGTCCTCAACACTCTTTCCTGCTGAAGACAAGCTCCGTGAGAAAGCTGACTATCACGGATGGAAGATTTCTATCGATCTAACCCTTGAGAATCAAGGAGTGTTGGATCATGTGAGAGGCAATATTGTTGAGCCTCCATCAAATGCATCCGCTGCTGCCTGGAACAAATGAAAAAATGGAGAAGTCAAAACAATAGAAGATCATCCAGGACTCTATCGACAAGAACTTGGTGGCTTACATCTCTGAACTGGACACCTCAAAGGAAATCTACGACAGACTGGTGAGTTTATTTAAAGTTAATGATGCAAATCAAGTTTTGTTTTTTTTTAGAAATAAGCTGAGGGAAATCAAGAAGGGTAAAGATGAAAGTATGCAAGCATACTTCTTAAGAATCACCGAGATCAAGAACGATCTCCTATCTATTGGGGAAACTATTACTGACAGAGAAATGGCACTCACAACTCTTGAAGGATTACCATCTGAATGGTATGTGTTCAGGACTACTCTTTTGAACTATAATGTAATTCCTGGTTTCGAGGAATTAATGGCTAGATGCATTCAAGAAGAAACAAGGGAAGAAGTGTAAGAAATGCCCATGCCTAAAGGTCCTCCTGGTGCCTTTTCTTTTCATGCAAAGAAAAGAAATAATTCTGGGACTAAATCAAAAGGAAAGGCTGGACCTAAGGCTAGAAGAAAATGACGATGTTACATTTGCGATAAAGCAAGTCACTATGCAAGGGAGTGCCCTGATAGAAAGGACTCACTCTAGGACGATGATCAAAATCCCTCTGATGGCAATCAAAGGAATGACAAATTCAACATCAAAGGTAAGAGGAGAGCTGGGAATCAAGGAAGAGGACAAGCATTCAAGAAGGCCAGAAATTCCAGGATGTATTAAATGCACCTGACCTCAAAAAGAACCTAGTGTCCATCTCGGGAACGGAAGACAAAGGCTACAAGGTAACCTTCAGCGATGGCAAGGTATGTATATGGAAAAATAATGTTAAAGATGCCTTTACTCTTGGGTTTAGTGTTGATTCATTATATCAGGTCGATGGAAGTCTGCTAGGTGTCATGTCTTATGACACATCTCTTCAGTCCGAACTTTGGCATCGGAGGTTTGCCCACCTTCATTATAAAGCTATACTCGGTGTAAGACAAATGGTGATAGGGATGCCCGAATTCTGAATAGGAATGAAGGTGTATGTCCAGGATGTGCTGAAGGAAAGCTCAAAAGGGGACCATTCCCCTCAAGCCAAAGCAAGACCTCTGATATATTACAATTGGTTCACTCAGGCATACCTGAGGTTGGCATTAAGAGGGAGACTACTACACCACATACTCCTGAGCAGAATGGTGTGGTGGGAAGGAAGAACCGCACGATGATGGAAGCTGTTTGGGCCATGCTACATGATCAAAGACTTCTGATGTTTCTATGGGCTGAAACTACAATCACCGTCGTATATGTACAAAATTGATTCCCTCATCAAGCATTGGGTTCCAAGACTCCTGAAGAAAAATTCACCGGTAAGAAACCTGATGTTTCTCATTTTAAAATTTTTGGAAGCCCTGTATACTTTCATGTGCCGAAAGAGAAAAGAAATAAATTGGGAGCATCTGGAAAGAAGGGAATTTTCGTGGGCTATGGTGAAAATACTAAAGGCTATAGAATCTATGTAGCCGGTCAAAAGGAAGTCATAATTAGTCATGATGTCACCTTTGACGAAGATATGGCTCTCAGCAAGGTGATCAATCTTCCGACTTTGAGGAGCTCTCAAGAAGCCGACACCAGGGAACCGAAAGAAAAGGATGATGAATCAATGCCCGATGTAGAAGAACCCATGGATCCGATTGATCCTCCTCCATATGAGCCTTCCTCTTCTAGGAAGAGGCCTTCATGGCTTAAGGGGTTACTTGATGATGCTGAAGGACATGTTGCACCCTGAGGAACCTTCCGTCAAAGTAAGAAACTTAATAGGTATCAAGGATACCTGACCATCATGAGCACGATCATACAAAATGAGCCTTCGTCATTCTCAGATGCCGTCAAGCATCAAGTATGGAAGGATGCTATGACCGAAGAATATGAGTCTATCATAAAGAATGATGTTTGAGAAGTAGTTCCCAGACCCCAGGACAAGACTGTTGTTACTTCCAAATGGCTTTACAAGATAAAGCATGCAGCAGATGGAAGCACGGAAAAGTATAAGGCTTGTTTTGTTGCTCGAGGTTTCTCCCAAAAGGAAGGTATAGACTATGATGAGATATTTGCACCTGTTGCCAGATATACGACCATCCGCTCGATCATAGCCCTTGCCGCTTCACAAGGATGGAACCTACATCAGATGGATGTCAAGACTGCGTTCTTGCATGGCTCGATCAAAGAAGAGGTCTACGTGGAGCAACCCGAAGGATTTGAGATTTATGATCGAAAATCTCATGTATGCAGGTTGAAGAAAGCTCTCTATGGGCTGAAGCAATCACCCCGAGCATGGTATGAGAGGATCGATAGCTACTTGATGAAGCTGGGATTCACTAGGAGTGAAGCCGATCCTAACCTTTACTTTAAGGTTGAATATGACAAGCCTCTCATACTGGTGTTGTATGTGGATGACCTCTTTCTAACAGGTGCAGACCCTCTCATTCACAAATGTAAGAGGGAGCTGGCCTCTGAATTTGAAATGAAAGACCTAGGACTGATGCACTACTTCCTAGGACTTGAAGTATGGCAGAAGCCAAGGGAAATTTTCCTATCTCAAGGGAAATATGTGGTAAAGATATTGGAAAGATTTGGTATGATGGACTGCAAGCTTGTGACTACCTCGAGGATCTTAACTTTTAGAAGTTATATGGTAGTGATGTCGGACCAGATTTGGGAAATGCCTCTAAGTTTCATAAACTCATTCGCATTGATGTTCTTGGTGAACCTCCGTCCGAACATATTTTTTGCTGTTAGCATTGTGAGCTCATATTTGGTTGAGCCTCACTGGATTGATGCCAGGAATCTTCTGAGATGTCTTCAGGACACAATCTCTCATGGATTAAGATACACTGCCGGAGATGTGAGACTACTTGGATATACTGATGTTGATTGGGCAGGCAGTGTGGTGAACCGTAAGAGCACTTCCGGGTGCTGTTTCACCTTGGGATCTGCTTCGATATCCTGGATGAGCAGGAAGCAGAAGTTGGTGGCTTTGAGCACCGCCGAAGCAGGATATATTGTTGCTAGCATAACCTCGTGTGAGGTAGTCTGGTTGCGAAAGCTCTTCAGAGAGCTGTTTGGATTTACATTGGATACCACTGTGATTCTCTATAACAACCAGAGGTGGGATTCGATTATTGAGGAATCCCGTATTCGTCGATTGCTCCAGCAGATATACATCATCTTGGATATGGTAAGTTGATGAGCAAGGAGGCTCCATCGCATTAAGATGATGTACAGGTTGGTACACCTTGTCAAAGCCCCGAGGAAAGATCTAATCTGTGATTTTCCCAAACGACTTGGAGTCGGTAAGAAACCCTTGTACAAGGGTCCTGCATGTTGCATACATTGAGCTCTGGGAGCTCTGAGGGCTTGCGGTTATTACTGGAGCAACATACGACCACAGGGTGACTCATCCTTCCCTGGTGGTGCACACTGGAACAAGATGATTCGCTCTCTTGTGGGACAAGATGATTTGCTGTCTTGTGGAACAGGATGATTCGCTCTCCTGTGTAGCAGGATGATTAGTTCTCCTGTGAGGCCTGGATTGATGTGTTCTCCATGGCGATTGTAGCAGGATTGATGTGTTCTCCTGTGAGGCCTGGATTGATGTGTTCTCCATGGCGGCCTGGATTGATGTGTTCTCCATGGCAATTGTAGCAGGATTGATGTGTTCTCCTTTGAGGCCTGGATTGATGTGTTCTCCATGGCAATTGTAGCAGGATTGATGTGTTCTCCTGTGAGGACAGGATTGATTAGTTCTCCTGTCGAGGCATCCTACCCATGCAGTCTGGGACTCATGGGAAGTACCTCTCATCTGATCAATGAGCAGGGAAATGAAGTTAGGGACCATAGTAGTACCGATGGACGCATCGTTGTAACTACCGTACTCCCTACGCTAGGATGACCTCCATTGATCTGGGATCAATGATACTGGTCTGGGACCAGTGGTAGGAGTTGTACCATACTATGACGCTGACTTCGGGTCGGTTGAGACTGGTCTGGGATTAGTGGTACATACTCTGAGACTGACTTTGAGTCAGTGGAGGATGATATTGGTCTGGGACCATTGGAGTTGTACTCACTATGACGCTGACTTTGGGTTGGTTGAGACTGGTCTGGGACCAGTGGTACATACTCTGAGACTGACTTTGAGTCAGTATGATACATCCTTGATCATTTCTTCTTCTTCATAATTCGGACAAAAGCAGAGTAGAACAGAACAATGCAAGAGCAGAGCAGAACAAAACAAAATAGTGCAGATCAGTGCAGGGCAGAACAAGACAAAGCAGAACAGGAAAAATAGAGCAGAGCAGGGCAAGGGTCAGGCTGTACAAGGCAGTGCATTTGATGGATGAATAGTAACGACCGATAGACAGAGTGCAGATGAAGTTCTCCATGGTTGAGAGGGAGTGTTAAAATTGGCAACCAGGGCAAAACTTCATGTGGGTCATCTTATTGATCGCTGATAATATTTTTATTAGATTCCTCTCGTCAAGAGGTGTAGGATTGATATAAATATCATCCGATTCCGATAAGTATTCATGGAGATATGAATTTATTTTGATTATGGAATTATTATCAAGCCGACCTACAACTCATGTAGGCTCAGAAGCCCAACAGTCGCATCTATTCACCCACCAACGTTGTGTATAAATATAAGAGGACTTTTCCTCATTTGGACTCACTCATCTCATCACATCTCTCTCTCTCTACTGCGCAGATATGAGTCTCTTCTCTACTGCACTGAAATGGGTCTCTCTCTCTCACACATGTGAAGCCGGAAGCTGTTGAATTTGAAGCTGCAACTGCAGAAGTAAAGATTGACTTGCGTGGCCTAGAAGATCTCCTCTTTGGAATTGTGCTGTAGGTTCATCTGAACCTCCTTTGAAAGCCGCAACTTTTGGTGGTGGAATGAAGTCAATCCGACGAACGGTTTGCAAGATATCAACTGCCCTAGTTTGAAGCCAGAAACTGTTGAAACTGAAGTTGCAACTGCAGAAGTAAAGATTGACTTGCGTGGCCTAGAAGATCTCCTCTTTGGAACTGCGCTGTAGGTTCATCTGAACCTCCTTTGAAAGCCGCAACTTTTGGTGGTGGAATGAAGTCAATCCGACGAACGGTTTGCAAGATATCGACTGCCCTAGTTTGAAGCCGGAAACTGCTGAAACTGAAGCTGCAACTGCAGAAGTAAAGATTGACTTGCGTGGCCTAGAAGATCTCCTCATATGAACTGCGCTGTAGGTTCATCTGAACCTCCTCTGGAAGCTGAAACTTTTGGTGGTGGAATGAAGTCAATTCGACTGTCGGTTTGTGAGATATGGTCTGCCCTAGTTTGATAATGAAGCCGCTAATGCTGATGCTACTGATCTAGGGTTTGCTACTGCTGATATGAATCAGATTTATTGTACTATTTCTCTCTGCTGAATTATTGAAGATAAAAGAAGATTTGATCAAAGGGTTTCCCCACACATTGTGGGGTTTGTCCCTGGCTAGCCGCCACATCTTGTGTCTCTTGTCTTGGCTTGTTTTCTGTCGATCGTTTAATGTTCTATCTGCACTTTACTTTATGTACATGTGATTGCTAATCGGTGGAATATAATAAGAAAAAGAAGTAAACTGTTATAAGCATAGAACATACCATAACTTAACAGTCCATGTCCTCACCTTGATATTCTGACATTGTCTATGTCTTGCAGCACTTGAATCCCCCTCTGGAATTCCCCAAAGGTAAAGCTAGATCACTGAAACTCAAAGCTTCAAAATATTGTATTCTGGATGGTGTTTTATTTTGGAAAGATCCTGGAGGTGTGCTGCTGAATTGTTTGGTAGAAAATGAAGCTAAAGATATAATGAAGGATTTTCATAAAGGAGATTGTGGCAGACATCACTTTTGGAAAACTAAAACAAACAAGATCTTAAGAGCTGGCTTCTATTGGCCCACCCTCTTTTCTGATGCATACAAAACAGTCATGAGCTGCCATGAATGTCAAATTTTTCAAGGAAAAAGGAAACTTTTTCCATTACCACTACAACCAATTTTTATTTCATCTCCTTTCCAACAATGGGGTCTTGATTTCATTGGCGAAATCCATCCTTCATCTTCAACACAACATAAATGGATATTAACAACCACTGACTACTTTACAAAGTGGATTGAAGCTATCCCAACCAGGCAAGCTACTGATTCTGTCATCATTCAATTCCTGGAGTCTATTATTTTATCTGGATTTGGCTGCCCACATAAAATAATTACAAACAATGTTGCTGCTTTCAAATAAAAAAGAATGGTGGACTTCTGTGCCAAATATCATATTGTGCTAGGACATTCTACTGGTTATCATCCGCAAGGGAATGGTCTTGCTAAATCTTCCAATAAATATTTGGTTAACATCATCAAAAAGGTCCTGGAGGTAAAAAAAAAGAATTGCATAAAAAACTCATCAATGCCTTGTGGGCGCACAGGGTCAGCACCAAAAAAATCAATAGGTATGTCCCCTTTTCAGCTGGTATATGGAGTTGATATAGTATTTCCTTCATCTCTTGCTGTCCCAGTAATGAAAATCCTACAGGAATTGGATAGTGAAACTAATGACATATAAAGGAGAATAAGGTAGATGATTCATTTACAGCAGACAAGAGAAGAAGTTTTTCAGAACACATCCAAACTCCAGGAAAAGATTAAAAAGATTTATGACCGCAAAACAAAGGAAGACAATTTCAATCTGGGAGATGTGGTCCTTCAGTGGGATGCTAGAAATGAAGACAAAGGCAAACATGGTAAGTTTGAAAACTTATGGAAGGGACCCTACAAAATTTTTGCCTTCAGAGGAAGGAATGCTTTCTTGTTGGAAGAAATGGATGGAAGAGATTATTCAGGAGGGGCAACCAATGGTAGGCTTCTCAAGCACTACTATGTCTAAAAAATCTTGAAAATTCATCATCATTGTACATACCAGTGTGTATTTTACTTCTAGCATTTTAGATAGCTATCATAAGAGTTTGAAGCCCGAAGTGAAGGCCCTAAGGCTCTTTAAGTCAGTATTATTTTCATTTTTTATTCAGTTTTTCTGTCATGTCAAAAGGTCAGTCAGTCTTAAGTCAAAAGTCAGTTTTTATGCATGTTGACTCCATGGCCCAATGAATAAGGCTACTTGGTCTATGGTGTTCTTGACACCTCCAAGGAGCTGCCATCCCCAGTTGGAGCCAATGTTAGTGTCAGTCTTGTTAGCCTGTCACCTGGATCAAATATGCTTTTACTATGTTTTTCTAGGCTTTCAAAATCAAATTTTTTTGATACTAGGTTTACACAGCAAATTTGGTCATTATTTTTTCAGTCTAAAGATGAAGTCATTGTTTGAAAATTCACTCATGTTGGTTGCCTATCACACTTTATGAAGGTATCACAATAAAAATGGGCAGTCATCATCATCATTCCATTTAGGTCTCAGGTCATCCATTAGGTCGCTAGGGTTTCCAAGGTCCATCATTTCCATGAATAAAAGCAACAGTGAGTAAAACATGACAAAGCAACTTTTGGAGAATTGATCTTGATTTTTCACACACTCCTCATTCTCTCATGTTATCAAAGGTTCTAGAAAAATAAGCTCCAGCACTCAGGAAAGCAAAGGACATCACAGGTTTGCAATGGTAAAGGTAAATTTTGTTTTCATAAAGTGAAAATCAGTTTCTAAAGGAGGATGGGTCCCATTTCTTTTTGAAAAAGTGAGGAAAATTTGCCTATATAAACTCAAAAGCCTCATAACTCCTTCATTCACATCCTATTCACTCTTTATCATTAAGCTATCTCGCCCAAAAAAGAAAAAAAGTTGTTTTCCTAGGAGAAATTAGCAAAAATTTGCAGGCGCTGCGCATAGAAGTACTGCGTTGCGCTTAGGAGATCAGCATTGCGCTTTGAAGAATTTCTCTGCGCTTTGGCGCTGCGGGTAGGAACATTGCACTACGCATAGGTCAGAGTGCCTTGAAATTCATCAAAACTCTCCCAAACTTCATTTTTTCACTTTCCAGATTGATTTCACTGACTTCTAAGCTAAGGAACAAGTCAGTACACCATCATCCTCCATCTTTTACTTTCCCAATTTCATCTCATGACAATGATTCTTCAAGTTAGGGTTTGTAGCAAAATTTGCATGGGAAATGTTAGAGTGAAAATGGCCATCATCATTTTTAATTTCCAAAACATGTAAAATGATATCCTACACCTGCATACATGTTTAATGAGCCATTTTGACCATTTTACCCACCTCAAAACAAATTTTAAACGCTCAAAAAGCAAAATCCTAGCTCATTCCTAGAGGTTATTGGGAAAGTTTCATCATAAACCTTGTTGCTTCCACCTGTAAGCAAATCATCTTTCCACTATTTCTCCACTCATTTTCATCATCTTTCAAAGTCATCTCACCTTTCCCAAGACCCCTCCCATCATTTTGTTAAAAATCACCTACATATCACTTCATTTCCATTCACACCTCACATCTTATTTTAGCTTCCTGCTACTAGGGCTTTGTGTCATCATGGAGGCAGAATCTTCGCTAGAAAGAAAGAGACAACATAAAGGAGGGAGGATCCTCAATATGAACCATCAGACTGCAACACAATCAACTCCTATCCTTTCATCAAACAGTGCTTTGAGGATGTCCATTGCTTGGAATTTTGCAAAAGGGTGAGCGAGGCGGGATTTCATGAGCAACTAACAGACTGGGTAGCAACACAACTGAAAGTAGAAACTACTGTCATTGATGGTGTTGAGTTCAGTTTCTCAGTGGCCTCCATCTCAATAGTAGCTGGGTTATCGGACAATGGCGAATATTGGTTCAAAGGAATGAGCCTAGATCTTGAAAACTACAAGCCTTTCTTGAAGACGCCATACAGAGATACACATACTCACCTCATGACTTTCAGATATTTATTGGAGAAATATTCCCCTTTGATGAAAACTGTCATGAGGTTCTTCACTTGTGAAGGTAGATTCTCCAGGTTGTATGCATATCTTATTCGCCTCCTCATGCATTTCACCTCTCAAAAGCCACTCAACATGTGTAATTATCTATTCAGGAGCATTTCCAAAATGTATGAGAAAATACAATTAAAGGACAAAGAGCACTCCCCAAGCTTGTTCCATCACAGTCTCATCACAACCATTGTCTTTCACCAGCTGGCAGAGAGAGGTATGGCTTGGGAAGCCTTTTTGGAAGTAGCTATGAAATGGCATGAGAGGAATGCAACATCTCAGTCTCCTAGTGCGCCAAAACAACAAACAGAGGTGGGGTTGTCTAGAAAAATAGTGGAGAGACTTAGATATCCAAACCTGAGGTGACTAAAGTGTATAAGAAGGGGCAGAGGCTTATGTTGGCCAAGCCTTCTTCATCAACAAAGCAGGAATCGACAACAAAGGATAAAGACACAGTTGAACATGAGTTTAAACTAATTGATCCAGAGACTGAGGATCAAACCACAAACATGAGACAGACTATTAGGGATAAGGATTACCAAATCAAGGAGCTAGTGATCAATTTGGAAAGGGCAAAGTATGTTATATCATTCCTTGAACATGAAAACAGTCAACTTAAAGCAAAGGAGTTGATATTAGAAAAGGAAAAAGCCAAGTTAATGCAACAAGTTGTCAAAGGTAAGGAGATCATGAAATCAAGCGAGACTGAAGCATCAGAGGTGAGAGGAAAAAAGAAAAGACCAAGAACAAGAGGCCACAAGAAAGCTTTGCAAAACGAGCAAGAACAAATTCTGTTGAATGAGGACCTTGACCTAGAAGATAGGATCGCCCTAGAGGTTCATCAAGATAAGGAATATTAGCTTAATGGAGTGAATGAACATTTGGAGAAGATCCCTGAGAAGGAAAACATAGACAATCAGTTGCTCAGACACATGGCACACCACTACCAAGCTCAAATCATGATCGCGAATGTCAAGGTAAAGCAACTTGAAAACAAGCTCAAGGAGGCCATAAAAGACCAAAGGATGAGGGAAACTTGGAGATGCTTGTTGAAGCATCAATGAAGCTATAACAAACCTATTTTTACACCTTCCCTCCAATTTTTCAACAAATTCTCAGCATTTTGAGTTTTTTTGAGAATTTTTGGTCTAAGTTCAGAAATTCAGCTGCTCCACGTTTTTTCCTCAGGCCTCCATTTGAGGAAATGTCTACATTTTTGGAAAGGTCTTTCCATCCTCTAAAAACGCATTTTCCCAGATTTTGTAGAGGTGGCTTAGTTTTGGATAAAGATGAAAAAAGGTGGCAAAAAACTTGCATTTTGGACCATTTTTTGACAGGCGCTACGCTTTTGGAGCGACCTTGGGAGAATGGATTTTTGAAGGTCTTCCCATGCTACAAATTCTGAAATTCAAACTGTTCTGGAAACTAGACTTGAAGGGCTAGTTGACCATTCTCTCATATTTTCATTTGACCCTTGGAAGGAACCTAAAAATAGCTCAAAGTCGGTGCTGCGCTTCTACACTTTTCTGTGTTTCAAATTGTAAAATTCACTGTGTAAATTTCTAGTTTCTAGTTTGACTTAGTCAAAGTCGAGATTCTCTATGTAATGGAACTAGTTGCGAGGCTGGGTGATGTAGGCATGAATGCATCTACATCATAGGTAGTTTTTAATGTTTATTAGGCCTCATAAAAGAAGCAAACTCCTAAACAAACTCTTCATGATGTGTTTGAGTTTCACCTTCTCACTCTCACTTGTTGGTTGAGATAATCTTGGAGTCACTTCCTCCACCAAGGAATTCGACTCCTGAAGGTGGGAAAGTGGTCTAGGAGAGTCTATATGTATCATTTCACTTCAGGAGAAGAGGGTTGAACTTTTTGTGAAGGAGGATTGCATGTAATCATCTTTCAGCTAATACAGAGACAGGTTGCAACTATTTTCAAGGAACTCTAGCCCAGTGAGTTCATGGTGCTTGTACTTCATTCTTTTTGTTTTCTCATGGTCTAAAAATCTTTATCTACATTATATCTCTTCTTTCTATGAATGCCTTGTGATAAAACACTCAGAATTCTTGTTTTTCAAGCTCTGTTATCTAGTTTTCATAGTTATGTGTTTTGTCTTCCTAAGCCAATGAAATCATGTTTATTTATGCTCATTAGTTTCTTCCACACTATATCCTCTATAATACATTGACAAATACTCAAATTACACCATTTCTTCTGATATCTACCTCCTTCTTATGCTTGCTCTTGCATTCCCACAACCTAGACCTACTTGTGGCTCCAAACCCTAAGTTCAGCAAATCCTTAAAAACCAAATTCTCACAAACAAACAAACAAATACTCGTATCTAGTATAAAATCCACTTGCTTTAAATTCATATCATTGATAAGAGACTTAGAGAGATCCCTCTCATGCTCAGTAGGGCTAGCTACTGAGCTGAAGTGGTTTGAGGTTGCCCTTCTCGATTTCCTTTTTAGCCTAGGAGATTGTAAGGACTAACATGTCCAACTCAAACGATGCTTCAGGGGGTCTTTTTACTTGTAGAACCCTATGATATTCCATTTCAATCAAAGCCAATATACTCAACATTAGTTCTCTTTCATCTCATTCATTTACCCTATGGTGAGGTAATTAATGTGGTTAATGTCTACGTCTATGGAATATTTGTACCAAACAAATCCAACTGAAGGGATCATTTCCTGTTGGCTCAACCATGGAGCCTAACCCCGAGAGTGTTGAGAGAACTAAACTTGTTACTTCTCAATAGAGAAGGTGCTTTAGCAAATGGGACTCGAGTAATTGAGAAAACCCTAGAGGCTATGTGGTTGATGTCTATGCGCCCATTATCTATTAAGAACAAATCCTATGTTAGCACTCTTTGATGTGCCTTTGCAACTATCAACATGGGTGGAGATGCATTATTGTGGGGGAATTCAATACTACCTTCAATCAGAAAGAGAAGATAGGAGGAAGTATAGCGAGGGACCCATGTAGAGAATGAATGGAATATATTACTTCCACTTGATAGATATTAAACTAGCCAAGGCCATATACAGTTGGACAAATAGAGGAATTGGGCTTGGGCATATTGTAGAATGGTTGGACAATTTTTTGGTGAAAATTTCTTTCATTTAGAGAAATTATAGTTTGTCATTACATATCTTATATTGGGTATGATATGATCATCAACCCATAGATCTATTTATCATGGATTCCACATAATATGGTCCCATTCCTTTTCTCTTTAGTTTTCTCTAACTTGAAGATTAGTCATTTTTCGACAAAGTCTCACAAACCTTGCATCAATAGGTGGGTAACTTCCCTATCCATATCTAGTAATAAAATCTTAAAGCAACTAAGTTGGCTTTAAAGGAATGGACCAAGATTTTATTTCAGTTCCTTGATTAGAAGATAAATGAATTAAAGAAAAAAATGGAGGTTATTCAAGGGAAAATGGAAAATGTATAGTTTTCTCGAGCAATGATTTCTTAATGAATAAGGAATTTTTCTTTGCTATTAGAATGTTGTGTAAGTAGAGGAAGAAAAGTGGAGGTTAAAATTAAAAGGTATGTGGTTGCAAACAAGGGATTGGAACATGAATTTTTTCCATAAACAAGCTAAAGAAAAGCTATGGAGGAATAATGAGGAGGAGATCAAGACAACCAAACAAGAGAATATAACCTCGTCTAATAAAATCAAAGAAGTAGCCTTCAATTAAAGGGAATAATTTTACTTAGAAATAGGGATAGTTGTTGGAGAGGATATAGGTAAAATGATTGAGCATATTCCAATAATAATCAATCCAAAAGATAATGATAAATTAAATTAGGTTATCACTAAAGAGGAAGTCGTGGAAGTAATTAATCATCTAGAACCAAATATGGCTCCTAGAACAAATGGATTCATCATGCATTAAGAGCTATTGTCAAATTATAAAATTTGATATTATTTAAACCCTTCTTATTTTTCAAAATTTAACCTAACTTCACCATGTTATGTTTCTTATAGGACTATGTTGAAAATAATTGCCAACAGATGAAAAATCTTCTTCTCAAAATCATCTTGGACATCCAAGGTGATTTTGCAGGGAAACGACAAATTTTGGATAACATAATCCTAGTTTATGAAGAAATTCATTCTAGTACAACAAGAGGGGAAATGGGATGATAATACATATTGACATGGAAAATTCTATGACGAGTTAGGAATAGCTTTCAATTTGATGTTCTCCATAAATTTGGATTTGTTCCTAGTTTTATTAGCTGGGTGGTATCCTATATAAGGAACCCTTGAAGAGCTCTTTGAGTAAATATATGACCTATGAAATTCCTTTAAGAATCTAGCGGACTAAGGCATGGTTGTCCTTTGTCACCCCTTATGTACATCATAATGGCTTAACCTTTGAATAGGAATCTTGAACATGAAATAAGGGCTAGTAATATATTTGGAAACCGGATAATTAGTGGTCTAAAAAAGATAATTCACTCTCAATTCAATGATGACACGCTCCTTTTTGATGGGGATTCCTCTGTTATTGCATCCTATTTTAAGGAAGTATTGGATCTATTTACTAGGGTCTCAAGAGGATTGGTCAATAATGCCAAAAGCCCCTTGTATGCTTGGAACATTGATTAAGGGATGCTCTCCACTATTTCTATAATTCTCTACTTTCCTTTTCAAGAATATTAGTGTTTATTTAAGTATCGTGGCATCCCTCTTTGTTCACTCTCTCCCTCATAAAATTTGTTGTAGCATATTCTCCTTAAAACAAAGCTAACTTTAATCAATAAGGAGCATAATGGCTAAATCCTACTAGTTGTCTTGTAATCTATTTTATCATCCCTTCCCATCTTTTACTTTTTAGCCTTATCACCTCTAATGGGTGTTAATATTTCCATCGCTTCGGATCTTAGATGCTTTCTTTGGTAAGTAGGAATACCCAAACAAAGCTAGTTTCGTTTAGTTATTTGGGATATAGTTCAAGCCCCAAAGAACCATGGAGGATTAAGGGTGAAATAACCTACCCTAATGAATATTACATTTGGGTGCCAACTTATGACCAAGAAATATAATTGGTGAAAGATGATGTTATATAGAAAAAATATACAAGGAGATAGAATTTGTTTCCTAGATCAGGCTCTGTTAGTACGTGGAGGATCACAAATTTGGACTCTTGTTCATGTATCCATCTCCTTACTTCAAAGTTATCTAAATTGGATATCAAGTAATAGATAGAAAATCAACATATGGTATGATAAAATTATGGGAAAGGAACCATTACATCATGATCAAACCCTTCTTCTACTTAAGCAATGACTAGATAAGTAAGGGAAAAATATTGTCTTTCATATGTCGTCTTGGTCAAGATTATTGGTCATTTGGAAAGGTTGGGATCTTGGGGTATTTCTAGTGCACCTGTTTAGTCCTATCCATTCTTTAATACCACACCTTCAAGGAAGTGCACCAAGATACATGGTAGAACTTGATTATAGACACTGGGAACTAATGAATACACAATGAAGCAAGGATTTGAACATTAACTCTTCTATGTAGAAATCACTTTGAAATATGGAATTTGGACTAAAATTTGGCATTTGGATGGCCAACATAGACATGTATTGAATCCTTGTTCATGGAAATATCTTCATAACTAAAAATTTGTGCAAAAGAGACATTCATGACCCTTCAAGGTGTAATTCTTATGTTGCTCATCTAGTGAATCTTCTACTCACCTTATTCTAGAATTTGATTCACAAGGTTGGTTTGGAACTCTATATTGAAAGGACTTGGTCATAAAATTTAATGGCCATATTTTTAGTCACATATTTTAGACAACTGGAAAAAGCTCTATATGGGACCTTTTCAAAACAAGCCTTTATTTAAAAGAGTATGGCTATCCTTGCCAAAATTTATTTGCTAGAATCTTTAGCTAGCAGGAAATTAGCCATGTTCCATAATGAGAAGGTTTCCCACGAGTCTATTTTTTTAATGCAATATTGCTATTAACTGAACACCTTAACTTTCGTTGGATTAAAATTTAGCTACCCCAAAATTGAATAAGTTTGAGGAGACTTGGTTCTAATAATTCACCTATCAATCTTCTTCATCAGCTCACGTCAATATTAAATTAGGTTGGAAGCTTCAATTCAAGTTAACTAAATTCCAACAATGGGTGAAATCCCAGTTCTTGTACATTTGATGCTTATGGGGAATCAAAACGCATACCTAGGGTGGTAGGTGTGCGAGGGGTTATCATTAACTTGAAAGGAATCATTGAATTCACCTACTCATGGAGTTTAGGCTTGACCTCCACAATTAGGCAGAATTTTATTCTCTCTTATAGAGATACAACCTCACTAGTTCTCTTAGAATTTAAAAATTAATCATCAATGGTGATTTGAATAATACAATTAGGCATCTACAAGCATGTTTTGCTCCTTAAGCTGCCAAATTAAGATCGATATTTCGTTAAATTCAATTGGTGTTGATATCTATATCAATTGTGGAGTTTACCATATATTGAGAAGTAATAATTCTCACAGAGACTTCTACACCAATAAAGCATTTCAAGGAAGAAATAATGACATTGTAATTAATTATAGACATTATTTCCAACTGATACCTTGACATCCATCATATTACTCATGGAACATTCATTTTCCATCCAGGTGGTAGGTAATCAAATCCATGCCATTAGATGGGTGACATGACATTTCCATCATTGATTTAGTATGGCATTCTTTTCCCTCCCGTTTAAGCCATTCCCCCCTTTCTCTAGTTTCAGGGTGGGATTTTTCCTTAGGTGCGAGATTAGTTCATCCAAAGGAACCATCATTATAAAATAAGGGTACATATATGGCTTGGAAAGGATATCATGAGACAACTGAGATGCTATCAAAATTTGGATTTGGGAGAGTCTTTGTATTGTTGGTCTATTTCTCCATTAGCACAATGTCAGTCCTTTATTCATAACTATTGCTTCTTCATAGTTGTCTATGGTCCCCTAATATAATGGTGTTTTTCCATAGAATTTAACCCTATGGTAAATTGTGAGATTACATAATTGAGGTTGTTCCTCTATGAACATGAAGAGTTGATAAATGATTTCAATTCAATGGTTCCAAATTTGAAATGCTAATTTGGAGGTATAGGTAGAGAAATCAAAGGACATCCTAATTTAGCATAGGAAAGTCATGTAAAAAGTACAAGATGGATGTGGGGTGATCTAGATACAAAATGAATGCCTTCAACCATGACATGCTCCATAATTCTAGAATTTTTCTCCAACTGCACACATTGGAATGGCTCTTTTAACTCCAATAATTCAACTTCCAAACTTGAATTCATAGGTTCTCAAGGCAGACAAGGAAGAAAGTAGCTATCAAGATTCCTTAACAAAAAAGTTGATTATGATGCATAGCACTTATCTCGAATTCTCGATATCTATTACCGATTTATTTTGTAAATCTCTTCTATGCGAACCTAAATTATTACATTAGTCCTATATAGTTATGAAAAAAGCCCTTGATTTTGGACAAGAAAATACTTGAACATGCTCCTGCCTTTTTGCAATCTTGTTACAATAATTTTCTATATATTTCGTTTAATATAGTATCACCTAGTTTCTATTAAGAAAAAATAATAGATTTTTTTTTTTGACTTTGGCCAAAGTTTAAATTTAGTTACAATGCAAAGTTTATACCCAATGAAGTAAAGTTTTAAAGCTTCTCTATTGATGGGAGGAAACAATTGCATTTTGATTAATACAAAGTAAAACATGGAGGTCAAGAAATGTGTTAAAACTCATCGATACATGTTTGAAAAATATTGCATCAGAGTAATATTTGGCTTTCCAAAACATGTTTTTCAATAGCTTATCCTATTAAAGTTTCTACCATCGTTGATCACTATATGTTTTTCTTTTCACTCTCAAACTTTTCTATAATAGAGATTTAAACACCATTAAAAGTGAAAAGTTATTTTCTATACCCATTGAACTTCATGTTGAAAATAGCAACAAGAAATGCTTAAAATAGCACTGCTATAAATAGCATTTTGTGATACATTCCAATTTTAGTTAGTCTCTGAACTAAAATTGAGAATTAAAATTTGAATTTGATCTTAGCAGCTGTTTGTAAGATAATTAATTAACTCATCTTGAGTTAGTTAGTTGTAGAAAATCAAACATGAAGTCTATGTGAAGACATGCAACAATTTCCCCTTTTATTGAGGAAGTTATACCTTGATTAAGGAGATCAGGATGAGTTGTAATTAGTTAGTTCAGTCCAGTTAGATTAGTTCCAACAGTTTGTGGAACTGATTGTGAGTTCAGTTAGTTAATGCATGCATGCATGTAACTGCTGCACTTCAGATAACTAAATATTCTCTCATAAATAACTCATGCATGTTAGTTCAGTGAGAGACCCAATTAAGATAAGATGATGGGACAATGTACTATCAGTTGCAGGAATATTCCATTGAGGATATCTCTTGTATGCAGAAGGAATTCATTCCTTGGAGATTGCGCAATTACTTCTGAGTTTGGTGAGTTGTGTGAGAGGTCAATTCACACAGGTGGCAGCTAAAGGACCCAGGAGAAATTGCGCAAGGAAATAGGAGGCTTGGAGGACTAGAGGCAGGGATATGTTGTGTCTATTTAGTCTATGAGCAGCATTGACAGATTGTACAGAGAGCTGGATAGCTTGTCAGCTAAAGCTTTGTGTAATCCAGACTTATTTTCATTTGTATGATAATACAGAGATCAGGATTTTTAGCTGAGGCTTTCCCCCGAGTATTCTTCTGTGTTCATGTGTGATTGTTTCTTCTTCATCTGTTATATGTGTTCTATTTGATCTTGCTAAAAATCGATTAAGCTTCCGCAAGTTTGTTTGTAGAAGTAGATCAAGTATTTTGCTTTAGTATATTTCATAATCTGGTGATCTACAGTGGGAAATTCTACATGGTATCAGAGCAAAGGTGATCAAAGTGAAGAAAATTATACAAAGAAGGGAGAAGTTCAAAGTTTAAAGTTCCTGATTATAGAATTCAAATTCTTATCACATCTCAAATTTCACCAATGGCGTTCAATGGTTTGAGACTCGAGTATGCCCTTGATGGCAGCTCAAATTATATAGCTTGGAAGGATTGCATGGAAGCGGTATTAGAGGACAACGGTGTGAAATACTTCATTGATCAAGAAGTCCCCAAGCCAGCAACTGCTAATGCCCAAGAATTGGCGTAATGGAAGAAATGTGTGGCTAAAGCGAGGAGAATCCTTCTAGAGGGAGTTCGAGACCACATAGTCTCGAGTCTCCATGGGAAGGAGACATCGTTTTCAATGTGGAAAACATTGAAGGATCTATATCATAACAACAACGATTAGAGGAAGCTGGCGCTGAAAGAAAAGCTTCAGAAAATCAAGTGCGAAAAGGATGACACGATCTCTACATATCTGAACAAGCTCACCACCTGCAAGGATGAGCTTGGAAGTGTAGGGATCATGACAACCGATGATGACATGGTGAGTCTTGCTCTCCTCGGTCTTCCTAAGAGCTAGCATAACTACCAAGACTCGGTAAATGGAAGAGAGAAACTGCCAGATTAGGAATGACCTTGGTCGGATCCGATGCAGGAGGAGATAAGAAGAAGCACCAGAGATGGGTCTTCATCAAAGCAAGACGATGAAGAAAATCTAGCCTTAGCGAGTAAGGCGAGGAAAGGAAAAGGGAAGACATCCCATTCCAAATCCAATTCTTCCCATGGTGGGAATAAGATTGACAAATCGAAAGTGAGATGCTTTCATTGTCATGAGGTGGGCCATTATGCTACGAATTGTCCACAGAAGAAATCCAAGAAAGGATCCTCAAAGGGATCATATGGTGAGGCACTGGCCTCATAGTTTGAATTGGATTTCACCCTCATCGCATGTATGGTTTCATCGATGGTGGGGTGTGTTTGGTACCCGGACAGTGGAGCTTCATTCCACATGACCAGAGACAAGAATATTTTCAGTACCTTGGAGGAGAAAGACCTCCAGATGCGGATCGATATGGGCGATGATGGAAAGTACCGCGTTTCAAGTGAAGGTACAATTGTGTTTCAAAGGGAGCATGGAGCTCCTCTCACCCTGACTGATGTAAAGTATGTGTCAGGTTTGAAGAAGAATCTTGTGTCCGTCGCTATGCTAGAAGACAAAGGCTATGATGTAGTCTTTAGCAAAGGAAAGGAATTCCCGAGGCATATCGGCACTGGATAGACCAAGAGGATTGGGATTCGAGTTAAGAATATCTACAAGCTAGAGGTAGACAACTATGTTGCATTGAGTTCCAAAGCAGAGTTGGTGCAGATCCAAGATGTTGGCGAGCTATGGCATAGAAGATTGGGCCACTTGCACCATGGGGCCTTGGAGATCATGCAACATATTTCTACTGGACTTCCCAAGGGAAAACTGGATCAAATGGATACATGCAAAGGTTGTACCTTGGGTAAGTATGTAAAATATTCCTTTCAGGATCAAGACAGTAGAGCTAGAGAAATCCTGGAGCAAGTTCATACAGATGTGTGTGGACCATTCTCTACAGCCTCCACCGCTAAACAAAGGTACTATGTTATTTTTATTGATGATTTTTCTCGTAGATGTTGGATCTACTTTTTGTAGAAGAAGGATCAAACCTTCTCAAGGTTTTGTGAGTTTAAAGCCTTGGAAGAGAAAGAATCTGGAAAGAAAATAAGGGCCTTGCGTAGCGACAATGGTGGAGAGTATGTCTCCCAACAGTTTAAGGACTTTTTCTAATTAAACGAGAGTTGACGACACCCCATAACCCACAGCAGAATGGGGTGGCCGAAAGGAAGAACAAATCGATTGTGGGAGCAGCTCGAGCGATGCTGCATGACCAAAGCCTACCACTTCATTTGTGGGCTGAGGCATGCAATACAGCAGTATACTTGCAGAACAGAAGCCCGCATCGTATACTGGGGATGAAGACACCAATGGAGGCCTTTTCCGAGAAGAGACCAGATGTGAGTCACTTCAGGATCTTTGGATCATCGGTTTATTGCCATGTGACCAAAGATGCCCGAAAGAAGCTAGATCCAACAACTGAGTTGGGGATACTTGTGGGGTACACTGATACACCCCACAACTATCGGGTGTTCTTGCCTACCAGTCAAAGGACAGTGGTACGCAGAGATCTGAAGTTTGACCAGCAGAAATCCATGCGAGTATCACTTGAGAGGGAGCTCAAGTTGCATTCAGAGGAGGAAATTTTCGTTCCTAAGGAGGAGGAGTCTCAGACTGATGTGGAGCAGCCGCATGCAGAGGATCCGTGAGTGGAGACATCCACTCATGCAGAGTCTTCCAGAGATGAGTGGAAACGCTCAAGGGAAGCTGACAGGTTGATGATGGATGCACGAGAGAATGTGGGACAACCATCTTCTCAGCACAGACAGAGGAGGTCACCCGGGCGATACACTGGTTACATGGCCCTCGTTGGGGAGTGTGTAGAGATCAAACCTTCTTCTTTTGAAGAATCAGTGCAACAACTAGTCTGGGTTGATGCAATGGTGGAGGAGTATGACTCCATCGTTTGGAATTGTGTTTGGGATGCTGTCCCAAGACCGGAGCACAAGTTAGTGGTGAGTTCCCAATGGCTTTACAAGGTAAAGCAAGCAGTTGATGGCAGTGTTGAGAAACATAAGGCAAGGTTTGTTTCCCGTGGTTTCTCACAGGTAGAGGGGATTGACTATGATGAGACTTTTTCTCTTGTAGCAAGGTACTCATCTGTTAGATCGATGTTGGCACTATCAACTTAGATGGGTTGGAAGATCCATCAATGGATGTGAAGACTGTGTTCTTCAATCGGAAGATTGAGGAAGAGTTGTACATTGAGCAGCCGGAAGGTTTTAAGACCTTTGATCGTGAGTCGCATGTGTGCCGACTCAAGAGGGATTTGTATGGGTTGAAGCAAGCACCTCGTACTTGGTACACTAGGATCAATAGCTATTTCACTAGGTTGGGCTTCATCAAGAGTGAAGTGGATGGGAACCTTTACCACGTCATGGTAGAGGTAAGCCATTGATCATTGTTCTTTATGTTGATGATCTGATATTGACAGGTGATGATCAGTTGATCAAGTCTTGCAAGGAGGACCTTGCAAGAGAGTTCGAGATGAAAGACATGGGTCTTATGCACTACTTTCTAGGCATGGAGGTGTGGCAGAAGGACGGGGAAGTGTTTGTGTCTCAAGGCAAGTATGCCAATGAGATACTCAGGCGATTCCACATGGAGACGTGCAAGCCCATGCAGACTCCTCTAGCTAGTAACTGGAGGAAGGAGGATGCTACTTCAGGTGAGGTAGTAGTTGCTACTGTTTATCGACAGCCTATGGGTTCATTGATGTATCTAGTGAACACATGACTAGATTTGTGCTTTCCGGTGAACCAAATGAGTCAAGCTATGGTTCAGCCTACCAAGCTGTTTTGGAAGGCAGCGAAGCATGTGCTGAGATAGCTCAGAGGCACATCTCAGTATGGATTGTGGTATAGACGAACACAGGGAGTGAAGCTTCAGGGCTTCACAGATGCAGATTGGGCAGGGAGTCCATCAGACCGGAAGAGCACTTCAGGAGGAATCTTCAACCTTGGTTCAGCTACAGTTTCTTGGTACAGCAAGAAACAGAGGTCAGCTACACGTAGCTCAGTAGAGGCTGAATACATGGCTGCCAGTTAGGCAGAATGTGAGGCCATTTGGATGCGGAAGATTCTAGTTGGATTGTTTGGTCAGAGGATGGATCCAACTGTGATCTATTGCGATAATCATAGTTGTATCAAATTCTCTGAGAATCCAGTATTTCATGACAGGTCCAAGCACATCGATATCCGGTATCATCATCTTCGAGACTGTGTGGTGAAGAGGATCATGTTGTTGCTCTATGTTTCGACCGAGGAACAAGATGCAAATATTTATACTAAGGCATTGTCAAAATGCAAGTTCAAGTTCCACAGAGACAAGATTGGGGTGACTGATAATCCCTTTCTTTTTAAGACGGAGTGTTGAAAATAGAAACAAGAAATGCTAAAAAGTGCTAAAAATAGCATTTCGGGATACGTTCCAATTTTAGTTAGTCCCTAAACTAAAATTGAGAATTAAAAGCCGAATTTGATCTTAGCAACCGTTTGTAAAATAATTAATTAATTCATCTTGAGTTAATTTTGTAGAAAATAAAACATGAAGTCTATGTGAAGACATGCAACCGTTTCCCCTTTGATTTAGGAAGTTATCCCTTGATTAAGGAGATCAGGATGAGTTGTACTTTGAGTTGTAATTAGTTAGCTCAGTTAACTGAGTTAAGTCTAGTTAGATGAGTTCCAACAGTTTGTGGAACTGATTGTGAGTTCAGTTAGTTAATGCATGCATGCATGTAACTGCCGCACTTCAGATAACTGTCTATTCTCTCATAAATAAATCATTCATGTCAGTTCAATCAGAGACCCAGTTGAGATTAGATGATGGGGTAGTGTACTATCAGTTGTAGGAATATTCCATTGAGGATATCTCTTGCATGCAGAAGGAATTCATTCCTTGGAGATTGTGTAGTTACTTCTGAGTTTGGTGAGTTGTGTGAGAGGTCAATTCACACAAGTGGCAGCTAGAGGACCCAGGAGAAACTGCGCAAGAAAATAGGAGGCTTGGAGGACTGGAGGTAGGCATATTTTGTGTCTGTTCAGTCTATGAGCAGCATTGAGGGATTGTACTGAGAGCTGGATAGCTTGTGAGCTAAAGCTTTGTGTAATTCGAACATATTTCCACTTGTATGATAATACAGAGATCAGGGTTTTTAGTTGAGGCTTTCCCTAGAGTATTCTTCTGTGTTCATGTGTGATTGTTTCTTCTTCATCTGTTATATGTGTTTTATTTGATCTTGCTAAAAATCGATTAAGCTTCCGCAAGTTTGTTTGTAGAAGTAGATCAAGTATTTTGCTTTAGTATATTGCATAATCTAGTGATGTACAGTGAGAAATTCTACACTTCATTAGCCTACATTGAATACTTATGTAATAAGTAACTAAAATGTTTTGTTTAATAGTAGAAACAATCATGATTACAAATCTTACTAAATATTCAAGTTTATGAATTCGTCTTAAAAGAAATTTGAAATATCGCTCTATATGAATAAGATTTGTATGCATTATTTCCTAATTATAAATCTTAGTTAAGTTTTGAACAATTGGAGTGAGTAGACAACTTTATTGTTATAGCATCTTGTGAACAATTTTATTGGCACATTCAAATTATCAATGCATTCATCATTGGTGGAACTCAAATATTTAATAATTTTGGCTATTAATTTAAACCAACTAGGTAAGTATTTGAAAACCTTTCTTAAATTGATTTCATTGACATTTATCACTACTAGTTAACAGTGGATGGAGATTTTATTTCCTGCACCATTAAATAAACTCTGTTATTTGCTAAATAAATCATGAATTTTGTATCAATAGATAATTGTTTAAAGTTAAATTTAGTTTTATTGTTGATCCAAACAACATTACTCTTAGGAGATCTTCTTCCGGAGATCCTAAAAAAATCCAAAAATAAAAACTAATCATAAAACCTACTAAACAAATTGTTCATGATATGGAGGATATTCTTGAATAATTCACACTTGTTATTGGACTATATAAACTATAATTTTAGCTAGCATTCCCCATCTTTAAAGACATTAAAGCTTTATGCAATGTTCAAATCCCTTTTCCTTGATTGGTGAATTGTGCAAAAAATTTAGATAAGAAGATCACTACACTAGGGGAATATTGAGGTCTAAAATGGGCCTCCTAAGGAAAATAATAAAATAATATTTAAAATAATAAAATAAGAGTTATGATTCTTTAAAGAAAAATAAAAAATAAAAACTAATTTTTATATTGTCAACTATAGATACCTATTGGATGGAGAATTAAATTCCACATCCAACGAGTATCGTCTTTGCATAGTTTTGAGACGACCCACCTCAATTTTTTTTTTTTTAAATATATGAAAATAATGTGTTGTCACATCCAACAAGGAGATAAGCCAAAAATACAATTAAAACAATAGTTTTCTTCTTTTCCATCCAAAATATTCTCCCACGGGGATGACATCATCTTCTTGAATCCTATTGGTTCTTTTAAAGTTAATTTTGTTAGTACATTTTTTGTTTTAAGGCTCATTTTTTACCTCAAAATTCCCCTAATAGGCTTGATATAGTTCCACTTAGTGATATTGCTATGAGAAACACATATACAATCCCTTGTTTGATTCAACATATAATTAGAAAAAAACTAAGATAAATTTTGAAATTAATAATTTTTATTTTGCCAAATGGTTTTGCGAAGATATCTGAAGTTTGGTCTTTGGAAGTATTTTACCTATATAAGTCCCTTGTTAACCCCAAAATCCCTTATTAATCCCTATATATTGAATGGTTATATTTCTTTTGTTATAGCGTTATGTAGGGTAGAACCTCTCGTGATTACATTTTATTATAATTGTATCCCTTGTCTCATATCTATATATATATATATATATATATATATATATATATATATATATATATATATATATATATATATATATATATATACTAGGGAGAATCGTGGGAGATCTAGTCATATGATAATATAATCTTGTCTTGTACATTGTATTGATTATAAAAGGATGTTTCCCCCTCAAAAGAGGATTGTAATTATTAGTTTCTTATAATTTTCAAGGTGCAATGTTCATAATATTTGGTATTAGAGCTCATGATCCTAGGGTTTTGCGACTTCAAATAAGTCATCTTAGCATTTTCGTTAAAAAAATATTATTGGGATGTTTTATATAGTGATATTTGGATCATATTTTGGAGAAATCCTTGATAACATCTTGGTCAAATTTCAGCTTCAAATTTAGTATTTTTCAGAGATATGCTCTAAGAAATTCTAGTCAAACCTATGGAGTTACAAAGAAGTCATATTATAGTATTATAGACCAAATTTTTAGATTCATAAAGGCTCAAATATCACAGACATATAAAAAAAAACTATCCATTCAAATATTCTCCAAATTAAGGTTTTAAAGGTACATAACTTACAAACAACCCCACTTTTGATTAGAAGATCCATTTTTTTAGTGTGACTAGAAATTGTGATAAATAGGAGTGCACCAAGTCTCCAAAGAAAGATCCAAAATATACTACACCAATTAAACCTCCTAAAGGCTTATCCAGGACTTATGAAGAAAGTGAATGCTTAGAATTTAGGTTCTCCTAATTAGAGAATAAAGTCAATTGAAATGCATGGTTGTATGTGGAAAAAGTTGGATTTATCAAGTCTTAAGAAAATGTTAAAAGAGAAATGATGGATGAAATGGAAAAGAAGCTGAATGAAAATAAGGAATATATACAAAATTTCATCCAAGAGGAAATAAAAGAATTACGAGCCATTATATTAGAAGATATGCCTAAAAGGGATGTGGAGATCCAGGGAAATCTTGAAATTAAAGAGAACCATGGTGCTGAGACTCAATCACATATGGGGAGTATGCTATCACAATTGGAAAACACAAATATTGAATCACAAAACCATAATCACGAATTATCAATCCAATATCCACATCAAATTTAGGGCTTCAAGTTGTTAGAGAATGCAATAGGGCAAGTCTTAATTCAATTTCTCCTTTCCTTAATAATTGCTTGTGAACTTTATCTATATTTTTTGTGTTATTTATTAGATCTTATTCAGAAAACAATTATCAAGAACAAAACATTAAAGATAATGGAAAGAGAAATTAGGCTCCAAGCTAGGGAAAAACCCCTCCAAGGGGAAAACCCAAAAAATATCTTCTCTTCTTATAGAATCTGCTTCAAATGAGAAAACCAAGACCCAAACTCTAGACCAAGTCCTCCTCCAAGCACTAAGTCATCCCTCCAAGAAGCTCTTCCAATAAGGTAAAAAACCAACCAAGATAACAATAGTCAATCTTGCTTCAACCAACTTCCTGCTTCAACTTCAGTCCCTAGCTTTGACCTGCAACTTCGACTTGCAACTTCAGCCCTGTAGCATATGCAAAAACCCTAATTTTGTCATGTGTCATCTCTTCAAGAATATTTTTCTCAAAGAAACTAAGGTCTCCAAAGTCAATCTAGATCAAAATAGAGTATTCGGCTCTCTTACAACTCAGATATGCATTTCAAACTCCTATAATTTATACCTGCAATTTTCGGCCTACCTTTAAGCCGCAAAAACCATAACCTTCACACATGTGAGAGAATAAAGCCCAAAAACAAAATTTCTTCATTCTTCTTGAGATATTCTTTCCTTCTAGACCTTCACACTTGCTTCCTTGATGCTTCCAGCTTCAAATTGAACTTCTTGATGAGAGAGATCAAATTGGTGCTAAATGAGGTCGATGTTGCTTCTATTTATACATATTTGTGAGGTTCAAATTCCTTCTTTTGGGTTGACTTGTCATTTCTTGGGCCGACTTGTGCTTGGAGGTTTCTAGGACTTTCTAGACTCAAAATCAATATCTTTTACATGTTAAATATTGCTTTATAGAGTCTTATATAAATGATAAAGACTCTTTTCACTCAAGAAAATATTCTTTTGACACAACAAATCCTAGAAGCATGAAGAACATGCTTGACCTAGATGACCATCAAAATGGAGAATGAAACCCATGCTTAATAGTGATATTTTTCTTTCTTCTTTTTCTTGTAACATAATATATACAAAAGTATTTGAGTACATTAACAATTATGAAGACCGAAACTAGTTACATTTTCCAACACTCCCTCTTAACTAGGGAGGTATTCATAATTGTACACCTGGTACAAGGTTATTCTCAAACTGAAGATTTCTCATAAGAAGATTCAGATTGGTAAGCCATCTTTAAGCATCAACATCATGACTAAAATTATTAATATAGTAAGGCCTTAACTTGACAAGCTCTTTATTATACCAAAGCATAATGTTCGAAGGATTTATGTGAGATACCACACTACCTCTACAAGGCACATACCCTATCTAGATCTTCACTAGGTGTGTTCTTTTAGGACTATTCTTATCTTGGATTCCCAACCCTCAAAGAATATCGGTCCTCTTCGACCACTCTTGTCTTGGATACCTAGCTAAACCTCAAAGAGTGTTGGTCCATTTCCTTTCTTGGATTTTTCTATCATCAAGGAAATCACAAACGCTTATCCAATCCTCCACCATTCTCCCTTCATGGCCTTCACTTATACTTACGGTTGTTAGTCATAGTCAAGTGCACGACACATGGAGAAGATAATAAAAATGTGATGTTCATCATCACTCCCTCTTAACTACAGAGTATATCCCCATTCCCTCTTCATTAAAGAATAGATCCTTGCTCCTATTGAAGGAGACTCCTTTACTCCCTCTCAAATATAGAGGAGATCCATGACTTGCTTCCAATTTGGGAATTCATCACCAGAAGATTTAAAACTTGTATTTATTGATTTTTGATAGCTTGGGAGGTACTCCAAACCCTAGGGTTTGGGGTTTGGAGGTTGGAGAACCACAAAAGTCATTTGTGGGCTTGGATCCCAAGGTTGGGGTTTTTCACCCATCGATGTTTGGGCCAAAACCATGAGGAATTTTCTAAATGTAATGGATGGAGATGATAGAGGGTGTTGATGACAATCCAACACAATGAGAATCATTGAAATATGAGTTGTAGAAGATTAGTTATGATTTTTTGAAGTTAATAATTGATTTTTGGGCATTCAAGTCATTAGGATTGAAGGAGGAATTTCCAAAAGTAATGTCTCTTGGGAAATTCGGTGGAGATATCTTGTTTGTTATAAATACGAGGTGATTGAGTATCATTTGAACACATCCAAGAGTGCAATACAAGGGCAGCAAGAAGAGTAAACTCGACTAAGGGAATAAGAGACCTTCTGTTTGACTGTAGGATAGAAGGCATTTTAGTGAAAGAGGAAAGGTTATTTGATAGCCTTTTAATGACGATTTGAAGGGATATTCCATCCTACAACAGGTCCAAAGAAGAGAAGGTAAACACAAGTATGTTTTGGTGTCAACTAAGTGTGGGTTTATCTGGTTTTGTGCAGAGCCGTAGGCCTTCAAGGCTGTTGTGGGTAGGCTGCAGGCCATAACACCTAAGAACAAGGATGCGTAGGTTTGTTTGGGGATTGATATGTGCCCATATAAACAACATATAGGCAAAGGATTATCATAAAGGAAAGCCACAACTAGAGAAGGGACTATGAGGGTGTTTTGTAGGGCTAATGTGGGTTACAACTATGCCCTAACTAGGTCACAATAATACCAAAGTTTGTACACCAGACATGGGACATGTTTGCAGCTAGATTTGACTTGTATTAGGTCTAGGTTTATACTAGTTTGGATCAGATTTGTTGCAAGTTGTGGAACCAATGTGTTGGGGTTGACTTGGGTGGCTAAAAACCTCAACTAGGAGAAAATTTCACAGTGGAGTTATCACAGAGATATTGGGCATCTTGGACTATTGGAGGGCATCATGCAGATTTCAAAGAGTAGCCCTTGAAAAGAAGTCATAAAGAAAGGTTGACAACTAAAGTTTGGGTGAATTTGTTGGAGCCTAATGTGTAGTTATTTTATGGACGAAATAAGATAGTAAATTGGCATATTGGAGCTCAAGTATTGGCCAAACTAGAAGAGAAAATTGGGTCAACCTGTGTTCATTGAAGCAGAAGTGACTTGTAGCAGTTATAGGTGGTAACCCTCCTAGAGTCTCTATGTGTTGTCTCTTGATGGAATAAGGGGTAGCTAGAGAGTAGATCGGAAGTGAAGGACCAACATGATGAGATACAATATAGATGTCATGATTCTACTTTAAAGCAACAAGATTTTCATTGTAACTTATATTATTGTACTCGTGGATATTTGAGGGCCATTATCCCTTGTATGGCATCCCTAGAGAGTTGTATTATTCAGTTGGTTTAATATAATGAAGATTAGATTGTTGTACATATTTTGTAAAAAATTGTCTATACTTGTGCATGAGTGATTTACTATCGTTTATATTCAGTTGTGCAAAGTAGCTTTGCTGAGATGCTTAGTTTGGTGGCATTAGAGATTTTAAGATTCTATCCTAGCACCAGGGTCATGGAAATTCAAAAGTCTTCATAAATGTATCAGCTACTAGTTCTTCATGGAGATAGCTACATGGATCCCTCTTTCCTTCGTATTGTTATGTCAAACTTTCTTCCTTCTTGGATATTATGAAGCCATCCTCTTTCTATAATCTCGCGACAGGGTTCAAGCCCTCAATCATGCACATCACTTTCCTTTGGTCATCATCAATGAAGGAATTATATTGAGCCTTATCAAACTTTAAGCTAATCATAACTACTTTTGAACATTAAAGTGATCTTTGTAGATGTAGGAACATGAACATCGGGTTATCTTCTTGCACTGCTATCTTTCAATATTAAGATGATGACATGAACACTTTGACTACATAACCCTCCAAGGATTGTCAAGAACATTTACTCAATCCATATGTTCTTTTAATTGAGTATAATACCAATAGTTGAAATTTCCTCAATTTTCATTATGTATTCCTGAAATATATTTCCAGATAGCAAAACAATATGTTAACCAAATAACCAATATCAAAATATTAATACCAAACTTACTTTATCACAATGGACCCTTTTCATCAAACTATTTGCATACTTGAGTCCTTTGAGATCAACATCCTTTCATATGATTCATCTCCACATTATATAAGAATCCTTCCATTCATTCCTTTTAATCAGGGTGCCCATGGATCAAAATTGATTATCGATCTACAATATCTTCCTTGCAGTTGCCATAGTTAACTCCCCATCTTTCTTCTCGAGCTATACTTGATGTTGATCAACATTGTCATATTCCATGCAATTTTGTGAGAGAGTCTTGATCTCCATCCACTCCAAAGCATGTCAATTTTCTTCTTTCGAGCATCATGCAACCATATGGAAGACTTACTGAGCACACTTTCATGGCCAATTATTCCCTCATGATTCTAGTAGATATGAACCATATCGTAGGGAAGAATTACTTCAAATATGCATACCTTTGTTTTCGTAGAATCATCTAGCCATCTTTTGAATGAGATTTATTCTTGCATAGGTTTCCTTTTTTCAAGAGTGGAAAGACTTTCATTATTCCCTTCACACTACAACTTGACCATATGCATTCCTTCATCATTCAAAATTATTGTTTCCATACTAGATGGAATATATACCAGTCATAATGTTGCTTCCAAGAATCTTCCATAATGGTGTTTCTTATAAGCTCTTTATGATCCTTCTTTGCAAAATGACTACCTCTAACACAATGTTAGAAAATTCTTGGATGAACTATAATATGAAATATGGTTGCAAACTTCTCATTCTCTTTAAACCAGATGATCTTTCCCAAAACAAATTAAAACAAGTAGATTCCATTTTTTCTACTTTCATGTGATTCTACCTATGATGCCATGCTTTTTAGAACACCAAGACTCTTCTAGACTAATAATGCATGTTAATCTACTTTCTACTTAATAAAAGAAAGACAAAAATTTAAAAAGAACCTGACAAAGATGAGAATTCCTTTAATAATAAAGATCCTTGGGATCTTCTCCTTTCAACTTCTTCTTAAGTTCTCCCTTTTCTTCAGCTAAGTGAGCTTCACTTCTTTCCTTCCTTTTTTTGTTCACTTTATTGTTTAGACAATCCTTTTAAAGTGTCCATACTCATTGCATCCAAAGCATTGAATCTTGGACATGTCTGTGTTCTCTTAAGACTTTCAAAACTTCCCTTTCCTTAACTTCTTAGTTCTTGCAACGAAGGCTTGAGATATTTCATTTGATTCAATATCATCCTTTTCCTTGATCCTAGTTTATTCCAAGATACATTGATTTCACAATTCATTAAAAGGTGCGGTATCTTTCCTTGAGTAGATGCTAGTTGCGAAACTACTCCAATCAGGTGGAAATGCATGTAACAGTCTCCCTAAGACCTTGCAATTGGTCTCTTATTTGTGAGATCTTCACTAGATAGGTGGCCATGTCTTCATCCTTTGATTTCATTATTATATATAGTTGGTTCCTCAAGGAAATATTTTTACCTTTTGTACTTATAGAGTACAACTTTACCAAATTATCATACATAGCCTTTGATGTCCTCAAATCAACAACAAAGGGAACAAGATGAAATTTAATGGATTAGACAATGATCCTTTGTTCCCTTAATTCTCCCTTATTGTACTTTGCTAACTCTTGAGTCTTCTCTTTGTCTGGTACAACTACTTCTCCTAAGAGATACTCCATGACTTCATTCTTTACCACCCAAGAGTCATCCTTCTAGATGTCTTCAACTATCTTGATGCTTTCAAGACCTACAAGGAGAATTCAAAACATTTCCTAGAATGATATCTTCTAAGATGCCTTCAACAATGACGTATTCAAACAAATTCAAAGAGTGAATGATGATCCCAAGACTCCTTGTTGCTTCCTTCTTTTTCAAGATGATGAAGTATACTAGAGAACTTTAAATGACAACTTGATGATGAAGTATTTTTCAATGTAGTAACCCTCCTTATAGATAAATGTGCGCTCTTCTTTCCTTTTTTCCTTTTGCAAATGATTCCATTTCTTTTTGTCTTTCTAGTTGACTTCTCTTGTTCAACTTAGCTCTGATACCATGTTGGAGAATGCAATAGGGAAGCTATTAATTCAATTTCTCATTTTCTTAATAATTGATTGTGAAATTTATCTATCTTTTTGTGTTTATTTAATGGATATTCTTCATAAAACAATTATCAAGAACAAAAAAATAAATATAATGGACATAGAAATTAAGCTCCAAGCCAAGGAAAAACCCCTCCAAGGGGAAAGCCCAAAAAATCTCTTCTCTTCTTATAGAATCTACTTCAAATGAGAAAACCACGACGTAAACCCTAGACCAAGTCCTCCTCCAATCAATAAGTCATCCCTCCAAGAAGCTATTCCAATTAGGTAAGAAATAAACCAAGATAACAATAGTCAATCTTTCTTCAACTTCGGCCCCCAGCTTCAACCTGCAACTTCAACCCTATAACAGCTACAGAAACCATAATTTTTCCATGTGTCAACTCTTCAAGAATACTTCCTTCAAACAAACCAAGGTCTCCAAAGTCATTCTAGATTAAAATAGAGCATCTGGCTCTCCTGCAACTTGGATCTGCAATTTTCGGCTTCCCTTGAAGCTGTTGAAACCATAAATTTCGCACCTGTGAGAGAATAAAGCTCAAAAACAAATTTTCTTCGTTCTTCTTGAGATATTCTTTCCTTATAGACCTTCACACTTGCTTCCTTGATGCTTCCAGCTTCAAATCGAACTTCTTGATGAGAGAGATCGAATTGGTGCTAAATGAGTTCGATGTTGCTTCTATTTATACATATTTGTGAGGTTCAAATTCCTTTTTTTGGGCCGACTTGTCATTTCCTGGGCCAACTTGTGCTTAGAGGTTTTTAGGACTTTCTAGACTCAAAATCAATATCTTTTACATGTTACATCTTGCTCGATAGGGTCTTATATAAATGATAAAGACTCTTTTGACTCAAGAAAAATATTCTTTTGACATAACAAATCCTAGAAGCATGAAGAACATCCTTAACCTAGATGACCATCAAAATGGAGCATGAGACCCATGCTTAGTAGTAATATTTTTCTTTCTTATTTTTCTTGTAACATAAGGTATACATAATGATTTTAGTACATTGACAATTATGAATACCGAATCTAGTTTAGAGCTAAGGTATAAAGGTTAAGGTGAACCAGAGATGTGGAGATCCAGGGAAATGTTGAAAATAAGGAGAACCATGGTGTTGAGACTCAATCACATACGAGGAGTATGTTATCACAATTGTAAAGCACAAATATTGAATCACAATACCATAATCATGAATTATCAATCCAATATCCACATCAATAGGGCTTCAAGTCAACACCAAGGAACTACTAAATTCAAAAGAATAATATGGGGAAGTTTGATGGTAATGATGCTATGACATGG
Organism: Pinus tabuliformis; assembly: GCA_031772625.1. Classification (NCBI taxonomy): domain Eukaryota; kingdom Viridiplantae; phylum Streptophyta; class Pinopsida; order Pinales; family Pinaceae; genus Pinus; species Pinus tabuliformis. The sequence goes on from CM062815.1 coordinate 157,395,734, forward strand.
ATATTTGAAATGGAACAATACTTTTATTTACACCAAGTGGAAACATTATAAGAGGTAAATATTGCATCCATGTTTTTAGAACAAGATCAACCTATATGGTATCAATGTATTTGTGAAAGGAAAAAGGATTTTGTTATATCTTGGTTCAGTTTTTACAGAGGAATTGACAACACATTATGGGGATATTAAGAGCAATACATTCTTTAGTCAACTGGTAAATATTTGACAAAAATGTTTAGTTATAAAGCACATTCAACAATTCCAGAGTTGAGTCTTAGGGTAAAGAATATTTCAGAAGATAATTTGTTAGACTTATTTATGGGAACTTTAAAGGAAAGCGTCCAACATAAGGTAAGTCTCTTTGAAACTAGATATCTAGAGCATGATTTTAGTCTTGCAAGGAAAGTTAAAGGTAGTAATATGGCCCCTAGAAAATTCATCATTATTAACGATAAAGAAAACCATGATCCCTCTCCTAAAATGAAAAGGTTCACTCCTCAACAAATGGATGAAAGATGAGCAAAGGGACTATGTTTGAACTGTGACATCAAGTATAATGAATGGCATAAATGAAGTGAGAATAAATTATTTTTCATAGACTATGGATATGTAGAAGATCAAAAAGTGAAACCATCACAAGATCTAGAGCTATAAGAGATTACAAAAATCTCTTATAATACATTGGTTAGCATCATTACTGCATAAACCCTCAAGATAGAAGGATATATCAAAAATAAAAACGTAAAAGTATTGATTGATTTAGGAAGTACCCGCAACTTAATAAATTAAAAATTGGGAAAAATTCATAATTGCTTTATATATCCAACACTATAATTTCAATTAATGATTGCAAATTGAGGTACCATAATTTTTTTAGGCAAGTGCCATAGTATTGAGCTGAATATGGGAGGGTATTTGTTGGATAGTCCCATGATTATAATCCAAATGTGTGGTATTGACGTTGTATTAGGGGTCCAATGATTATAATCACTGGGAATAATAACCCTTAATTTTTCAAGATCTTTTCATAATATTTTTCCTAGAAGGAAAGGAAATTGAGCTTAGAGATATCTAGGGGAAACTTAGTAAAGCAATAAGTTCTAATATCATGAATTTTTTTCTAAAAAAGGGACACTGGGGTGTAATTGTATAATTTTGTTCATTAGAAATTCAAACATCTATACCCTCTACTCTAGTGGATCTCCAAAAAGTTATTAACAATCATTCTAAGATATTTGGAGAAAGGCCTAAGGGTCTTCCACCTATTCAATATCAAGATCATGCTATTCATTTGTAGCATGGAAGTGTACCACCTAACATTAGGCCTTACAAGTATCCACATGCAAAAAAGAGTGATATTGAGTATATGGTTCAAGAAATGCTATAGGTTGGCATCATTCAACCTAGCCAAAGTGATTTCTCTTCACCAGTGGTGATGGTTATGAAAAACAATGGTTCATGGTGTATCTGTCTAGATTACAGTCAACTCAAAAAAATGACAATCAAATATAAGTTTCTTATTCCTATCATTGATGAATTATTAGTTGAGTTGCATAGAGAAATTTCTTTACTAAGTTGGATCTTCATTTTAGATATCATCAAAATAGAATGAGGCAAGAAGACATTCCCAAAACAAACTTTAGAGCACATGAAGGTCATTATGATTTTTTGGTTATGCGCTTTGGACTTACAAATGAACCTTCAACATTTCAAGGCATGATGAATTATGTTATCAAACCCTTCCAAACAAAATTTCTATTAGTATTTTTTTTTTTGGAAGCTTGGTAGGACCTTCTCATTTTCGAGTTTTTACATGTCCATTATTCACCCCATTTCTGGGGAGAGTAGCACAAGAATCGAACCCAAGATCTCCGGGTTTGGTGAGACTTCATTTCCACAGCCATTGCCACTTGAGCTACCCCATGCGGACTTATATTAGTATTTTTTGATGACATACTAATCTACAATAAATTTTTGGAAGAGAATGTATATATATTGATAGTTTCTTAATACTATTGTGAGAGAAACAACTATATCCAAAGCCTTCCAAGTGTGCCTTCAGGGTGCAAGAAGTGGAATATTTGGATCATATTATATGAGATGAGGGTCTCAAGGTGGATCATACAAAATAAAATCCTTGAGGAAATGGCTAATCCTTAATACCTTGGGTCATATTGCAACTGGTAATTACTTCCAATGATATATGATATTACTTTAACACACTCCAGAACCTCATTAACTAACTATAGTAGAAAAATTTAACTAGTCAAACATTGATTGTCTTAGAAATTCAACTCCTTCGAAACTTCGACCTCATCCTCAAATTGCTTCTCACGAGAGAGAGAGAGAGAGAGAGAGAGAGAAAATTGTGACTAATGAGTGAGTATGAAAATGAGAAGTTAAGTGTCTTTTTATATTGATTTTAGGGTGCCCAAGAGGCACATATCTTTGAAAATTAAATTATTTTTTCTTTCTTTTACTTTAAAATTATTTTTTTCTTTATTTTAACTTGTGTAGCCATGGAATACCTCGCAACTACCCAAAAATCAATACTCCCTTTCATCTCGGGAGATATTCACCTTGAATTCCTTAAGATGTCCACTTAGTTAAAAAAATGCTCCATCCCAAAAAAAGATTGAATGATCTTGATATGTTAATGTATCCATCCACTTCATGTTACATTCCAAAACCATGTAGAAATCATCTTACATCAACATCACGCAAAGGATCCAAGCACCCACTAGCAAAATACTCTTTGGTAATATGGTCAGGAATTCCCTGACAGGGGTAAAAACAAAACTAGTCCTAGGTCATAAACTAACTAAGTCATCACTTGGAACTAGGTAAATTTTCCTTGACCAATGGTGAAATCCTGGGCCTATTTACCATTCCCTCATGTTGTCACATAACACTTGAATGGTAAAAATACTTTCTGATGCTTTTTGGCACTCACTCTACCCACTAGATAAGTAAACCTTGGAAATATGGTCAGATCCTTCTGACCAGGGTGCACTCTAGGCCCTGATGATATCTAGGGAATTATCCCTAGTCACATTACATGGAAGCAAGTCAATATCCTTGACCTAGGGAGAATGTTTGCCTTGATGCTACAACATGAACACTCCCTCTCAATGAGGGAGGCATTCTTGACCACTACAAGCTTGTCTCTATAGTATACAAACTTCATCCGAGGTAGAGGATTTGTGAGGATGTTAGCAACCTTCTTATTTGTATAAATGTATTGGAGCCTCATTGCTCCCTTCTATACCATGTCTCGGATGTAGTGGTACTTGATCTCAATGTGTTTCATCTTGACATCACGATCGCCTCCAACACTTGATCAAATAATCTTGTGAGAAACTTCCCAAGCCACGCTACTTCACAACTCGCCAAACTAGCTATAATATACCCAGCCTCTGTAGTGTTGTGTGTGACAAATGCTTACCTCCTGCTCATCTAGGATATCATAGTAAAACCCAAATTGAAGAAACATCGTAATGTTCTCTTCCTATCTTTGACACTTCTTTCCCAATCAAAATCTATGTATCCTTGCAACTATACTTCACCATTTGAGACATATCTCAATCCATAACTAATTGTACCATGCATATATCTCAACACATGCTTTGAGACAATCCAATGTACATGCATAGGTTTCACCATGAACTGGCTCAGGGTGTTCACTAAAAAGAAAATATTGGATCTAGTATTAACTAGATACATCAAGGATCTGATCAATTGTTGATACATAGAGTGATCCACCAAATCTGAGTCAAATCCTCTTAGCTTCTTCAAATTGGTCACAATGGGAATGACCATGGACTTGCAGTCCATCATCCCAAATATCTAACCTAATTTCCTTGATCGAGGAAGATATCATATGGTTTCTGTCACACTTCTAATCTCAAGAAGTAATGCATCAAACCTAGATCCTTCATCTCGAACTCAGAGGTCAACTCCCTCTTACATTAATCAATGAGATTTTCTACTCTTATAAAAAACAAGTCGTCAACATATAACAACAAGATCACAGGATCATATTACCTTGTAGTAAATATTGGGATCAACATCACTCTTAGTGAAACCAAGAATCATCAAGTATCCATCAATTTGAGAGTGTGAAGCTCAAGGTGTCTACTTGAGTTCGTACAAATCCTTCTTTTGTCCGTAGACATGAGACTCCTTCTCATGTACCTCAAAGCTATGAGGTTTCTCTATGTACACTTCTTCCTCAATCAGTCCATTGAGGAAAGTGGTTTTCACATCCATATGATGCAATTACCAACCCATAATAGAAGCAACAAAAATAATAGTTTTAATAGAAGTGTATCTGGCGGCTGGAATGAATGTCTTTTCATAGTTGTCTCCCTTTTTCCATGAATATCACTCTGTACTTATCTATGCTTCCATATACCACATGCTTGATCTTGTATATGCACTTGGAAGTTACCACTGACTTCCTCTTAGGTCTCAACACAATTTCCCACACATTATTCTTCATGATGGATTGATATTCCTCCATCATGGGATCCTTCCAAATTCGTTGGCCTACTGCCTCCTTACAGTTGGATGGCTTGGAATCAACGATGTGACTCACTAGTGTTGCATATCTTGATTACTTCTTAGGACATTTGGTTTCCCTAAAGGTTCCACAAGGGGCTATATGCCCCTATGCATCCTTCAATGTAGTTTGAAGCAATGTAAACTGCTTCTTGGATTTCAGAACAACGACCCTAAGTGGGTCCATTGGCTCAATGGGCCCTTTTGGGTCTGCTTGATGATATAAAGGATGTTTCATAGGTATAGAGGCACTTGAACCCACATCCTTGGGAGCCTCCCGTTCCTCATCATCATGAGAGACCCTTTGGATCTCTAGTAGGTTGCATCCTTCCATTCTACCTGACTATTTGATCCCTTTTAACTAGAATCTCTTCCAGTCATTTCACATAGTTCTAGATGTTTGTACAATTTCTCCCTCTTGAACACAAATCACTTTTGCTAAGTTTAAGCTCGATCCTAGGAGAATCCTCTAAGATTCCATTTAAATCTCATAGGTTAATTTCTTATGAAAACTAGTGGATCTATGTCATTATTAACCCCACACATATTCTCTAACCATTTACTCATTGGTGCAATGGGGTTAAATCCCCCCTTATATTTAAAATTTGTAATTTACTCCATTGGAATTAGGTTATAATTTACCCCCACATAGGGCTTGAATTCATTAAATAGTTCCTCCATAATTTATATGATTCTTTGCATAACATTTGGGTAGAAGTAAAAAGTAAATATGGAGTTAATTCTTTATATTTCGATAGTTAAACATATTTACTAGGAATTATCGGCCACCATAATGTATGCAATTCTTTGCATAACTTTAGGTAGGAGTAAAAGTAAACACATTGCACATAAATATTGTAACAACAAAAAAAATTTAACATTGACCACTATCATTTATGTTATGATACCATGTTGATTTTCTAGTGCTAATTAGACAAGCACAATTTTCTACAACTGACAATAACTTCCAATGATATATGATATTAATTTAACACACTCTAGAACATCATTAGTTAATTACACTCACAAAATTCAACTGGTCAACCATTGCCTATCTCAAAAATTCGACTCCATTAAAATTTCAGCCTCTTCCTCATATTGCTTCTCACGAGAGAGAGAGAGAGAGAGAGAGAGAGAGAGAGAGAGAGAGAGAGAGAGAGAGATGATTGAATATGAAAATGAGAAGTTCAAGTGTCTTTTTATAGTGATTTTAGGGTGAAAAAAAGGCACATCTCTTTGCAAATCAAATTTAAATTTAAAATTAGATTAATTTTTCTTTCTTTTAATTTAAAATTTATTTTTTCTTTCTTTACCTTGTGTAGCTAGGGAATTGATCCAAGTGGATATGGGTGGCTACCCACCTATTCTACTTTGACCCCCACCTTTGTTTCTTTTTAGTTTCTTTAATTGTAGCACAACTTACTATTTTTGGCAGTTTTTCAGGTCCTAAACTTCCGGAGCTGCTTTGAGGGACTAAAAGACGTTTTTGGAGAAAAAGGAGAGATTGAAAAAGTCCCAAACTAGTTCACCAATTTTTTTTCAACCTCATCTTCAAGATCTTTGAAAAGAGGTATTATGATAGCCAAACAGAGATCGTATGCCAAAGTTACGACCCCGGGAATTTGATGGACCAATTTACCCAAACGGGTTCCATAGTTTTGGTGCTTCATCTCCTAGTGTTAGGTTTTTGGATGTTTAGGGTTTTGCATCATTTCTCAATCATAAATAGGCCCTTGAGCCTCATTGTAACATAGTTCAGAGGCATGTAGCCACCACATCTCTTCTCAGAGATAAGATACCATCACCCAAGCATTATTTTTATTTGTATGTAAGCATATATCAGTTCTTTGATATTAATGAAATTAAGTTTTATTTATGCCGCATCTCTGTGTACATGGGTATTTCTGTATTTTATTGCGTACCTACATAAGTCTTGATCAGTGGTATCAAAGCGGACCACTCTTTCTTTGTTTTTCTTTAATGTCCCCAACGAGGTCAGGGTATAAGGAGTTAGGGCTCGATCTGGTTGAACCATTGCAAGGTCATCCTCGCAAAACTCGACGGCCTCCCATGACAGAAGAAAAGAAAGATGAGGGGGCATGAGATCCTTTCAAAATATTGCTCGAGGAAGCCCTCGAGCGACAGTGGAATGTGATGATGGAAAACTTTGCCCAGATCCTTCGACGACTACCCACATGCAACACATCTTCATCCAGCAGTCACTTTGGAGGTGCCACTCCTTTTAAGATACAAGTTAACTTTGATATTCCCATATTTGAGGGCTAGATAGATGCAGATGTCATAGATAAATGGTTAAATATGTTGGAAGGATATTTTTTAGTTCATGACTTTTCCAATTGGGAAAAGATTACTTTTGCACTTCTCAAAGCCACCCCACACGTCAAGGACTAGTGGGAAACCTACTATGAACAAAAGGATGAGAGGGAATCCTCACTATTTTCAGCTGCACCCACTTGGAATTATTTCCGAGATGCCATCAAGCACCTTCCCCACAACATCAAGCCCTTCACAAATGAGGTAATGTTTGATGTTGCTCCTCTTGAAGTTTGTGATGTATTATTAGGACAACCATACTTGTGGAAGTGCCATGCTGTATATGATTCTGGACCTTGCTTTGTGATTATTAATTTGTGATTAGGTGCTCAGAATTATGCTCAAAAATCAAAGTGTTAGAATCTTGTCAAACTTAGCTTCAGATTAATGAGCTCATCATTCTAAATCCAACGATACGAATGACACTCAAAATCGAGTTTGTATGCAGAGGTTAGAGCAAGTCAAATTTCAGGTTTGACTTGCCTACATGGCAAGATTAAGATGATGTGGCAAGACTTAAATGAATAAGGAGGAGCCAAGTGGTAGCCCACCATTGGCTCTCGCAAATTAAATATCGCAGTGGTAGGTGGAAAAGGTGTTTCAAATTAGCGCCTGGTAGGTTGGGTTGCGATGCGATCAAATCACAATCACAATCGGTGAAAGGGATCAGAGAACAGGTATTGGCCCTGGCCCCGGCAAGGTTAGCAATGTGATCACATATCGCAATCGCAGAAGTAACAAGAATCGGCCCCGACACAAGTTAAGTCCCGAATGCAAAAGACCCCGGACGCGATAACATTATATGTCACAGTTTAAAACTCTGGTGGGTCCGCGATATCGCAATTGCAACATTTTTCCGGGTAAACAAGACATTCAACCCGCTGAAACCCACCGATTGTGATCTGTGATAAGGCCGACAAGATATGGCCCGCGGTGTGGTGAAATTATTGCCCGGTTTGTGGATTTTGGTGCTAATTTGTAGTTTTCTACCGACTTTGGAGCATTTTTTGGAACAAATAGTGGGAGAACTGGGAGAAGTCATAACTCCTTCAGTTCTTATCAAAATTTGATGCAAAAATAGTCAATTCTAGCAGTTTTTGGTATTCTGAACTCATTGAGACAGGTTTTAGAGGCATATGAGTATTGAAAACACACTTTTGATGTAATTTGAGCATAATAGAGAGGCCCAAGCCATTGGAAGCTGGACCAAGGAGACGTAGCCCAGGAGGGGTGAACTCCTTTATCATTTTCTTGTTGTGCATTGTATATTGATGTTAATTGTTGTTGTTCAACATATGTTTTTATGTTAAATTGTTTATAACATTTACATAATAAACTCTCATGGGAATCTGTTAATTGCAATTTTTTTTGAATCCTTAAGCACTTGAAAAGCAAATGATAAGCATATTGGGTTTATTTCTAAATGGGGAATTAGCACAACATTACTAATCTGCTCCAATTCAGATCAAGTTGGTATCAGAGCACTGGTTTTTCTTACTATATTTGCTTTGTGAAAGAAGGATTTAATTGTTTGCAAGTTTATGTCATGCTCACAAGGTTAAAGCTCAAAAGAGGTGAAGGAAAGTTGGTTGAAAGCCCTGAAATTGGGTCAAAGGGAAGAAGAGCGAGGTTGCCAAAGTATTCTACACCAGTTCAGCCTCAAGTTGCAGAAGTTGCAGTTGAGATTCCAACACTAGTACAACCTCAAGTTGTAGTTGAGTCTTCAGAGACCATGTCTCATGAAGGAGAACCTATCATGACAGAAGATGAGAAGACCTTCAGAAAGGCTTTCTTTGATATGATAGAGATGGTTAAGGTCCTCTATGAAGAGAGGAATAGTAGACTACAAGGAGAAAGTTCAAAGCCTCCCAATGGAGAAGGCTGTTCAGGAGAAGGTAATGGAAAAGAAGATAAATAATGGGAATGGAGGCAAACCTCCACCATCTCCACCATCTTCATTTTCTTCTTCGAAAGCATCTTCAAACTCTTCCACCAATACCACCACTACTCATACTCATCATCATTCTTCAAAAGGGGTTGGTAAATCACCTTTTCTGAAGCTTGATGTTAAATTTGAGTTGCCTACGTATAATGGAGAAGTTAATGCAAAGAAGATGGATAACTGGATTTGTCAGTTGGAGGTTTATTATAGAATTCAAAATCAAGAGGATGATATCAAGATTCAGTTGGCTTCATTGAGAATGGAGGGTGCAACATTTGTATGGTGGGAAACAAGGACTCAAGATGAGATCAATAAACATGGTAAGATATCTATTACTTGGTCTGATTTCATTGCTGCTATAAAAAGACAGTTCTACCCTTTAACTCATATGCAAAAAGCCATTATGAATTGGAAAAATTTTAGATAGTTGAAAGGTCAAAATGTGTAAGAGTATACTCAAGAGTTTAGGAAAAGAGCTCTTATGCTAGGAGTAGACTTACAGTCACAAGATACCTTGCTAAAATACATAGGAGGGTTGCATAGCTATCTTCGACATACCATTATTATGTTCAGTCCCACGAATCTTGATGAGGTCTGTGTTCAAGCTACACACCTCGAAGCAAGAGGGAAAAATATATAGGAAGAAGGTAAGAAGAAGCCATTTCAGAGTGTTGAAAAAGGGAAGAAGTTTAAAGGAAAGCAGAAGAAAAATGCTTTTGTTAAGAAAGAAGGGGAGAGACCTGTGTGCAAGAATTTTTCCAAGGAAGGACATGATGAAGCACATTGTTGGAAGCTTCATCCAGAATTATGACCGAAGAAATTCAACAATAAAGGGAAACACAAGACCAATGCTGCTGCACAACAAGACTTTGGTTCAAACTCACGGGATGAAACAAAAATCGCGGCCATAGTCACCAAAGGAAAATCTGTGGCAAAAGAAAGCAAATAGGTCAGCAAAGAGGCAGCCGTAGAAACTACAAGCACAACAAATAACTCTCACAATGTTTCAAATGAGGAAAACCGAATCGAGCTGTTCCATATTCGAGTTATTTCCAAGCATACAAAAATCGATATGTTGTTTGACAGTGGATCTCAGGCCAACTTAATTTTTGCGGATTTAGTCAAGAAATTGAATCTGGAAACCGTGCCTCATCATAAATTGTATACGTTGGGTTGGATAACCAAGGATTCCAATTTGCAGGTCACATGGAAATCACCGCCAATTTCATTGATGAATTTGAATTAGATGTTGTGCCATTGGATATCTCAGGAATTGTGTTGGGAAGTGCGTATTTGTATGACAGGAACGTTGTTTTCCATAAATTTGAGAACAAATATCATTTGTTCAAATAAGGAGTGAAGTACATTGTGAGAGCTCATCGCAGAAAGCTGAGTCTGTCTTGGCAAGCGCGGGTGAAATGAAACAACTGGTTAATTCCAGCAAGAGTCTCGTGCTCCTCATGATGAAGCAAAAGAATGACACAGAGCAAGAATCTTTTACAGGTTGTGATGTGAAGCTGAAAGCTATATTGGTTGATGTGGTCAATCAATATGGGGACATGTTTCAAGAACCAAAGGCACTGCCACCAAAAATAGGAATTCAACATGAAATTCAACTACAACAGGACTGTCCACTTCCAAACATTGGTATGTATCGAATGTCAATTCTGGAAAGTTTAGAAATTAAAAAAAAGTCTAGGAGTTGTTAGATAGAGAAGTAATTCATCCTGCTACTTCACCATGTGGTTCACCAATTGTATTGGTACCCAAGAAAGATGGAACCTGGAGCATGTGTGTAGATTATCGAGATTTAAATAAGATCACAATAAAGAATCGATACCCATTGCCCAGAATACATGATTTGCTAGACCAATTGAAAAATGCAAAGTATTTTACTAAATTAGACTTGAGAAGTGGATATCATCAAGTTAGAATAGCTGAGGAGGACATATGGAAGACTCCTTTTAAAACCAAACAGGGATTGTTTCAGTGGTTGGTTATGCCTTTCGATCTTTGTAATGCTCCAACTACATTCATGAGAGTTATGAATGATGTTTTAAGATCATTTCTTGATGAGTTTGTAATTATCTATTTAGATGATATTTTGATTTTCATCAAATCACGAAAAGAGCATGTTAAGAAAGTTTTGGATATCATGAGAAAATAACAATTATTTATAAAGATATCTAAATGTGAATTCAGGAAAACTTCCTTAGTGTATTTGGGCCACATAGTTGGAGGAGGTGAGATGAAGATTGATCCCTCTAAAGTTTCGGTCATTGTGAATTGGCCAATACCCAAATTAGTTACAGAAGTAAGGAGTTTTCTAGGAGCAACGCAGTATTGGAGGAAGTTCATTTCCAATTTCTCCTCCATAGCAGCTCCACTACATGCGTTGACCAGCGTGAAGGTTGTCTTCCAGTGGGGAGGAAAACAGAAAAAAGCATTTGATGCTTTGAAACAAAAGATCAGTTCAGCCCCAGTTTTGGCATTGTCAGATTTGAAACAACCCTTTGAAATATAGACAGATGCAAGTGACTATGCCATGGGTGCATTTCTTTTACAGCATGGTAAGCCCATTTCATTTCATTCTGAGATTTTTAATGGTGTTTTTATTAATTATCCTACGTATGATAAAGAACTTTACGCATTGGTACAAAGTGTGAAGAAATGGAAGAATTATTTGATGGGAAAAGAAACCATTATTCACACCGATCATCAACCTTTGCAATATCTGCAATCTCAAACCAAATTGCAGCAATCAGGGCACTTTCGTTGGATAGGATTTTTACAGCAATTCCACTTGGTGATCAGGTACAAGAAAGGTATATATAATAGAGTTTCTGATATGCTTTCTAGATCGATTGTAAATGTAGTCATTTTACTCAAGAATATTTCTGTTTTGCTTTAAAGTTATGTCGAACAATACGCACAGGATGTTGACTTTCAAGAGGTGTATTTAAACTTGAGTCAAGACCACCAAGTTGAGGAATTAGACTACCATGTACATGATAATCTATTGTATCATTTTGGAAAACTTTGTGTTCCACACGGAGAGAGAGTAAATGTCATAAGGGAGGCACACACTTCTCTTATTGTTGGACATTTCGATGTAAGTAAAATAGTGGCAAATCTTCAAAGATATTTTTATTGGCCTCGTATGCTTGAAAGTGTCTCACGTGTTATAAGAGGTTGTTCATTGTGTGCAGTCAGCAAGACTAGTAATAGGAAACTAAGATTGTACACACCACTTCCAGTGCCTTCAAGACCATGGGAAAGTGTTTCTATGGATTTTGTAGGAGGTCTTCTTTGTTAAGGAAATGTCATGATTATTTGTATGTAGTTATGGATAGGTTCAATAAGATGTGCATATTAATGCCTTTTAAAAAGAAAATTACAACTGAACAAACAACTCAATTTTTCTTTCAAAATGTATGGGTTCATTTTGGATTGCCTACTTCTATTGTATGTGATCATGATTCTCGATTTGTTGGGAATTTTTGGTCAAGTTTATGGAACTTGATTGACACCAAGTTGAAGAAAAGTACAGCCTTCCATCCACAAACAAATGGTCAAACTGAAGTGGTAAATGGGACAATAATTCATTTGTTGAGAGGATATTTGTTACACAACATTTTGTCACTGTCCTTGTACTCCCCATTCCTTGATCCTGGAGGACCTCTATAGTGAACCCTACATGCTTTCCCTTTGTTGTAGCTTCTACTGGGTTTAAGCTTATTATTCATTTTTATCACAATGTGTGGCCTAAAATAATTAAGGGGGTTCAACCTCAAAGAAGCCCTATATATTGTCTACTTCAAAAAGTCTAAAATTAATGAGGTATTTATTCGTTATAATACATAAAAATCGAAAAAGGAACACGTATAAAGGAATTGGCCCATGTGATAAAGTTAAATCACAACACAAATGAAGCCATAACCGATATATATATGTGCATATTGAAATAAATAAATATATCGGATTTACAAAGGAAACAAGTCTTAAAGAGTTAACACCGGACCCGAAATACTATAAGTTGTGTCTTATAAAGTTCGGCGGGTCCGCAATTATATATATGCATATAGATCCGCCGATTGCGATTTATGATGGCAGACCTGAAACATATCTATGCTATATTTAAAAGGCCGGCGAGTTCGTAAAGCACTGAATACATGTGCTAGTTCATTCACCAATTGTCGATTGCGATGAGCGATGGCGGACCGGACCTGATATAATATATATTATGTTTTATAGTTGCGACGGGTCCGTAATATCGCATAACATATATATATATATATATATATGGAAAGCGTTGATTGTGATGAGCGATGAGGATTCCAAACCTGATAAGTTTATATGCTATATTTTATAACTCAGTGCGTCCGTCTTATCGTGGGTTATAAAGGTTTTTATTAATATATCAAAGGCCCTTCATATATATTTGTTTACACAGTTTTATATATATTTCTATTATAAAGGATTATAATAGAAAGGCTGGACTCAAAGCATATATATATGTTATATTTAAAAGCCCCGGCGGGTCCGCAAGGCATATTAAAAGGCAGATTTCAAGTTATAAGGCAGGTTTTCGGGCGTAACAAAAAGCGGTAAATGGTTTTAGTGGAACTCACCCGATTCCACTTATTGTTCAACACGTAGCAGCTGGGTGGAGAGAGAAAACCGCCCATTTTGGGCGGATATTCTTCGGGCTTATGTCCCACCCGAAATCTTTATAGGTCGTCCGATATGGAAAGCGCAGATCTACGGTGGTGATATATTGGCGGAAGGGTATGCCTCGATAGTTGTGCAAAAAGTGGAAAAAGCATGTTTTATGGCATATTTTCATTATAAAAGGTATATAATAGAAAAGCGCAAATATGAAGGATTTATGCATATTTTCATAGTTATGTGGCTTAAGGGTGCGTAAAGTTAAGTTTGCAGTGATATACCGGGCCAATTGCAATTTGCGATGAAAGCCAACGGAGTGCTGAGCAAGCGGATTTGACAGGTTTATAAAGCAGAATTAACTCTTTTGAGTTCTGTATTAATCAGAGGTTCGCGTTAATTTTGCTGTGTAAAGTGAATAATCAGGGTTAGAGCCAAAGCTGAAGAGGAAGACAATCTGGTATGTTTCTTTGCATTTTGGCAAATCAGAATGCCCATGTAAGCCTAGGATTATACAAACTAAATGCGTTTCATTATGGCTAAAACAAATTAAGCATCATTAGGGAATTTACAGAGGAATTCGACAGTGGATCAACAGAGCAAGCCAACAGTTATCATCCCCTTCTAAATCCAGTTATGTTCTTGTTATTTCATGTTCTTTGAGGTGTCTTTTACCCTCTGTAAAATTATGTAATAGTTTTTACTTCATATAGTTAGAAAAGCAGTTAGATAATTTGGGCAGTTTCAGAAATCAACAACTGTTCCACAATGTATAAAAAGAGGAAATTTTACTAAGAAAGGGTTCAAACTTTGGAGAACCTGGAGACTAGGCCACTGTATTCTTGATATCATCGTTGATTAACGAAAGAATCAGAAGTTTCCATGAGTTGTTGCATATAATTTTGTAAGCTTCTCTATCATGTGTCATGCTATGTTTTCTTCTTTTCAAGTATAGTAATGAAGCTGCAGGTCTTTATTTTCTTATGTAGATAAAGTTAAAATTCCTTAAAAGAGCGCTCCTATACTTGAAGTCTTCACTTCCCTTATAAGTTATAGATAATAGTTTTTGTGAAATACCAACATATTGTCTATGATTTAGTTCTGATTATCATAGTTCCTCTAAGCAGATAGTAGTTTCTGTGAAAGATCAGCGTATTATCTTTAACTTCTCCTTCAAACTTTCTTCATTCATCATTTATATCTAGCAACAAATGGCATTCTGAGATGTTCTGGTCATACATGCATTAAGAGTTAAAGACCTAGTTTTCCAGGTCCTTCATTTGAGAACACAACAAACAATAAGTGACAATAAATAATATTTATTATTGTCTTAAGCACAATTTCCCCACAGCTAGGAAATTGGTTTCTTAAGGAACAACATTAATTGGCGTTGTTGCCGAGGAGAGAAGACAAGAACACTTTTCCCTGGGTTTTCATTATTTTCCTCTGGTTGTTCAGTGAGGAGGAAATACTTGGTTGTTTTGAATAAAAGCAATAAAAGGCGACTCCATTGTAACAAAGACCACAGACTGCAAAGCAATAGAATACGAACACTTTTTCTTGAATTCATTACAGTTTGAAGCTGATTCTTGAGAGTGACAAGTTTCAACAATTGGTTGTACATTCACACCTGTGATTTTCATTTACAACATTGATTGGCAACTCACTGTATTTTGAAGTTTTCTTTCTTGGGTTTTAATGACTCTCCTTGCATTCTTAGTCCATAAATTTGATCCATTTCATTTTACTAGGATCACTGGTTATCCTCATGATATCCCTGCATATTATGTCCGGGATAAGTATCTTCCAAAATTCAGTAGAAAGGAATATGAAGATCCAGCTCAACATCTCCAAGAGTTTCATGAATGCATGGAGCAGCACGGCATCATTCATGAAGATGTTAAGATGAAGTTGTTTATGTTTTCTTTGGACCTAGAAGCTAGGGATTGGTTCAAGTCTCTGCCTCATTCAAGCATTTCATCTTCGAAAGATTTCCATTTAGCATTCAATTCTTCTTTTAGAATTTATTATCCACACAGGTTTCTTTTTGAAGGTTGTTGTGAATATTATGACTCTAAAGAAACTTTAAAAGCTCATGATAATCCTGTTGAAGAAATTGATGATCTTGCTAATAAGATATCAAGCATTCAGAAATATTATAGCTAGATTAACTATGAGCAAGTCTTTGAAAGCGAGGAACTATCATTTTCTCAAAATGATGTAGAGAAATTTATAAAGCATGCCTCTTCAATAGTCTCCCAAGCAGAGAATTGGTTGACTATGTGCCAAGCAAATCAAGAGAGTATTTAGATGGAAGAAAGTTAAAACATGCATCAAGAGTCTCTGCTCAGCAGTCAAGAAGAGGAAGAAATGATTGAGTTGCAAATAAATCCCCAGAGTTCCTATTTTGTTAAATTTGATGATCCTCTTAACTATAATGAAAATGGTTTAAATGGGGAACAGGATGAAGCTCTTCAAGTTCATCAGTTGGGTGTTGAACATATAGGAAGAAACCAGTAGGAGGAATATGTTGGACAACAATATATTGAGCCATCTATCATAGCAAAAGAGGCTATCTTATGTAAGGAGAAAGCTAATAAAGAGATGGTATATCAGTGCATTGAAGAACATAAGGATGCCCATGGATCAGAGGTAAACAATCTATTTAAAGTTGATCATATGTCGTATAGTAATGATAATTTTTTTTTTTTTTTCTCCCTGAAGTTAGAATTACAAATTATTTTTAATCAAAGCTTAGAGATGAAAAGAGGGGACATGAAAGTGACATAGATCATTTCCTTAAAGATGTTGCTGATTGTTCTGTTGAACATATTATCCCAACAGAAGGTTTTATCGAGCAGGAACCTTTATACATAGAGAATTTCTTTTTTGGAGCTGATCAAGAACATATTTTTTCTTATACTTTTGAAGATCCTGTGGCAGATTACATGGAGGAATTTATCAACAGTCTACACATATCATTTTGTGGATATACTTCTAATTTTTGTTGTGAGCTGCCTTTATGCATAATTTATTTTTTATTCAGGATGAATTTCATTTTCAAGATTCATTGGCAGAATGGTTCAAGATTATGCACTCAAATGCTAATCTGGTATCATTGGAAGATTGACTTCACCTGATTGAGGTTAGTCATGTACATATGTAGGGACTTGTACATAAATAAGCTCAGGTGTTGAGAATTTGGTTTCTAGTTGCAGTTCTTCAGTTTAATTATTAGTTGATGAATAAGGGGGACTTTCCCAGTTGGAAACTGGTTTGCAAAGGTGTCAGACTTCAAGACTGTCAGGTTTCAGTTGTCAGATTTCACGGTTTTCACAGTTTTGGACTCCATGCCCAACTAAGGCTACTGATCTATGATTCTTAATATTTTGTTATAAGAGCGCAAGCATCTAATCACTGCAGATATTGGTGTGGGTTCACTGTACATATTTTCACACAGCTAAGACTTGGCGAAGCAATATATGACTTCATGCCCAATGGATAAGGCACTGATCTGCGGTTCTTAGTGCTTCCGGGACAAAAGCACTATCCCCAGTTGGAGCCAGATGTTGTAGCTTATATTGGGTTTAAGCTTATTATTCATTTTTATCACAATGTGTGGCCTAAAATCATTAAGGGGGTTCAACCTCAAAGAAGCCCTATATATTGTCTACTCCGCAAAGTCTAAAAGTAATGAGGTATTTATTCGTTATAATACATCAAAATCGCAAAAGGAACAAGTATAAAGGAATTGGCCCATGTGATAAAGTTAAATCGCAACATAAATGAAGCCATAACCGATATATATATATGCATATTGAAATAAAGAAATATATCGGATTTACAAAGGAAACAAGTCTTAAAGAGTTAACACCGGACCCGAAATACTATAAGTTGTGTCTTATAAAGTTCGGTGGGTCCGCAGTTATATATATGTATATAGATCCGCCGATTGCGATTTATGATGGCGGACCTGAAACATATCTATGTTATATTTAAAAGCCCGACGGGTCCGTAAAGCACTGAATACATATGTTGGTTCATTCACCGATTGCCGATTGCGATGAGCGATGGCGGACCAGACCCGATATAATATATATATATATATATATATATATATATATATATATATATATATATATATATATATATATATATATATATATATATATATATATATATATATATATATATATATATATATATATAACATGTTTGATAATCGTGGTGGGTCCGTAATATCGCATAATATATTATATATATATATATATATGGAAAGCGCTGATTGCGATGGGCGATGGGGATTCCGGACCCGATAAGTTTATATACTATATTTTATAACACAGCGCGTCTGTCTTATCGTGGGTTATAAAGTTTTTTATTAATATATCAAAGGCCCTTCATATATATTTGTTTACGCAGTTTTATATATATTTCTATTATAAAGGATTATAATAGAAATGCCGGACTCAACGCATATATATTTTATATTTAAAAGCCCCGACAGTTCTGCAAGGCATATTAAAAGGCAAATTTCAAGTTGCAAGGTAGGTTTTCGGGTGGAACAAAAGCGGTAAATGGTTTTAGTGGAACTCACCTGATTCCAGTTATTGTTCAACATGTAGCAGTTGGGTGGAGAGAGAAAACTGCCCATTTCAGGTGGATATTCTCTAGGCTTCTGTCCCACCCGAAATCTTTATAGGCTGTCCGATATGGAAAGCGCAGATCTACGGTGGTGATATATTGGCGGAAGGGTAAGCCTCGATAGTTGTGTGAAAATCGGAAAAAGCATGTTTTATGGTGTATTTTCATTATAAAAGGTATATAATAGAAAAGAGCAAATATGAAGGATTTATGCATATTTTCATAGTTATGCGGCTTAAGGGTGCGTAAAGTTAAGTTTGTAGTGATATACTGGGTCAATTGCGATTTGCGATGAAAGTCAACGGAGCACTGAGTGGGTGGATTTGACAGGTTTATAAAGCAGAATTAACTCTTTTCAGTTTCGCATTAATCAGAGGTTCGCGTTAATTTCACTGTGTAAAGTGAATAATCAGGGTTAGAGCCGAAGCTGAAGAGGAAGACAATCTGGTATGTTTCTTTGCATTTTGGCCAATCAGAATGCCCATGTAAGCCCAAGATTATACAAACTAAACACGTTTCATTATGGCTAAAACGAATTAAGCATCATTAGGGCATTTACAGAGGAATTCGGTAGTGGATCAACAGAGCAAGCCAACAGTTATCATCCCCTTCTGAATCCAGTTATGTTCTTGTTATTTCATGTTCTTTGAGGTGTCTTTTACCCTCTGTAAAATTATGTAATAGTGTTTACTTCATATAGTTAGAAAAGCAGTTAGATAATTTGGGAAGTTTCAGAAATCAACAATTGTTCCACAATGTATAAAAAGATGAAATTTTACTAAGAAAGGGTTCAAAATTTGGAGAACCCGGAGACTAGGCCATTGTATTCTTGATATCATTATTGATTAATGAAAGAATCAAAAGTTTCCATGAGTTGTTGCATATAATTTTGTAAGATTCTCTGTCATGTTTCATGCTATGTTTTCTTATTTTCAAGTATAGTAATGAAGCTGCAGGGCTTTATTTGCTTATGTAGATAAAGTTAAAATTCCTTAAAAGAGTGCTCCTATACTTGAAGTCTTCACTTCCCTTCTAAGTTATAAATAAGAGTTTCTGTGAAATACCAACATATTGTCTATGATTCAGTTCTCATTATCATAGTTCCTCTAAGTTACATATAGTAGTTTCTATGAAAGATCAACATATTATCTTTAACTTCTCCTTCAAACTTTCTTCATTCATCATTTATATCTAGCAACAAATGGCATTCTGAGATGTTCTGGTCATACATGTATTAAGATTTAAAGGCCAAGTTTTCCAGGTTCTTCATTTGAAAACACAACAAGCAATAAGTGATAGTAAATAATATTTATTACTGTCTTAAGCACAATTTCCCCACAACCAGGAAATTGGTTTCTTAAGGAACAACACCCTTCATGAATAAACTCCCATTCTGTCCCTCTTCATGAGCAGAACAATTCCCTTTTGCACCATTTCCCAAAAATCTTCTGTTTTTCCCAGTTTACAAGACCGGCGCTAATGACCTTTGTCCTCCTCGCGCCGATATGCAGGGATTAGCACTGTCCCTAGTGCTGACCGGAGCGACTGAGCTTTGTTTTAGTTGCATCGTTCCTCTTTTGGAAAGTTTTTTAAATAAGGAGTCAAAGCTTCCAACTCTAGAAGCTTCGTAACGGAAGTCTGGTAAATGGTTGAGCCGGATGGAGTCGAGGATGTCAGTTTGGGCTCCTTTCCCCTATAAGGATGGAACTACATCAAGAGATAAGACCTTATCCCATGAGAAGAGGAACCATCTCCCATCCATTCATGCTATATAAAACTCCGTTTTTCCCCAAGCACAAACTAGTGTTGAAGTGTTAAGATTGGTGTGCTAGTGCTAATTAAGTTTGGAGTAAACAAAAAGCTATTCATAGTTGTAGCTCTCTAGTTTTGTGTGAGGGAGAAGTGTGAATTTGGTTTAGTGTGAAGCCTAAAGGGAAGAGCCTTAAAACTATCATTGTTAAGGCCATCATGGAATGCTAACAGAAGTATGTGGGAATTTGGTTTTGTCGAAGGAGAACAACAACGTCAAGACAATGGTTGTAATCTCTTCTTGATTTAATATATATGCAACTATCGATTGATTTCATACATAATGTGTCATCTTACATGTTTATGGCTTAATGCTTCTTGACTTATTAAGTAGGTTGAATTACAATTTATCTATTATCACGATTGTTGTTTGCTATATTTACTTGTTTTAGGTGTTCGAAGAAGGAAAAGGGAGATAGCTGAAGCGAGCAAGCAAGGTCATCACCAAATGGGATAAGCGTACTAAGAGGTAGGCCCTCTTAATTGGTTATAACCTAAGGAAATATTCCATAGAATGTCTTGTTAGTGGCTAGACCCACTATTAGGCTAGAGGAATTGTTTGTGTCCGCACTCATAATTTTACTTCACCACAAATTGGCGACCATACTGGGGAACCAATCCTTCTGTTTGTTTTCTTGGAATTTCATGGTTTTGTGTGAACTTTTCTAGTTTCACCATTTCCCTTTAGTTATGTTTGTTTTCCTTTGCTTACTGCTCTGGGTTTGAAATTCATAGTAGCAAGTTTGGTCCCAACTTTTGAAAATTTTTATTTTTTCTTAGCATCCTCACTCAGTGCGCTTAATTCGCTGACAGTCACGCCGATCAGCGCGATATGCTGAGAAACAGTCGCACCGACCCCCCTTTGGCACTTTTTGGCAGTTAGGAAGTCGCGTTGATGCCTGTAACTAAAGATTAGAGTTCACTCTAGATCTTGGCCAGTGTGTTTTGCTCTCATGATTTCTACCCTGTAAGATTTTTAGACCGTCTTCTCCCTGACTAGAAAGCTGCTTTTCATTTGGTTTGTTTGCTTGTTGATTTGTCATCTTTTCACTTGATTTCTTGGGTCATTGGATGGTTAGTGGCACTAGGGCATCTAGATTGTCATCCATTCAACTGATTGTGAACTCAGTGAGTCAAGTTGTTGGTGCATTTACTCCTTACATTTCGTTTATGGTCCTTCTACGACTTTGACCTCCATTGCACAAGTTTCAAAATTTTTCGTTTGCTTGTATAAACGTCTCTTTTCCAGCATAGATTACATTGCTTGTCTTGTTTTTGGCAAATTCGTTGTGTCATTAGTTTGAAAGAGATTCTCTCCTCGTGTTTTTCATTTGCTTGAGAATCGATTGTCTCAAAAACTTTTTCATTGAAGTATTTTATGGGAAATTCATTTTGTCATTTCATGAAAAGTACAAAATTCTAGTTTGATGCATCTATATGTTACGGTAGTTAGTATCATTGAAGGCTAGGATTGCATTAGCATTTGAAAAGAAATAGAATTATCTTTTCTTTTGAAAGGACTGTTAGAGTGCACTTTTTAGGAAATTAGGAATTGGAATGTATTTTTCATTAGTTTATTTTCTCGAAAAGTGAAGTAGTGAAAAATCTTTTTGCTTTCGATTGCTTGGTTGTTTGCATTTGATTGTGTTTTCTACCCTCTCTAGTGTAGACAATTCATCGAATTGAAAGGGTCTTATCTCATTTAGCTGCTTTTAGTGCTTTTCAAGTCACATTGCTAAGGCCTGAAAACTGAGACATAATTCAAGATAAACTTTAAAATGAACTCAATTAACCTAAGGCACATTTGAAACCTAACGATCACATCTAGAAGGTCTAGGCTAGAGACGTGTTCTGACGTGTTTAAACCTAACAGCTGTTGTTAGCTTCGACACTAGACAACGCTAGTACAGATTTGTGCTCCCTGTACCGCCGAGTATATAATGGGAGACCCCTCTAGGCTACAATCCTTTATCCATAGGAAGTCGACTTGGCCGCCTTGCAAACGTGATACATCGAACACAACATTCAGGGAGATTGCCTGCCCGTACTTCTTGGTTCGTCGGGAGGTATTCTGTAGTTCACGATTGCCTGGTAATCCTTTTTACCTAGATCATCCAGAGTAGTCATTTGATCTTTTTGACTCATTAAACTTAAAATATCATTCGAGCGCTTGTCCTTTCGAGCTCGTTTCCAATCAAAAGTGATAGAGTCATCTTTGTTTCTTTCTCGACTCTTAAAACATGAAAGAGCACCAGTTTATTTATGCGTCTTAAAAAATTGATTGCCCACGATCTTATAACATCCTGTTAGTATTTTTTAGACCAAATCGTGAGTTTTCCCTAAAAGAACATTTTAAAGCCTTGAAGTTTATCTCTCTTTTCCTGTTAACTAAGACAAGGTCATTGTGGCTGAACCATCTGGTTCACCTAGTTCCTCTTCCTCTCCTCCATCTGAAAGATTACCTGAGGAGCCTTTTCCTGAATTACTGAAGTCACTCGAGGACCAAGGTGTTGAACTTGGAATCATTCTGAGCATTCAAACTTTGTCATCACGTCCTCCTCCTACTTCAGATACTGGGTCACCTGCTGATATTGGCCCGGAATCTCCGGACAATCCCGTCCAAACTCCTGAGAGTTCGCCGACTACTAATGGTCAGCTTGGACTGGTTATATATCCTCCGAATCCTTTGTTTGACCATGTTGTGATATCACCACAGTGTTCGTATAGTCCGTATGACTAGCCAGGTGTTCCTTTGGAATTATCCCCTCATACATCTTCGGTCGTTCGTCGTCATTTGTTCCCAGCTATGGAAACAGAAGGTGATGCTCCAGTTGCCTCTTCGGATGAGTCAGAAGTTTCTACTCCACGCACTGTCGAGGAGGAAGAACATCAATTTCCTCCTGACAGTGTCGCATATACATGGAGCATTCCCATCAATGTGTATCGGGAGTTATCACCTAATTATGTGCCTTTGGCACAATTCTTCTCAGGTACACCTAGTGCCTCATCACTCTATCATAACCCTGTTTGGGCGTCTAACTCCATGCCTACTACAGGTCTTTTCATTGTGAACCCGACCTCCCAACAGGTCGTTACCTCAGTCCCGGTGCAACCCACCATTCCGAACCCTCTTGTATCGTCCGTCCCATTCACCCGTCCAGTTCAACCGATGGTTTTGAAGAATGTTACTATCAGTTCTTCGATTCCTCCAATCAGTGGAAAAGTTGTGCCACCGCTTGGGGGGCAGAATCTGAGTGTTTCTATGGTGTCAGGCACCACCAATATGAGTAGCTCACAAGCTCACATGGTTGGATTGAACTAGCCTTCTTCTGGTGTTATCCAAAACCCTGCTGGTCCTACTGGATCAAGCAATGTCTAGTACCAACAGGTTCAAAATCCCGTTGGTCTGTCTGGGTCAAGCATTTTCCTGTATCACCAGCCTTATGAGGCTCAATTTCAGTACCAAACTCCTTACGTTCCGTATGGTTCTCAAGGAATGGTCAATTCGCCTTACGTCCTTCAGTCTGGGCAATACGTTTAGCTCTACACATCCACTTTTCAGGGTGGCTATGGCCAGATTCAGTTCAGAAATTTCCCCGGAACTGTTCAAGTACCCTTGCAATAGCAAGGACAACCTCTGCAACAACAAGGGAAACCTTTATTGCAGCAAGGTCCGTCCACGTAACAACAAGGGCAGATGATATTGTAGCAAGGACAACTGCAACAACCGCAGGGGAAACCCTCACAACTGTTGCAACAAACCATGCAACAACAGATGCAGTATGCTCCACAAACCTCCCAGCCTATGTCTTCACAATGCCAATCTTTGTAGCCGCAAGGACAACCTTTGCAGCCACAAAGTCAACCCTTGTAGCAACAGTGCCAACCCGGGTAGTAGCAACCCTTATATACCTATCAACAGGGTCAACCCTTGCAAGGACAAGGCTAGGGTCAAGTCCTGCAACAACAGGCCCTAAATCGTAATGTCCTAGGGCAACAGGCCTGGGGTCCTTTTGTCCAAGGGAAGTAGGTCCAGAATCCCTATGTCCAAGGGTAGCAAGTGTACAATCTTTATGTCCAAGGATAGCAGGTCCAAAATCCTCTTGTTCAGGGGCAGGAGGCTCAAAATCATATGTTCAGGGATAATAGGTACAATATCCATATGTCCAAGGTCAATAGGGTCAATAACCTCTTAACCTGCACATTACTTATCAACAGCCTATGACCTGACATTTCCAAGGTGTTCAAGGTCAAAATCCTCCCTAGGGCCAAGGTAACCTACAGTGGGTGTAGAATCAAATTTCATATGGCCAAAACCCTTCACTATGGGGCCAAAATCCTTACCAGTAGGGATGGCTCCTTCGGTTGGACCCGCTTATCGACCTCCAATGCCTTTTAATACTCAATTGCCATTCTTGGCCACACTAGAGTTGCCAGATATGCCTTGTTTTACGAATGATCCAATTCTTCATTTGCCATACTGGCCTCCGGTTTCGTCCAAGATCTTGAGCGATTGTCCTAAGTTTGATGGGAAAGAAAAAGAAGACCCTCTAACCCATGTGATGACATATCACCTCTAGTGCTCTTCGAATTCTTATGTTGATGATTTTATTTGTCTCCGCCTTTTCCAACGAACCCTCACAGGTGATGTAGCCAAGTGGTACATTGAGCTTCCTCGAAGTACTTACCATGGCTTAAACTCTTTAGCCATGGATTTCCTCACGCATTTCCAGTTGTCAGTTCACTATGAAATTGGCACCTATTTGCTTACATCGCTTAAGCAAGATACTGCGACACACATCTCCGATCACATCCATGAATGGAGACGTAGACGTCGCCTGATCAAATTTGAGATTGTTGATCAGTTGCTCACCGAATGGTTTACTAAGTCATTTGTCACTCCAATTGCTCGTGATATAGCTATGGGTGGATGCGTTACCGAAGAACAAGCCATTGCTCGTGCCCAATACTTAGATCTTGTTTATTCTCAGTCTGGCACTTTGTATGAGTTATTACTCGATGCTCCACAGCCATCATCCGATCCCACAACATCGAAGTCACAGGCTACACCTCCTGTTGATGGAGTAATTGGTTCAGTGTTGCAGACCCCTGCTAAATCTTCTTCCAAACAGAAGTCGGTCTCGAACAATGCTTCTAATAGTTCCTCCTAGAATCCACCTGGCCCTGGTAAAACCTCAAAGGTCCATGCTATCCAGTCTACCACAATGGACAAATCCTCAAAATGTAAGAAGAAAGGCAAAGGCAACGGTAAAGTCGATGCCCCAAAACAGGGTCCTCCTAAATTATCTGTTGGCGATTCTTCACAACAGAAGCCTAAGTATCTGTGCCTCATTTGTGAGGAGGATCACTATACCAAGGATTTTCCCCGACGGTCCAAAGTTAGTCATTTTCTCAAAGAGATCCCAGTTGTCCTGGAACAGCTGTTTCCGTCTCAGCAGACTTAAATGGTAGACCAACCTCAATCATCTACTTACTCATGGTCTCAATTTTTCATGATGAGTATGCCTATTAATGTGGCTACTATATCAAAATATTACCAAACTCCTGCTCTGACAGCCAGGAAAGAGAAAGAGGCCACCCCTTATTCTTCTGCCTCGAGTTCTGGCCCTCTTCATATTGAGTGCCCTAACCTTGATTCCTCTATTCGTCCACCCTCTCGAGGTGTGCTAAGGAAATCCTCATACAATCCCAACGCTCAAGCCGCTCAACACTATAATATTGTTGAGGATTTGGCTTAAGCTCCATCAGCCATGTCGGCTCTCGAGGTACTCCAGAACTGTCCGTCTTAGTGGAAATCCTTGCTGTCAGCTATTTGGGGTATTGATCCCACCGATTCCAATTTGATATGTTTTGATCTAGAGAACCACGTTCCGCGCTTGACTCATCAGACTGTCTTTCTCATTCAGGTAATAATCAATGAGAAAACCATTCATACGATTGTCATCTATGAAGGTGATTCTACCTGCATCATGTTAGTCACCTGCTGGAAGGAAATTGGTTCTCCTACTTTGAACCAATCCCAAAACACTTTGGAATCTTTTGACGGGCATGATTCGTGACCCTTCAGTGTCTTAGCTAACCTTGCCATTTCTTTGGAGGGCAAGACAATACACGTCGAGGTAGACTGTTGATGCTAATCTCAATTATAATTTTCTGCTCAGACGGAGCTGGACCCATGCTATGCATGTTGTAGCCTCCTTCCTATTTCGTGTGATTCGTTTTCCCCATCAAGGGAAGTTTGTCACTGTCGACCAACTGTCCTTCTTTACCTCTTCCTCCTCGGATAGCAATGTTTCCTATGCAAGCACACTGGTGCTCCTTATGAGAGTGTGGGGGTAGGTATTTTTAAAGATTCTGCCTTGATGGGAATTTTTCCACTCCCACCTCCTCATGTTGCCTTTGTCAACATGATCTCAGTCAAATTTGATCCTTGGGTCATACCTTCACCAGATCTTGTTGATACCTGGGGTGAGGTTATGCCACTTAGTCCTGCCGAAATCAATTACATGGAGATTGTTTTGGCCTCAAGTTCCGTATCCTTTGATTCTCCTGTTTCGAGGACTTCTCTCGATACATATTCTCAATCCCCATGGCTTGGTGCTTCGGAATCTCCTGATCCCTTAGCTGAGACTTTTCTTGCTAACGAAAGTATCATGGAAGTAATGTCTCTCGAGGAACCACCTTGGAATGATACTCATCATCGTTCCTCGTTCCTACCTCACCTGACGATCATGTCTATGTGTCTCGAGCAATTCTCTTCTCAGCCGCCTATTGACATGTCAGTTTCTCCTGACATTGTCAAGTTATTTTAACGAAAGGCACTCTTATCCCCTCATGGATTCATGATTTTTCTCCCTCCCCGAGTTTTTACCAATTGCTAATTATTGCAATGGGGTTGTCATCTGACTCGTAACCTTCCCTCGCCCAGGGGGCATGGGGGAAACACCTTATATGAGTTCTACTCTATTATTTGGCCGAGGCAATGCTTACTCGTCATGACAATGGTAAAAATCTGACATTCATCTGTGTTGATTGATTACCCGAGTCCAAGCATGGACTCCCTCCAAAAGTACTATGCATAGGTCATCTTGCATTGTTACTTGTGTACATTAGTGTGTCATTCATTTTTGTGTAGTGTGGTTTGGTGTGTTAGTTTTCAAACAACTTTCCTGTTTATTATGTTTTTCCCTGCTTTGCAAATGTCCATGACTCACATCGATTTTGCTGACGGTGCTTGCCGTAGTACCCGGAATCTATCCTCCGCGGGATGGGCCAGTTATGACCCTCACGGTGAGTTGATCTTCAAGGTATTTGTTTAGGTCACACAACTAATAACATTTCTAAATGCAGCGCAGTCATCGAATTGTTGTTAGAAGCCATTGCTCTTGACATTCAGGAATTGGTTGTCAACCTGGATTCACAGCTTGTTGTCCTTCAAATCAACGAGCAATATTCCGTCAGAAACCCTCAAATATTGAGAATGTATCTACGTATTCATCTACTGGAAAGGAATTTTGATTACATTACATATCATCATATTCCTAGAATGTAGTATACCTAGGGGGATAATATGGGGTACAGAGGGAGGTACCCAAGGGAATAATGTAAAAATGGGATGGGCTATAGTAATAAATAAGGTGGTTAACCCATATCATGTAAGGGACCACAAGTAGTTAGCAATAATGTAATAAGCCCATGGTATTAGATAGATGGTATTGAGGGAACCATGATAATGACCCATGGTATTGTATGTATGAGGCCTATATAGAGGCTAGAGACTCCCAATTAAGAGATGTCAAGGATTATTGTATGAACAGGCATATGGCTTGTGGAGTGTTCTCCTTCCTTAAGGAATGAATATATGGTATTGCCCTACCTTAAGGGTTTGATTAATAAAGTGAAGCATTTCTATATTCAGATCTTGTTATTCTTGGATTTATTTCTATTATCTTATATTTTTAGATCAGATCTATAACAAGTGGTATCAGAGCTATAACAAGTGGTATCAGAGCACTTTCTTGGGCAAAGCAGATTTTTATTTTTATCTTTTGCAAGAAATTTTTGGGGCGGCGACTTTGCAGAACAAATCTGTATGTTCTGGTGCAAAATCTATAGAATATAATTGCAGATCTGGGTTGTTTGTGAAAAAATACCCAATTTGAAAAAAAATCGGCCAAATCAGAGTCCGGATGAGGGAGATATTACTGATTTAAAAACCAACTGTGTTGCAGACATTTTTCATGGCGGCGAGTTTGCGGATCAGATCTGTATCTTCTAGTGAAAAATCTACAGAATTTAATTGCAAATCTGGGTTTTTTGTGAAAAAATACCCAATTTGAAAAAAAAATCGGCCGAATCGGAGTCCGAATGAGGGAGATATCGTTGATTTAAAAATCAGCTATGTTGCAGACATTTTTTGGGGCGGCGAGTTTGTAGATCATATCTATATGTTCTGGGGAAATATTTTTAGAATCTAATTATAGATCTAAGTTCTTTGTGAAAAAATACCCAATTTCAAAAAAAAAACCGGTCAAATCAGAGTATGGATGAGGGAGATATCGCTGATTTAAAATCAGCTATTTTTTCAGAAATTTTTGTGAAGGCGGGACAACTGCAGTGCGAATCTGAAATTCCAGTGCCTAGATCGAAATTCGATGAAGATGTACAAATTTGATGGCTCTGATCCGGCAATATGGTTAGCACAAATGGAACAATATTTCACTCTGGAACACATCATAAATGATGAAACTAAACTACGTGTGGCAACCATTTACTTGGACCAAGAAAGATGGCAATGGTGGCAGTCGCATTCTAAATGCTATCTAAGGACAATTACTTGGCAGATGTTCACAAAATCCATTTATGACCACTTTGATCATAAATCTAACTTTTTGGGTCCTCTTACTAAGCTTAGACAGACATGCACACAACCTAAAAAAGATTTTATTTTTGTAGGAAAGAGGGAAACCAAGAAACCTAAAGGGTTATTTTTTGTTGGTATCTCCTTCTTGCAAGTTCATGGATTGATTCAGAAGGACAAGATCATTGTGTCTATAAATCCTAGTTGCAAGCATAATTTTATCAATGTTAATTTGGCAGGAAAATTGCAAGTTCCAACAAAACACATTGAAAACACACAGGTTGATAAAGAGGATGTTCAAGTTTATAAAGATTTGAAGCTCTCTATGGATAAGTATGTGTTGCATTGTGAACTTTATACTTCAGATATGGATAACATGGATGTTGTTTTGGGATATCCTTGGATGGAATCTGTGGGTACTGTCAATATTAATGTGCAGAAGAAATTCCTGAAGCTCTGGTATAAAAAGAAGGAAATTACATTGCAGGATATTTCCATTAAGACCCAAGTAGAGATTATGGACGTAGAAGCACAAATCTCTAATGACACTGACACATCAGATGATGAGACTTTAATGGTCGACATCCAAACACAAACATCGAACCAGGTACCAGAAAAACATGGAGAATCCAAGGAGGCTGAAGCAGAAAATGTTACAGGTACTGATACATCAGATGAGGACTCAGTGGTTGAAGTAATATTGGAAGATAAGAAACAACAGCAGGCACCAAAACATGTACCAGATACCAATCAGCCTCCATTAGGTGGTGAATCAAAGAAAGATACACCGTTGGTTAACACTTCAGCATATCACCACCGAGATCACCCCACAAGAAAACAACCAACAAGATGGCAATGAATTAGCCACAAGGACAACAACCTCGGCATGACAGATAGAGAGAGGCACCGATCCACCTACTACACATCAACATAGAAGAGTCGCCAGGGTCAACTTCCATCTCAAGCGAGCGAGGCACCAACTAGATCGAGGGTTCACATTTCTCTGGGATGGCTAGATGCACGTGCATGGTACCAGTGGACTACTCTTTTGAGTAGATCTTATTATTTGTGTTCTTCTTATGTTTCAGGGACGAAACATTTTAAGGGGGGTGGAATGTAGTATACCTAGGGGAGATAATATGGGGTACAAAGGGAGGTACCCAAGGGAATAATGTAATACTGGGATGGGCCATAGTAATAAATAAGGTGGTTAACTCGTATCATGTAAGGGACCACAAGTAGTTAGCAATAATGTAATAAGCCCATGATATTAGATAGATGGTATTGAGGGAACCATGGTAATGACCCATGGTATTGTATGTATGAGGCCTATATAGAGGCTAGAGACTCCCTATTAAGAGATGTCAAGGATTATTGTATGAACAGGCATATGGCTTGTGGAGTGTTCTCCTTCCTTAAGGAGTGAATGTATGGTGTTGCCCTACCTTAAGGGTTTGATTAATAAAGTGAAGCATTTCTATATTCAGATCTTGTTATTCTTGGGTTTATTTCTATTATCTTATATTTTTAGATCAGATCTATAACAAGTGATATCAGAGCTATAACATAGATGCATGAATACATTGACAGATGCATTAGCTAATTATGTGTTGGATAGACATTTACGAAACATGTGAAAAGCCAAAAAAAAACATTTGTACCATAATAAGCAAGAAAATACAACATATATATATATATATATATATATATACATAAAAACCCCAAAAATAATATGTGTGTTCAAATAACATCAATGGCTCACAGGCCTCATATATCCGTGGCACGCAGGCCTCAAAAATGTAAAATGCTGGACCTAGTAACTAATCAACATGGTGATCGTGATAGCATGAAAGTGCTTGTGCAACACGAGTCTGCAATCGGTGGATCCGATCCAATACTCCCACCGTGTGTCTCTGGTATTGGCAAGGGATGTCTCCCACTCGAGCATACTCTGGGATACCATGAGTCAACCCCTCAAGGTTCCTCGCGGTCTCCTCCTTGTTGTCACTCCCCTCCTGATAAGGAGCAACATTAAATTGGCGGGTGATGCGCCTGGCTATCGAGGACTTCACAGCAGGACATTCTGGTCCAACATCTGCATTTATAAAATGAAATGTTATAAACACATATATATAAAAAACAATTAAAAATCACAAAATAAAAAATTGATTTTTTACCTTCATCGTCAAAATCCTCCCCATCTAGCAGCGACATGTCCAGATCTCCATGGAAGTTGGTACCACTGTATGGCCAATCCTCCACGATGATCAACTGTCATCGTAGCCATGAAAAGAAGGCAGGCCTGTAAGACATATGCTGGCCCCCAGTGATCCTAGGCATCAAACGACTCCAATGGGCCATCCGTGGGTCTCGTGGCATCGACAGATCTACCTCAGTCAACTAGTACTAGAACAACGACACCCGTTCCAAGAAAAAGGTCACTAGTATAGATCCGAAGCAAAATTGCTTCAGATTCCCCACCTTAGCTTTTTTCAGCTGGTGTTTTATGTTGATCTTCATGGCTTCTGCCCAATTGAAGATCGTCGGTGCTGTACAGTCGATGGCATATATAAATTTTGACTTGTTAGTCTCGTGCACTGCTTGGGACCCCGCCACTCTGTTGATAGTCAACAATAGCACTCTCAGTGTCAGATCTCGCACAGTGGCAATATCAATCTTGCCGCTCTTGGATTTGAGGGCTTCAGGGCAATGTTCGGAAAGTAGCATGGATATGCTTTCCCCAATCGATCGTGACCCATATAGGTTGACTGGTTCCCCCCTCTCGGACAATCCTGTGATGAAATATATGTCTGAAGTTTCTAACTCCAGCTCCTGGTCACCAATGACAAATATTTCCCGATTTATGTCCCAAAGACTAATAAGGTATCAAAGTAGCTCAGGTTGAGCCCGCATCCTTGGTGTGAGAAAGAACTTGAGGAGCCCACAGTTCCTCAAAGCGTTCAGGAAATTTGGATCATTCAGTGCCTGAGTGTCCACATCTTCATGCTCATGTTCTTTCCAGTCTACCATTTTCGATGATTCTTTCCTACAAAAACCATGTATTCAAGTCAATAATCATTTTTGGCCAGTAAAATTTGGATTTCAATGCTGGTTTTGAGAGGAAAATGATTTTTTTCCTTGTTCACGACATCGGTGCGCCTGTTTTAAAAACAATTGCGTGGACGGTGCAATTAGGTGTTTTAATCACCCTCTGCTAGCCCGATTCCGTGCCCTAAACTCGCGCTAACCGAGGGCATTTTTTTTTTGCCAAAACCTCCCTCAGAAATCCAAAAAATGGATGAGAACAAGAATAAATAGTATGGAAATGGAGCTTAGGGCCTTGGCTCTTACTGCAACTGGCAGCTCGGAGAATGACCTCCAGGATCTCCCGCAATCTCCTCCGGAAAAATTAGGGAAAAAGTGGGTGAAAAGTTTTTCACAGCAAGGTAAAATGGTAAATCGTAAAAAAATATTTACTTTTCCCTCCTCTTATTAAGTTTTTCATGAAATATTAGGGATTTTTAAGTATTTTGACCTATTTTGCCTCAAGAACTGGATAATACTTTACCTTTTTTGCACAACAATAGGTGATGGATGTTCGACAATGATGTTGAGTCACGTTTCAACTCTTTTCTTGACTGGTAAAACTCAAATGAAAATATTGGTGAGTATTTTTCCCTTTTGAATCGTAAAAGAGAATAAAATGGGGGGTTCACTTTCAAGCTCTTTTTTGACCCTTTAAACACGAAAAGATAGCTAAGCCCTTGTCATTTCGAACTTGTTAATGGATGCGAAACGTCGTGCACCCAGTATACGTTTACTCCTTTTTCGGGCTGGGATGCACTATTTACGAGAAAGGTACTCCTTGACTGAAATGGTCAAGCGCTTCTCTCAAGTATCGTTTTCTACCTTTTCGAGCTCGAGAGACACAAATGTATGAAATTAACAATGTGGATTTTTCTTTTCCGTGTCTTTTTCAAACTCTCTAAACATGAAAAAGATACTGAGTTACACCTTTGTTGGACTTGTTAAAATATTGAACGACATTGGATTCGTCACCATGACAAACATGAGCTTCTCTTTCCTAGGGCTCATTAAACTTACTAGGTCAGATTCATCTAAAGGATGAACTTACAATGCAAGCATATGATATCCCCTTCAAGCTTGCGATTAAAAAATAATTGGGGTACCTGCCAGGAATGGTGGGGGAAAATTTGGAAATTCAATTAGTTGTGTCGGCAACTCACTCTTGAACATGACACTTTCTGCTTCGTGTTAGGATGGGATATGCTCCTTTTTATCATTGACCTTCCTGGGTTGGGCCATTCATTTTTTCCTTCCATTCAATCTCTGCCACGTCATCATGACCATCGATCCTATTGGAACCAAAAGCTGCCAAACTTCTAGTCATGTCTCCAATATGTTTAAGAGTTGTCCTTCTGCAATTACACTTACCCCTGATTCTTTGTATCATCCAAAATAATTTTGCATCCCTTTGTCTCGTGTCGATGATGTGGGATACATTATGGCCCTCCTTCGATGCAGTTGATTCCTGTCGACTTCAGCTAATTATTTTGGAAGTTGGCTTAGAGACTCCCTTCCAGTACCTTAGAGCTTGCATGCCTTAATGGAAAGTTCTTCGCACTCGATGACAAGTTCACATCATTGGCTTTCGATCAGGTGATTTCACGGGTGTTCAACTTCATGTTCCTTTATTCACATTTTGTGGATTGTGCTGATAGTACCTTGAGGACTATTGTCATTATTGGTGGTTTCTCTCGCGCTTGTTAACATTTCACATCTAATCAAGCGATTTTCTAGCATGTTCGACGTCAACACATCTATTCACATGCTAGAATTTGTACTTTGATCAGGTCATGTTGGAGCACAAGACCCTGGGCTCATATTACAAAAGTCCAGGTGCGAAGCGGTGTGACTTGATTATGTTGATATACATGTCTCTTTTATATAGATGGCTGCGACCATACTATGAGTTATCATATGTGATCCTTCTCATTATTGGATGGTTGCAACCATACCTTGGTTTCGATATGGTCCTCTTTATCACATGGCTGCGCCCATGGTTGGATCCATTTACATGATCATTCTCTAGATGGCTACGTCCACACCATGATTCATGTATCATTTGACAGAGTTATCAGTTATGTATATGCATATGTACTTACTTGTAGGTTTTCCAACGATAGACTCTGGTTCCCCGTGCTGATTCATAAATCATTTCATCCCTCACTCTAGTTCGGCCTTCACGCTTTAGGGGGCATCTATTACACAAAATTTTGCTACTGTCCCTGTACTCCCCGTTCCTTGATCCTAGAGGACCTCTACACTGAACCCTACATGCTTTCCCTTCATGAAGAAACTTCCATTGTGTCCCTCTTCATGAGCAGAACAATTCCCTTTTGCACCATTTCCCAAAAATCTTTTGTTTTTCCCAGTTTACAAGACCGCGCTAATGACCTTTTTCCTCCTTGCGCCGATATGTAGGGACTAACATTGTCCCTAGCACCGACCGGAGCGACTGAGCTTTGTTTCAGTCGTGCCGATCCTCTTTTGGAAAGTTTTTTAAATAAGGAGTCGAAGCTTCCAACTCTAGAAGCTTCATAACGGAAGTTTGGTAAATGGTTGAGACGGATGGAGTCGAGGATGTCAGTTTGGGTTTCTTTCCCTTATAAGGATGGAACTACCTCAAGAGATAAGACCTTCTCCCATGAGAAGAGGAACCATCTCCCATCCATTCATGCTATATAAAACTCCCTTTTTCCCCAAGCACAAGCTAGTGTTGAAGTGTTAAGATTGGTGTGCTAGTGCTAATTAAGTTTGGAGTAAACAACAAGTTGTTCATAGTTGTAGCGCTCTAGTTGTGTGTGAGGGAGAAGTGTGAATCCTAAAGGGAAGAGACTTAAAACTATCATTGTTAAGGCCATCATGGAATGCTAACGGAAGTGTGTGGGAACCTGGTTTTGTCGAAGGAGAACAACAATGTCAAGACAATGGTTGTAATCTCTTCTTGATCTAATATATATGAAACTATCAATTTATTTCCTACATAATGTGTCATCTTACATGTTTATAGCTTAATGCTTCTTGACTTTTTAAGTAGGTTGAATTACAATTTGTCTATTATCACGGTTGTTGTTTGCTATTGTTTACTTGTTTCAGGTGTTCGAAGAAGGAAACGGGAGATAGCTGAAGCGAGCAAGCAAGGTCATCACCAAACGGGATAAGAGTACTAAGAGGTAGGACCTATTAATTGGTTCTAACCTATGGAAATCTTCCATAGAATGTCTTGTTAGTGGCTAGACCTGCTATCGAGATAGAGGAATTGTTTGTGTTCGCACTCATAATTTTACTTCACCACAATATTGCAACAAACATCCTAAGTTGTGGGATGAACATTTGCATTATATTCACCATACTTACAACTGAGAAAAACACTCTTCTACTCTAACTTCGCCTTTTGAGGCATGTCTTGGTTATTTTCCTAAAACGCCTTTGGATTTCATTTTTGAGAAAAATGTAGTTGTAGATGGACATAGTGACATAGATAGGGAAAATAAATTCATTGAGAAAATTTAGTTGATTCACCAAACAGTTCAAGAACAACTAGAAAAGAGTCAAGGAAAGTATGAG
Source organism: Pinus tabuliformis (assembly GCA_031772625.1). Taxonomy (NCBI): domain Eukaryota; kingdom Viridiplantae; phylum Streptophyta; class Pinopsida; order Pinales; family Pinaceae; genus Pinus; species Pinus tabuliformis. The sequence goes on from CM062815.1 coordinate 157,431,220, forward strand.
GCAAGGCATAATAAGCATCGTGTGAATCATCAATTTCAAGTAGGTGATGAAGTTTGGCTATACGAAAGGCTTCAAGATGAAGGTAAAAAGCTGAAACCAATTCGTTTGGTCCATTTAAAATTCTAGAAAAGATTGATAATAATGCTTTCAGGCTTGATTTTCCTTCATATATGCAAATCTATTCCATTTTTAATGTTGAAAATTTGAGATTGTATGAACCTCCTTTGATTGAAGATCAAGGAGAGAATGTTCAAATTCCATATATTCAAAACTTTTCTCCAGAATACCTTGATATGCTTCAGCAAGACACTATACTTGACAGAAGGACAAGGGCAACTAAAAGAGGAAATATTGATTATCTTCGGGTGTGTCTCAAAGGTACACATCCATCAAAGGCCAAATGGATTGAAGTGGGGAAGGTGAGGGAACAGTACCCTCATCTGTTTAATAACTGAAAATGATCCTTTTGGGGTCCCAAAGGCTTCTAGTGGGGAGGAGTGATTAGGTGCTCAGAATTATGCTAAAAAATCAAAGTGTTAGAATCTTGTCAATCTTAGCTTCAGATTGAAGAGCTCGTCATTCTGAATCTAACAGTGTGAACGACACTCAAAACTGCGTTTGTATGCAAAAGTTAGAGCAAGTCAAAGTTTAGGTTTGACTTGCCTATATGACAAGATTAAGATTATGTAGCAAGTCTTCAGCAAATAAGGAGGCACCAAGTGGTAGCCCGCCATTGGTCCTCGCAAATCACATATCGCAGCGGTAGGTTGAAAAGGTGTTTCAAATAAGCCCCTGGTAGGTTGGGTTGCGATGCAATCAAATCACAATTGCAATCGATGAAAGGGATCAGAGAACAAGTATCGGCCCTAGCCCCAACAAGGTTAGTGATGTGATTGCATATCGCAATTGCAAAAGTAACAGGAATAGGCCCTGACACAAGTTAAGTCCCGAATGCGAAAGACCCTAGACGCGGTAACATTATATGTCACAGTTTAAAACTCCGGCGGGTCCGCGCTATCGAAATCACAACATTTCACCGGGTAAACAAGACATTCCACCCGCCGATTGCGATCTGCGATAAGGCCGAAAGGATATGGCCCATAGTGTGGCAAAATTATTTCCCAGTTATCAGATTTTGGGGATAATTTGTAGTTTTCTACTAGTTTTGGAGAATTTTGTGAACGAATAGTGGGAGAACTGGGAGAAGTCATAACTCCTTCAGTTCTTATCAAAATTTGATGAAAAAATAATCAATTCTACCAATTTTTGGTATTATGAACTCATTGAGGTAGGTTTCAGAGGCATATGAGCATTGAAAACACACTTTTGATGTAATTTGAACATAATAGGGAGGCCCAAACCATTGGAAGTTGGACCAAGGAGACGTAGCTTAGGAGGGGTGAAATCCTTTATCATGTTCTTGTTGTGTGTTGTATATTGACCATTTTGTTATATTATTGTTGTTAAACATATGTTTTTATGTTAAATTGTTTATAACATTTACATAAGAAACTCTCATGGGAATCTGTTAATTTCAAAAGTTTTCTAATCCTTAAGCACTTGAAAAGAAAATGATAAGCATCTTGGGTTTATTTCTAAATGGGGAATTAGCACAACATTACTAATCTACTCTAATTCAGATTACTTTGGGGATAATTTGTATAGGATACCGGAGGTAGCCCTGCCTACCACCATCTCTTTGATCACTGCAAAACAATGTAATAAGATCATTTCCCAGACCAGGAAATTTGTTTTCCTTATGATTTTCCCTCAAGGCAAGAAGAAGGTTATGGCCACGAATTCCAGACATGGCTCCTACTTATAGCAGCAACAGATGGACAAGATCGTGGAGGTGTACAGGGACTTTTTCGCCTCACCTACCGGGGTACCTTTGCACTGTCAGGTCAAGCAATCCATTGATCTGACCCCGGGCGCGTCACTACCCAACTGACCGATCTATTGACACTTTTTTTGGAGAACAATGAGATAAAGAGGCAGATTCAAGAGTTGTTGCATAAAGGGCACATCAAGCCAAGATCATCACCCCGTGGTAGCCTAATTGTATTGGTACAGAAGAAGGATGGGACCTGGAGACTCTATATTGACTATCGGATGCAGAACAAGATCATTGTTTGGAATAGGTACCCATCCCACAGATTGATGACCTTCTAGACCAACTCAAGGGGGCCAAATATTTTAGCAAGATTGTCTTGAAGTCTGGTTATCACCAGGTGCCTATCGAACCCTTCGATGTGTGGAAGACTGCCTTAAAATCCAAGGAGGGCCTTTTCGAATGGTTGGTCATGCCTTTCTAGTTGACGAATGCCCTCACAACCTTCAAGAGATTGATGGAAGATATCTTGCGACTCTTCACCAATGCATTCATGGTGGTTTGTTTAGATGACATATTGATCTTCAACCAGAGTTGGGAGGAGCACCTCCACCATATTCGATAGGTCCTTCAAACCCTGTGACAACACAAGGTGTGTGCCAATTTGAAGAAATGCACTTTTAGCATGACCCAGGTTCAATATATGGGGTACATCATTGATGAGAAGGGTGTGTATGTGGACCCAGCCAAGATACAAGTTATTCGGGATTGGCCAACCCCAACCACTCTAACAAAGCTTCGCAACTTTTTGGGTCTTTCCAATTTCTGTCGCAGGTTCGTGTTGGGGTTCTCTCATATCACTTGGCCTTTAAGTCAAGTCACCAAGGGGGGAGAGAAAGCAAAGTTATTTTGGTATGAATCCCAACATAAGGCATTTTCCAAGTTGAAGCATCGCCTCTCCTCTACACTAGTGGTCACATTAACAAACCTGCATCAACCATTTGAGATCAAGACAGATGCCTCCGACTATTCTATTGGTACAGTTCTTACTCAGTAGGGGCATCTAGTGGCATGTCATAGTGAGAAGCTTTTAGAAACAGTCCAAAAGTATCCCACCTATGATAAAGAGATGTATTCCATTGTGTAAGCCTACCGACAATGGAAGCATTACATTATGGGGAAGGAAATGGTCATCCACACAGACCACCAACCCCTATAGTTCATACAGACACAAGGGAAGTTTCAAAATGATCACCATCAGAAATGGTCCACATACCTGCAACAATTCCATTTGAACATTAAGTACAAGAAGGGCAACACCAACAATGTTGTAGACTTCCTCAGCTGACTGTCGGTCATGGCGCTAACCACTGTGCTCGACTCTTGTGGGCACGATATTGAGGGGTGGCGGCATCTTTACAAGAGCGATCCAAAATTCGGCAGCACACACCAGACACTCCTGGAAGGTAAGCAAGTTCCAAATTTTCACCTCCAAGATGCACTGTTATGCCACATGGGAAACATATGCGTTCCTTCAAGCAAGCGTGCCAAGATGGTTTGTGAGGCGCACTACAGTTAGGTCGTTGGACATTTCAGGGTAGAGAAAATAGTGGCAATGTTGCAGAAGTATTTTTATTGGCCAAACCTTCGACAGGATGTTGGGAAGTACTCCTCTGCCTACTCCTAGTTGACCTTGGGAATCCATCTCCATGGATTACATGTCGGGACTTCCTTCTACTAAGCATGGAAACTGTTAGCGCTTGAAATTTCACCTCAGGCTGAAAAAGGTAAACTCCAAGGCAACATCAAACCACTTAGCCTCGTAGCTAGCCCTACGGGGCAGGAGAGGGCTCTCTCCGGTCTATCTCGGTAAAGATCTTCAACGGGCGAGATAACCAATAAGGAAACACTGATTTTAGGCTAGTAAACTGATAAAAAGGTTTGAATTGGGAAGTTTTAGGATTTTGGTGGAAAATCGGGGAAAGGCAATTTTGGGTGCGGGGATTGGACACAGTTTTTGCAGGGGGTTCTTTGGGGCAAGGTAGGAGACTGTATTGATGCCTTTGAATTAAGTGAATGGATAGGAATGACCGGTGAGGGGCTAAAGAGAGCAAGAAACCTTCAAGAGTTCTCTTTAGACAGATGAAAACATAAATATTAAGCAAACTTAAAAGCAGAGCATGGCAATCAAGAATTCTACTTTAACACTTCATTTGCCTAATTTGCAGAAGGAAAAGTAAGGAGATGATTCACATAACAAACTTACAAGTACAAAGAGAAACACACCATCAATACATATAACCACAGGAATCCCAAAAAGGACTGCAAAACCCTGGTCTTTCTTCCTTTGCCAAAATTGCAGAGATACAATGAGTAATACAATAGAGCTTTCTCCCTCAAGAGTCCAACCATGAAAATGACCAAGAAAGTACATAATATAGGCAATCTAACATCTTTCATTGCCTCTAGGGGTCGAGCTCACTATCCTAGGAGCTGTTTCAACCAATTCTAAACTGAGCACTGAAAACTAGGCAATGAAAACAACTTGCCTCTATAAGCTAGGAAACCAATTCATTCATTAAATTTTTACCTATCTCATGAATGAATCTTCTAGAAGAGATAAATAAGTGTCAAAATATCATGAAATTACATCATTTACAACAAGGAGGATCAAAATCTACTCCAAAAAGTCAAATCCAGTCAAAACTGCGTTTTGCTGAGCTGTAGGTGAATTTCTGTGAAAACTGCCCAACACGTCGCGCCCTGATCCTGAACACGTCGCGTGCCTTTGGAGCTGCTTTTGAGGCACTTCCAGGTGTCCAAATGAGGCAAAAGTGGGCTTGTTGGAAAGTTCTAGATGTCTACTTTCCAACCCAAGTGGAATTTCTGAATTTGGTGGCCATTTGCCCCTCCAAAATTGCAATCTCCCAAGACTGCTTCCTGTGTGTCAAAAAGGTGGCAGAAAGTCATTTTTTGCTTTTTTTTTGACCTTCTAGAGGCTCAAAATTTGATGAAATCTCTTGGTAATTGCTGAGCAGGTGTATCTTTGCATGAAAAATCCAAAAATGCTGAGTTTTCCCGAAATGGAGTTGCCCATCGAAAGGGTCGCGCGCGGCGCGCGACGTGTTGGTGGAGAAAACCTGTTTTTTGCCCAAAAATTCACAAGTGACCCAAAAATGCTCAAATTTTTTTGAAATTTGTGCTGGAGTTAAGTCATTTAGCATCATGCTCCTTCAAGGAAGCCTCAGCCAAGATGTGGAGGGGATCGGGCCTTTTCCTTCGTTTTAGTGCTTTGGCCAACCGTCTTTGGAGCACCTTCATTCTTGCTTTGCATACGTGCATTCGGGCCCAATAGTGGTTCTTCATGTTCCGGAGCAGGTCCTTATCTTTGTTGGCCTTGGCCAGCAACCTCTCCAAATGAGCATTGACCTGGAGAAGCATAGCCTCTCGCTCAATGGGTACCAAATCACTGGGTCTCTTACGAGCCAAGTTGCGGTCTTCATGGATCCTCCGCAACTCATCAAGAGTGTGCTCATCTTCAAGTTGCTTGTTGCGCTGCTCTAAGTAGGTGATTGTCCAATTTTCCATTTCCAATCTTTGCTGCAACGAGTCATTTTCAGCCCTTAGGTGCTGGATGATCTCCTTTGGCTCTAGGCTAGGAGAACTGATATCAAGGTCAACAACATCTATGCCTGGATCACCTGATGGCCCCTCATCAATATTGGGCTTCTTGCCTCTCTCCTGTACCTGTGCTGCTGTCGGAAGCGAGGCCCCTTCCACCTGGTGTGGAGATAACACTCGCGGTGCTGATGAAGAAGGCGAGACCCCTTCCACCTGGTGTGGAGAAAATACTCGCCTAGCTGATGCAAATAAGGCCCTGTGGCCTTTCTAATATGTGACCCATGGAGGGGAGCTGACATGTCTGGTCTCAGGAATATCATGCTGCTGTGAAGGCCCTCCCTCCTCATGAACAACCTCAGGGGGTGATGATGCTGGTGCTGTGAAAAAATCTCGAGAGATAAAATCCTCCCATGGGATACCCTGCTGAGCCAACTGATGTATGACCACAAGCTGGATCAAACCATAATGATAGATGCTCCTGTGTTGCTGTGCTGGGCTCTTTCTCTGCATCAAGGGCACCATCTTCTCAATATTCCGGCACATGAAAAATGGTATGTTCATCATCCGTACCCGTGTGAAATGCATCAACAAGCGAATATGGTACGAATACAAACATGAAAATCTGTCCTCACAGGTGAAATAGCGCATGATGAGCCTCATCAAGGGAGCATACTCATCCCTCAAAAATCTGAAAGGAAATACACCAGTCATGTACCTCATGTAGGCAGGTTTAATGTAGGGCTCATACTGAAATCTGTCCAATAGTTTGCGCTTGTTCCACTCTTCTCCCACATTGGGTATCCTTGTTGCTTGAGCAATAATTTCAGATGACAATATAAAATCCACCCCTGCAAGATTTACATGCCCATCATGTAGATGCAAAACAAACAAGCAGACCAATTCCCTATGGTGCTGAATTTGAGAAATCCTCTCGCAAAATTCATAACATGAGAGGTGGCGGAAACATGTGACTGCAAGTGGACAAGCCTGCAAATAGGTCAAAGAGGTGGGCTCCTCTGTCACATGGTGACCACTCTTACCACCCCTGTGAGGCCTCCTTTGTACCTCAATCTCTGGTGTTGACTCACGGTCATCACTTTGCTCATAGTCGGTTTCGGTTTCTGACATGGTTTCAAGAGCAAAGTGGCTGAAATGTACTGCTGCTTCTGCTAAAAAATCTGCTGTTTTAATTGTTGAAATGCTGTTTCAAGAGGACAAATAACACAAGGGAGATGTTAGGGAGGGGATACTTTTAAGGGAAATTAGGGAAAATATATGAAATAGGGAATTAAGGGAAGGAATCATGACATATACACCATCACACAATTATAATTTGCAAGGGTTTTATGGGAGATAGGGTTTAGGGTTATATTATTGATTTTTAGGAATAGGGGTAGGGTTTTAGGGCTTTTGGTATTTTTGGGAGGGGGATTAGGTAGAAATGATATGGGAGGTGGTAAAGGGATGTGGGGAAAAAGTGGGGGTGAAAAGGATGACCTTGAAAACAACAAAACAAACCCTAGCTTTACTAGCACTTTGACATTCTTAAGCAAATACACATGGACTCCTCATTTGAAAATAATGGCTTTTAAATACATTCTCATGCTCTTTCAAGCTTTAGCAAACAATACATTTTGATGATTGGAGGCCTACCAGCAACCTTGAAGAAATTTGGGGTTGTTTTACAGTTTACAGGCAATTTTTTGTGGATGAATTCCCAACACGACGCGCGCAGGTCTGGATGGGTCGCGCGCGGGATCTGTTTGCAATTTCACCCAATTTCTCTCCAAATCGCTTTTCACTATTGCTTTGAGGCAAATGATGATCAAATGGAGGGAGGGAGGGGTTTTATAGGCTTGATTTAAATTAATTTCCCCTCAAACCCTCTTTCTAATGTTTATAACTTGACATTTTTTCAAAATTTAAATGCTGCTGACTTTATGGTTTCCTTTTGTCCTGAAATTGGTTGAACTGATGCTTTTTCTTGAAAATTTTTGCAGGGATAGCTTCTGAGGAATCTTGGCAAAGGGGACCAGGGCTGCATGCTGACTTTCGAAGAATTTTGAATTTTTACAACTTTTTACAAAAATGAGAAAATGACCTTGTCTTTAAAAACAGGGTTTTTAAATCCAAGGTAAAAATTAGCTGTACAAGATGAAATCTTTTGAAGAAATACTTTGATAGTCATCCCTCTGGCCTGCTGGGCATTTATTGACTTTTAAAGACATGACCTCAAAGAAAAATTGGACCTAAACCCTAGACCTAGGACTTTTGACCTCAAGACAAGACAAGAAACCTTGAAAGAGTTTATTGACTGAAACAACTTGATCCAGCAGTGCCAAGAGGGGAATAAAGACACCAGCTCCTCCATCAGGGTTATGGCATGCCTAATGGAATGCAATGAGATGACACTGATGAGACACCTACTTATGCAAATGCAAAGAGCTTTGATCGCTGATGGAGGGCTACTAGACCAACTCTAACATTGGCTCCAATGGGGATGGTAGCTCCTTGGAGGTACCAAGAACCTTAGACCTCTGGGAGAGCAGACCAGTGCTTTTCAATCATTGGGAAATGGAGTCATTATTTACATATGTGACCCAAACCGGGATAGCTTTATTGACTTTAACAACTGACTGAAAATTGGACTAACTTTGACCCAAACTAACTCAACTTTTGGACAGAAAATGGACTGATAAAAACAACATAAAAAACTCACACCAACTAATCTCCATCTTCAGAATTATAGCCTTCACCGCGGGCCCCAGACTAAAGATGAAAGGTCAGTGCACACTTGTAGTGAAATATAAAGTAAAATGGTAATTACAATGATAATGGCTAGAGCAGAAAATGCTCAGACATGGTACCTTTTAAGCAGCTGGCCATTGACCGACCCTCCGAGACAATCATCACCATTCATTTCCTTGAGAAGAAAGGCATTTGGACCACGGTATGCTGCAATTTTGTAAGGACCTTTCCATAAGTTATCAAACTTTCCATGTTTCCCTTTGTCTTCATTTCGGGCATCCCACCTCAAAACAACATCATCTATCTGGAAGTCATCCGGCTTTGCTTTTCTGTCATAGATTTTCTTTATGCGCTCTTGCAACTTAAGAGTATTTTGAAGAACCTCCTCCCGTGTCTACTGTAAATGAATCATTTGAATAATCCGCCTTTGCATTGGATCCTCCTCACCACCAACTTCCTGAAGCAACTTTGCTACCGGAATACTAAGTGAAGTAGGAAACACCGCATCTGTCCCGTAAACTAGTTCAAAGGGTGACATACCAATTGACTTTTTCTGACTTACACGATCAGCCCATAATGCATTTACTAACTGTTTGTGCCAGCTCTTCTTATTGTTTTCCAGCAGTTTCTTTATGATGTTTACCAAAGATTTATTCGAAGATTCAGCCAGCCCATTTCCTTGCGGATGATAAGCGGTTGAATGCCCCAAGCTGATGTTATATTTGTAGCAAAAGTCAACCATCTTCTTTGATTTAAACGCTGCTGCATTATCTGTAATCAACTTATGTGGACAGCCGAAACGTGACAATATGTTATTTTCAAGGAAAGAAATAATTACCAAGTCCGTGGCCTGCCGGGTGGGAATGGCTTCAATCCATTTCGTGAAGTAATCGGTGGTTGTCAATATCCATCGATGCTGCCCGGAAGATGCTGGATGAATTTCGCCGATGAAATCTAAGCCCCACTGCTGAAATGGTGCGCTGACTTCAATGGGCTTGAGAGGCAAGGGCTGTAATTTCTGCTTTCCTTGAAAAATTTGACATTCATGACAACTCTTGACTGCTTTATATACATCTGAAAACAACGAAGGCCAATAGAAACCTGCCCTTAGGATCTTGTTTGCCGTGGTCTTCCAAAACAAGTGACCCCCGCAGTCACCTTTGTGAAAATCCTCTACAGCTCTCTTAGCTTCCTCCTCGACCAAACAATTCACCAATATGCCACCGGGGTCTTTCCAATATAGTGCAAATTTGATGATGCAAAATTTGGCAGCCTTTAACTTCAATGTCCTAGCTTTGTTTCGAGGCATCCCGGGAGGTGAAGACAAATTTTGAAGCACATATACAATATCAGCATACCAAGGAGAGGAAATAAAGATATCAGATACCTGTAGCGCTGAATTTTCTTCATCTTCGTCGGACAAGGCAGCAATCAAATTAATGTCTAGGACATGGAGATTTGTTTCAGCCATCAATTTAGCGAGACCTTGGCCCTTGATCAGCTTGGTAGGCTTGATTTCCACATCATACTCCAATAGTGCAGCAATCCACTTACCCCGTTTTCCTTCCGGTTCCGCTTGTACCAAAACATCTTTAACAGCTGCGTTAGGAACATATGCCAAAATGTGGGAATTCAGTATGTACACACGGAAATCTTTCAAGGCTTTTACCAACGCCAATGCTTGTTTTTCAATGATATTATACTTCAGCGCTCCGTCCCTTATAATACGACTGAAAAAAGCAATGGGCTTCTCAACTCCATCTCTCTTTTGCATCAGCACAGCTGCCAATGTATGCTCAGAAGCAAATGAAAATAAAATAAAATCTTGTGTATAATCCGGGCTGATTAGAGTTGGGGCTGAAGATAAAATTAACTTTACCAAATTGAAAGACTTTACCGCCTCTTCGGTCCATTTGAGTTGGCTGTCCTTTTTAAGCATGTTAGTGATTTCTCTAAGGTGTTCGGCAAGATTCGGAATAAAGCGACGCAGAAAATTCAACTTGCCATTAAAGGACTGAATCTCTTTCTTGTTTCGGGGCTGCTCTAATAGCTGAATGGCTTCCACACGTGCAGGATCTATACGAATGCCATCTTTGGAAATGATGTGGCCCAACAACTTGCCTTCACTCATGGCAAAAAGACTCTTCTTTGGATTCAATGAGATACCATATTTTCTGCACTTTTGAAACACCATTGTTAAATGATACAAATGTTCTTCATCAGATTTAGAAAACACAGTTAAATCATCAAGATAAACGACCAAAAAGACATCCTTCTCATTAGCAAAGGCCATGTCCATCGCCCGCTGAAAGGTGGCACCTACATTTTTCAATCCAAATGGCATCTTGGCATAATGAAATGTTCCCCATGAAGTAGTGAATGCAGTCTTGTCGCGGTCATCCTCATGCACCAAAATCTGATTGTACCCTGAATAACCATCAAGTAGCGACATCCTTGATGCCCCAACTACCCGCTGCAGTATATGGTCCATCTTGGGCAGCGGATAATTGTCCTTTAGCGACACCTTATTCAGATTTCTAAAGTCTATACACAAGCAGATCTCACCGGTCTTCTTTCTCACGGGCACCAAGTTGGAAATCCAATCGGAAAATCTGATTGGCACTATAATTCCAGATTTGTACAACCTATTAATTTCCTTCTCAATCAATGGCAGCAACTTAGGATTAATTCTTCTCAACTTTTGTCGGAAAGGCTTTTGATTTGGCTTTATGGGAATGGTATGCTGAATAATACTTGTGCCATAAGTCTTCAAATCCGAATAATCCCATGCAAAAACATTAGAAAATGAAGACAACAATCTGATATATTCTTCCTTTACCTTTGGCGACAATGCTTTCGATAGTTTCACCATCTTTGGATTTTCAGCTGTTCCGAGATTCACTTCTTCGACACCTTCTTCCGTTGGCCTCAAGGCTGGTTTGCGAGCCACATCATCTTGATCGAACAGCTCTTCCAAAGGAATTAATCCTTTAGGAATGATATTGTCTTTAAGCTGCAATACATCCATTTGATTTACTTCCTTAGGTTCTGTGTCTATGGAAATGTCTTTGAACTCACCTTCAACTTGCAAAAAATCCTTGATTTCTTCATCATCTTGGAAAACTTGCCAACATCTTTGATTGTCTGGGACTGTAGGACGGTGCTTCACATAAATCTCAAACTTATTGCTGGAATTCATGGGGATTTTTAGATTACTTGCTGCCTTAGCCAATGCATCCGCAACACCATTTTGGATACGGGGCACACATGTCAAAGTATGTTCAGAAAACAGCTTCAAGATATCTAGGACAACATTTCGATATGCTCGCATACGAGGATGCTTGGCCTGAAACTCACCTTTCACTTGCTTTATAACCAGCTCGGAGTCGCCATATACTGCTATCTTCTTTGCCTTCAATTTCCGAAGGATTTTCAGGCCAGCAATGAGAGCCTCATATTCCGCCTCATTGTTTGAACAATCAAATGCCAATTTGTAAGAGCATACTCGTACCTTGCTTGGGACTTTGTTTCAGACAGAAAATGGACTTCGAATCCACACACCTATACCAGCACCATCGCTGCCCACAGCGCCATCAAAATCCATGGTCCAAAGACCATCCTCATCATCTTCTAAATGCTGAAATTGTGATGTCTCTGCATTTTCTGTTTGCTGCCCGTTCATTTCAGCTGTTGGCTTCATGACAGCGAACCTTTCTTCACTTTCTTTTCTCAAAATTTCTCTAAAATTTTCTGTAATGTTGGTATATCTTCTGCTTGAACCAACTGACAATCTATCTCATTAAAATTATCAACAAACAAAACAAACGATTCCAAATCTGTATGTACATAATTTACAGGATGATTCACTGGCTTTTCCTTACTAGTGATCATGTATTTCATCTTTTGCTCCCTATATAACTTCCTCATCTGACCAAAGACCGGGATTGTAGCATTAAAAAAAATCAAGCTGAAGTGTACCTTTGAGCTTGGCTCCCCAAGATCTCGAAAGCAACATGCCGAACCGTGGAGGAATATCCGCCACCACCACATCCATCAAAACATTCTTTGCTGGGATTTGATCTAGGCTCACCACCAAGTCCTTGATCAAACCAATACATTTTACCCGGCTGGAATCAAATGAATACAAATCATGATATTTCCTTGTGATGTCTAGTCCCATCTTTTCCATAATTGCTTTCGGCATCAAATTATGCGAAGCTCCCGAGTCAAACATGGCATTATGTAAAACATACTCATGCAATCGTAAACTGATATAGAATGGAGGAACATCACTTTCGGGAGACTCACCATTTAAAGCAGGCCCAAAAATCAATTCCGGCTGATCATCTTCTACATTCACCGTGTCTAGCATTGGATCAAAATTCAACATCTTGGAGATTTGGCCTCGGTAAGTGCTGTTCTTCATGATTTCCGTCAAAGGAATGGACACTTTCAACTTTGAAATTTCATTCTCCAAACTGAAAGCTGAAACCTTCTCACCTTCTTTAGCCGGAACTTCTCTTTTTTCAACTTTATCTCTCGGTGTACTTGCTGGCTGATCTAACTTGCTTGCTGATGATGATTGACTTGCTGAAGGATCAATTATGTCTTTTCCTTTTGTCTGTGGGGAAGCTGAATCATTCTTTGCTGAAGTATCTTTCCTTTTCTGAATGGGATTTATGGGAACAACTCGGTTTCTTAATTGCCTCTGCTGAGCGGACAAAGCATTGAGATATCCTCTTTGGTATTCCTCCGATTCTTCCTCAAGTACTGCCTCATTTGATAAGATATAATGCTCATCCTGATGTATGACTGAATTTCTCACAAATTCTTCTTCTTCTGTAATATAGGTAGGCAGATCATCAGGAGTGAAAAAGTGATTTTCCTCTCCCACCGTATCACCTTCATCCTCAGATTCTTGGCTAACAAAATTCTGCTGAAAAGGAGGTTTAATTTGCTGCTGAACTGCTGCCTCTTGTGCTCTTGTTTCACGCTGTTTGATTCTATATTGCGGCTGCTGTGGACCTCGGAAATTAGGATTACGGATCTGCGTTTCCGGCTTGCTGAGATGAGTATGTTCAAGTGCCCTTTCAATCTTTTCAACCTTACGGAGGAGCTGATCTGATGTAGAAGCTTCTTCTTTGATTGTGACTCACTTTTCCGCCTTCATCATTGCTCTTTTATCATTCAAATTCGCTTCAACATTAACAACAATTTTCTGCATATCCTCCAAGGTAGGCGGATCTCTATCTCGCAATGAATAAGCCATCTCCGGATCAAAGCCATCCGGGAATTTGAAAAGTGCTGTTTTTCTTGACGGTCTCAAATCATCGGGAATAGCATTGTACACTGTATTAAATCTGATTATGTAGTCTTGAACGGACTCACCATGATTACGCTTGAGGTTGTTGTATTCGGCATTAATCTGAAGTGGATCCTTTCTGATTTCCCATCGATCTAGAAACTGCCTCTGAAGTGCCTCTAAGGTAGCAATGCTCCGGGCTGTCAAACCTATGAACCACTTTCTTACTTCGCCATCAAATGTTTGTACAAACAAACACATAGTTACATCCTCTTCATCTATCTCATATAGATCAAAGAAAATCGTCATTTTGTCTATATGTTGCTGAGCAGAAATATTCTGTGGAGTGCCATCAAACATGGGAATTTTACTCTGATAATCGGCTGGCATATCATGCAGATTTTTGGGGAAGAGCAAGAGGAGCAAACCGGGCAGCCATTGCTTTAGGTAGATTGGGTCTAGGAGTAGCAGGTGGAGTAAGTGTAGCTGTAGTATGAGGAGTATGAGGAGGAGAAGTGGTATGGGATGTAGAGGGCGAACCAACTGTAGATTCCAGATAAGTGATTATAGGAGAAAGAGAAATAAAAGGAGGATTGGACTGCTCATGCGCCGTGATAGTGGATCCAATATGAACAGATATAGTTTCAACGAACTCAGCAAGATTATTAGCGTGAATATCTGACTGAAGAGATCTTAGGATGAAATTGTCAACCAATTTATTGTGTCTCTCAACTTCAAGGGCAGCTGCAAAATTAGGGTTGGGAACTAGAGAATCAAGTGCACTTTCAGATTTAGTTTTGAACAAGGACAACTCAAAACTCTCGTCAAAATCAATGTCTTCAAGATACTCAAAAACAGCTGGACATGAATGAGATTTGAATATATGACCAGAATCTGAAGCCAGTTTGGATATCAAGGAACAAATAGCCAATTTACAACAAGGAGGATCAAAATCTACTCCAAAAAGTCAAATCCAGTCAAAACTGTGTTTTGCTGAGCTATAGGTGAATTTCTGTGAAAACTGCCCAACATGTCCCGCCCCGATCCTGAACACGTCGTGCGCCTTTGGAGCTACTTTTGAGGCACTTCCAGGTGTCCAAATGAGGAAAAAGTGGGCTTGTTGGAAAGTTCTGGATGTCTACTTTCCAACCCAAGTGGAATTTCTAAATTTGGTGGCCATTTGCCCCTCCAAAATTGCAATCTCCCAAGACTTCTTCCTGTGTGTCAAAAAGGTGGCAGAAAGTCATTTTTTGCTTGTTTTTTGACCTTCTGGAGGCTCAAAATTTGATGAAATCTCTTGGTAATTGCTGAGCAGGTGTATCTTTGCATGAAAAATCCAAAAATGCTGAGTTTTCCCGAAATGGAGTTGCCCATCGAAAGGGTCGCGCGCGGCGCGCGACGTGTTGGTGGAGAAAACCTGTTTTTTGCCCAAAAATTCACAAGTGACCCAAAAATGCTCAATTTTTTTTGAAATTTGTGCTGGAGTTAAGTCATTTAGCATCATGCTCCTTCAAGGAAGCCTCAGCCAAGATGTGGAGGGGATCGGGCCTTTTCCTTCGTTTTAGTGCTTTGGCCAACCGTCTTTGGAGCACCTTCATTCTTGCTTTGCATACGTGCATTCGGGCCCAATAGTGGTTCTTCATGTTCCGGAGCAGGTCCTTATCTTTGTTGGCCTTGGCCAGCAACCTCTCCAAATGAGCATTGACCTGGAGAAGCATAGCCTCTCGCTCAACGGGTACCAAATCACCGGGTCTCTTACGAGCCAAGTTGCGGTCTTCATGGATCCTCCGCAACTCATCAAGAGTGTGCTCATCTTCAAGTTGCTTGTTGCGCTGCTCTAAGTAGGTGATTGTCCAATTTTCCATTTCCAATCTTTGCTGCAACGAGTCATTTTCAGCCCTTAGGTGCTGGATGATCTCCTTTGGCTCTAGGCTAGGAGAACTGATATCAAGGTCAACAACATCTATGCCTGGATCACTTGATGGCCCCTCATCAATATTGGGCTTCTTGCCTCTCTCCTGTACCTATGCTACTGTCGGAAGCGAGGCCCCTTCCACCTGGTGTGGAGATAACACTCACGGTGCTGATGAAGAAGGCGAGACCCCTTCCACCTGGTGTGGAGAAAATACTCGCCTAGCTGATGCAAATAAGGCCCTGTGGCCTTTCTGATATGTGACCCATGGAGGGGAGCTGACATGTCTGGTCTCAGGAATATCATGCTGCTGTGAAGGCCCTCCCTCCTCATGAACAACCTCAGGGGGTGATGATGCTGGTGCTGTGAAAAAATCTCGAGAGATAAAATCCTCCCATGGGATACCCTGCTGAGCCAACTGATGTATGACCACAAGCTGGATCAAACCATAATGATAGATGCTCCTGTGTTGCTGTGCTGGGCTCTTTCTCTGCATCAAGGGCACCATCTTCTCAATATTCCGGCACATGAAAAATGGTATGTTCATCATCCGTACCCGTGTGAAATGCATCAACAAGCGAATATGGTACGAATACAAACATGAAAATCTGCCCTCACAGGTGAAATAGCGCATGATGAGCCTCATCAAGGGAGCATACTCATCCCTCAAAAATCTGAAAGGAAATACACCAGTCATGTACCTCATGTAGACAGGTTTAATGTAGGGCTCATACTAGAATCTGTCCAATAGTTTGCGCTTGTTCCACTCTTCTCCCACATTGGGTATCCCTGTTGCTTGAGCAATAATTTCAGATGAAAATATAAAATCCACCCCTGCAAGATTTACATGCCCATCATGCAGATGCAAAACAAACAAGCGGACCAATTCCCTATGGTGCTGAATTTGAGAAATCCTCTCGCAAAATTCATAACATGAGAGGTGGCGGAAACATGTGACTGCAAGTGGACAAGCCTGCAAATAGGTCAAAGAGGTGGGCTCCTCTGTCACATGGTGACCACTCTTACCACCCCTGTGAGGCCTCCTTTGTACCTCAATCTTTGGTGTTGACTCACGGTCATCACTTTGCTCATAGTCGGTTTGGGTTTCTGACATGGTTTCAAGAGCAAAGTGGCTGAAATGTACTGCTGCTTCTGCTCAAAAATCCGTTGTTTTAATTGTTGAAATGTCGTTTCAAGGGGACAAATAACACAAGGGAGATGTTAGGGAGGGGAGACTTTTAAGGGAAATTAGGGAAAATATATGAAATAGGGAATTAAGGGAAGGAATCATGACATATACACCATCACACAATTATAATTTGCAAGGGTTTTATGGGAGATAGGGTTTAGGGTTATATTATTGATTTTTAGGAATAGGGGTAGGGTTTTAGGGCTTTTGGTATTTTTGGGAGGGGGATTAGGTAGAAATGATATGGGAGGTGGTAAAGGGATGTGGGGAAAAAGTGGGGGTGAAAAGGATGACCTTGAAAACAGCAAAACAAACCCTAGCTTTACTAGCACTTTGACATTCTTAAGCAAATACACATGGACTCCTCATTTGAAAATAATGGCTTTTAAATACATTCTCATGCTCTTTCAAGCTTTAGAAAACAATACATTTTGATGATTGGAGGCCTACCAGCAACCTTGAAGAAATTTGGGGTCGTTTTGCAGTTTACAGGCAATTTTTTGTGGATGAATTCCCAACATGTCGCGTGCAGGTCTGGACGGGTCGCGCGCGGCCAACACGTCACTTCAGTGCTTTTTTCTAACTGCTATGACCCCCTTGACGCGTCGCGCCTGCCCAACACGTCGCGCGCAGGTCTTGACGGGTCGCGCGCGGGCTCTGTCTGCAATTTCACCCAATTTCTCTCCAAATCGCTTTTCACTATTGCTTTGAGGCAAATGATGATCAAATGGAGGGAGGGAGGGGCTTTATAGGCTTGATTTAAATTAATTTCCCCTCAAACCCTCTTTCTAATGTTTATAACTTGACACTTTTTCAAAATTTAAATGCTGTTGACTTTATGGTTTCCTTTTGTCCTGAAATTGGTTGAACTGATTCTTTTTCTTGAAAATTTTTGCAGGGATAGCTTCTGAGAAATCTTGGCAAAGGGGACCAGGGCTGCATGCTGACTTTCGAAAAATTTTGAATTTTTACAACTTTTTACAAAAATGAGAAAATGACCTTGTCTTTAAAAACAGGGTTTTTAAATCCAAGGTAAAAATTAGCTGTACAAGATGAAATCTTTTGAAGAAATACTTTGATAGTCATCCCTCTGGCCTGCTGGGCATTTATTGACTTTTAAAGACATGACCTCAAAGAAAAATTGGACCTAAACCCTAGACCTAGGACTTTTGACCTCAAGACAAGACAAGAAACCTTGAAAGAGTTTATTGACTGAAACAACTTGATCCAGCAGTGCCAAGAGGGGAATAAAGACACCAACTCCCCCATCAGGGTTATGGCATGCCTAATGGAATGCAATGAGATGACACTGATGAGACACCTACTTATGCAAATGCAAAGAGCTTTGATCGCTGATGGAGGGCTACTAGACCGACTCTAACATTGGCTCCAATGGGGATGGTAGCTCCTTGGAGGTACCAAGAACCTTAGACCTCTGGGAGAGCAGACCAGTGCTTTTCAATCATTGGGCAATGGAGTCATTATTTACATATGTGACCCAAACCGGGACAACTTTATTGACTTTAACAACTGACTGAAAATTGGACTAACTTTGACCCAAACTAACTCAACTTTTGGACAGAAAATGGACTGATAAAAACAACATAAAAAACTCACACCAACTAATCTCCATCTTCAGAATTATAGCCTTCACCGCAGGCCCCAGACTAAAGATGAAAGATCAGTGCACACTTGCAGTGAAATATAAAGTAAAATGGTAATTACAATGATAATGGCTAGAGCAGAAAATGCTCAGACATGGTACCTTTTAAGCAGCCGGCCATTGACCGACCCTCCGAGACAATCATCACCATTCATTTCCTTGAGAAGAAAGGCATTTGGACCACGATATGCTGCAATTTTGTAAGGACCTTTCCATAAGTTATCAAACTTTCCATGTTTCCCTTTGTCTTCATTTCGGGCATCCCACCTCAAAACAACATCATCTATCTGGAAGTCATCCGGCTTTGCTTTTCTGTCATAGATTTTCTTTATGCGCTCTTGCAACTTAAGAGTATTTTGAAGAACCTCCTCCCGTGTCTGCTGTAAATGAATCATTTGACTAATCTGCCTTTGCATTGGATCCTCCTCAGCACCAACTTCCTGAAGCAACTTTGCTACCAGAATACTAAGTGAAGTAGGAAACACTGCATCTGTCCCGTAAACTAGTTCAAAGGGTGACATACCAATTGACTTTTTCTGACTTACACGATCAACCCATAATGCATTTACTAACTGTTTGTGCCAGCTCTTCTTATTGTTTTCCAGCAGTTTCTTTGTGATGTTTACCAAAGATTTATTCGAAGATTCAGCCAGCCCATTTCCTTGCGGATGATAAGCGGTTGAATGCCCCAAGCTGATGTTATATTTGTAGCAAAAGTCAACCATCTTGTTTGATTTAAACGCTGTTGCATTATCTGTAATCAACTTATGTGGACAGCTGAAACGTGACAATATGTTATTTTCAAGGAAAGAAATAATTACCAAGTCCGTGGCCTACCGGGTGGGAATGGCTTCAATCCATTTCGTGAAGTAATCGGTGGCTGTCAATATCCATCGATGTTGCCCGGAAGATGCTGGATGAATTTCGCCGATGAAATCTAAGCCCCACTGCTGAAATGGTGCACTGACTTCAATGGGCTTGAGAGGCAAGAGCTGTAATTTCTGCTTTCCTTGAAAAATTTGACATTCATGACAACTCTTGACTGCTTTATATACATCTGAAAACAACGAAGGCCAATAGAAACCTGCCCTTAGGATCTTGTTTGCCGTGGTCTTCCAAAACAAGTGACCCCCGCAGTCACCTTTGTGAAAATCCTCTACAGCTCTCTTAGCTTCCTCCTCAACCAAACAATTCAGCAATATGCCACCGGGGTCTTTCCAATATAGTGCAGATTTGATGATGCAAAATTTGGCAGCCTTTAACTTCAATGTCCTAGCTTTGTTTTGAGGTATCCCAGGAGGTGAAGACAAATTGTGAAGCACATATACAATATCAACATACCAAGGAGAGGAAATAAAGATATCAGATACCTGTAGCGCTGAATTTTCTTCATCTTCGTCGGACAAGGCAGCAATCAAATTAATGTCTAGGACATGGAGATTTGTCTCAGCCATCAATTTAGCGAGACCTTGGCCCTTGATCAGCTTGGTAGGCTTGATTTCCACATCTTACTCCAATAGTGCAACAATCCACTTACCCCGTTTTCCTTCCGGTTCCGCTTGTACCAAAACATCTTTAACAGTTGCGTTAGGAACATATGTCAAAATGTGGGAATTCAGTATGTACACACGAAAATCTTTCAAGGCTTTTACCAACGCCAATGCTTGTTTTTCAATGATATTATACTTCAGCGCTCCTTCCCTTATAATACGACTGAAAAAAACAATGGGCTTCTCAACTCCATCTCTCTTTTGCATCAGCACAGCTGCCAATGTATGCTCAGAAGCAAATGAAAATAAAATAAAATCTTGTGTATAATCCGGGCTGATTAGAGTTGGGGCTGAAGATAAAATTAACTTTACCAAATTGAAAGACTTTACCGCCTCTTCGGTCCATTTGAGTTGGCTGTCCTTTTTAAGCATGTTATTGATTTCTCTAAGGTGTTCGGCAAGATTCGGAATAAAGCGACGCAGAAAATTCAACTTGCCATTAAAGGACTGAATCTCTTTCTTGTTTCGGGGCTGCTCTAATTGCTGAATGGCTTCCACATGTGCAGGATCTATACGAATGCCATCTTTGGAAATGATGTGGCCCAACAACTTGCCTTCACTCATGGCAAAAAGACTCTTCTTTGGATTCAATGAGATACCATATTTTCTGCACTTTTGAAACACCATTGTTAAATGATACAAATGTTCTTCATCAGATTTAGAAAACACAGTTAAATCATCAAGATAAACGACCAAAAAGACATCCTTCTCATTAGCAAAGGCCATGTCCATCGCCCGCTGAAAGGTGGCACCTGCATTTTTCAATCCAAATGGCATCTTGGCATAATGAAATGTTCCCCATGGAGTAGTGAATGCAGTCTTGTCGCGGTCATCCTCATGCACCAAAATCTGATTGTACCCTAAATAACCATCATGTAGCGACATCCTTGATGCCCCAACTACCCGCTGCAGTATATGGTCCATCTTGGGCAGCGGATAATTGTCCTTTAGCGACACCTTATTCAGATTTCTAAAGTCTATACACAAGCGGATCTCACCGGTCTTCTTTCTCACGGGCACCAAGTTGGAAATCCAATCGGAAAATCTGATTGGCACTATAATTCCAGATTTGTACAACCTGTTAACTTCCTTCTCAATCAATGGCAACAACTTAGGATTAATTCTTCTCAACTTTTGTCGGAAAGGCTTTTGATTTGGCTTTATGGGAATGGTATGCTGAATAATACTTGTGTCATAAGTCTTCAAATCCGAATAATCCCATGCAAAAACATTAGAAAACGAAGACAACAATCTGATATATTCTTCCTTTACCTTTGGCGACAATGCTTTCGATAGTTTCACCATCTTTGGATTTTCAGCTGTTCCGAGATTCACTTCTTCGACACCTTCTTCCGTTGGCCTCAAGGTTGGTTTGCGAGCCACATCATCTTGATCAAACAGCTTTTCCAAAGGAATTAATCCTTTAGGAATGAAATTGTCTTTAAGCTGCAATACATCCATTTGATTTACTTCCTCAGGTTCTGTGTCTATGGAAATGTCTTTGAACTCACCTTCAACTTGCAGAAAATCCTTGATTTCTTCATCATCTTGGAAAACTTGCCAACATCTTTGATTGTCTGGGACTGTAGGACAGTGCTTCACATAAATCTCAAACTTATTGCTGGAATTCATGGGGATTTTTAGATTACTTGCTGCCTTAGCCAATGCATCCCGCAACACCATTTTGGATACGGGGCACACATGTCAAAGTATGTTCAGAAAACAACTTCAAGATATCTAGGACAACATTTCGATATGCTCGCATACGAGGATGCTTGGCCTGAAACTCACCTTTCACTTGCTTTATAACCAGCTCGGAGTCACCATATACTGCTATCTTCTTTGCCTTCAATTTCCGAAGGATTTTCAGGCCAGCAATGAGAGCCTCATATTCCGCCTCATTGTTTGAACAATCAAATGCCAATTTGTAAGAGCATACTCGTACCTTGCTTGGGACTTTGTTTTGGACAGAAAATGGACTTCGAATCCACACACCTATACCAACACTATCGCTGCCCACAGCGCCATCAAAATCCATGGTCCAAAGACCATCCTCATCATCTTCTAAATGTTGAAATTGTGATGTCTCTGCATTTTCTGTTTGCTGCCCATTCATTTCAGCTGTTGGCTTCATGACAACGAACCTTTCTTCACTTTCTTTTCTCAAAATTTCTCTAAAATTTTCTGTAATTTCTGGTATATCTTCTGCTTGAACCAACTGACTATCTATCTCATTAAAATTATCAGTAAACAAAACAAACGATTCCAAATCTGTATGTACATAATTTACAGGATGATTCACTGGCTTTTCCTTACTAGTGATCATGTATTTCATCTTTTGCTCCCTATATAACTTCCTCATCTGACCAAAGACCAGGATTGTAGCATAAGAAAAATCAAGCTGAAGTGTACCTTTGAGCTTGGCTCCCCAAGATCTCGAAAGCAACATGCCGAACCGCGGAGGAATATCCGCCACCACCACATCCATCAAAACATTCTTTGCTGGGATTTGATCTAGGCTCACCACCAAGTCCTTGATCAAACCAATACATTTTACCCGGCTGGAATCAAATGAATACAAATCATGATATTTCCTTGTGATGTCTAGTCCCAGCTTTTCCATAATTGCTTTCGGCATCAAATTATGCGAAGCTCCCGAGTCAAACATGGCATTATGTAAAACATACTCATGCAATCGTAAACTGATATAGAATGGAGGAACATCACTTTCGGGAGACTCACCATTTAAAGCAGGCCCAAAAATCAATTCCGGCTGATCATCTTCTACATTCACCGTGTCTAGCATTGGATCAAAATTCAACATCTTGGAGATTTGGCCTCGGTAAGTGCTGTTCTTCATGATTTCCGTCAAAGGAATGGACACTTTCAACTTTGAAATTTCATTCTCCAAACTGAAAGCTGAAACCTTCTCACCTTCTTTATCCGGAACTTCTCTTTTGTCAACTTTATCTCTCGGTGTACTCGCTAGCTGATCTAACTTGCTTGCTGATGATGATTGACTTGCTGAAGGATCAATTATGTCTTTTCCTTTTGTCTGTGGGGAAGCTGAATCATTCTTTGCTAAAGTATCTTTCCTTTTCTGAATGGGATTTATGGGAACAGCTCGGTTTCTTAATTGCCTCTGCTGAGCGGACAAAGCATTGAGATATCCTCTCTGGTATTCCTCCGATTCTTCCTCAAGTACTGCCTCATTTGATAAGATATAATGCTCATCCTGATGAATGACTGAATTTCTCACAAATTCTTCTTCTTCTGTAATATAGGTAGGCAGATCATCAGGAGTGAAAAAGTGATTTTCCTCTCCCACCGTATCACCTTCATCCTCGGATTCTTGGCTAACAAAATTCTGTTGAAAAGGAGGTTTAATTTGCTGCTGAACTGCTGCCTCTTGTGCTCTTGTTTCACGCTGTTTGATTCTATATTGCGGCTGCTGTGGACCTCGGAAATTAGGATTACGGATCTGCGTTTCCGGCTTGCTGAGATGAGTATGTTCAAGTTCCATTTCAATCTTTTCAACCTTACGGAGGAGCTGATCTGATGTAGAAGCTTCTTTCTTTGATTGTGACTTGCTTTTCCGCCTTCATCCTTGCTCTTTTATCATTCAAATTCGCTTCAACATTAACATCAATTTTCTGCATATCCTCCAAGGTAGGCGGATCTCTATCTCACAATGAATAAGCCATCTTCGGATCAAAGCCATCCTGGAATTTGAGAAGTGCTGATTTTCTTGACGGTCTCAAATCATCGGGAATAGCATTGTACACTGTATTAAATCTGATTATGTAGTCTTGAACGGACTCACCATGATTACGCTTGAGGTTGTTGTATTCGGCATTAATCTGAAGTGGATCCTTTCTGATTTCCCATCGATCTAGAAACTGCCTCTGAAGTGCCTCTAAGGTAGCAATGCTCCGGGCTGTCAAACCTCTGAACCACTTTCTTACTTCGCCATCAAATGTTTGTACAAACAAATGCATAGTTACATCCTCTTCATCTATCTCATATAGATCAAAGAAAGTCGTCATTTTGTCTATATGTTGCTGAGCAGAAATACTCTGTGGAGTGCCATCAAACATGGGAATTTTACTCTGATAATCGGCTGGCATATCATGCAGATTTTGGGGAAGAGCAAGAGGAGCAAATCGGGCAGCCATTGCTTTAGGTAAGTGTAGCAGGTGGAGTAAGTGTAGATGTAGTATGAGGAGTATGAGGAGAAGAAGTGGTATGGGATGTAGAGGGCGAACCAACTGTAGATTCCGGATAAGTGATTATAGGAGAAACAGAAATAAAAGGAGGATTGGACTGCTCATGCGCCGTGATAGTGGATCCAATATGAACAGATATAGTTTCAATGAACTCAGCAAGATTATTAGCGTGAATATCTGACTGAAGAGATCTTAGGATGAAATTGTCAACCAATTTATTGTGTCTCTCAACTTCAAGGGCAACTGCAAAATCAGGGTTGGGAACTAGAGAATCAAGTGCACTTTCAGATTTAGTTTTGAACAAGGACAACTCAAAAATCTTGTCAAAATCAATGTCTTCAAGATACTCAAAAACAACTGGACATGAATGAGATTTGAATATATGACCAGAATCTGAAGCCAGTTTGGATATCAAGCAACAAATAGCCAGTTTTTGTGGTCGTCAACAAATTCTCTAAGATGACCATTATGGCGGCCTACAAGGAGAGTATCATAATAGAAGCCACTACTAAGCTCTTCTTTGAACGAGTGTGGGTACATTTTGGGATCCCATAGTCCATTGTCTCAGATCAGGATAGCAGGTTCCCAAGTACATTTTGGTCAATTCTCTGGTTGATGTTGAATACCAAGCTTAGTAAGTCCACAACTTTCCACCCCCAAACTGATGGCCAAACATAGGCTGTCAATAGGATTATCGTACACATTCTGTGTATGTGTAACTTGAAGCATCCACACACATGGGATGAAATCCTACCCTGTGTCCAACACAACTACAACAGAGCTCTCTATAGCTCAACTAGCCACAACCCCTTTTACGTGGGGTTAGGATTCAAGCCACTATGTCCCATTGATGTAGCCATACCATTGCAGTTACATAGGCAGATTCGGCTCATGTCCAATCTGAAGCTGACAGGGCTAACAACTTCATTGAGTGCACTCAACACATTCGCTAGCAGGTCCATGACATATTGGACAAATCCAATGCTAAGTACAAGCAGTGTCATGATCAACATCAGGTGCCACACAAGTTCTAGGTGGGTGACAAATTTTGGTTACATTTGTAGAAGAAGCACCTTGTTGGGCCCCACCGCAAGCTTTGCCTGCTCCGATATGGGCCTTACACCATCACTAAGGCTGTAGGGGATAATTGTTTCGAGCTCAACATTCCACCATTCCTTGGCCTGCACCTAGTGTTCAACTTGGACATGCTTCGACCATACTTTCCACCATTACTGGACACATCATACATTGCAGAACAACTCACACCAACAGAGTTAAACCCAGACTGCATGGAACAAGCCACAAATGATCAGATCATGGACATGAAAATAAAGAATACTCACCAACAAAAGATCCAACTGTATCGAGTTGTCAAAGTTAGCCAACTCCTGTACCAAGGCAAGTGGCTCACCAAGGACGAAGTTCAGCAGAAGTTTCCCCATCTCATGGAGGCACTCAACGCAATGGGGACCATTGCTTCCTAAGGGGTGAGGACTGATCTAGGTGGATATTGGTGGCCACCTGCCTATTCCACTTGGACCCCCACCATCGTTTCTTTTCAGTTTTCTTAATTTTAGCACAACTTACTATTTTTGGTAGTTTTTAGGGTCCTAAACTTCCGGAGTCATTTTGAGGGAATAAAATACGTTTTTAGGGAAAACAGTGAGACCAAAAAAGTTCAAACTAGTTTACCAATTTGGTTTCAACCTCCTCTTCGAAAGGTTCGGAACGAGTTATTATGGTAGCCAAACGAAGATCGTATGCTAGAGTTACGACCCCGAGAAGTTGATGTACCAATTTACCCAAATGGGGCCCACGCTTCATCTCCTAGGGTTAGGTTTTTGTATGTTTAGGGTTTTCCATCGTTTCTCAATCATAAATAGGCCTTTGAGCCTCATTGTAACACAGTTCAGAGGCATGTAGATGCCACATCTCTTCTCAAAGATAAGATACCATCGCTTGAGCTAGTTTATTTTTATTTCTGTATGTAAGCATATTTCAGTTCTTTGAATTAATGAAATGAAGTTTTATTTCTGCCGCATCTCTGTGTACATGGGTATTTCTATATTTTGTTGCATTTCTGCATAAGTCCAGATCAGGAATACCTCCCGCAGCTACCCAAAAGTCAACATAGGCTCCTTTGAAGAACTCAAGAATCTTGTAATACCTTGGGTAACTAGAGAATGTCACATGTTTCTTCCCACTTTGTTAGTTTTACAATAGTTTTGCAAATTTTGAATTTCTAATGCATTATTTGAACACTTTCTATACATTTTTTTCAAATTGACATTTCCTAGAAAATATTTCAAAGATTTCCATGTAGTGGAATAAGGTTTGTAGCATTTTGAGAAATGCTCCAAATGACGTTTTTATATGAAAATTGTCGCCCTAGGAAGGTAACACATCAAGTAATATTTTGAGTTAGTCTCCATGGATTCTATGTTTGGCCTATCCTCAACCAAGCATGCTAATGATCGCATATTTGTAGTGGTTGTTAGGTTCTCTAAGATGACCATTTTTGCACCAAGTTGCAACAAGAGTACATAAGTTGAAGCCACTAGTAAGCTATTCTTCAATTGTGTTTGGGTTCATTTTTGGTTGGCATGGACCATTTTTTCAAGTAGGGACAATAGGTTCCTCAATAATTCTTGTTCTAGAATATGGTCAATGAAAGACACTAGGTTGGTCAAATTAACTGTCTCTCTCAAAAACTGATGGATAGATAAAGGTAGTTAACATGATGATTGTGCACAACCTCAATATGTATAACTTCAAGCATCAATATACATGGGATGGAATCCTTCTTTAATTAAGCATAACTATTATGGTGTGCTCCAAAATTCTATTTCCCACAACCCCTTTTAGGTGTACTTAGGGTTCTAGCCATTGGACCTAATTGATGTAACTATGCATATTGCATCTACACATGAAGAGTCCTCCCATGATTAGATATGGGCAAACAATGCAACCAATTTTTTTGGAAGAACTCAACACATTCAACAAAAAGTTTAAGATATTTGTGCGAAACTAATGTGAAGCATAATCAACAACATGATCAACATCAAGTTCCATGTAATTTTCATGTTGGAGATACAATATGGTTACAATTGTAGAAAGAGTGACTCATAGGCCCCCATAGGAAGGGCATACCATTCTAGTGTGGATCAAGTCTAAGGATGAGATTTATTTTGAATTGAGTATTCTCTCTTTTCTTAGGTTACTGTCACTTGTATTTAATGTGGAGTTTCTTCGACCATGTTTTCCAGTTATTTTGGACACCTAATAAGTGGAGAGTACTTAGATCATATAGAAATCAACCTTGAATGTGTTGAGTAGTCTCCAATCAACCAGATCATGGAATCCCAAAATGAAGGTCACTCATTAATTGGTCATGCAACTTTATCATGTTTTCAAAGTAGGATAATGTCTTCACTAGGGTAAGTGGTTGATTAAGAGTTAGATTCAACATAAGCTTACCCATTTGATGGAGGAATTTGATGCAATGGAGACCATCTATTCTTATAAGGGGATGACTGATCCAAGTGGATATAAGTGGCCATCAAAATATACCACCATCTTAGAAATGGTTGTACACCTTGCCAACTTTACAATAGTTTTTCAAGTCCTAGACTTTTGATGCTTTTTGGGTCACATTCTATGCATTTTTTTCCAATTGACATGGCCTAGTAATAATTCAAAGGTCTCCATGTAGGATGGAAAAATACATTGATATCATAATAATATTTGTAACATTCCAAGCAATGTGCCAAATGGATTTCATATGTGAAAGTTGCAGCCTCAAGAAGTTTTCATATCAACTAGGCTCCTCAAAGTCCAAATTCCTTTTACCACCACATCTCCTGAGGTTAGGGATTTTTTATCTTTGGGTATTTTCCTCTAAATTTATTAGAATTTACATTAAAAGGTAGTTTCAACATATTATAATGGGATTTTTGTGTATAATCATAGTCAACACATCTCTTTTTAGAGATAAGTTACCAACATTCTAGCTAATTTGCAAAGCTTTATAATATTGTGGTGTTTTCACTAGTTCATTCATTAATGGAGTTTGGGATTCACTGTACTACTATTATTTTTTCAATATCTTTATGTTATTTGACATGTTTCTATCTTCATTTTGTTCTCAACATATTCCAAATCAGTTGTATCGAAGCAATATTCTCATTACTATTTTTTCATGCATATCTTGCACAAGGTTAGGATATAGGGAGTTAGGCCTTGGACTAAATCATTCTAGTGAGGAATTATCTTGCTGATTGTTTAGTCAATTTAGTGTGTTCTAAATTGCTACATTAATTATCAATCCGGGAGTCGTAGACTGATGAAGTGTGGTGCACTATATGTGCAAGACAACCTCTTTCTTACCTTTTTGTCGTTTTCAATTTTTATTTTGTTTTGGGGGTTTTTATATTCGTTTATCTCCTAATATGAATGGAAATCCTATCCCTGAGTTTTAAGAATACTCTAGAAGGCAAGTATGGATATAGATTTTAAGGCAATTATGTCCTCTATAATTATTTCCATAACTTAACACTTCAGAGGGTCTTAGAGCATACTAGTGATGAAATTAATATTTGAACAAGAATAAAAATATGCTGCTATTTAAATCAAGCAAATAATGAACTACTGATCATGAAACCATTATCTCTGCTGCTGTCTAAATAAACAAAAATTAATTAAGCTACTGCACTCAAATAAATCAAAAATTGCAATCTAGTAAACGTAAAATCAATTCACATCATTCATAGTCCAATACCTCGCCAGGTAGTCTAAGCTATGGCTTTCAAAGATAATGTCAATGATATGAGAAAGTTGATGTATAATTGCAGAAAAGTAAAACTAAAATCAAATCACATCATTCATAGTCCGATACCTCGCCATGTAGTCTAAGCTATGGCTTTCGGAGATAACATCAATGATATGAGCAAGTTGATGTCTAATTGCAGAAAAGTAAAGCTAAAATCAAATCACATCATTCATAATCTGATATCTCGCCAGGTAGTCTAGGCTATGGCTTTCGGAGATAACGTCAATGATATGAGCAAGTTGATGTCTAATTGCAGAAAAGTAAAACTAAAATTAAATCACATCATTCATAATCCGATTCCTCGCCAGGTAGTCTAAGCTATGGCTTTCGGAGATAATCGTCAATGATATGAGCAAGTTGATATCTAAGCTAACTAACAAAGCAAGTGAATAAGACTGAAAAAAAAAAAAACAGAATTGGAATTAAAAAAAAAACTAAGAAAAGCAAAGTCAGTAGAGAGGCTAATCCCATGTCACTAGTTATTGCGAAAATTATATGAAAATGCCTGGGCCTACTCTATCCTGAAACATACACACATTGATCAGCGTTAACAGCAATATACAAAGCTTGTAAAATCATAAACAGGAATGAAATGTTAATATCATAACAGATGAAATATATACATAGGTGGATAACTATGAAACATGTGCAGTGAAAATAAGGAAACAATACATAAAAACTGTACAGCAATAAGGAAACAAAACCTCAGCGTGCAGGGGCCCTCTGCACGGCCTTGGTCAATAGGCTATCAATCCAAAATTATGCGCACGTAATCATATAAAAACAAAGTCTTCTTTATAATTCAAAACAGAGGAATAATTCTCTCGTTACCACAGTGGGACTAATGTCATGGCACAGTAAACTTTAACAGCAAAATTACATTCAAAAAGACTAACTCTATGCGTTTAGAAATGTGTTATTTATAACAGAAGCTTTATAACTGTTTTCCTGTGAAACTACGTCAACAGAGGACACGTAAAAGACAACGTCCATGGATTTAGCATAATGGTTGCAGAGATTATTCAATCTATCAAAAGTGGCTGTTGGATTCACATCGTGGGGTAGTCTATAGCTGTCAACATGACCCCAAGGATCTAGGAACGGCCACGAATCCTTCACTTGCTTGAAGACAGAGTCCTGTTGCTGTAGGATTCCTCTGTTTGACCACTGCTTGACCACCGTTGACCACAACTTTCCTTGATGAATCCGGCTGAACCAATAGGACCTGATCCATGTCCAGGTCATTCCTGATCTGCCCACGTGTCCCATTTTGCCTGATGACACCTGCAACCTGGAGTTTAACAAAAACAGTTGCGGAAAGTTGAATCAGCTGCGGAAAGTGGTTGCATTCCGCAGCTAATGAGCAAAATCTAAGTCAAACAGCAAACACAAAAACATAGTTAGAAAACCACTTAAATGCTCTTTTAGAATCAATATGCAATGATTTCTGATAGCTTATGGAGTACTAGTGAGGGGAAAAAGTTTGGGAAAATGTGTAGGAGAGGTGTAATTTCAAAGCTCAACATACCCCCACTGTGAAGGTGTTGCATGTCCCCATGCAACCAAAACTTTGATCATCCTCCTTTCAGTTCATGTGTTCTGAGACCTCTGCCAATACATCTAGCCTTCTTTTCTTTTTTCTTGGGACCACTGTCATCCTCGGCTTCCTCATTAGACACCTGAATTTGAGGTTGATGAGAGCCCTGCTCAACCTCCTGTTCTTTTTCTTTAATTTTCTATTTTTCTTCTGCCATAGCCCAAGATGCAACATGGTGTTGTCGTGAATATTTTTATCTAACCTGCCTTGTTCTTTCAATGTTTCATTTTCTCTTTTGATGTGTCTATTTAAGACCTCCAGCTCAAAAAATTCATGTTTTAGTGATTGGATTTGAGCTTCTTGAGCTGTATTAGGCTAGGTAGATGAAGTGCCTTGTTCTGTGGCTGTTTTCTCCAACGTCTCAATATAATCATACATTTTTTGCTAGATTGGATCTATCTCAGGTGTAGTCTTCCTTGGGCTGTCCCTAAAATCTGGTTGAGAAAGATTGATCTCAAACTTTGGCCAAGAAGGACTATTTTCAAAATCTGGCTGAGGAATGGGAGTATGGTGTGGGCCACGGCCAGGAGGGATTGCTGAAGTTTGTTTCGGTGTTTCTCCTCCTAAATCAATAAAGTGGGGCCATTTCGTTTGTACTTTCCTCAATTTTCCTTTAAGTCTGGAGCTCCTCCTTAAATTTTGTGAACTAGTGTCTTCTTTCTCCACACTTTGTTTTTCTTTCCCTTTTCTCTTTGCTGCAGCTGATTGTTCTTGAAGGTAAACTAGTCTTTCAGACAGTATTTGGTGGTCCTCTTCTGAGGAAGGTTCTGGGGTTTGATAGATAGCCTCAATATTTCTTTTCCCTTTTGATTTTCTTGGCTTCTTACCCTCAGTTCTTTCCTTCCTACTTTCAGACAATTTTTCTTCCCTACTAGTTTCTTTAACTATGTTAGTAGGAGTGTCCTGAATTCTAACACTTGTTTTCTTTCTTCTACTTCTCCTTGATGAGCTGCTTTCAGGGGTTTCATGTGGATCTTGAAAGAAATTTCTAACTAAAAACTGCTCCCAGGTGTCCTTCTTTTCCTTTAATTGTCTTTCAATCAAAATTTTCACAAGGCCGTGATGATACAAGTGGGGTTCTATGTCCCCCAGATTCTTTTGGACGGTGATGGACATTTTCTTCAGGCTATTTAACATGAAGTAGGGAAAATGAATAGTTTGGTTTTCTAGAAAAGTCATCAGCAACCAGGTGTGGTACATATACATTGAGCCGAATCGTCCCTCACAGGTAATGAATTTCTGGATTATCAATAATAGACTAGCCCATTTTTCTTCTAAAGCAGAGACAGGGATTCCATGTTTGAAGATGGTTATATCCATCCTGGATTTCGTAGGATAACCCTCCATGCTCTCTCGTCAAAGATTTTATTTTTGAACCACCGTTCTCCCTCTTGTGAGAGTTCCGTTGCGGCTGCTATGGACGCCTCTGTGACTGAGAATTTAAGGTCTCCAACCTCAGCTTCCACACCATCAAAAGACCTCACAAAAGTCTTCGTAACTTCCTTGTTGTAGCCTCTGAATTTCTGAATAAATTGTAGCCACCGTGCCTTCCTTAGCATGCTTTTCAATTGTGGATACCCTTCCATAAATTTGGGCCCTTCCGGTTCTGCTCTCAATAGAGGACCCATTCCTTCCCCTACTTTAAAATATGTCTGCGTGAATGATAGACTGATGGAGGTGAGACGGTTGTGCTTGCGGGGAATGTAGAAGGACTGTGCAGAAAAACCAGTAGTCGTAAATGGAGGGACAGAGAATAGGTAGCAAGAATGAGTTCACAGAATGAAGGCTTATGTGCGTAGACCAACAATACAAATGCAACTTCGATGGGGCAGTATGGAAATAGCGTGAACCCGACAAAGTTTTGAACTAGACGGCTGCAGAATAGACGTTAGCATGCTCACAAAATGGCTGCGGAATTTGTGCGGTAGGAAAGAGTCGTGACCAAATCGATCACGTCCTCATAATTACTCGGTTTAACAGATGGAGTTTCAAAGTACGATTGAACACGAGTTAAGTTCGGAGATGGATCATAAAGCCATTAGAAATTAATGCAAGGTTTGTGGTGGAATTATGTAAAGGATATGGAGTGGTTATGGAAGCTATCAAGGCGAATCATTGCATATAATGGAGCTGGTGGTTTCATAACTATGTAAAATGTGTTTTAAAATGCTATTTGAAATGAACTTTGCTCGTACCTTGGAACTTACCACTTCCGTCCACTGACCTTTGATTGGCTGCTTCCTGATGATGTTTCTAGGTGCTTTATATCTTCAAAATATCTTCCTTTTGCCATACCTGCATTTGATTTTCATGATCATTTAACTAACATCTGACTATCAGTGTTGAAAAATAGAGTGGTGGCTGCGGAATCAACTTCTAGCTGTGGAAACTGGGTTCAGCTACGGAAACTGACACAGTGATCATATGACTGAATGGAGACGGATAAATAATGACTGAGTGAATGAAAATGGTCATAAAAGGAATTTTATTGGCGGAATGTTAGGCCCCTATACTACTAGTGTAACCCCTTATTGTTATTAGTACAACCCACTTATTATATTGATGTACCCATGTAGTGCCCATATTGTTACTATTGTGCCCCATAGAAGCCCACTATTGTTATTATTGTGCCCTTACATTATTATTGTTATGTCGGCTCTGATTATGTTATGACCCCTTAGACTCCTATATATAGAAAGGAGGTCTTTTCATTTGTATCATCTAAGAATTGTTCATTTATGTAATGTAAAGGATGTTGTCCCCTCGAAGAGGCTGAATTCTAAGGCGTTGATCTATCTTTTCTATCTTTTCTTGAGCTGGTTTCATAACATTTGGTATCAGAGCTTTGGATTCTAGGGTTTCGCTGCTCCAAACAGGTCATTGTGGCATTTTCGCTATAACGTTTTTTCTGCGACGTTTCAGAAGTTGCAAGAAAAACCCATTTGAGAAGAAATCGCGCTGAACCTAGGGTCCGAATTTCAGAGCTGTTCGCACTATATTTGCGGAGATATGATCTGAGGAAGTTGATCTTTTTGCAGACTCCTGAATTACATTCAAAACAGGTGACCTGGGGAAAAGCGTCATAACTTTCTCTCTGAGGATCAGATTGAAATTTCGTAAGAAGGTACAAAAAGAGGACGGACTGTAGTTTCTTGTATGCATTTTTCAGATCCAAAGGTCGAAACAGTGACACGTGGCACTTCATACAAGTTCACTCTCCTGGAAAGGTCTATAATCAGGTCATCTTGGGAGATTGTGCATAACTCTTTCTTGGAGAATCCAATTTGGATCAGACTGGTGGCATTGGAAAGAGGACACAGAGGGCTACTACACATCACAATTTTAGAACTTAAAGATCTAAAAATATAGATTTACAGTCGTTTCAAGATCGAGATCCTAAAATCAAGAAAAAGCAAGATGAGGAAGTTTGATGGCGAGGATCCGGTAAATTGGATACTTCAGATGGAGCAATATTTTGATCTACATGGTGTACAACTGTTACAAAAGGTATGTATTGCATCTTCATATTTAGAACCAGATCAATTTTTATGGTATGAAGGACTTTGTTCTCGTAAACAACTTGTTACGTGGTCAATTTTCATGGAGGAAATGATAGCACATTATGAGGATACAAAGAGCAACACCTTCTTTAGAGCAACACCACAACAATTGGAAAGAGTAAGAGGGATTTGTGACATAGTGGAAAGAAAATTATGGAAACCAGGAAGCATACCCCTCACAACTATAAAGATGGAAATGTTGTTTCTCCTAGCCTTCCACAACCTACAAGGGTTACACCACAACAACTGGAAGAAAAAAGAGAAAAAGGGCTTTGTTACAATTGTGATAGCAAATGCACTAAAGGTCATAAGTGTGCTGAGACGAAATTATTTTACATAGAATATGAAGAGGAGGAAGAAAAGGATCAAGAAACATCAAAAGAAGAAGCTATACGCCGGGACCCCACCCTAGAGAAAGAAGAAATGAATAAGACCATATCTTGTAAAGCATTGGCAAGAATTACCACTCCTCAAACTCTCAAGATAGAAGGACATATTAAGAAGAAAAATGTGCAAGAAGTGAAAGATCACATCGAGAAAGAAGAAATGAATCCAACCATATCTTGTAATTCATTGGTCGAAATTACCACTCCTCAAACTATCAAGATAGAAGCACATATCAAGAAGAAAAATGTTCAAGAAGTGCAAGATAACATCGAGCATCAAGAAATGAATTCGACCATATCTTGTAAAGGATTGGAAGAAATTACCACTCCTCAAACTCTAGAGATAGAAGGACATATCAAGAAGAAAAAGGTTCAAGCAGTGAAAGATCACATCGAGCATCAACAACAAGTTCTCCAAACTTTAAAGGATAACGCCACTTCGGTGCAAAATCAAACGAAACAACAAGTAGATCAACATCGTAGTGAAAAATGTTTTGATGTAGGGGATTGAGTATTTTTACTGCTACATCTCAAGCAAACTGTTTATGAGAATGAAATGTTGGCAATACTACATGCACTTAAAAAATGGCGACCTTAACGAATGGGAAGACTCTTCAAGGATGAGGATGTGGAAGCATTGTTTTGTGCTATTTCTATTATCCAACCAGATTGGATAAACGAAGCAAGGGATGAATGGAAGAAGGACGAAGAAGTATGGCCACTTATTCAAAAGTTGCAAAAGATCCCAATTCAAACAATATTGCCAGAAATTGAAGAGGAAGGAAAAATCATATTGGAACCTGGAGCAGTCACAGAAACAAGAACCCGACAGCTACGAAATCGATCAATTTTAGAGTATCTCATCAAGTGGAAGAACTTACCTGCTGAAAATTCCACATGGGAGGACAAGAATTTTATACAGAAGCATCAAGAACTACTCAAGCGTTGAGGAAAACGCTTTTTGAAGGAGAGGGGCATGTTAGGCCCCTATACTACTAGTGTAACCCCTTATTGTTATTATTACAACCCACTTATTATATTGATGTACCCATGTAGTGCCCATATTGTTACTATTGTGCCCTTACATTATTATTGTTATGTCAGCTCTGATTATGTTATGACCCCTTAGACTCCTATATATAGAAAGGAGGTCTTTTCATTTGTATCATCCAAGAATTGTTCATTTATGTAATGTAAAGGAAGTTGCCCCCTCAAAGAGGCTGAATTCTAAGGCATTGATCTATCTTTTCTATCTTTTCTTGAGCTAGTTTCATAACACGGAATGAGATGATGAAATGAAAATGAAATGAAGTGAAGTGAAATGAGGTGAAATGAAGTGAAGTGAGATGTCATGAAACTATGAATACAATGAGAGAAGATTTTTTTTTTTGGAAAATATAGGGCATCAGGAGTTCCTGATTTTCGCCCTGTATTTTCTGTATAAGACTGCCAATCAGTGATTGGTTTTCAGGCTTATACACATTTTTTTTCATATAAAAATAGAAAAGAACAAAGGCTAGGCTGGTGGAGAAGAAGGATTCTTCTTCACCAGCCTTATTGCAGAACTATCTTGAAAGATTTTGACAAATTCCTCTTTTGAGAGTGGCTTATGATAGATCTTTAATCTGTGGCCATTCACAATAAGAGGAGTTTGATGTTCATCAATGGTTTTGATTCTTACCACTCCATTACTAAAGATTTTTTCAATCTCATATGGCCCAAGCCAATGAGTCTGAAATTTTCCTTTAAAATATTTAAACTTGGAATCAAATAGCAATGCTCAATCTCCTTCTTGAAACTTTTTCTCCTTGATGTATTTGTCATGCCACTTAGCTCTTTGATATTGAACTAGATCAGTTCTTAGGATTTCCTCTTGTCTGATCTCATCTAGCTCATTCAACTGCTCCATGCTATGCTTTTGGGCTTCTAATAGATCCATTCCCAACTGAACTGCCATCTTGAAAGTTTTGACTTGGAACTCAATGGGGAGCAGGAATTTTTTCCCATAAACAAGTTCATAGGGAGAATGTCCTGTTGTATTTCTCCATGTAGTTCTGTAGGCCCACAAGGTTTCAGGAAGGCTTTCTGCCCAATCTCTTCTGTGTAGATGAACAGTCTTGGTGATGATGCCTTCAATAACTTTGTTTGTAGACTCCACTTGACCATTTGCTTGTGGATGGAAAGGAGTAGATTTTCTGTGCTTGACTTTGTATTCTTCCATCAACTTCTCCACCAGGTTGGATGTGAATTGACTTCTCTGATCTGTCACAATTTCTCTTGGAACACCAAAGCGAGTAAAAATATCCTCATAAATAAAACTAACAACTGAATGCTCAGTAGTAGAAAATAATGCTTTGGCTTCTACCCATTTAGTGACATAATCAGTACATACCAATATATACTTTCTTTGTTTAGATGGTGGGTTAATAGGTCCAATGAAACCTAAAGCCCATTTTTCAAAGGGTTCGATGAGTGCCTGTGGCTGCAATGGCATTTCATTTGAAAGGGTAGGTTTCCCTACTCTTTGGTAGCTGTCACACCTTTTGACATATTGTTTTGCATCTTTGAAAAGGGATGGCCAATAATATCCTAAAGAGAGGATTTTATAGGCTTTCCTTTTGTCAACAAAGTGTCCGCCGCATGGTTCATCATGACATTCTTTGAGGATATCAGGCATTTCATCTTCCCTAACACATCTTCTGATCACAAGATCTGGCCCTGTTTTAAACAATTCGTTAGAAATCCATGAATATTTTGAACTCTCCTGAATAATCTTTCTTCTTTCACCAGGAAATAGATGTGGAGGTAGTTTCCCTGTAACCAAATAGTTAGCTATATCTGCATACCAAGGGGTCTTAGTAGTTACTGCAAATAAATATTCATCAGGAAACTTATCCTCTATAGGAGAATCTTCTTTAGTATTCTGAATCCTAGACAAGAAATCAACTATTATATTTTGTTTCCCTGGTCTATCCAACACAGTAATATTGAATTCCTGTAAAAGTAGGAGCCACCTTGTAATTCTGCCATTAGTAATAGGTTTGTTCATTAGATATCTAATTACAGAATGATCAGTATGAATAAAAGTTTCATAGCCTGTTATATAATGTCTGAACTTATTGATTGCATGAACAACAACTAAGAACTCTTTTTCAGTCACAATATAGTTCAACTCAGTGGGAGTTAAATTTTTACTGGTATAGTAAATGGTATAAGGAACTAAATCTTTTTGACCTAACACAGATCCTAAAACTGTATCTGAAGCATCTGTAGAAATATGGAAAGGAAGTTTCCAATTTGGTCCTCTCAAGATAGGCGCTTCAGATATTCTTGTTTTCAAAGTTTCAAATGCTGATTGAGAATCAGGATCCCATTTGAATTCACAGTCTTTTGTAAGCAGTTTGAAGAGTGGAGATGCTATTTTAGTGAAGTTTTCTATAAATCTTATATAATATCCAGTAAATCCTAGAAAACTTCTAACATCTTTTTGACAATTTGGAATAAGCAATTTGGAGATGACTTCAAATTTTGATCTATCAACTTTAATCCCATCCCCTGAAATATGATGTCCTAAAACAATACCTTAAGTAAACATCATAAAGCATTTTTCATGGCTTAGTGAAAGGTTTGTTTCTTTACATCTTATAAGGACTTTTTCCAAATTTTCTAATGCCTCTTCAAACGAATCGCCATAAACTATAAAATCATCCATATAAACCTCTACACAATCATGGATTAGATTAGAAAAAATTCCTAATACTTCTCTTTGGAATGTTGCAGGTGCATTACATAATCCAAAAGGAAGCACTAGATAAACAAAAGCTCCCCATGGACAGGTAAATGTGGTCTTATCCTAATCCTCAAGTGCTACCTGAATTTTATTATAACCACTAAAACCATCCAGAAATGAAAAGTACTTTTTGCCTGCTAATGTCTCTAATACTTGATCGATAAAGGGCAAAGGAAAGTGATCCTTCAAAGTTGCTTTGTTCAATTCCCTGTAGTCAATGCATACTCTCCATTTACCATTATTTTTGGGTACTATAACCAAAGGGGAAACCCATCGGCTATCTGAAATTGGATAAATGAAGTTCACATTGAGTAGTTTTTGGAGCTCTTCTTTCACTATCCCCCTAAGATTTGGATTCATCCTTCTTTGAGGTTGTCTGATTGGTCTACTGTTTTCCTCGATATAGATATGATGGATGCAAGTCTTAGGGTCAATACCTTTCATATCAATATACTCCCATGCAAATGCAGTAGAATGTTTTTGCAAGATTTTGGTCAGCGCTTCCTGTTGTGATTTTTCAAAATTTTTGTTGATATTCAATGTCTTACCTGGAAAAATCTCAATTGTAGAGCTACCAAACTCTTCCATAGAGTAAAGAGACATTTGTCTTGATGATAAGTACTCAATATCAGAATCTAACTGAAATTGTGTGTGGTCATATTCTGAAGATGTTTCAAAATTTTCTAATGTATTTAGAATTTGACTATCTTCACTGATTTTAGAAATGGTAAAGACAGGTTGTATACTGTCCTCATCATCGACCCATTCATTGCCTCGTACTTCTGTAATTTCTTTTGCTAGAGGATACAAATTGAATTTCTTTGTCGAATTACCATCAGAAATGTACATATCTCCAGATCTACAACTAATGAAAGCATCAGCTGTGGCTAGCCAAGGTCTTCCTAAGATAAGTGGGTGCCCTCCTAAATTACTCTTGGGAGTCAAAATCATGAAATCTATTGGATATTCCCAAGAATCTAAGGAGAGTGAAATATCTTCTAATACACCATCTGGTTTGATTATTGATCTATCTGCAAGTTGCAGTAAGGTGGGTGTAAAAAGAAGATTAGGAAATTTAAGCTGTTCCATAGTCTATCTACTCATAATGTTGATAGCAGCCCCTAAGTCAATCAAAGTATTTGGAATTTTTATCCCATTTATATGTGTCTTGACAATTGGACTACCTGGATCTACATATTTCCGCATGGTAATTTTTCCCATCATGATATCTGCAATTTTTCCTACCAGGTGGATTCTTCTTGTATCTCTTGGTTTCCTTCTTGGTCTTTTAAGACTCAACTCCTTTATTGTTTTTGCTAGAATAGGAATCTCTCTAATGGCTTGTAGCAAGGGAATCTTGATACATACATTCTTTAATTCATCTAGAAAATCATAGTTAGGCAACAAGATTTGTTTTTCCACCCCTTTGTCAATTTGTAATCTTTCAGGGAAAGGAGGTGTGGATGAAGATGCAGGTTGCTCAACTATAGGAGTTGTGGGCGTGGACTCTTTTTCTTTTTCTTTTTGAATGTTTTGGTTTTGAAGAGATGCATCCTCAGAACCTTTATTGGCTTTAAGAGAATCCTCCTCAGAGGTATCTTGCTCTTGAACATCTATAAAAGGTTTTTCTAAAACTCTACCAGACCTGAGTTGTACATCATTGAGAGGAACAATCATGTAGGTAGGAAATTGTTGTCCTTCTACCATGTAAGCATTCTGAGGATTTTTGTTATTGGGATTTGGCAATGGCTGGGCTGGTAGTTGATTTGTCTTTTGTTGAAATGGAAGCAAGAGTTGAGAATTTGGATTTTGTTGAGAAGGTTGTTGTTGCGGAAATGGTAATGAAAGTTGTGGGTTTTGAATTGTAATTTGTGGATTTTGAAAAGATGGAGGATATTGATAAAATTGAGAAAATCTCCCATAAGGATTTTGCATCCCTTGTGCCCATGATTGGTATGGATTTTGAGATTGGGGCCAAGGTTGTTGCCAAGAATTCCAATTTGGTGGGAGCTGAAAGTTCATAGGATTGTTAAATCCTTGATTTTGTGGCCCCTGCCATGGTCTTCTTGAAACAAAACAAAGGGACTCTACTGAATTTGGATCTTCTTGAAAGACAGCTTTGAGCCCAGGAATTGAAGGACAATCCTTGGTCTCATGGCTTTCTGAGCAAATCACACATGTTTCTACAACTTTTGCATCCAAGGGACATTCCCTTAAAGCATGTTTCTTTCTACATTTTGGACAAAAGATGGCTAAGGCTTCGGCTTCTGATTTCTGTTTGTTTTGTATTTTAAGGGTGTCTAGTTGTTCACTAAGGCTCCCTAGAATATCAGTTTTGAATTCATCAAGCATATTGCCAATCTCTGCCCTACTTACTGATCCAGTTGTAAATTTGTTTGCTCTAAGAAGAGAAGGATCTCTAGGCCCTTTTCCAGTTTTAGATTTTCCTCTTGAGAGATGGACACATAGTTCTGCTATGTCATGGAGTGGAAGTTGAGAAATATCTCCCTTCCCCATCATGTTTAAAATATATATCCATTCATCTCTAATGGCTTTCAATAGAAGGGCTTTCAAGGTTTCCTCATCTAAATTACTCATTTTTGCTCTCTTTAAGTTGTATTGAAATCTTTCAAGTAAATCCTCCAAGTTTTCATCTTCCTTTTGCATCATCTTGAATACCTCATCCTTATGATTGGTGGGCATGCAATAATCCAGGTATCTATCCAAAAATGTTTGTTTCATATCATTCCAAGTCCTAATAGATTGAGCGACTAATCCCATGAACCATTTCAAAGCCGCTCCTTTCAATGTTGAAGGAAACAATTTGAATTTTTGAGAGTCTTCCATATAATCATAGGTTCGGCACAAGACTTCAAACTCAAATAGAAATGTTTCAGGATCCTCACTTCGCAACCCATAAAAGTTTGGGAGGACAGATGGTGAAATGTTTTTCATTGTTGTATGGGTTTCCTCATCGGCTATAGGGAATCCAAATGAGTTATCTCCATCCCTATTTCCCCCATTGTTACCTCTACCTCCTCCATTGTTTCCTCTTCCTCTACCTCGACCTCCTCCTCCAAATCCATTTACTACTTCCTCTGTCATGATAGTTTCCTCAGAGTTCTTAGAGTCCTCTGGTTCTTCTATTAATTGTGAACGAGGAAGAATTTCTCCCTCCTCTTTTTCAGGTGATTCTACTTCTTTGATTACAATATGTTCCCCTATAGAAGTGAAGAAAGGTTCTTCTCCTAGGTCAAATTTAATGGATAGTGTGGGAGAGTCTCCTAATTCGGCTGCTGCCCCTTGAATTCCAAGAATCCTAAGGCTGGGATTGTGAGTCAGAGATGATGGAGGTGTATCTTGTCTATGCCTTGAAGTAGTTGGAGTTGTGAAAATCGAACTTTTGGCCCTAGCTATAAACCTTCCCCTAGAATTTCTTGCTCTATGCATGTCATTTTTATTTTTTATTTTTTTCAAGTCGGTCTAATAATTTTCTTTCTGATCTTCCAGGTCACACTAGGTGCAAAAAGAGAGCATAATCAAGAAATTATTAAACTAACAACTCTCTTTTTTGATCCTCCAGATCACACTAGGTGCAAGAGGAGAGCATACTTCAAGAAGTTATCAATTTTTCCCTTCTTTTTTAAGAGATTGGCTACCTAGTTACACTTCCCCGGCAATGACGCCAAAATGTTTAGTCAATTTAGTGTGTCCTAAATTGCTACATTAATTATCAATCCGGGAGTCGTAGACTGATGAAGTGTGTCGCACTATATGTGCAAGACAACCTTTTTCTTACCTTTTTGTCGTTTTCAATTTTTATTTTGTTTTGGGGGTTTTTATCTTCGTTTATCTCCTAATATGAATGGAAATCCTATCCCTGAGTTTTAAGAATACTCTAGAAGGCAAGTATGGATATAGATTTTAAGGCAATTATGTCCTCTATAATGATTTCCAGAACTTAACACTTCAGAGGGTCTTAGATCATACTAGTGATGAAATTAATACTTGAACAAGAATAAGAATATGCTGCTATTTAAATCAAGCAAATAATGAACTACTGATCATGAAACCATTATCTCTGTTGCTGTCTAAATACAGAAAAATGAATTAAGCTACTGCACTCAAATAAATCAAAAATTGCAATCTAGTAAAAGTAAAATCAATTCACATCATTCATAGTCCAATACCTCACCAGGTAGTCTAAGCTATGGCTTTCGAAGATAATGTCAATGATATGAGCAAGTTGATGTCTAATTGCAGAAAAGTAAAACTAAAATCAAATCACATCATTCATAGTCTGATACCTCGCCATGTAGCCTAAGCTATGTCTTTCGGAGATAACGTCAATGATATGAGCAAGTTGATGTCTAATTGCAGAAAAGTAAAGCTAAAATCAAATCACATCATTCATAATCTGATATCTCGCCAGGTAGCCTAAGCTATGGCTTTCAGAGATAACGCCAATGATATGAGCAAGTTGATGTCTAATTGCAGAAAAGTAAAACTAAAATCAAATCACATCATTCATAATCCGATTCCTCGCCAGGTAGTCTAAGCTCTGGCTTTTGGAGATAATCGTCAATTATATGAGCAAGTTGATATCTAAACTAACTAACAAAGCAAGTGAATAAGACTGAAATCAACAAAACAAAACTGGAATTAAAAAAAAAAAAAAAAACTAAGAAAAGCAAAGTCAGTAGAGAGGCTAATCCCATGTCACTAGTTATTGCGAAAATTATATGAAAATGCCTGGGCCCACTCTATCCTGAAACATACACACATTGATCAGCGTTAACAACAATATACAAAGCTTGTAAAATCATAAACAGGAATGAAATGTTAACATCATAACAGATGAAATATATACACAGGTGAATAACTATGAAACATGTGTAGTGAAAATAAGGAAAAAATACATAAAAACTGTACAACAATAAGGAAACAAAACCTCGCCGTGTAGGGGCCCTCTGCACGGCCTTGGTCAATAGGCTATCAATCCAAAATTATGCGCACGCAGTCATATAGAAACAGAGT
This sequence comes from Pinus tabuliformis, assembly GCA_031772625.1. Classification (NCBI taxonomy): domain Eukaryota; kingdom Viridiplantae; phylum Streptophyta; class Pinopsida; order Pinales; family Pinaceae; genus Pinus; species Pinus tabuliformis. Next base: position 157,474,460 of record CM062815.1, read on the forward strand.
CTTCTTTATAATTCAAAACAGAGGAATAATCCTCTCGTTACCACAGTGGGACTAATGTCATGGCACAGTAAACTTTAACAGCAAAATTACATTCAAAAAGACTAACTCTATGCGTCTGGAAATGCGTTATTTATAACAGAAGCTTTATAACTGTTTTCCCATGAAACTACGTCAACAGAGGACACGTAAAAGACAACGTCCATGGATTTAGCATAATGGTTGCCGATATTATTCAATCTATCAAAAGTGGCTGTTGGATTGGCATCGTGGGGCAGTCTACAGCTGTCAACATGACCCAAAGGATCTAGGAACGGCCACGAATCCTTCACGTGCTTGAAGACAGAGTCCTGTTGCTGTAGGATTCCTCTGTTTGACCACTGCTTAACCACCGTTGACCACGGCTTTCCTTGATGAATCCGGCTGAACCAATAGGACCTAATCCATGTCCAAGTCATTCCTGATCTGCCCACGTGTCCCGTTTTGCCTGATGATACCTGCAACCTGGAGTTTAACAAAAACAGCTGCGGAAAGTTGAATCAGCTGCGGAAAGTGGCTACATTCCACAACTAATGAGAAAAATCTAAGTTAAACAGCAAACACAAAAACATAGTTAGAAAACCACTTAAATGCTCTTTTAGAATCAATATGCAATGATTTATGATAGCTTATGGAGTACTGGTGAGGGGAAAAAGTCTGGGAAAATGTGTAGGAGAGGTGTAATTTCAAAGCTCAACACTGACCCAAACAAAATCCCATGGTAGATGGAAAGAAGTTGATAGAGTAGGAGAATTTGTTAATATGTTACACAAGGAATCCCTCTAGCAATATTGGAATGAGATTATGGGTACATTTTCTTAGATCTTTCAATGACACACAAATGTGATAGATGCATATTTAAGAAGAATTTACTTTTGAGGTATGATTCCCTTCAGGATCTAAGTTAACTACTAAATTTCCTTTGTTTGAGAGTAATGTAGACACATATTCTTTGGAGAAATGGTTAAGTTAGGTAGACAGTTAATAATATATGTTCAATATTTTTTCAATGGAAAGAATATCACCTTCATACTCCTTGAGTCACTTCTGCATGTCAAATATTGGTGGGTAACATAATGTGTGCAACATGTTAAATATTAATCTGAATTATTTGGGACATAATCCACTTGAGAAACTTTTTTCAATTCCTTAAGGACAAATTCTACCATGTTGGAAACTACAATGGCCAATACATAAGATGGACAACTTTGGGCTAGGAGAAAGACCAAGTAGTGTTGGAGTACCATCTCTTTTTCCCCATAGAAAAACACGAAAAGATTATTTGGAGGTGCATTACAGTCCAATGGTAAAGGACTTTGACATGGAGAAAATATTTGTAGTACTACAACAATACTTTCACTGGATAAGTATTTGATAAGATGTTGGTAGGTATATACATATTTTCATTACTTGTGTCATCACTAAACCAACCATCAAGAAGTAGGTGTTGTATTCTCCTTCACCTACTCTGAATAATCTTAGGGAGTTAGACTCCATGATGTCAATCCAAATCTCAACAAAGTAATATGATAAAGAATGTGTATTTATCATTGTTGACCAATTCTCCAAGCTGGTCATTTTGGTACCTTACAAGAAGAGTTTCATGGTAAAATCCATTGCTAAGTTGTTCTTCATTTGGATTCTTATTTTGTTATCATGAACCATTGTTTTATATATAGGGATAATAGTTTTCTAGATACTTTCTAGTCTAATCTATGATCAATGATAGAAACCATGTTAAGCAAATTGCTCGCTTTCGACCCTTAGATAAATGGATTGATAAAGGTATGAGCAACAAGATTTTGTGCATATCCTCATAATGTACGACCGTAAGAATCCATGCAAATGGGATGAAAGCCTTCCTTATGTTCAACATAGCTACAAAAATTACCTTCATGTTTATTTTGGTCGTAAACCTTTTTAGGTGTGCCTAGGGTTGTAGCCATTGGCCCCAATTAACATAGCTCTACCTATTATATTCACATAGGAAGAGTCCTCCCATGCTTATGCTAACTTGTATGCAAAGTATCCAATTTTTTTGAAAGGATTCAACACATCCAAAAAAAATTTCATTATATTTTACAAAAAACAATACCAATTACAAGAAGCAACATAATTAGAATTAGGTCCAACACAAGTTTTAGATTAGTGATAAGGTATGGTTTCACTTGCAACAAAAATGGCTTACATGCTCTCATAGGAAGATAATATGAATTTTATATGGACCTTACATTTTAGCTCCAAGGATGTGGGTGAGAATTCAAAAGAATTAAGGATTCCCACTTTCCTTGGATTACACCCTACATTTAATGTGGAGTTACTTAACTTATGTTTTCCACCTTTGTTGGACACCTTAAAGTGGTAAAGCACATGGCCAATATGGTTATCAAATTTGATTGCAATTAGTAGGTTGTGATTGACTTAATAATGAACACCATGATGAAGGGTATTTGTCAGTGGAACATACGAATTTTCAAGTTGTTAAGTAGGGAAACTTCTTCAATATGGAAAGTAGCTCACTAGTAACCAAATTTGGTAGAAGATTCCCCATATAATGGAGGAACTGAATGCAATGGATATCATTACTTCCTAAATGGGAATCATTGATTCAATTGGATATAGGTGGTCTCCCAAACATTCCACCATCCCATAAATGGTCCTACATCTTGCAATTTTTACAATGGCTCTATGGGTCCTAAATTTTTAGTGCATTTTTTAGGCACTTTCCATGCATTTTTGGAAATTGACGGCCTAAAAATTTTGTTCATTAATCTCACTAAACACATAGAGTCCAAAATAATCTTTGTAATGGGCCAATATACACCCCCAAAAAAGATGATATGTGAAATTTGTGGCTTCAAGAAGTTGGTGTATCAACTAGGTTCATAAAGGCCCACATTCCTTTTCCCACCTCATCTCCTAAGGTTAAGATTTTGGATCATAGAGTTTTATATTTTCTATTAGAAGGTACTTTTATCCTCTTGTAATAGGGGTTTTACAAATGAGCATAGCCAACACATCTCTTCTCAAAGATAAGTTGTCACCATTCTAGCCAGTGTGTATTTCTTTGCATATTGCAGTGTTTCACTATTTCAATCATTAATAGAATTTGGGTTTACATGGATTATTGTTATCTTTGAAATACATCTATTTTAATTCACTTATTATTTCCATCTTCATTTTTTTCACAACATAATTTAGATCATAGTGTAATAACCTGGGGTTAAAAGTTCATGTAATAAAGGATAATAAAGGCAAAAAGAATAAGACCAAGGTCATGGGACACATATTCCAAGCTGAATGTTGGGAAAAGCACTATAGTGGGCATCACTTTCGATTTATTTATGGCTAAGGAAACTAGCAAATGAATTGGTAAAGGAAAAGAGGCATCAATTGGCATTTTATTTGTGAAAATAAAGGAATATAGGAGAAAATGAAGGTGAAGAGACATAAATTTGCATGAGAGGGAAATTAGAGGAAAAACGAAGGAAAATGAAAAAATTAGAGGCCTCAATGATAAAAAGGCTTATGAGGATTAGTTCACATCTTTTTGTCAATTTGGCTTTGGAATTAGTTTAAGAGAGAGAAAGAAGAGAACCAAGAGGATAAAGCAAGGAAAGCAAAGGAATGAAGAGGACAAGCAAGGACAAGCAAGGGAAGCAAGGAGAAGGCTGGATCAACAACTTCAATAGAAGGATTTTGCAGGTAACTGGTTGCATGTGTGATTTCCTAGATGAGGTGTGAATGCATGGTACATGAATTTTTTTATTTGGTTCATTTACTGTCATTGACATGGGTTTTGTTGGGTTTGACAATGGTTTCAACCTTGCCTTGCCATTTATTGGATAACCATGGTGTGATGGGATTATTTTCTAGTTGAGCTTTGGATTGCCAGAAGATTTTAGAACCGGGTGAGGTGGTCTCAAGAAAATTCCCAAGGGTTGGGGTGAATATGGTTTTTTCTGGGAAGCCCTCGACAGGTGGGTGGAGATAAGAAAATTCCTCAAGGTATGGTGAAGGAATTATGAAGTATCCGAGCTTGTTTTGGTTTTGTGATCTTTTGGCCGATTTTGGAAAGATCGTGGTATTTTGAGGGTGGAGGTGGTTTAACCTCTGGATTCCCTTGGTTTTTTATGTCTTTGTTTATCCTATGAGATCCCACATTCATGCTTAGAATGTGGCATGGGGGTGATTGGATGAAAGAAAGATTTGGTTCAACTCAGACTATGGTCGGGTGGTACGTGGAAGTCCCTACCTTGGTTGGATTTTGCATAAGTTAACAACAACTATTTTTCTATTGTACTCTATGAGCATTTATACTTGTTATTATGTGGCTCTGATGGCTATTCTATCATGGTTAATATTCTGATTATATGCTTGGTATAAGCATGGTTCTATACCATGTTCTAGATATGGCTCTTGTTATTCTTTAATTAGTTGATGAATGCATGGGATAACAAGTGTTGTTGCAGCTACCTGAGAGGGACTTACACCTTCTCGATGATTCACGGTTAAAGAAAAAATATTTACACTCAGATATGCATTCATGACCTATAGCTTACCTGTTTACCATGTGTTTGACGAAATTCCTAGTACGTTTTGGTCTATCTAGGTCAAGTTTCTTACTCAAGTTTGTATGTTTAGCCTTGTCATTATGTCATTTATGATTCTGGAAAGTATCAGGTAGTTCTAGGAAGTGGTCTAGAGGCTGCCTAGAATTGTGGCTCATATCTCAGGACCGCATCCTATGAACTGGGCAAGTTGGGTCACAACTGCATGGAGGCAGTGTTGTGCATGCTAGTGGAGGCCTATAACCACACCTAGGCCTTGTCATGCATGCGGTCGAGGGTCTAGGTCAGTGAAAAAGACCCCCAACTTAGGGTTTGGTCACTTGGGTTGGTCCTTTGGCCCTTAAGTGTCTTGTAGCCATGAGGGATTATATGAGTTGTCAGTTTTCAGACCCCACTTCCTTAAATGGAGCTTGGAGGTTAGGTCATGTCATATTATATCTTTGTCTCATGTTTACCTTGGTAGGCCGGTGAAATTGGGTAAATGTGGGAGGGGGTATTATAGATTGGTATCAGAGCTTCTAGGTTCAAACACTTGAACTGGATGGGTGAGATGCATGTTTTTATGCATGCATTGTCATGGTTATGGTTGTTGTGCATGAGGTCATTGTATGCAATTAGTGTTATCATGCATGATATCAACACATTGATATGAATATGTATTTATATGTATCGTGCTAAACTAGACTAATTTGTGGAGACGAGATAACCTCCCTTGAACTTCACTAAGGTAGGTTGATTATGTTTATATTTGGTTATTTGACATAGTATGTTTGTAGTAAGAAGATCAAAGATGACACGTAAAATGGTAGACAACAATTCACGTGACTTTCCTTATAGATTATATGAGCAACCAAGAGATGAGTACTCTCCTAACATAGAAGTTATCTTGAGAAGTTTGAAGGTAGAAATTAGAAGTTTCCAAAAATATGATGACATGATCATTTAGTCACAGGAAAGACTTGCCAGGGCACAGGAAAAGAAAATAGAGGTCAATGCAGTGATCCTTCAGAGTTTTTCATATTTACAGAGACAAGGACAACCACAAATCAGTTATGGACAATAGGATAGGACCAATGGGGCATATGGTAGCAGGTTTCATGGAGGAAAAAGGTCAGATAGGGATGACATGGTCAAAAGTGGCAGATGGATGGATACACCTGACAAGATAGGTAGTGGTTATGGGTTCTATTCTAATTTTGGTTCAGATAGACATCATGGTCATCATTATTTTCATCCTTACAAGAGGAGTGAGATGGGATACTTGCTATATGAGTTCAAGAAAGCCAAGCCTCCTACATTTGATGGAGAGCTGAAGAAACTAGAAGATGCAGAAGCATGGTTGCTTGGAATGAAGAAGTTCTTCGAGTTGCATGACTATATAGAGAATATGAAGGCCATAATAACTATTTTCAGTCTTAAAGGAAAGGCAGATATTTGGTGGTAAGATGTGAAGCATGTCAAAGGCATCATGATAGAGGAGTTGAGTTGGCATGAATTCAAGAGAATTTTCAGAAAGAAGTACTTATCAAAGAGATACTATTATGGTAAGGCTAAGGAGTTCTACAAGTTGAAGGTTGAAGATGGGATCTATGATAGACGGAGAGTATATGATTAAGTTTATATACTTGTTGAGGTATATGTCATATCTTAAGGATGAGAAGACGAAGGGTCAAAGAATCATTAACGGACTACCATTAGCATTCAAGGATCAGATTGAGTATGATGAGCATTGGTCACTGGAGGAAGTCATTAGGAAGTTGAAGCACTGTTATAAGCAATCAAAGTGTAAGATTGAGCCTAAGTGTGACTGGAAAGGCAATGACAAGACCAAAGGAAAATGGCCTCCGAAGCGGGAAATACCTTAGGATGCAAGTGAGAAAGAGAATGTGGCTCCTTAAAAGAAGTTTAGTACAATAGAGAAGGGACATGGATATCAGCCCGTAGAGCAGTAGAAAAAGGGTAGTGGTAGAGAACTGTTGCAATGTTGGATTTGTGGCAAGGATCATCGCAAGAAGGATTGTCCATTGAATCAAGGTGGCATACCTCAGATATACAGTGCTAAGGAGGTGCAAACAGTTGGGGATGTTGGTCACAACATTCCTTGTATCTATGTAACATTTGATAACAAGTAAGCAGATCAAAAGTCATCCATTATTGAGATGGAAGGTAAGTTATACGATCGAGTTGTTTTGATTTTGATTGATCATGGATCTAATTATAGTTATGTTAATCTTGACTTGGTGGATAAGTGTGGCTTGGGTAAAGAAGTGCATGCAAAGTCTTGGTTGGTGCAATTGGATACATGTAATAAGAAAAAAGTTCATCATTGGGTGAGAGCTTATGCTTTTGAGCTGAATGGTATGCCTACATCAGTGCCTCTGAATGTGCTTCCTTTGGGTTCGTACAATATTCTTTCGGGTATGGATTGGTTGTGCCTTCATAGGACTAAGGTAGACCATTATGAGAAGGCTATTGAGTGCTTGGATGATGATGGAGAGAAAAGAATATTGCAGGGTAAGAAGAATCCTACATCAGTGAGAAGGGTTACAACTATGAAAAGTGTAGTTGCAGGAAAGTATGTGTCTTGTTTGCAATTCATATTTCTAGTGACAAAGGGAAGGATGTTGATGATGTTGAAGTCTAGAAGAGGTATCAAGCCTTGAAGCATTTTCAGGATGTATTTCTAGCAGAGATTTCATAGTTACCTTCTCACAAGTAAATGGATTTCTCTATTGAGTTAGTATCAAGAGAAACACCAACATCAAAAGCACCTTATAGGATGAGCACTCCAGAGTTAGTGGAACTAAAGTTGAAACTTAAGGAAATGCTTGATAAGGGACACATTAGGCCAAGTGTATCGCCTAGGGGTGCACTAGTGTTGTTTGTGAAGAAGAAGGATGGTACTCTCACGTTGTGCATTGATTACAGGCAGTTGAACAAGGTGTTAATCAAGAATAGGTACCCTTTGCTGCAAATTGATGACTTGTTTGATAAGTTGAAAGGAGCAACACTATTTTCAAAGATTGAATTGAAATAAAGATATAATTAGGTACACATCAAATAAGAGGACATATACAAGACAACATTCCATACCAGGTATGGGCATTACAATTTTGTAGTGGTTTTGTTTGGTTATACTAATGCTCCAAATACTTTCATGTGTTTGATGAATAGTGTGTTGCACCCTTATATAGAAAAGTTTGTGATAGTATTTATTGATGACATATTGATATATTATAATAATGAGGAAGATCCTGCAAAACACCTAGCAGCAATCTTAAGATAACTAAGAGAGCATCAGTTGTATGTGAAGCTTAGTAAGTGCAATTTCTTTCAGACATAAGTTCATTACTTGGTACATGTTGTTTCCAAGGAAGGTATAATAGTGGACCTGAAAAAGATCGGAGCTATCATGGAGTGGGCAACTCCTATGAATGTGGATGAGTTCAGATCATTTATGGGACTAGCAGGTTATTACAAGCAGTTCATTAGGAAATTATCACAGATTTCTTATCCTACTACATCTTTGCAGATGAAAGGAAAGAAGTTTGAATGGACAGAGGAGTGTGCAACTAGTTTTGAGCAGTTGAATAATTTCTTACAAATTCTCAGCTCCTGAAGATAGCAGATCTAGACAAAGAGTTTGTGGTAGGTACATATTTTTATAAGAGGGGACTTGCCAACTTGGTTTAGTCTTGGTGTAGGAGGGATAAGTGGCATGCTATAAGTCAAGGAAGTTGAATGAGCACGAGCAAAACTATGTGACTAATGATCTTGAGTTGGAAGTTATCATCCACACATTGAAGATGTGATCTTCTTGGCAGGAGCTTCATCTTGATGAGCGATCACCGTGGGATGAGGTACTTGTTTGACTAAACTAATTTGAATGCTAGACAAGCTAGATGGTTGGCTACTCTTAGTGAGTTTGATTTCGAGATCAGGTACATTAAGGGTAAGGAGAATAAAGTTGCAAATGTTTTTAGTAGAAGAGTACAAGTGAATCATATTGCAACAATGAGTTCTTATGGGACAAATTTACACGAGCAGATCTTGCAGGCAAGACAACATGATGACAAGTATCAACAATTGAGGCACATGTTACAACAACAGGGTGCAGGTGATAGGGATGAGGAGTATCATCTCATGGCAGATGGCTTGGTCAGATTCAATAACATGATTTATGTACCAGATGACAGTGAGATCAAGAAGCTTATCTTGAGGGAGTTTCATGTCAAAACATATCCATGTCAACCCGGATATCAGAAGACATTGAAAACAATTAAGAAATTATATCATTGGTTGAACTTGAAGAAGGAGGTGGCTAAGTTTTTTGCGAGATGTTTGGACTATTTGTAGGTAAAATTAGAGTGTAAGCATCCATGTGGTTTATTGCAACCGATTTTCATTCCAGAGTGGAAATGGGGGGTCATTTCCATGGACTTCATTATAGGTTTTCCGAGGACATCAAAGCAACATGATTCCATCATGGTCGTTGTTGACAGGTTAAGGTAGCTCATTTCATTGTAGTTAAGTCTACACATTCATCTAGTGAGCTAGCTCAGATTTTCATCAAGGAGATAATGATATTGCATGGTGCTCCTAAGAAGATCATATCAGATAGAGATGCCAAGTTTACTTCCAGGTTTTGGAAAGAGTAGTTTGCTGGATTGGGGAAAAAGTTGGCCTTCAATACAACTTATCATACATATATAGATGGATAGACATAAAAGGTTAACAAGATTCTTGAGGACATGTTGAGGATGTACGTCATGCATTAACAACGGAAGCGGGAAGAGTATCTTGCACTGGTTGAGTTTGCTTATAATAATGGGTATCAAGAATATTTGAAGATGAGTCCGTTTGAGGCATTTTATGGGTGGAGTTGTAATACTCCTATCAGCTAGAGTGTTCTAGTGAAAAAGCTATTAATTGGACTTGATATGTTAGCAGAGATGGAGCAGGAGATGCAGGTTATTAAAAGGAATTTAAAGGCAACAAAAGACTAACAAAAGAGTTAATGCAGATCAACACGGGGTATTTAAGGAGTTTCGGGCTGGGGAGCATGTGTATTTGCACATCAAGCCCAAGAGGAGCTACTTGAGGATTGGATCATGTGCCAAGTTGAAACCTATTTATTTTGGGCCTTTCGAGATCCTTGAGAGGAATTGACCAGTGGCCTACAAACTTGTGTTGCCTCTGAAAGTGAAAGTCCACGATGTTTTCCATGTTTCATTACTTAACATATATGTGCAGGATGTTGATCATGTGATTGATTGGTCTGTATTGTAGGTGGAGCTAGAGGGATAATTCCATATAGAGCCTTAGTGCATATTGTAGTGGAAATAACTCATGCTCCAGAGCCGAGCAATTGAGCAAGTTAAAGTGTAGTGGAAGCATTATGGGCCCAATGAAGCTACATGGAAGATGGCATATCAGATGCAGGCTATGTATCCTTCATTATTTGTTAGGTTAAGCAAATGAGTTTAGGTATATGTATGTATATATGTAAATGGTTGTAGATACCATAATGAGCATTGTTATAAAGCTCCAATAAGCGGTATGATTGTAATATTTTTCAGGTTGGTCATGGTTCGTAGTAGTTGTTCATTCTAAATACTACATCGAGCTATGTTATAAATCTACATGGGAAGTATGTTTTAGTTTTCAGTGGTTTTGCTGGTTATATGTGTCATAGAACACCAAGGATAGTGTTTCCCTAAGGGGAAGGGGTTTGTAACATCCCCGGGTTAAAATTTCATGTAATAAAAGCAAAAAAAATAAGACCAAGGTCATGGGACACATATTCCAAGCTGAATGTTGGGAAAAGCACTATGGTGGGCATCACTTTCAGTTTATTTATGGCTAAGAAAGTTGGCAAAGGCAAAGAAGCATTAATTGGAATTTTATTTATGAAAATAAAGGAAAATATGAGAAAAGGAAGGTGAAGAGACACAAATTTGCATGAGAGGTAAATTAGATGAAAAATGAAGGAAAATGAAGAAAATAAAGGCCTCAATGATAAACAGGCAATTAAGGATTAGTTCACAGTTTTTTGTCAATTTGGATTTGGAATTAATTTCAAAGAGAGAAGAGAAGAGCACCAAGAGGAGAAAGCAAGGAAAGCAAAGGAAGGAAGAAGACAAACAAAGAAAAGTAAGGGAAACAAGGAGAAGGTTGGATCAACAACTTCAACAAGAGGATTTTGCAAGTAACAGGTTGCATGTGTGATTTCCTAGCTGAGGTGTGAATTCATGGTACATGCATTTTTTTATTTGGTTCATTTGTTGTCATTGACATGGGTTTTCCTGAGTTTGACAGTGGTTTCGGCCTTGTCTTTCCATTTCCTGGATAACCATGGTGTGATGGGATTATTTTTTGGTTGATTTTTGGATTGCCGAAATATTTTAGAATCGAGTGAGATGGTCTTATGAAAACTCCCAAGGATTAGGGGTGGAGATGGTTTTCACCGGGAAGCCTTTGACAGGTGGGTGGAGACAAGAAAATTCCTTAAGGTATGGTGAAGGAATTGTAAGGCATCCAAACTTGTTTTGGTTTTGTGATCTCTTGACCGATTTCAGAGAGATATCGATAGTTTGAGGGTGGAGGTGGTTTAACCTTTGGATTGTCTTGGTTTTTTATGTCTGGTTTATCCCATGAGATTCCAGATTCATGCTTGGAATATGGCACGAGGTTGATTGGCTGAAAGAAAGATTTGGTTCAACTCAATCTGTTGTCGGGTGGAACATGGAAGTCCCTGCCTTGGTTGGTTTTTTCATAGGTTAATAAGAGCTACTTTTTTATTATACTCTATGAGAATTTATACTTGTATTAGGTGGCTCTAATGGTTGTTCTGTCATGGTTAATATTCTGATTATATGCTGGTTATAAGCGTGGTTCTATAACATGTTCTAGCTATAGCTCTTGTTATGATTTGATTAGTTGATGAATGCATGGGCTAACAAGTGTTGTTGCAACTACTTGAGAGGGAATTAGACCTTCTCAATGTTTCACAACTAAAGAACAAATTTTTACACTCATATATGCATTCATGATCTGTAACTTACATGTTTACCACGTGTTTGATGAAATTCCTAGTATGTTCTTGTCTGTCTAGGTCAAGTTTTTGACTCAAGTTTGTATGCTTAGCCTGTCATTATGTCATCTATGATTATGGAAAGTCTCAGGTAGTTATGGGCAGTGGTCTGGAGGCTGGCCTGGAATTGTGGCTCTGATCTCGGGATCACACCCTTTGAACTAGGCAAGTTGGGTCAAAACCACATGGAAGCATTGTTGTGCATGTGGATGGAGGCCTATAACCACACCCAAGGCTTGTCATGCATGTAGTTAGGGGTCTAGGTTAGTGAAAAAGAGCCCCAACTCAGGGTTTGTTCACCTGGGATGGTCCTTTGGCCCTTGAGTGTCCCGTAGCCATGAGGGATAATGTGAGTTGTTAGTTTGTGGTCCGTTTGTAGGCCCCATTTCCTTAACTGGAGCTTGGAGTTCAGGTCATGTCATAGTAACTCTTCGTCTCATGCCTGGCAGGCCGGTAAAATTCGGTAAATGTGGGAGGGGGCGTTACACATAAATGGAGATGCACTTGACCCAATGGATGTTACACAACTTGGATTCGCTTATATTGCATTGTCATGGATAAAAATTATCGATTCATTGTACTTAATTGAAAAATTAATGTAAGAAACTTCAATGTCAAGAAAATAATATCAAATGAAATGTCATAACTAGAATACACATGAAAATTAGTACAACTACAAACGGTTTATACACTGCAACTTTAAATACACATAGTTTACTTGTGCATATTAATGACAATGTATAGAATACAAAGTTAAAAAAAAAACATGGTTCATCATCTTCAAGAAACTCATTTGACAATTCCACCAAAAAAACAATCGATACCAAAATTGATTTCACTATTATGCATTCTCTTCACGGTGTCCTTGTTTACAAAACACTATATTGATAAGGCACCAACATTTTTTTGCAACAATAAAATTGAACTAATGCTAAGTGACATATATGTTGAACAACTAATTTTAAAAATAACCACATATATTACATCATTTAAATTAATATAAATAATAATTAATACAACTATAACCATAAAAACTTAATTAATATATAATAATTTTACCTTTCTAATTATTTGTAACTAAAATTAATATTATACGAATAATCAACAAAAGAAAAATTCTAACATAATACATAAAATCAAAATAAGAAGGTTCTTTTTTTTTTTTACAATCAAAAGCTCTAGTCAATAATATTATGTCAAACTTTTTATTAAAAGCTTGAAACTAACATTTCTCACGTTTCATAATGACACAATTTAAACTTTGAGTATTTCCACTCTAACTGAAATGAAAGGAATAATTCAATTCTTCAAAGTTATATTTTTTTACATATTACTTTTCATACATTCAAATTCAAGCTTATTTACGATTATTTTCTTTTCTTTCACCAAAAATGTAAACCATGAATTCACTTCTATTTTAAAATGTATTTTTTTCTTGAATATTTCATACCATGAGATTGGATGCTTATGTGATTCATAATATGATGATTAAGATCTTTGGAGAATTATTGGTTTACCTGTTTCCAATCTTAATCTAGGTTCATCATCAGGACTAGGATGAAGAGCAAGATTAACAAATTGCTAAAATATATCTCTTTGACTATTTATTTTAAATTAATTAATTTCATATTATTTTATATATATATATATATATATATATATATATATATATATTAATTTAATATTTTAAAATATTATTATTTTAAAATTGGTTTACAATTTATTTTTATAATTCATTTATATAATATTATATAAATATTTCATACCCTTAAGAAATCTCAATCTAGGTTAATCATCAAGAAGACCAAAATGAAGAGCAAGATCAACAAATTACGAAAATATATCTCTTTGACTTTTTATTTTAAATTAATTAATTTCATATTATTTTAAAATTTATTTACAATTCATTTTTATAATTCATTTATATAATATAATATAAATATTTCATACCCTTACAAATTCTTTTGATATTCGCTTCCATTGAATGTATTTTTTAACTATTATTTGATCTTCCATTAAATGTGTTTTTTTAACTATTATTTTATTTTTCCGTACATTTACAAATATTTTTTAATTATTATTTTATTTTTCCATACACTTACACTATATTTGTATTTTCTTTTTTATTCAACCCTTAAAAAAGAAAAAAAAAGAAAAAACATCCCAAACATATCTAAAAAGATCACAGCTAACCAGCGTAACTTTTGGAAGCAATTTGCAATATTGAATATTCATTAACATGGACTAAATATTGATGAATAAAAATAAAAGAAAAATGCAATCTAACCATTCATAAATATTTACAAAGTTTTTAATTAAAATTTTAATCTATAAAAATATAATTATATTATATAAAATAATTATTTACCCATCATTTAAAATAAAATAACTATATATTAATTTAATTAATTAAAAATAAATTATATATATATATATATATATATATTTTTTTTTTCCTATGATTAAAACACTAAAAACAAAACCTGACCTATTTGCAAAAAAATACAGATTTTCTAACCATATCATTAAAACAATTTTTTGACAAGCACCGCCATATTTGTAATTGAAACAATAGGTGCTCTGGTCAATTATGCAAGATCACAATATCTCTGGGAATGGCAATCTAAAAGAGGAGTAAATTCAAAGTTATTTATTGTTTTTTATATTATTAAAAAACATTATTTTTATTTTTTTTCTTCCTCGAAAGAAAGCAACTACTCTAACGTGCTATTGAATTGTACATTTATCTATTTTTAATATTTACTTTTTGGTTTGCTTTAACTAAACAATGAATCCCAAAGGAAGAGACTTTGAACTACTCTAACGTGCTATTGAGTTGTACCTATAACAATATTGATATTCACTTTTTGGTTTGTTTAATCTGATGAGTGAATTTGAAAAAGAAGAGACTTTGGCATTTTATTTAGAAATTAAGGAAAGAATAAAATAAAAAATAATATAAATTTAGTAATTCAAATTAATATATGTTTAATTAAAAAATGATTTAAAAAAGTGATTATTTCATAATAAAGTTAAAAAATCAAGACTATACACATTTATATGATAATTAGTACGAGCCTGGAGTATGCCCTAAAACTGTTTTTGTTTGGTTAAGAGTTCGTTTTTCTCGGATGTAAGGAAACAAGTTAGCGACCCAAGACCCAGAGGCATCTGGCAGGAGTGAAAGCCTGCTCCCTTATGGACCACCAGCGGGTTATTCCATGTGGCGTGGTTTTCCTTGATAACAGTGATGCATCAACCGACATTCGGATAGCAGCCAAAGATGGTTGTCCTCACTATTGGTTTGACAACTAAGTTTTGATAGGTTTTTCCACCTTGAAAAAAAAAATATAATAATTAGTATATTGAAAATAGAGAATCATAACTATATGATATTTAACATATTTTGTGAAAATATTACATATGACAACATTGGATTGTATTGTGTAACAAATAATTGACTATAGTGAATTTTTACTTCGATGTAATTGAGTCTATTTATATAATATGCAACTTGCTTATTAAAATTTTTGAAGGAATAAATGGAGAAACATTTTAGTATTCAAAATGTCAACATAACACTTTACACATGTTTTTTTATTATTATAATTTATGAAGGAAACTATAATAAATGTGGCAAAATAATACCTTGTGAAAAACAATATGCTTTGCTTTGAAATAATATGTGTTACATATAAAAAAAAATATTTGGAGTATACCACTAATTTTATTTACAACTTATGCTACTTTCACATGCCATGCAACTTATGTGACTTCCAAGTCCAAACAAATTTCACAATGGACCAATGCAATTTCAAACATATAATATATGTATAATGTATATCTCATATAATATACACTGTAAAAAATATTTTTATATTGATAGGAATTTATGTGGTGAATAATTTCACTAATATTTTTATGTTAATAGGAATTTATGTGGTGAATAATTTTATCTAAGAGGTAAATTAGAAATTGTCAATTTTATATTATATTGTCTTGGAACACTTGTCTTCCACTTGTATCTACATTATTCTATTCATTTCTTTTGGTGTCCTACACATTTGAGTTAATACTATATTTCAAGTTGTTTATTAGTTGAGCTTGTTTTTGAGTTTTAGCATTGAGATTTTAGGTTTCTTTGAAAGACTATGAATGGATTTCACCTTGACCTTTGAGTTTTCCTCCTTTGTCCCTAAAAGGAAATACCAAGGATTTTATTTCAAGATTTGGTTTATTCTTGCATAGCTGACATTTCTAGTTTTATCTTTGACCATTGGCTATACAAGTTCCAATTATTGTTTTCTTCTTTTTAAGTCCCACCATCCTTACCTTAATCAAGTTTTGGAAGTGTGAGCTTATCACTAGCTTATTTGGGTCATTAGTTTGTATTGTGACATTTATGAAAGGTGGTATGTTCTACCTTACCCATTACCTAATTGTTTAATTATTCACCTATAATTATTTTATGCTTAGCTTGAGATAGTAACTCCCATGCTATCACCAATGTGTGCAAGCCTTGAATGCAACCTTGGTAAGCTCATGGTTTTTGACTAGCACTATTTCATGGCCTATATATGCAACATGCATTAATTAGTTGTTTAAAGGTATCACATGTTTATCTCTACACTCATTCTTGCATTTGGATCTGCTTTCATATGAAATGGCCTGGGTATCATCCTATTTTACTTACCTTTCAACTTGACTTCTTGACTCAAACTTCTTATCAACCCTTTAATTTTGTCTTAGTGAATAAATTTGGTGTTCACCCATTGTTGAATTCAACTAGAAGACTTTCAAATTAACTTTAAAAATTATATAAAACTACTATACAAATATATTATTTTAGAATTGTGGCCACCTTAATTAGATCTATTTTGGTATGTATCACATAGATCCTCATTCTTATGCAATCATTCCCCATATTGAAAAAATATTGTACCAAAGGATGAATCTAGGAGTTGAGAGCCAATAAATAAAACTGATAAGATAACTTTAACAAACTTGGTTCTATTACCTCCACTTCTCAGCTATTGCAACTGCATCTAGTGAATACAAATGTTAAAGATGCTCCTCAATCTAACTAACTATAACAACAACGTTATGCAAGATGTCCTAAAAATGGAGTTATATGAAATTGGACCTACAAATGGCATGTTAGGGAATTACATGTTTATTTCCTACAAAATAAGTACAACGAGCCAAAGAAAATTACTTTGATCAAAATATTTGCATAACTTTCGGATGATAATTGGATTGAGTCTAGATAAAGAGGGGATGAATATCTCCATTATTGAATATGAGAGAGGAAAAAATATTTGTTATTTAAATGCATTCCTTTAGTAATTTCTATTGCCAAATATGCTTATGCAATGAAATATTAGTATTTTTCCTCGCGACTTCTTAAGATTCTCATTAATACATGGTATTGAGGATTATATAAATTTTATGACAAGGGATATATGTTTGAGGAGACATAGGATAAGGAAAAGTGTAGTTTGTAAGGCAAGTCAAAAATCAGTGACACTTGGTATAGACTTGTTGCTTGGAAGCAACAAACGGTGTGTGTTTAAAGTCTTTGCATTGAGACAATACTAAAGTCTCAGTGTGTTCTCTCATGGAAATGTGCATTGATAGTTTCTTCATGCATGCGTAATTTTATTCCCATAATTCTAGAAACACACAAAAGTAAGATAGTATAATATATTAAAAAAATTAGAAAAAAATCTAAAAAAATATTTTCCTTGTAACTTTTAAAAATCAAAATTAAAATTGGAATATGAATGATTAATTGAAATAGAGAAGCTTCATATGCTTGGCATATTAGTGAAAACATATGATAATCATCTCACTATACCAGGAATATTAAAAAAAAAAAAAAAAGCATGCATTCTCTTGTACACCGAAATTACCCCTACCTCGCTATATGTTAATGGTCAATTCCTTTAGTCTTCATAATTTTACTTCTCTTTCAAAATTTAAGTGTTCTCTAAATCAAATATGAATATGAAAATGATCACAATAGACCTCATCATCATCTATATTTCTCAAAGTTGTGATTTGGATGGAAAATAATTTGATGAATTTTAATAAAAATAATCAATTTATAATTAATATCTTATTTAAAAAATAACTCATATCTCAAAGCTATTTTCAAGTATAGTGAACATAAAAATAATTTGATAAATTTTAATAAAAATAAAATTTCAAGACACTTATCAATTACTATATGACATGATACTATTTCCAACTACTATAACATAATCAATTTATAATTAATATATTTTCAAATATAGTGAACATGTTCTGTAAAAACTTAATACTAATTGGTTTTCAAATTCACATTATTTATTTTTCCCTTAACAATAAAAATATATTCATCAAAGTATATGACCAGCTAAAATCACATACATAGCAAGTTTAGTAAAACATTGATATCTAAAACAAATTACTATGAGAAATAATGTAATTAATATTTAAACAAGGTTGCATAGCCGTTTAGTTTAAATATATCTAAATTAAAATAATTA
Organism: Pinus tabuliformis; assembly: GCA_031772625.1. NCBI lineage: Eukaryota > Viridiplantae > Streptophyta > Pinopsida > Pinales > Pinaceae > Pinus > Pinus tabuliformis. The sequence continues at coordinate 157,492,690 of CM062815.1, forward strand.
TTTTTTTGTAAGTTCAACAACAGTGGGACTACTTCATGGTTATGTCCAAGAATAATTGGCAGGGAATTGAACGAGTAAATTTAAAATGCAAAAAAAATAAACTTTTGATTAGAGTAAAATGAATTAATTTTAAATAACATTATTTTTTATTTGAATGAGGAAGTATTTGGATAATATTGAGATATTTCAATTTTGAATTTTCTGTCAATTAATAAGTTCCAAGTGTTGTCCAAAACAAAAAGAGAAAAACAATTGACTATTGTTTGTAAAATTGGAACATTCTCCCCAAAAAACCTATCATGTAATCCATTGTACCATTGAATTTATTGAGTATGAGTGAATGGCGTAGATTGATTATTGTAGTGTGGAATTGACCCATCTTGCCAAAGAATGTGACGTGCACTGGACTATGCCATAGCTATAGATAAAGCAGTATTCTTAGTGTGGCCCTACAATCTTGAAGTTATTCGATGTTTTTTTGCATTAAATGCTTTTATTGATTGGTTATTTTTGTTGTTGTTGAATTGTTTAATAAGATTTGGGCATAATATGCTACGAGCATTGCCCAATCCATCAAAATGGTTGTTCTGTTGGTTGACTTATTTAATAAAAATTGAGTTTTTGCATTAAATGCTTTTATTGATTGGTTATTTTAGTTGTTGTTGAATGGTTTAAAAAGATTTGGGCATAATATGCTACGAGCATTGCCCAATCCACCAAAATGGTTGTTTTTTTGGTTGACTTGTTTAATAAAAATTGAGTATAAGGAACTACAAACATTTCCAAATCCATCAAAAGTTTTCTCTCTAGAATCAAGCAATTTTTTTTTTTTACAAAAACGGTTAGAGATTTTATTGCCAAAATAGGAGCGAGCTCCAATTACAAGCAGCAGTAGCTTATGAAAGCTATGCTTAATTTCAAAATTACATCGAATACTTTGGCTGCTTTTGATTTCTGTCTTTTTTTTTTAATACTGATCCGTCTGGCATTGTTCTTGGTGTTTCTTTTGCTGGCTGTTCTATCAACATAATACTTGGCATTCCTGTAAGTGAATTTCTGGAGTCCTGATGTCATTCCCGAGCTGTAAAGAGGCCCCTGGGATCGATCAACTGAAGCGTGCCTATGGCAGAGGGTGGTTCGAGCAGGGTCCTCCATTGAGACTGAGAGATCCTTGAGGTAACATGCAGCCTTTGTTTTCCAGGGAGTCTGTGAGCTTATTGAGATCTCGCAGAATATGGTAGATTGCCACAGAGTCAAAATATTTCATTGTATTTCTGATTCTCTGCAGTGTATTATTTAAAACAACATTGCAAAAATGGTTTTTAGAATTTAAGAGCTTTATCAAGAGCTCCAAATCTCTGAAGATTTGAATTCTTTTGTATCCTAAGTCTTTCGCGATTTGGCAGGATTTTAGGAGGCTGTAGCTTTTAGCTTAATTGTTTGTGTTTATGCCCAGGCCCCAGCTGAAGCTCGTGTTGTCCGCTCTATTTGGGGAAATGATCAAACCACCTGTGCCTGAGTTTCCAGGATTCCCCTTGGACGCATCGTCAAAGAAGATTGTGGCATTTGGCGTCCCCTGCCACCTCGAAAGGAAGTCCTCTTCGAAGATACGCAAGCGCCACAGAGGGTCTGTCATAGGTTTTCTGAGTGCGCATTTTCTTTCTCCTGTTCCACGGGATCCAAGCCACGCAGAGGCTTTTGTCGATAACTTGAAGTCAAACTCTGTGTTGGCAACGATTTCCAGAAGGAGGCCTTTGATTTTGGCTGCCACGTCCACCGCCTTGGGAAACCTGTCATTCAAAATCCTCTCATTTCTTGCAATCCAAACTTTCCACCATAGACATTTGGGAATTGCTTGCCAAATGTTATTCCACTCAGCATTTTTTATTTTGAGCTCAGGATTTCGATCTGCCCAAGAGATGTAAAGAGAGACAACAGATGTCTGAGAAGGGATTAGGACTCTGAGGCCTTGGAGAACCAATTTCCAAACATCTTGTGTGAAAACACAGTCCACCATCAAATGATCAGTAGTTTCGATTGCCGAGTTGCATAGGCAGCATCTAAATGGACCATTAAACCCTCTTTTATTCAGATTTTCTCTAGTTAGAGCCTTATTGTGCATGAGAAGCCAAGTGAAGAAGTTCACTTTTGGGAGGCTTAAGGAGGACCAGACAGAATTCCAGAGCTTCAGGTTCAGCAGAGGAGCATGAGTATCTTGTAAAGCGGAGAAGCCTTGGGCAGCTGTGTAATTTCCTATTCTTCCCCACCCCCATTTATCCTTGGTCAAAAGGTGGACAGGGGCAAGGCCCGAGAGAGCCGAACACAGTAAATTTTTTTGTGGTTCCAGAGGGTCAGGGATCCCAGGAAAGATCCTACCCTTTCCAATTCCCTTTGCTGTCCCAAGCACATATATTAGTGAGACAAAGGAAGCCTTTATTCACCAGCCATATATTTAACTCAGAGCAGGAGTCAAAGGGTGGATAGTGGGGCTTTCCCCTGAATGGAATCCTCCCATAGGAGAGTTCTCAGTCCATTTCCAGGGATTCTATAAAGTTGCTGCTGAATATGATCAATGCTTCTTCTGGCTAGATTCCAAATTGCAGTTCCTATAAGAGTAGAATCCATGGTAAGATTTCTAATGGATCCTCCTTTTAAGTATTTCTTCCAGAGGATTTTGCTGACATGGTGCTTTTTATCTGCATAAAGTTGCCATATGATTTTTCCTCCAAGAGCTAAGTTTGCCAAGCCAGTTCCCAGATCTGAAGCCCTCCTTGCTGGAGAGGTCTGTTGAGAGTCTCCCATCTAACCAGATGAAACTTGCTATGGTTGCCTTTGCCCCCATTCCAAAGAAAATCTCGAAGGATTTTGGAAATAGACTTTGGAGCCAATAGAAGGAAGACTGGAAAATGGGAAGGGCGGAGAGGACTGCCTTGATCATGACTAATTTCCCAGCCTTTGCAAGCCATTGGCCTCCCCAATAGGCTATTTTATTTTTTTATCTTATTGATTACTTCAGCCCACAAGGAGGAGGAGCTAGGACCCAAGGTTAATGGGAGACCGAGGTATTTGATCTTTTCCCATTTGTCAAACCCCGGGAAACCCAACATGCAGGAAATTCTGAGCATAGTTGGGTGATCAACATTCCAACCATACACAACGCTCTTTCTTTTATTGATCAGGGCTCCAGTGATTAAGCAAAACTGTTGGAGAATTTCTTTGAAGGCCTTTGCAATCTTAACCGAGGCCCCTCCCAATAGGAGAGAGTCATCTACAAAGAGGGCATGATTTATGAGGTCAACACCTCTAGCAGCCTTGATCCCAGGGATAACACCTGAATCCATTTCCGCTGTCAATTTTTTGCTCAGCGATTCCGCCAATAAAATATATAGAAAGGGAGACAATGGGCAACCTTGGTGGAGCCCTCTAGAAGCTTGGAAAAAATCAGAAGGTCTGCCATTGACTAGGGGCGCAATCCAGGGTCTATGAGTGCAAGCTTTTATCAAATTGACAAATTCAGCACTGAAGCCAAAGGAGAGAAGGATTTTATAGAGAAAAGAGAGTTTGACTCGGTCGAATGCATTGGACATTTCCAGCTTAATGAGCATGCCTTTTTCCTTTCGAGAATGGCTAGAGTGAAGGGCTTCTTACACTTGAATCACGTTTTCTATGAGGTGCCTTCCTTTGATGGATCCACCCTGCAAGGGGGAGATCAGATTCCTCAACAAAGGTTTGAGTCGATTAGCTAGAAGTTTGGCAAGAATCTTGTAAGAGGCATTGTAGAGGGAGATGGGCCGAAACCTGTTAAAGGACTCTGGGTTAGATTCTAGCAATTATTTATTAATCTATATTCACAATTGGTTTTACACAAAGGTATAAGCCATAAGTCTATATAGAAACAAGTGTCAATTCACTTAATCTAATTATAAGCTAAGCAACATGACAAAGAACACACCATATCATGAGAATATGGATAATATATGATATTTATCATAATTGGGATTTTATTAAAAATAAATTTATCTCAATCTAATATTTATTAAAAATTAAAAAAAATCCAATTTTTTAAATTATAAATATATTGATATATGTATATATAATTAATGTATAAAGTTATATGTGTATAAAAATATAATATTATTATTAAAACCATATTAATATAAATTTATAAATTTGTAGAAAATCTATAAAATAGAAATATTCAATAGAAATATTCATTGATAAGGGCAAAACAAAACATTCACATCTAAAACCATTAAATATTTGGAATAATACTCATTATTATAAACTAGAAAATTTATGTTACAAGTCCATGTTTGTGTTAAGACTTTAGTTGCAAGGCTTCAATCAATATTCACTACTTAAATTATAACAATATACTTCATTGGTTTTAAAAAGTTGATTAGTCTCCTAGTTTTTATAAATAGCTAACAATTCATCAACATAGTCGACAATATATCACTAGAAATATAACAATTTTAAATGCAAATTAATCTATATAAATGAATTAAATTATTAATTAAAAAAAAATAATGTCAAAACTAAAACTAATTGAGTTCCAAAATTAATTCGAGGGATGAGGGATATTAAAAAAATGCATGCAAAATATTTATGATGGATTATATAGAGTATATTAAAAATGATGAAAGATGTGAAAAGACCTGGCACATGTATATTGGAAATTTCCTTTCACATCAACGCTAATAAAATGTTGAGTATAATTCTCAGTATTGTTATATGAGGTCGAGTACTGTATGACTGTAAACCCATCATTGCAAAATATGAATGAAGCTTTATAAACTAATCAAGTTCCAAATTAAAAAATAAAAAATAAAAAATAATAATAATAATAATAATAATTTTATAAGGTTAACATTATATATGATAATTTGATTTTTAAGTCAAACTAATTTTGCGCGGCAAGGATAGTAACTATTTTTAACTTATAGTTGTTTACAATATTAATAATTACATATCCTAATCATACATTACGATAACATTAAAAATTACTGTGTTCATTGTTAAAGATAATGGAGAATATCCTAGAATAGTGAGAGTTGGTTCACAAGACCTTAGGATAGGAATTAGTTTCTATTTTCTAGGGTACGGTTCTAACTTCCCTAAAACCATGGTTGCTATATAATGTGTGATGTACATTGAGAATGTAGAGCGTTCTGCAGTGTCAAACTCTCCTGATTCAGAGTCTTTGTCGTAAAGCTGACAAGTGGGTGTTTTTTATTAATTTAAACATCGCTTTTTAATATGGTATCAGAGTGTCAGGGTTGAGGAACCTGTATGCTGAGTGAAGGATTTGCCTGGTGCGCCTGAGGCGAAATAAGCGCGTGGTTTGGGGGAAAAATCGTGCCGATCCCACTGGGAGACTTACGTGCATTTTATTTTGACATTTCGGCGTGGGTGTGGGTAGAACGATGTGAATCCAAATGAGAAAATAGCATCGACCCTGTCAGGAACAAAGTTGCATGTTTTTTTTTGAAAGCCTGTGAGCTGTGGCGTGGTCAAAGGGGCTTGTTTCTTTTTTTGGCTGCTTGATTTGCTGCTGGGAACATACATCTGAATCATTCGGATTATCTATGCTATTGATCCGCGAATGCAAATTGATCTAGTGCTATTGACCTGTGCAGAGAAACATCTGATCTGTAGTCATTGTTGTAGATCGGAGGCCATGGAAGGTGTGAAAAATGCGTGGAGGAGGCCACGTGGTAGAGGTTGCTGTGGTCTTGGAAAACTAAAGGAGACTATAGACTGGTGCGCATCCGGGGACTATAGGAGACTGTAGACCGTAGAGTGATGTCCAAGCGTAATTTGTTTGTTCTGTGTGGTGGTATGCCATAAAATCGTTGAGGCTGCAATATGATTTCATACACCATCGAAACATATGTGGAGCTACATCGGTGTTGTGGTGTGCCATGAACGTAGAATATTGGGGTGTGGATCGTGAGATCCGTGGAGAGTGCATGTGATGCAGGAGCATCTAGCTCGCCATGACTGTGTGAAGTCTCGCCAGGTTGGAAGGTTGACAAGTATCTAGAATGTTTTCTTTTATTTTCGAGTTAGGAAGTCAGAAGACAGATAGTCCGTTTATTTTATTTTAATTACTAGAAGATAAAGTTAAGTGTCGGTTAGGGTCATTATAAGTTTAATAGAAATAAAAGTCAGTTAGAAATTGATCTGTTAAATTAGGAAAGACAAAAAGAAACAAAACTGTCTACAAGCAGAACTTGTAAATCATAATTAAACAGTTGTTTAACAAACTATTTTCCGTTCAACTGATTGTGAGGGACAGTTCAAATTAACTGTAATTTCAACATATAAAAGAAGAGATGTAACACCAAGGCAGGGTTCTGCAATTTCAAAAATATGAAGTAAGAGAAACAGATCTATTTTCTAATCGTTTATCTGTATACAAATATTGTCTGTCTGCTGAATAACAAAACTTTCTTTCTTGCATAACGAATCAAAACTAACAGTGTTGACAACTAGAGGGAAGCCACGGTGAGGTTACAGTGTTTTTGTATTCTCAACAAATGAACAGACTATCGAGAAAATAACTGACTGTATAATTGCAAGCGGAATACGACGTGAAGGGAACCCGTTTGCAGGAGTGTCACCATCAGAGGCCCAGGAACGAACAGAACCGCACATCAAATCAAAGAAGCAATCTACAGAGAAAGGTAATGCCTCAAGACCAAGAATTCCACGTAATTTCTGAGTAATGAAACCATAGCTCAACCAGTTCTCATTTAAGTCGACTCATATTTAATTACAATATATAATTGTTGACAAAACCCAAGTGCCGCGTCCAAGAATTGGACAAACCCTGGCCTAGGGTTTGGGAATAAAAACCCCAATGTTCCCATCGACAAACGACTGACGGAACAAGTGACCGAGACCAAGAATATACAGGGAATAGCAACAGCTCACGGCAACAACAACCGACCAGACAAAACTACAGAAAGTAATGGAAGCTAGTGCGTGTTGATAAGCATTAGAGAACCAAAGCCTACCAGAGATTACGCTATCCTTTTGAGCATTAAAACCCGGAGAACCCACGAGCCCAGGTCGAACCATGACCTGCAAAAGCAACAACGTAACGTCACTGTCTGAGCATTACCATTAAATCATCGAAACAGCTGCAAACCAAAAGAGTTTGGGTGCTACTTACCTGCGCAAGTGGACCGAGAAGCCAAGAAGCAGAGCCTAGTCGAAGAACTGAAACGGAGACCAAAGGAGCAACTCTGGTTAATACGAATCTCAATAGGGAAATTTAAATTGAAGCAAGGAGGAAGAGTATACCTGTTGGAAGTCGTCGAAACTTGGTGATTTGTTACCGGACAGCCAAGAGCGATGAAAAGCAACACAACCGAGCATAAAACAGTTATTACAGGCATCCATTAACCACAACAGAGTGACCAAACTAGAACAGAAGTAACATCACGACAATGGTGACAGCACGACAAGAGCTGAATACAGGACCTAATAAAGAACTCAAACTTCTTGACAATCTCAAGGCAAAGAACAGTCGAATGAAACCCGGAGACTTACCGTGGGTGTTAACCAGCAAGCAAGCTAGCAGAAGTGAGAAGGTATTACTCCATTGAAGTTGGGCGAACCCATAACCAGTTGCAGAGAATTTACAGTCATAGAAAAGGCAAGACCACATTCAAACCCTCACAGCAGTCGAACACCAGAACCGAACCCTCTCGAATGAATACAGGACCAGGATATTTTGCCTAAGAATGCACGGAGGAGCCAGGCTCGAGGCACATTGAGTGGAGTTAAATGCGGCAGTAATTGCCCGCAGCTACAAACCAATACACATCACCAACTTTGCACGTGACCACCGGAAAAGAACCACCATATTGTGAGTCCGGCGACCGCCGACTAAGCCCAAGTCACATAGAGTTGCGGGACCGTGAGGTTGGGTTACATCAGAGTGGTATCAGAGCTTTAAGCTGACTAAGGATATGGAAGTAGGACGACAAGGTCGTGGTCGAGGTGGCCGAGGTGGCAGAGGTGTTCGCAGATTGGCAGATGAAGGGTTAAGAGAGGAGGTTAGAATTCTTGTTGCCCGTTTGGAGGCAGTAGAAGCAGGTAGATGGAGAGATCCAGAGTTAGGCGATGCTAGTGAAGAGGAAGTAGAAGAGGCAGCAAATGGACTGGAAGGTGAATCCGCAGAAGTGAGATTGCTGAGATCTATTTTATTAGAAAGCAGTAAGCCTAAACCAGAACTCCTGACGTATGACGGCAGCCTGTCTATCGAGGTTTTGTTAGATTGGATTAGCGAGATGGATAAGTACTTTGAGTGCGAGGAAGTCAGCGAAGATCGCAGAGTCAAGTTTGCGGCGACGAAACTGAAGGGACATGCAGCCCTATGGTGGGATAGTGTCCAAAATGAGAGGAGGAGATTGAATAAGGCGCCGATCAAAACCTAGTCAAGAATGGTGGCCAAGTTGAAGGGCAGATTTCTGCCAAGGGATTATCAGATTGCATTGCACAGGCAGGTGCAGAATCTGAGACAGAAAGGACTGACGGTTAAAGAGTACACAGAGGAGTTCTATCGAGTGAATTTGCGGGCAGGATACATGGAGGATACAGCAGAAAGAACAACCAGGTATGTTAATGGGCTGAGGATGGACATTTTAGATGAAATAAGTATTTTATCTCCGAATAATACCGAGGAGGCATATCAGAGCGCAATAAAGGCTGAGGAGAAAATTAATAGAAGGCAGAATGCCCGGAGAGGACGAGGGGCCAACAGAGGAAAAGGCCAGTCCTATGGCAGGGGCCGAACTACTAACAACAACGAGGAAGCTAGCAGTTCAAAAACTTCTGGAACAACAGATAGAGGAGACAGTGCGAGAGGCGGCAGATCGTCCCAGCGCGGCAGAGGAAATGGCCGAGGCAGGGGGGCTGGTTATCAGTGCTATAGGTGTCATAAGTGGGGGCACCGCTCGTTTGAGTGTCCGGAAGCAGAACCAACTGGACAGCGGGGTGCGTATGTGGCGCAACCAGATGAAGCAGCAGCACTCCCTCAGGAGGCGGAGAATGCTCCAGAGACGGGAGAAGCTTTGGTGTTGCATAAGGTGTTATTGAAACCAGTCAAGGAGAATACCGAACAGACACAGCGTAAGGCTCTGTTCAGGATGATCTGTAAGTCACGAGGTAAGTGTTGTAAACTAATAATTGACAGCGGAAGTACTGACAATTTAGTGTCCACAGAAATGGTGGAAAAGCTGGAATTGAAACGCTCAAAGCATCCCAATCCGTATAGAGTTTCATGGCTGCAAAAGGGCCATCAATTGCTGGTGGATGAACAGAGCGAAGTTGAGTTTCAGATAGGAAAATACAAGGACAAGGTTGTCTGTGACATCATGCCAATGGATGTCTGTCACATATTGTTGGGCAGACCTTGGCAATTTGATAGGAAAGTGACCCATGATGGAGTGACGAACTGTTACAAATTCATGAAGGATGGAATCAAGCATACGCTTGTCCCTATCAAAGAAGAAGAAGGAGCACCTGAGACAAGTGAAACCAGAGCATTGCTGGTGAGTGGGAAACAATTTGTAAAATAGGTGGAGGACAGTAAGATATATTATGTGGTAGTAAGGAAAGCCAGGACAGTCCTACTACACACAGAAATATTGGATTTGCCCATAGAGATTCAACAAATGTTGGAGGAGTTTGCAGACATAGTTGTAGACGACTTGCCAGACAAGTTACCCCCCAAGCGAAGCATTAGTCATCACATTGACTTCATACCCGGAGCCAGCTTGCCGAATAAAGCGGCATACCGAATGAGCCCCAAGGATAATGAAGAAATCAGGAAGCAGGTGCAGGAGCTGTTGGACAAGGGTTTGATAAGGGAGAGCTTAAGCCCTTGTGCTGTTCCAACGGTTCTCACCCCCAAGAAGGGAGGAGAGTGGCGGATGTGCACTGATTCAAGGGCCATCAATAAAATCACCATCCGGTACAGATTTCCACTGCCACGGATGGATGATATGATGGACTGTTTAAGTGGGGCAGCTTATTTTTCGAAGATAGATTTAAAAAGTGGGTACCATCAGATTCGGATACGAGAGGGTGATGAATGGAAGACAACCTTTAAGACGAATGAGGGGCTGTACGAATGGCTGGTTATGCCATTTGGGCTAAGCAATGCACCCAGTATGTTCATGAGGTTAATGAATGAGATGCTGAAGGAGTATATTGGGAAGTTTGTAATTGTTTAATTGGATGACATCCTTATTTTTAGCAAGACAAGAGAAGAACACCTACAACATGTGCATAAGGTACTAGAAAAATTGCAGCAGAACAAACTGCTGATAAACTTAAAGAAATGTACTTTTCTGCAAAAGGAATTAATCTATTTGGGGTTTGTGGTAGTAGAAAATGAACTGAAGATGGATCCGGAGAAAGTGGCAGCAATAGTAAATTGGCCATCTCCGAAAAGTCTGTTTGAGGTACGTAGCTTTCACGGATTGGCAAGTTTTTATAGGAAGTTTATCAAGAATTTCAGCGAAATTTGTGCACCCATGCTAGATACCATCAAAAAGGCCAGCCAGCCTTTTCGGTGGACAGAAGCAACAGAGTGAAGTTTCCAGTTGTTGAAGAAGAAGATTACTGAGAGGCCGATCTTGAGGCTACCAGATTTCTAGAAGTTGTTTCAGGTTCGCTGTGACGCTAGCGGGACAACAATCGGGGCTGTGCTCAATCAAGAGGACAAGCCTGTGGCATTCTTCAACGAGAAGCTGAACGAGAGTAGGCAAAAGTACTCTTCATATGATAAAGAGTTTTATGCTATTGTACAGGCATTAAAGCACTGGAGGCATTATTTATTGGGAAATGAATTTGTGCTGTTCTCGGATAATTCTGCTCTACAGTATGTAATGCAGCAACACAAACTCAACCAAAAACACGCCAAATGGGTAGAGTATTTATAGAGTTTCAATTTCGTACTGAAGCACATTAGCGGGCAAGCAAATAAGGTCGCAGACGCGTTGAGTAGAAAAGCTCTAATTCTGTAGGAAAGCACTGTACAGGTGCTGGGTTTTGAGCACTTACAGGATCTATACCAAACAAATACAGATTTTAAGGAGGCCTATGAGGCGTGCCAGAACCCTTTAGTGAGAGACAATAGTCCTTGGTTGGACTACAATCTGCAAGAAAAATTGATGTTTAAGGGAGGACAGCTATGCATACCTGACTGCTCGATGAGGGAGAATATTATTCGCGAGAAGCATAGCAGAGGTTTGGCCGGACATTTCGGCATGAATAAGACCCTCGAGCAGCTTAGTCACTTTTATTTTTGGCCAAAGATGCGGCGAGATGTACAACGATTTGTGGCCAAATGCAAGGTGTGCCAATTGGCAAAGGGGCAGAGCCAGAACACGGGATTATATGCACCGTTACCTATTCCAAGCAGACCGTGGGATTCAGTCAGTTTGGATTTCATTTTAGGTCTGCCAAAGACACAGTGAGGATATGATTCAGTAATGGTAGTGGTGGACAGGTTTTCAAAAATGGCACATTTTATACCTTGTCGAAAAACCAGTGACGCCACCCACGTGGCCCACTTATTTTTCAATGAAATTGTCAGGTTACATGGATTACCTAAATCTATCCTTTCGGACAGGGACGTGAAGTTCACGGGACACTTTTGGCGTACCTTATGGAAGAAAATGGACACACAGCTAAACTACAGTTCTGCATATCATCCGCAAACCGACGGGCAGACAGAAGTTGTGAACAGGAGTTTGGGAAACCTGTTACGCAGTTTAGTCGGGGAGAATTCACGGATGTGGGACCGGGTGCTAGCACAGGCAGAGTTCGCCTATAACGACTCGCCTAACCACAACACAGGTTTCAGTCCCTTTTAGATCCTGTATGGCATGCATCCACGCGGAGTGCACGAACTGCGGGACCTTGGATTACAGGAAAGGCGAAGTGCAGACGGGGAAGATTTCGCTAACGCGATGAGGGATTTGCATGAACAGGTAAAGATGAAGTTACAGGACAGCAGCATAAAGTACAAACAGCATGCAGACTTAAAGAGAAGGGAAGCACAATTTGACGTGGGGGATGAAGTCCTCGCGCATTTACACAAAGAGTGTTTCCCCAAAGGCACGTACAATAAATTAAAATATAAAAAAATAGGTCCCTGTAAGATTCTGCGAAAATTTTCAGCGAATGCCTACGAGATACAGCTACCACCCGGAATAGGCATTTCACCTATCTTCAACGTAGCAGACCTGTTTCCGTACACGGCTGACCCAGAGAGAAAGGAAGAAGATGGAACCACGCAACCTACGCGGCGTACCCAGGAAGACGAGGAAACTTGGAAGAGACAGATGCCTTACGTTCAACCTCCCGAGATCGAAAGCATTCTCGACACTCAGGTGGTTAAACGAACTCGGCGGAAAGAGTATATGCAGTACCTGGTCAAGTGGAAGAACCATCCCATCGAGGACAGTTCATGGCTTGATGCCAGGCAGATTGAACAGACAGGAACTTCCGTTGAGAAGCTCATGGACCGGAGCCATGATTTCTTTTTGCCCCGGGAGCCTGATGCAGGAGCATCTAGCTCGCCATGACCGGGTGAAGTCTCGCCAGGTTGGAAGGTTGACAAGTATCTGGAATGTTTTCTTTTATTTTCGAGTTTAGGAAGTCAGAAGACAGATAGTCCGTTTATTTTATTTTAATTATTAAAAGATAAAGTTAAGTGTCGGTTAGGGTCATTAAAGTTTAATAGAAATAAAAGTCAATTAGAAATTGATCTGTTAAATTAACAAAGACAAAAAGAAACAAAATTGTCTACAAGCAGAACTTGTAAATAATAATTAAACAATTGTTTAAAAAACTATTTTCTGTTCAACTGGCCGTGAGGGACAGTTCGAATTAACTGTAATTTCAACATATAAAAGAAGAGATGTAACACCAAGGCAGGGTTCTGCAATTTCAAAAATATGAAATAAGAGAAACAGATCTATTTTCTAATCGTTTATCTGTATACAAATATTGTCTGTCTGCTGAATAACAAAACTTTCTTTCTTGCACAACGAATCAAAACTAATAGTGTTGACAACTAGAGGGAAGCCACGGTGAGGTTACAATGTTTTTGTATTCTCAACAAATGAACAGACTATCAAGAAAATAACTGACTGTATAATTGCAAGCGGAATACGACGTGAAGGGACCCCGTTTACAGGAGTGTCACCATCAGAGGCTCGGGAACAAACAGAACCACACATCAAATCAAAGAAGCAATCTACAGAGAAAGGTAATGTCTCAAGACCAAGAATTCCACGTAATTTCTGAGTGATGAAACCATAGCTCAATCAGTTCTCATTTAAGTCGACTCATATTTAATTACAATATATAATTGTTGACAAAACCCAAGTGCCGTGTCCAAGAATTGGACAAACCCTGGCCTAGGGTTTGGGAATAAAAACTCCAACGTTCCCATCGACAAACGATTGACAGAACAAGTGACCGAGAGCAAGAATATACAGGGAATAGCAACACCTCACGACAACAAAAACCGACCAAACAAAACTACAGAAAGTAATGGAAGCTAGCGCGTGTTGACAAGCATTGGAGAACCAGAGCCTACCGAAGATTACGCTATCCTTTTGAGCATTAAAACCCGGAGAACCCACGAGCCCAGGTCGAACCATGACCTGCAAAAGCAACAACGCAACGTCACTGTCTGAGCATTACCATTAAATCATCGAAACAACTGCAAACCAAAAGAGTTTGGGTGCTAGTTACCTGCGCAAGTGGACCGAGAAGCCGAGAAGTAGAGCCTAGCCGAACAACTGAAACGGAGACCAAAGGAGCAACCCTGGTTAATACAAATCTCAATAGGGAAATTTAAATTGAAGCAAGGAGGAAGAGTATACCTGTTGGAAGTCGCCGAAACCTGGTGATTTGTTACCGGACAGTCGAGAGCGATGAAAAGCAACACAACCGAGCATAAAACAGTTATTACAGGCATCCATTAACCACAACAGAGTGACCAAACCAGAACAGAAGTAACAACACGACAACGGTGACAGCACGACAAGAGCTGAATACAAGACCTAGTAAAGAACTCAAACTTCTTGACAATCTCAAGGCAAAGAACAGTCGAATGAAACCCGGAGACTTACCGTGGGTGTTAACCAGCAAGCGAGCTAGCAGAAGCGAGAAGGTATTACTCCATTGAAGTTGGGCGAACCCATAACCAGTTGCAGAGAATTTACAGTCGTAGAAAAGGCAAGACCACATTCAAACCCTCACAGCAGTCGAACACCAGAACCGAACCCTCTCGAATGAATACAGGACCGGGATATTTTGCCTAAGAACGCGCAGAGGAGCCAGGCCCGAGGCACATTGAGTGGAGTTAAATGCGGCAGTAATTGCCCGCAGCTACAAACCAATACACATCACCAACTTTGCACGTGACCACTGGAAAAGAACCACCATATTGTGAGTCCGGCGACCACCGACTAAGCCCAAGTCACATAGAGTTGCGGGACCATGAGGTTGGGTTACATTAGCGTGCAGAGTGGTAAGGATTGTCACAGAGACCGCAAGAGTGGTAGCACGGAGGAGCGTGTGCAGAGGCTAGTGGTTGATTTGCCATTTTTTATTTTCATCGAGGCTGTGGGTTGGGATGGATTGCAGCAAGAGATCAGCTTGAGAAGGAATCCACGAGCAAAAATCGAACTTGCGGAGATCAACGATTTTTGTGTTTCACATAGATCTGGGGTAGATCCTTTTTTTTTTGTCTGTCAAATATTTTTTGTTTTAAAAATCGTCAAGATGAATAATCAAATGATTGAAGCATACTTGAATGAGTATAACAAGCTCGATGGCTCCAATTATGCAAATTGGAAATTCAAGATGTAGACTCTGCTAGAAGTGCAGAGTGCTTGGACAATTGCAAATGGGGATGAACAGAAGCCAATAGCTGTATCAACATTGATCCCAGATTAGGAGAAGAGAGAAGGAAAAGCAAGGACGCTGCTAAAGATGTCAGTAAAAGACTGCATCATACCACATATAAGATAATGTAAATTAGTAAGTGAAATCTGGGGAATTTTGAAGGATTTGTATGAGATCAGGAATACAAATTGTCTTCTGTTCCTGAAGAGCAAGATCTTATCCCAGAAGATGGAGGAAAATGAAATAGTTGCTTCCTTCATAGCGAGGATCAAAGATCTGAAGAACAAATTGGCAGATATTGGTGATACGGTTGCAGATACAGATCTAGTAACCATTACCATGAATGGTGTGACCGATGACTACCAAATGTTCATCACTGGGATAAATGCGAGGGAGAAGATCCCAAATTTTGAAGAACTGACAGGAATATTGATGCAAGAAGAAGAAATAAGATCGACTATGAAGCCCCAGAATGTTGATCTTGCATTGATGGTGAAAAAGAATTTCTTCAAAGGAAAAGGAAATACGCAACAACAAAACGGAGGAAACTCACAGAAAAGACCAAATCATACTCAAGGTATGCATCCGAATAGAAACAACTCTATAATTAAATGTTTTTATTGCTGAAACTTTGGCCATATAGCTAAGGAGTGCAGGAATAAGAAATATCATGAACAACAATAGAAGCAGAAACAACATGTAGGTCATCTCACAAATGATAATCATGAGCAGAACTTCAGATTGTTCATGGTAGACTATGATGAGAATGTTGATGCAGACATCTGGTATGTAGATTCGGGAGCATCAACACATATGATAGGGAACAAGCAATGGTTCAAAGATTTTAAAGAAATCAACGATGGAGCACAAATCTACCTAGGTGATGATAGAAGTCATCAGATCAAAGGGTGTGGGAAAATTTCTGTCATTTTACCTAATGGTACTGTAAGACAAATTCATAATGTCATGTATGTGCCTGGTGTAACAAATAACTTGATTTATGTATCCATGATTATAGATCAAGATCTAAAAGTTGAATTTTTAAAATCTAACTCTTATATTAAGGATCTGTTGGATGGCATGAAGACTATTGCTACAGGAATTCGAACAGGATGTCTGTACAAATTGGATGTAAGACCAACACCAGTTCAAGCCTTGACAACAACAAGTTTGACTACAGAAGAGTTGTGGCATCAGAGATTTGGTCATATCAACTACAATGATTTGTTGTTACTTCAGAAAAAGGAAATGGTAAGAGATCTTCCTATGTTAAAACAAGTGCATAATGATTGTGATGCTTGTACATTAGGAAAGATGCATAGAGAATAATTCCCTGTTCGAGTAGAAAAGAAACAGAGAGACATACTTGAATTAGTGCACTCAGATCTTTGTGGACCCATGCAAACAAAGTCATTAGGAGGTGCACTGTATTTTTTATTGTTTATTGATGACTGCACAAAGTTTTCTTGGGTATATTTTTTGAGTAAGAAAAGTCACACATTTGAATACTTTAAGCAGTTCAAAAACATGATTGAAAAGCAAACAGGGAAGCATATAAAAATTCTCCGCTCCGATCAAGGGGGAGAATACAAGAAGGATGAACTTATCAAGTATTGTAAAGACCATGGAATATTACAACAATTCACAGTACCCCATACTCCTCAGCAGAATGGAGTAACGGAAAGAAAGAATAGAACATTGGTGGAATGTGGTAGGATCATGTTGAAAGGTAAGGATCTTTTGAATGGTTTTTGGGCCGAAGCATTGAATACTGCAGTTTACTTGAAAAATAGGTGTCCTACAAAGAGTCTTGAGTTTAAAACTCCTTATGAAGCATTATATGGATTTAAGCCTGTAGTAAAACATTTAAGAGTGTTTGGGTCAAAAGCATTTGCCCACATTCCAAAGGAAGACAAAAGAAAACTAGATTCAAAATCCATCAGATGTACCTTTGCAGGGTATTGTTCACACTATAAAGCTTATAAATTATTTAATCCCTCTACTCACAAGATTTTTGTTAGTAGAGATGTCATATTCCATGAGCAGGTTCATGAAGAATCTGATAAGCAAAATGAGGAATGGGATATTCCGTTCTTGGTGGAAGAAAGTGAAGAAACAAGAAACAACCAGGATCAACAGACAAAGGTAGAAGAAGAGAATTCAGATGCAACAAAGTAAACTCAAAGTGGGTTAGAAGCTACACCAACACTCAAAAGATCAGGTAGGCAAACTCAATTGCCTGCTAGATACAGGGAAAATGCTTTCATAACTAGTATAATGAATGTAGTTGAACCTTCTAGTTATAAGGAAACAAATGAATGTAGTGAATGGAAAACAGCCATGGAACATGAATATGAATCTATAATCGGGAACAACACTTGGGAGCTAGTTGAACTTCCTAAAGGGAAACAAACCATAGGTTGTAAATGGTTGTATAAACCAAAGATTAATGTAGATGGAACCATAGATAAATTAAAAGCTAGATTGGTAGCAAAGGGGTATTCACAAAAAGAAGGCATTGACTATGAAGAAACCTTTTCCCCTGTAATCAAACTAAATACCATCAGAATGCTAATTGCTTTAGCTACTAAGAAACATTGGATGATTACCAACTAGATGTAAAGTCTGCATTTTTAAATGGAGAATTGAAAGAGGAGGTTTATTTAGAGAAACCCGAGGGGTTTGTCCAGAAATGGAAAGAACATTTAGTCTGTAGATTAAAGAAAGCTCTTTATGAACTAAAGCAAGCACCCATGTCCTGGTATGAAAAGATTGATTCATTTTTTCTGCAACTTGGCTACAACAGGAGTAAAAACGACCCTAATCTGTATATCATGAAAGATGAACAGGGGCGCATAGTGTTGATTTGTTTATATGTAGATGATTTAATTATTACAGGTGATGCTATTGCTCTAATCAAAGAAATCAAGCAACAAATGTCACAGGTTTTCGAAATGAAAGACCTTGGTGAATTAAGATACTATTTGGGTCTTAAGATCTGGAGAGATTCATGACAAACTTTTCTGTCCCAGGGTGAGTATGTCAAAGGTCTATTGGAAAGATTCAAAATGGATCAATGTAAGGCTGTAGCAGTACCATTACAACAAAACATTAAACTTCAGAGTGAGGATGGCTCTAAAGACGTAGATGCGACACTTCATAGACAGTTGGTTGGGAGCCTAATCTACCTAACCACTACTAGACCATATTTGGCTTATGCAATCAGTGTGCTAAGTCAATACATGTCCAAGCCACTTGAGAGTCATTGGAATGCAACAAACTGTGTTTTAAGGTATCTACAAGGAAATGTAGACTATGGTATGATTTATACTGATTCCTCTGATGTTAGATTGACAGGATTTACAAATTCAGATTGGCCTGGAAATGTAGACGATTGCAGATCCATAACAGGCTATGCATTCAACATTAGATCCGGGGTGATTACATGGAGCAGCAAGAAACAAGACACAGTTTCCTTGTCTTCAGCGGAAGCAGAGTATCAAGCCATGTGCACATTGACATGTGAGCCAGTTTGGTTGCGGTGACTTTTCCAGGATGTTGGGGAAGAACAGAAAGATGCAACAACAATCAGATGTGACAATCAGAGTTCAATCAAACTTGCTAATAATCCGGTGTTTCACAAGAACACTAAACACATTGATACACAATTCCACTTTGTCAGGGAGAAAGTGCAATCAAAAGAAATCCATCTTGTATATTGTAATACATGTGATAATGTTGTAGACATTTTCATTAAGCCTCTTGGCAAAATTAAGTTTGAAATGTTTATGGAGATGTTAGGCATATTTGTGAACCCCTTCTCCATTAAGGGGGAGTGTTAGAGATAATGGAGAATATCCTAGAATAGTGAGAGTTGGTTCACGAGACCTCAGGATAGGAATTAGTTTCTATTTTCTAGGGTACAGTTCTAACTTCCCTAAAACCATGATTGCTATATAATGTGTGATGTGCATTGAGTATGTAGAGCATTCTACAGTGCCAGACTCTCATGGTTTAGACTCTCTGTCGTAGCGCTGACCAATGGGCGTTTTTTATTAATTCAAACATCGCTTTTTAACATTCATAATTTTACTTTTCTTTCAAAATTTAAGTGTTCTCTAAATCAAATATGAAAAAAATTAAAAAAACCTTACCTTATCCTTCCCCTCATCTTTGTTTCTCAAAGTTGTAATTTGGATGGAAAATAATTTGATGAATTTTAATAAAAATAAAAATTCAAGTCAATTATCAACTACTATGTAACATGATAATATTTCCAACTACTCTAACATAATCAATTTATAATTAATATCTTATTCAAAAAATAACTCATATCTCAAAGCTATTTTCAAATATAATAAACATAAAAATAATTTAATAAATTTTAATAAATATAAAATTTCAAGACACTTATCCATTACTATATAACATGATAATATTTCTAACTGCTATAACTTAATTAATTTATAATTAATATCTTTAAATTATAATTTATAATTAATATCTTTTCCAATATAGTTAACATATTATACAAAAACTCAATACCAATCAGTTTTCACTTTCACATTATCTATCTTTCCCTTAAGAATACAAATATATTCATCCAATGACCAGCTCAAATCACATACATAGCAAGTTTAGTAAAATATAAACATCTAAAACAAATTACTATAAAAAATAATTGTAATTAATATTTAAATAACTATTTTTAACTCAGTTTACAATATTAATAATTACACATCTTAATCATACATAACAGTAACATTAAAAATTATGTATCAAGGTATATTAATAATTACACATCTTAACCATACATAACAATAACATTAAAAATTACATATCAAGGTCATAAGACTTTGTAAATAACCATCCAAAAATATCTAACAAAGTACGACCCTTTTTCGCAGTTTTATTGCTTTTGGGAAGAGAATGTTTAAAATATCTAACAAAGTACGACCTTTTTTTGCTTTTCGGAAGAGAATGTTTATAAGGAAAACAATATTTTGAATAGGATATTGTCTCATTTTTTTAATTGAAGTTATAGTTATTTTGATGTTCTCTTTTGTTTATTTTTTAATTTTTTTTATTCGAGAGAAAGTTTAAAAGGAAAATATTAATTAAAAGGAAAATATTAATTGAAAAAAATAAAATCATTTCATTAATTTTTTTTAATTGGAGTTATGCAAGAGTAAGGAAAAAGCTTAATTTTGAAACTTGGAATCAAAAGAAAAATAGTTCTAAACACTTGACGTTGGAATATTTAAGTTGATCATAAATTAATTTTATCATAAAATATCGAGGGAGAAATTAGAACAATGAGAATATAAAATTTAAAAACATGAAAGAAATAATAAGTTTTTTATGAATTTTTTTTTATCCAACGAAGTTTATTAATGTTAAAAATATAGATCGAAAATATGATTGGACTATTTAGAGAGATGGAAATATGTTGTTTAATATCTAATGTAGATAAGAGGATAAGAGGAATTAAGAACATAGAAAATGATAAGGGTGTCATATCCTCAGGTAGCTTGTAATTAATGTATATTCTTATGTAACTTGTAATCTTGTGTATACAATATTATAAATAAGATCAAATTTAGCTCTAAGAATTATGGGTAGATTTATATCTAATCTAAATAAACAACATGAGACAATTGTTAAAAAAAATGAAGATACTTGTAGGGTACTAAGAATAACATTATTGGGCATCATGTTGATGGAATAAATAAACTTCATGTGCTTATTGAATCTAACTTTGGTGCTGTCGTCGACAAGGAAAGTTCAAGTGTACACATGCATATGGAATGTATAAAACTCTATGAACTTGCATATCATAATTATAAGGGTTAAATTGATGTCTAATCACCATTTATATGTGAAATCTTTTATTTCAAGTTCATAATCAAGACATTCTTCCTTAAATGTTACTATTTAAAGAGTAATAAATTATATAAATGAAACAATTGATTTTTGAAGTGTGTGAGCATGGTGTATTAATCCTTAGTGGTGAAAAGGAGGATAAACCATGTTTTTACTGTGTGAAATAACAATTTATTTCAAAGTATTACAAATGGGGGCACCACGAGAACAATCATAGTCAAATTCATTGTTGTTTTGTTATTGAAGTATTACATGAAAATATTTATATGAAACTTCCCAATCTTCTCTTCCTAAAGATGAGGAAAAAACAATGTTTATGTTAGATTGTTTTTTTTGCTATGGAAATAGGCATATTTTACAAAAAAATGTTTCTTCACACTTTCATCAATGCCATGTCTTCTCTTTAAATTCGTAGGTTTTCTCTAAATAATACATGGAAAATTGAAGGAATGTCAAATTTCATTTCACTAATGGTTAAATTTTCTAGACTAACTCTTCTAAGTATCTTTGTATCTTTAACTTTTGGGGTGTATGGTATTGCCCTCGACTTAGTTTTTTGGAACAAGGCTCATGTCTTCCCAAACTTACACTTCACTAGCTATTGTTTATATTCTAGCATGATTATGGTTGATTTTTGCATGTATATACATTTGTTTTCTTTAAAAGAGGGAAAATTATGCTAGCTAACATCTTATGGTAGAATACATTATATATTATCATACCCTTTTGGCCTAATTGCAAATCCTAGTAAATACCATTTCATCCTTGTGCATCATTGCATGTGAGTTTTTCCATGTTCTTTTCTATGAGTAATTCACACAACCTTGGTAATATTCAACCTTCACCTTTTAGTTTGACTTGGTTGACATTTTCACTAATTCTTGTTTTTATTAAACCATTAAACCTTCATTTTATTATGGAAAAGTCATGAGAGTCAAAGGTCTCCTACCTGTCATTTCAACTTGTATACATTTTGGTTGTAGTTGTCTCTTTATTTTACCTTACACATAAGATTATGGGAATTTATGTTTGCCATCCTTGCACACACACACATATGATTGAACGTGACAAGTTTCAAATAACTTGTTGTAAATAAGTAAATTAATAGCTTTTATAATGAGTCCAGCCCATATATATGTGATTTGGCATAGGTTGTATTGCAAAGCTTGTATGTTGAGGTAATTTTGTGCTCTCGTCTCAATGTTGTTTTAAAAAAATATGAAATTCAATGGTTGAAACTCACTCTACTTTGTGTTTTCTACTCATATCAACATGTCTCGTACTCATTGTTTGTGGCTTGTACTACAAATTAGATGTAATACTACACTCATGTGGTTTTTAAGTTGATCTTGTTATTAAGTCTTAGAATGGAGTTTTTTTGTTTCTTTTTAAAAGATTGTGGTTGGCTTTCACCTTAGCCTTTGATTTTACTTCCTTTGTCCTTGTGAAGTGATACCCATGTTATTATATTGAGCTTTGGTTTATTCTTGCGTAGCTGACATTTTTAGCTCTAACAATTTCAATTATTATTCTCTTTTTAATCGCCATCCATCCTCACCTTGATCAAATTTTAGAAGTGTGTGCTCATCCCTAATTGATTTGGGTCATTGGTATGTATTATGGCATTTATGAAATATGGTAGGTTCTACCAACTAGTTACTTGGCTCTTTAACTATTCACTCATGGTTATTTTGTGCTTGCCTTGAACTGGTAACTCTCATTGTTATGACCTATGCGTCTAAGCCTTGCATGTAGGATTAGTAAGCTCATGACCTTTCATAAGAATTATATCATGGCATGCATGTTGAACATGCATTAGGTCATTTTTTTGAAGATATCATGTGTTTATCTCTACACTCAATGCCATGTTTGACTCTACCTTAATAAGAAATAACTTGGGTAATATCCTATTTTCCTTGCCTTTCAACTTGATGACTCTAATCTGACTTCCTATTGACCCTCTCATTTTGGCTCAATAAATAAATATAGTGTGCATCTATTGTTGCATTCAACTTCCGTTACATTTGCATGATTAAGGTGTTAACTTTTTAGGTCCTTGATATTTCCCTCAACTTAGTTTTCGGAGCAAGGTTCACATATTTCTGAGCTTACACTTCACAAGGTCCTATCTATATCTTCCAACATGATTATGACTTTAAAGACGTGCCACACACAATTGTTTTCTTTAAAAGGGGAAATATCTTGTTTACTGACATCTTATGGTAACATAAATTAAAGATTGCCATACCCCTTTGGCCTTATCATGGATCTTGATAGGTGCCACTTCATCCTTGTGCATCATTGCATGTGAGTTTTTTTATGTTCTTGCTTTTGGGTAATTCACATAGGCTCAATTATATTTACCCTCACCATTTAGTTTGACTTGGTCAACGCTTTCACGCATTCTTGTTTATGTTAAACTAGCCAACTTTGCTACATATATATTTGGGTGTGGCTATCTCTTTATTTTAGTTTGCACATAAAATTTTGGGAATTTGTGATTGGCCTCTTACTAGGGACCTGAGAAAGAATCTCATCTGTCTTCTAAGCATATGACTATTCACCTCCATCCTTACACACACACACACACACACACACACACATATATGTTGAGAGTGACAAGTTTCAAATTGTTTGTTTTAAATAAAAAACAATAGCTATTATAATGAGCCTAGCCCACAAGTGATTTAACATAGGTTGGATTGTAAAGCCTACATGTTGGGAATAATTTCTGTGTAATCATCTTGGCATAGTTTGTTTTTTTTTGTTTTTAAAGTCTAATGGATCGAATACTTGAGAGGCACAGTGAGACTTATATTGCATTAATTCTTTTCCTCTTCCTTTACCAAATTTTCCTTCAATTTGACACTTTCCAGTCTAACTAGTCATGATTTATTAGAATAAGTGAATGAATGAAGTACTATATTTGAGATTCAAACTCAACTCTTTTCAATTCTAGTTGTTGATATGTTGTGATATGATGAACATACTATAATTTATGCATTATAGTTAATGACATATGAACTTATAGAGTCATGTTCCCATGAACCTAGAAGAAGACATGTAAATAGGCCTCATAATATTTTGTGAGGTGGGAGAAGAAAGAAAATGAAATTCTGTAGATATTTTGATATAGACTCATGAGAATTTGTGCAACTCTTTATCAAAATATATTATGACACTAAAAAAACTTTTATAGTCAATAAGTTTATATGTGAATAGACACTAGATGTAAGAATGTTTTTACGATGTTGTCATCAACTAGAGCTTAATGTCCAATAGTGGAACATTTACGTGAATCACCACATTACACATTTACCTGCTTGTAATGTCATGTTTACACGCATGTAAAATTTTAATATGGAATACTCTTCTTAAAGAGCATGTACACTTTTTTCAATTAGATTGTGGCATCTCATCACATCATTTCTCAATTCACTTTTATTAAGGATATTTAGGGTTTAGACTATTGTTAGAGTGAATTTTTTGAAGTAGCACAAGTATCCAATAAACTTTGTATATTAATATGGGGTCTCGAATTGTTTCATAATAAATTGAACTGTATGTGTAAGGAAAATATGCATCATTGATATGGAATTTGTTTACACTTTTGTTGTTTGGGGTTAGCAGAAATTTCATGTGATTTCTTTGTGTTGATTAAAGATTGACATTGCAAAATCAAAACATCATTCCTTTTTGGAGAACAAGACAAATCCCACACAATTCTAACAGCCAAATACTCATAATTTTCGTGTTCATTACCTTCTATCAAATTCTTATAATAGGTGTTGGAATCACTGTGTGACATGTTCTCTTAATCACTTATATTATCATTGTTACTAATTTTGTGAAGTACATTAGTGAACCCTAATTGTTGGTTCACTATCACTTACATCCTTGGTTGTAAGAAAATAATACTCTTACATTATCTACGTAAAGGTCTAGAAATGGGCATTAAAATCGCAATGTAGCATGTTCCTTTAATCCCTTAAATTATCATTGTTATTAATTTTGTAAAGTATATGAACGAGGTATGATTGTCTACTTGTTATTATTTGTATTTTTAGTTATTAAATCTAAAAGTAAATGGTCTTAAATGCTCCTTAACAACCATTTGAATGTCAATTTACATGTAGAATTATTTGCAAATGAGACAAAAAAGGAAAGCTCTCTTTTCACTCAAAGAATTTTTGAGTGAGCCTAATGATTAAGAGTATGTGTTTCCTCTCACAAGTTCAAATTGAGAAGTGTGTAGAATATGCAAGCCTTTATATAATTTAATAGGTAGGAGTAGGTAAAGTATGGTACACATTGTAATCAAATCCTTATCTTGTGTAGGTCTTTATATAATTTAATAGGTAGTAGGGTAAAGTACACATTTGCAGTCAAATCCTTATCTTATTTAGTAGGTAGTAGTCGGTAAAGTACACATTTGCAGTCAAATCCTTATCTTATTTAGTAGGTAGTAGTAGGTAAAGTACACATTTGCAGTCAAATCCTTATCTTATTTAGTAGGTAGTAGTAGGTAAAGTATGTACACATTTGTAGTTAAATCCTTATTCTTTATCTTATAAACAAGAAAGTGACTTTAGTAAGTAGTAGTAGGTAGCAGTCAAATCCTTATCTTGTTTAGTAGGTCGTGGTAGGTAAAGTATGTACACATTTGTAGTTATATCCTTATTCTTTATCTTATAAACAAGAAAGTGACTTTAGGAAGTAGTAATAGGTAGAGTATGTATACTTTCATAAATTCTACTAGTGAAATCACTACATTGAGAACAAAAAAGTGATTTTATCCACAACAATAAAGTGATTTTAATAAGTAATAATAGGGAGAATATGTACACATTAATGAATAAATAGAATATGTAGGGACAAAAAAAAATTCATATACCAATTCAATATCTAACTTACACCAATTCAATGTCTAACTTATAAACAAAAAAATTTCATACACTAATTTAATTTCTAACTTGAATTTAACACTAAAATAAATTATTATTATTTTTTTTTCACAAATTCGGTTGCTATTATATATCTGAAAAAAGAGGGAGACTGAGCTCCTGAAATGCATGCTGAGGTGCCAAAAAGAACTAGGGAAGAAAAAGTTACAACCAAAATTCCTCTTTAACCTTGCCTTTTGAGCTTCTAAAAACCAAAATAAATTATTATTATTAATATGAATAATTAATAAGCTTCTAAAAACCAAAATAAATTATTATTATTAATATCAATAATTAATAATTAAATATCCGCTACTAAAATAGGAAGAAAAACTTGTCACGTTAACTAATAACTAAATATCTGCTAAAATAAATTATTATTATTATAAATAATTAATAATTAAATATCCGCTACTAAAATAGCAAGAGAAACTAGTCACGTTACCGGCCAGTAAAGTACCAAAGCTAAAGTAATGGTCAACGTGTTGTGTTAGGTGTCAACTTGTCAACAAAGTCAGAACACGTGGCATGTTATGCGTATCTGCGTGTGACAGGGAGTTTATCATGGGTTCCCTTCTCTTCCCGTAAATGTTTCAGACTTTCGTTCCCTTCTCTTCTTGTAACTGTGAATGGAATGAAGTGAATTGTGCGAATGAATTTGTGTCTTGTCTATGGAATGAAGTGAATTGTGCGAATGAATTTGTGTCTTGTCTATGGAATGAAGTGAACTGTGTCTTGTCCATTGATGTAGCCATGGCCATTCTCTGTCCAAACACCGTCTCTTTATCATATTCTTCTTCATCATTTCCCCTGCGCGACGCTTATCATCTCACACCACGGAGCTCAAGCTCAAGCTTTTCATGCCCAGCATGCATTAATAAAAAAGTACCGATACCATGGTGGAAGAATACTTCTATACCTGCAGATTGCCGAAAATCCATTGGCAGGGGGTTCTTGGTAAGTAATCAAGCTCGGCCCTTTTGAGTTCTAATGATAATATTATTTTTATTATGGATGCCTTAGCTATTTGCCCTTACTGGTGAATTATCAAAATATTTTTGTTGTATGGACAGTCACAAGGATGCAGGGCCACAGATTCGAAAAAGCGACCATCAGTTTCAGGGTTTGAAGACCAGGACGCCAAGGTATCAGAGGCTTCTGTTTATGAAGAACTTGAACAGAAGATCAGTAATAGATTAGCTGGGCTCAGTGGTCGATTAGTGGCAGAAATGTCCTGTGAGAAAGAGAAAGAGGCACAAGAGCTTTATAACTTGGAGGTGGAGACTATAGAAGATGACAAAGGAAGGTCTCCTCGTGATTACTACAGAAGAGCACATCTCTTTGACAGAACTGCTCAGATGTTCACCTCTCTGGTCGATAAAGATGATAATGATCAGGAAGATGCCCTCCAGTGAAATTAGTAGCTAAGGTCATATGATCTTCAGGTCCTATAAATTTTTTCATGTCATGTTGGGTTGCAGAATTTAATTTGTCCATTTATGAGTTTATCTGGAGAAATCTTGGCATAAACCTGTAATATGAATATGGATAATTACAGCGTTTGAATATAAAGAGATTGGATTGCAAAAATTTAGAGTGAGTGATTGGAATTCATTCATGATGTACTGATAAAATTGAAAATTTCAATTTCTTCTCTTTTGGCTGATTCAATGTATAATTTACCCAATTACTTTCAGAAGCTCTTCTGCTCCTCTTAGGCTAGCTAGAGCGGGGGCAGAGTAAGTTGCGTTTTCAGTTTTTTTTAATCGATTTTTCTTTGCTCTGTGATTTTACCATGAAAGTTATTCATTCCCTGCTGGAATTTTTTCTTTGACAATGGCCAAATTGTTAATTTATAGTTCTGTTATTTTGAACTCAACAATTTTTTCATATCATTGCCAGATACTTTTACATTTTTGCAAGGCATTTTTTCTGTGGAACTATGTGGCTCTTCTACATGAATAAACCAAAAAGTTGCAGATTTTCAAAGCACCATCTTCCCTCTTGAAGATTTGGAAGCTCAAAAATTTAACAGGCAAAGCAGGAAAAAACTCTAAAACAGAAAATTGAAAATAGAACACACCAATGTGAGTTTGACTAAGTGACTTTTACATGCCTCCCTTAAATCCCTGGAAGTGTGTATATATGTCTTTTGTATGTTATGCCTTGAATTTGTGTATATATTTCAATGTGAGCTTGACTACAAGTTCATGACGTTTATATGCCTCCATTAAATCCCTGGAAGTGTGTATATATTTCTATAAATTTAATTTTACTTTTTACTTTTGTATGCTATGCCTTGAATTTGTGGATATATTTCCTTTGCATCTGGGTTCAGTGAAAGATTAGCTCACACACTGCTCGATCTCGTTATTTTTCAGTTCTCTTGCCCATTTCTGGGCTGAAACACTTGCATTCAGAGAGGGTGCTTATCTAGTCCATCTGCATTAAATCCCTGGAAGTGTGTATATATTTCTATAATTTTACTTTTACTTTTACTTTTGTATGCTATGCCTTGAATTTGTGTATATATTTCTTTTGCATCTGGGTTCAGTGAAAGATTAGCTCACACACTGCTCGATCTCGTTATTTTTCAGTTCTCTTGCCCATTTCTGGTTAGCTCACACACTGTTCGATCTCGTTATTTTTCAGCTCTCTTGCCCATTTCTGGGCCGAAACACTTGCATTCAGAGAGGGTGCTTATCTAGTCCATCTAGGGAGGCGGGCCCGTGACTCTGGTATTCAACGGTAGCTTGCTGTTAACACAAATTAGATTGAAGTAATTGCGTCCATAGCGCCTAGTCTAACTAGCCGGAAAATCTTGAGTTGCCCGGAAAGTGAGGTGGAGGAGGAGTGGCCAGGAAAGTTATTTTTCTAATTCCAGCCACTTTTGACCGCGCTTCTTTTGGGCCGTGCAATAAGAATCTGGAATTGCACGGCCTCCGCCTCGTTAGACGAGCCCATTCATAGAAGGTGCTTTTCTAGTCCATCTAGGGAGACGTGCCGTGACTCTGGTATTCAAAGTTATCTAAGGAGACGGGCCCATGACTCTGGTATGCAACGGACCAGTAGCTTGCTCTTAACAGACTAGATTGAAGAGCTAGGGAGGCGTGCCCGTGACTGTGGTATTCAACGTTATCTAGTCCATCTAGGGAAGCGTGCCCGTGAATCTGGTATTCAACGGTAGCTTGCTGTTAACAGGCTGGATTGAAGTGGCTTGCTGTCGGAAAGCCTGTCTGTCATTTGGCTCTTTATCAAGAGGGTCGACCGTCAAATTGGTGGGATGTAAATTTATTGAGAACTCTTTTACGTGGTCGCCTGTCTATTTGGTGGGAGGTCTGTTACCTGGACGCAGAACAGAGGGATGGATGACAAAAGGGAAGAAATTTTAAATTTTAACGTCGCCCCATAATCTTATTCTGGTATTCAGCCCTTTTTCCTATCCAACTAGAAATTTAAAATTTTAACGTTCGCCCCCATAATCTTATTCTGGTATTCAGGCCTTTTTCCTATGCTTTCCTATGCAACTATTCAGCGTTTTTCCTATGAGCACTCTCACAAAATTCCTGTATTCAGCTTTTTCTTTTTTTTTTAATGAGAAAGATAATGGGCACTTTCAACTTCTCAATAAATTATTTAAATTATTTTAAGAGCGGTCAGAATATTAATATAAGTGTCCTTATAACTATTATAAGTTTTATAGTTTTTGAAAGATTCACACTCATTAACACTCTAAAATGGAAAATAATATGCTTATGATTTTCTGTTTATAAGACTAAACTAGTCTTATAGTTCTTGAAAGCTTCACACTCTAAAATGAAATGAAATGCTTGTGATTTTTTGTTTAGACTTTTTTGAAAGTGCAAAAAAATGCACTCTCCTCCTAAATTTTTTTTGGTCTTTTCCAAAGTACAAAAAATGCACTCTCCTCCTAATTTTTTTTGGTCTTTTCGAATGTCCCATTTCACAACTGAGCGAGAGTTGGTTCTTAAAAGAGCAAGCAGAATTTTGGCTTTCCCGTTTCACAACAGAGTGAGAATTGGTTCTTAACTGAGCGGTAAGATTTTGGCACTCTCCCAAATTTTTTTGGTCTTTTCCAACGTCCCGTTTCACAATGAAGTGAGAGATAAGAATTTTGGATTTCTTGTTTCACAACAGAGTGAGTTAGTTCTTAACTGAGCGATAAGAATTCTGGCTTTCCTGTTTCACAGCATAGTGAGAGTTGGTACTGAATTTTGGCTTTCCATGAAATATTGGTCCGACTTTTTTGAAAGTGCAAAAAAATGCACTCTCTCCCCAAACGTTTTTTGGCCTTTTCCAATGTCAAATTTCACAACAGAGTGAGAGTTCGTTCTTAATTGAGAGAATTTTGGCTTAACCGAGCGATAAGAATTTTGGCTTTCCATGAGATATTTGTTCTTGATCACATTTTTGATGATGATTACTAGCAGGATTAAACTATTCAATTTAATATTTTCTCTTTATCCCAAGTATGCTTTTGGAATTTATCCATAACAAAAACCTTTATTTCTTTACTATTTATGAGGCACATGTTCAAGTTAATAACTCATTTACTAAATCATTTGTTATTTTGCCATATTCAAGTCTTCTTTCTTTTGCATAATATGTCATTGAAGACAACCTTAGGTCATGCCCTTGTCCATTTGCTCAATTTTTTAAAAATATCTTACGAGTCGCACCATAACAATTGCTTCAATAGGAGCAACTCCCATTACACTTAGCAAGATATCACAAAGAACTAAACTTTTACTTTTGAACTTGTTTGTAATAAAAAGTTTTTGAATTTTCTAAATTTGCTTCCACTATCTTTTGCATAATATGTCATTGAAGACAACCTTAGGTCACGCCCTTGTCCATTTGCTCAATTTAAAAAAATATCTTACGAGTTGCACTATAACAATTGCTTCAATAGGAGCAACTACCATTTCACTTAGCAAGATATCGCAAGGAACTAAACTTTTACTTTTGAATTTTCTGAATTTGCTTCCACTATAAGTCAGATATTACTGGTATCTCACATTTCACAACCATAGAGAACCACTAGAATCACTAAAAGCCCCAAAAAATTTTGGTGGTCTTCCAATCCCATAGCTCTGCCTCTTCACATCTATCTTGAAAAACATGAAATGCTTTCCAACTTCCTTAAGTTCTTTTCTCTCTGCAACTTTCCCAGTAGATCTTTGTTGAAATCAATTCCGAGGTATTTGTAATTTGCAACTTCTTCACGAGTGTTACTTTCAAAGAAGAACTTATGTTGGCTATGTTTTATTTTGTTAGATAAAACTGCCACTTTTGTCTTGCTAATATTGATTTGCATCCCCACCTTTTACAAAAATGTTCAAGGGAAAGTAAGTGCTCTTGCAACCCAAGAGCATATTTACCAATCAAAATGAGGTCATCTGCATGTACAAAAGAAGTCTTATAACAAACTCGCCCAAAAGGACATCATCACTACCTTGTAAGCTTAACCACTCTTCAAGTTTGTCAATATATAAACCAAAAAGGGTAGGGGACAATGTGTACCCTTGCTTGACCTTGATATCACTCCTAAAATTGTTGAAGATGTGAGTTGAAATTTTGATTTTGACTTTCATCCCCTCATACAACCTATGAACAATTGCTCTAAGATGCATAGGAACCCTAAGTTCCTCCATTCAGTGCCAAAGCTTATCCCTTGGGACCATGGCAAAAGATTTTTATAAATCAACAAAGCAATAAAAGGCTTCATTTTTTTTCAATAAGGCTATATCGTAATCAACCATGGAATATTTAGGGTTGAGACTGCTTTCCTTTTAGCACATTTATCTCTTTCTTCCACCCACTTATTAATTTTATTTTCTAGCATACTCCCAAATAACTTTGCAAATAAAGGGTTTATCATTATGGTCCTATAACTAGGGGATTATTGGCATCACCGCACTCGAAAATAAGTATTGCTAAACTAGTCACCAATTTATGGGGAACCTCTGCTAAATGATGATTTGTAATGTGGGGTGCAAGAATATGATGTTGAATTTTTTTGTAATGTGAGGTGCAATAATTTTCAAACCCCACTTTAGATATTCTTCTTGAAGTTCAACTCACTCTTTTGTTTTTCCAACACTCAACTTCTTAATACCCATTTCGACCTCTTGCACGGTGAAAATCTTAGTAGTAATGTTGATAAAGGGGGGAGGGCCAACCTTGAGATCCTACTCATAAAGTTGCCTCACATAATCAAACCATTGAGAAGTTATAATATTATTTTCATTTTGTTGTTTTCTAGGTTGGAACTCCTTCCAAAATATCTTGAGGTTATTTTTTCGAAGGAAGATTAGTTCATCCCTCCTTGAGACCATTAAACCATTTTTTTTCTTTCTTAAAATCTATTTGTAAACTTTTAGGTTTATGTTATTCTTGTTTGGCTCTTTGACTATTTCAAATTTCTCATTGTGTTTTTGTATTTCTTATCAAACTAAGTATTAATCGGAAAGAAATTTGTTTCAGACTTCCCTTTTTCTTTTCTCTTTTGCACCTTGCAACTGCACTTTGAATTAAATGTGTTAGCTCGTGACTATGAAGGCCATGGAATAGAATTTCCTCCTTCTCAAAGAGCCTCTCTAGTGCTATTTTGAAAGTATTATAGTTTTTTTGAGTCAAAAGAATTCTGCCCTTTGAGATAGTTTGTTAAATACATTGACTTTTCATCCTAAGTTGTTTCTTTCGAGTCCAAGAGGGACCCCACGGTTGGACAGAGCATTTACCACTAGTTTTTCTTTCGGAAGACATGAATGAAAGAGATGTCACAGAAAGAAGGAAACAAAGGAAAAATATTTTCCATCCAGTGATGAAGAAGAGGGACTTCAAGCGAATGAAAGAGATCTCAAAGAAAGAAGGAAACAAAGTCAAAATGTTTTCCACCTAGTGATGGAGAAGAGGGACCTCAAGGGAGTTCTTCTCGTGTACCCATTCAGTCACCGCCTTGGAGAACCAAACTATCCTTATTGATTACAATAACGTTTTTCATGTATTTTTCATTTTTTGAGTTGTGGGCTCCATTGAAAGTATTCAACATGAGTACTCCTTGGATGCAAATTAAATTTTGCATTCAACGAGTGCTCCTGCTAAATATTTGAGTAAAACTGTAGGGAGGTAAGTTGGAAAAGTAGTTTTTTGTTTTTGTTTTCTTTTATCATTTTTGACATCATCATCTTCACCATTATTGGTTCTTATAAAGTTGATTTTGGTTCTACGTTTTTGTTTTGAGACCCATTTTTTACCTCAAAATTTCTCTAATGAGCCATTCAATTTTTTTTAACATTCTTGCATGTAACCCCATGGAAGTAAATTTGACATATGGTCAATCTTAAGATGAAAGTGAAATTCCATGGTTTCCCTTCCATTGATAATATTGCTACATTCAAATTCTTGTCCATGATTAATGTATAGAAAATAGAATAATAATAATAATAAAAATAATTTCTAAGAAGTACTTTATGATTAATTTGCTACATATATTTTCAATAAAGCAATTATTTCCAATATGTAGTTTATCTCATGTCAATCATGGCCATTCCTTGGAGAAAAGATAGAAAATGCTTCTTCAATGACATGTTATTTTCAAATTGCAAACTATGTGGACTTTGATTATTATTATCATAGATACAAATATCATCATTGAATAGATCTTGAAGTATATATGGTATATCAACATGAACTAGGTATACAAAGGCATAAGCTTCCAACAATCTAGTTTTACATGCATAAGTCATGTATAACTTGAGTCAAAGCATCATTATAAAATTTCTTTTTTTCTAAGTCAACATGACTAAACATGACTAAACATAACTTTATGTTCATTAACACAAGAAATGTAAGGATTTAATTTCATAACTTCAAATCCTACAGGAAATACATTATTTTCTTGGAATTATGAAAGTATGTTCTCAAAATATTTGAGAGATTCACTGATGTATGGCTAATTTCATTATTACTCCTTGAATTCATGTAGAAACTCTTCAACATAAAATTGAGATTTTTGAAATTTTTGTGTGAAGGTTGAAGATTGATATTTGGTATAAGATATATGAGTCCAATTTCAAGAAGTTTTACTATTGACATGGATTTCATTGTGAAATTCAGCGATAGGAGTTTCCTTAACTTTGAACCTTAAGGGTGTTCCATGAGGTGACCCCTAAATAAGGTTTTCTTCATCATTAGTTTCAAATTTCAGATTGACACCATTTAAATTAAAATTTAGGTTTTCAATATGCTGAAAATAGGGTTGAATATTGAATTATGAAAAATGTAAAACAACCTCATTTTTTTGTGATGTTGTATTAAAATTATTAAGAAAATCATTATCAGTTTAGTGACAACTGTTTCTTTTACCTCCTTAGGCTTATGATCTAAAACGTTTGATGTAAATTAAAATCTTTGATTGTTATGTGAGTTATGAAATTAATCATTGGTAACATAATTACATGGAGAAAACTAATTGCAATAAAGATTACTAGATTGATTTACATTAACTGATTCATATCCTCTATATTAACTATCATATCTAGGTTAATTTATAGGACATTACAAAGATGTTAAATCAACAAAATGTTCATTTTCATTATGTTGATAAGTATTAAATGGACCATAATTACACAATGATTGTAAATTTGCACTTGTAAACCATCTGTCCTCTATTTTAAGATTGGAACAAGAAGTTAATTTTTCTTCTTCATATTCTTTGTAGGATGGTTCTTTAGAATAATCAACATGAAGATAATTTGAAACAACATAATTATTATTGAAGATATCATCACATACTAGTTCTTTTGTAGGATTAGGAGATGAGAAAAAAAATAGCTTGCATGAAAGGCATCTTCATTAGTCAATTGTTGGTGTACGTATGGGTATGTGTAACATTGTTACTTCTTGATCAAGTGTCTCATATGTAAATAATTCTTCAACATCACTTTCTTCACATATGCCATTATTGTTGTCTTCCAAAAAATGAATAAACAATAATCCAAAATACATAGTATTGCTAAATTTTGGGCATCTTTATCATATGGATGTGTTTTTTGATATCTTGTAGAAACATGAGAGTCTTCTTGAAATTTTGGGTTAGATGCTACAATGATATGTTCATTTAAATGTGAACTTAGTGAAGCAAGAGAATATAAATATGATTCTTGAAAATATTTAGGTTTAGATTCATCATGTAAACTTGCATATTCAAATTCTTCCTCGCTAACATAATGTTCATTCTCTTGAAGCCCTAGATTAACATTACCAAAATATTTTTTCTGAATTACTACAATTATTACTGAGCAACTTTGCTTGATACATGTTTTTACAATATTCACGAAAGACAAAATTAAAATCTCTAAAGGAATAGATGCAAGCGGAAGGTAGACTCTTGTACCATTGTCTGACATCTCTTTCAAACGACATCATGAGCAAATTCATTAGACCATCTAAATGATAAACCATGATTTTATGAGTATAGTCATGGAAATCTAAGAAATGTTGTGGGTTTTTCATCTTCATTTTCTCTTGAACAAGGAAGATATATGTCCCATACATTAATGTCAAAAAAACATTTGGAAAACTAGGAATGTTAGAAAAAATAAGAGGAGAAAATCTTGTAGCTACCCTCATGGAAAATGAGTTAGCCATTGAGGCAATGCAAACAATACAAATAAATTAAGGAGTCTCTAGGTGAAAATTTAAAAAATAAACATTTTCCTGAAATTAAAGAAGTACGTGTTATCTTATTGTTATTCACCACCAGGTCACAAAATTAGTCCTATTTCATTTACCAGTGAAATGAAATATTTCACTTTGATCCCCAATAATAACATCAAAGTGGATGTTGTCCGTTAGGTCAATCTGGTTGAGGACCAATCCCAAGGTATCCTATGGAAGTTAAAAAAACTTCTTTGCTTTAAGTCCTACTCTATTCCTTAGACCAAAGGGAGTAACACTTAATGTTTCATAGATAAATCACCCTAAATTAACTCAAAAGGATTCTCTTAAGCCTTTAGATTTCTAAGTTTCAGTTGGTTGATAAAATAAAAGGTGAAGATTTAAAACAAGTTCGAGACGAAAATACACTTGAATTAATATATCTGGACCAAAGCACCTCCAACAGGAACTTTTATTTCTACAACATAGATACTTCAAGGTGAATAGGTGAAAGATTTAGAAGAGGGTTATGTAGAGTGAATAGCTTAGGTATTCATTGACATAGAGAAGGAAAAATATATTAAAAATTAACGGAAATAACATTAGTATTTTCCCATCAGTTTAATAAGTAGAAAGATTATTAATTTTATATGAAGCAATTCATTGTATGCATGAAAATAATGAATACACCATGTAAACCTAGTAAGTCACAAAGCAATTATAAACCCTATAAAATCGATTTTCTGACAAATATATCTACCATAAGAGATCAACAATAATAATAATTGTAGCAATCTTGAAGTTTTAGGAAGATGCACTAATAAAAACTCAAACATAAAACAATCATAAAATCTACTCTCTATCAATGTATATTTTGTTGTTATAAGTTAATGATTAGTTCAAGTAATAAAAGAAACCTCAAAACAATATCATAGTCTATGAACAATAAAACAAATGACTAAATTCAGATCATTTACAAAGTTTAACAATTACATGGAAGGAAAGAAAAGGTCTTGAATTATGATAAAAAAATCTTTTACATTCACAAGAGAAGAAGTTGGATTGAATCTATTGCAAGAGGAAAATCCACTAGTTGGTTTTCAATCTATTATTAGATCTACCTTTTGCCTCCCTTGACCACTAATTTCTTGCCTTGTAATGAAATTTCCCTCGGTGTTAGTCTCTATTATTTTCCTCTCCTTTTTATCGTTGTCCAAAGTTAGTTCCCTCCTTATCATTGCTTAACCACTTTATATTTTGTTTACAAAGGCCTGACAAGGAGGGAACTAAGTTTATCATTGATTAAGAAGATTATGCAACTAGATATTAATGATCCTAAAGTATTATAGGTTTATCATTGATTTAATCCTGTTAAATGAATGATAAAAATTATAATACTCTAGGATCATTAATCTCTATTAAAGTGATATATCATTAAAAAATGGCATACTTTCTCTTTATTACCATTTTGTTGTTTATGTAGATAATAAAATCATTCCACAATATGATGAAGCATTCTTGTTGCTTGCAAGCATTCCTACTCAATGAAAGAACTCCTCAATCATGTAATCCAAAATGTGTAAGATAGTTTATAGTTCATCATCGTCAAACTTTCAAAGAATAAAAGTTATCATAGGTCTAATAGTAGTGGTCCCTAAATCCGATGCAACGTATAAGAGGCATGTAAGCTTATGCAATCTGAAATATGGCCCATCCAGTGGGAATGAATGAAAGAATACATGAAAAAGTCTCTCACTATCATTCCCAAGACAACATATATAAGAATGATTAGAATTGCTATGAATCCAATGAAAAAAATACCCTTAAGCTGAAAATATACATTAAATCTCCTCCTCATAGAAACAATCTTCAATATCACTAAAACAACAACTACTCCAAGCCATGATAGTCCATATACCAACACACGTTTTTATGTGTCCCAATGAATTCAAATGATAAACCAATCCATAATGGTAAATGAAGAATATAATAGATAAAAGAATTTCACAAATTTGTCCATGTAAACTTGAATATATAAGGTGTTCCTACCCATTTTCCTACCAATATTCCCAACTTTTCTCCACCAGTATCCAATCCCTACATGATTGTTAATCGACCTATTCTAATCTATCCAGTCATCTAAAATTTTCTACCACTCAAACCCTGAAATATTAAACAAGAAAGGAGTAAAGAGCCATGCCCCAACTATAAACCTCATGGATAAAGTGATCAAGAGATAAGAAAAAATGTTATGATATGTCTCACCAAACACATTATACATGATAAGGAGCATCAACAAACCTATTTCCTTGATGAAGTGTTAGAAGTGATAATTATTTGAAAATTTTGCGTGAAACAACAATCCCACATCCAATAGCTCTATATTCTGCACCACCATGAAAAAGAGTCCTATTATAGTAATGGGTATTTTTCCTACGAGAGAAAGTAAAGAATACACTATCCAACTATAGATGCATGACTATAAAATCACTTGAGGCATTATAGAACCATGTTCTAAGCCACTCTCCATTACCATAGGCAAAGCCATTAACATTCCAAGCTACACAAAGAATTGTGAGGTAAGGGATGCTTCCAAAACCATAATATGTGGTATGGAATTCACATTGCATCAACTAAAGATGTGGTAATTCATGCCTTGCAAGAAACATCTACAAGTTGAGGGACCCCACCTTCAACATTGTTTTTTTCCTCAATTAGACGATTACGGAGTGAGATTGGAACAATAAATGTGAGAAGCTTAAACAAAGGTGCAGGTTTGAGTTGATTGAAGGGTGGAGAGTTGACAAGATCAACATATGTAATAGATATCAGGTAGGAAGTTGCTTATGCAATACATTTTAATGGAATCTTTACCCTACACATGGCAGAGATCAAGTGGAACACACTTTTATTTCACCTTTGTTTAATTTTTTTATTAAGATTTAATTAGTTTGACATTCCACTCTTGTGTGTGTGTTCATAGATAATTATCCATATATTCCATCCATTACATCAACATTCATGATGTCACTTATGAAAATTGAACCTGGGTGGAGAGTATCCAAATCCTTCCTCCCAACCACTTGGAATAAACTCAATTGACAAATATATAAAACAAGGATACTATACTATTATTATAGTACTATATTGTACTTTATATAATATTATAAATAGTTAGTCATATTATATTATAATTATAATTAATGCACACGCACACACACACACACACACACACACACACACACACACACACACACACATATATATATGGAGGAAGGTATTTTATAGTTGATGTCAATTGTGTAGGGGCTAATAAATAAATTATTTTAGAACTTAGGGATAGGATGATTTCATTTATCGCATTAAATTTATCATAACTCATGGATTTGATCACGATGAGGCTTGCTTAATAACAACATATCAATGGTGATATATAAATTTTGAAACCCTAGAATATGTCCCATAAAGAGAGAATGTAAACACTTGAATTTAATTTGAAGGTAATAGTGAAATTCATCCAAAGAGAGAGAATTTATAATTATGATGATTAATAAATATGAATGGGATTTTGTTAAGTTGCCACTTGATAAATTCACCGTACTTTCATTTGAGCTACACAATTAGGGTTTTTGAATGCTCTTGAAATTAGCTTCTTAAAGGTTAGTTTGACATTTTTTCTATAACGTAATTTTTGTGATGTTTCAGGTTGTGAAATTTTGAGGAGAAAGAGATGAGATCTTAGGTACTTGTGGTCAAAATCTTAAACTTTGGTTCGCCGTACTTTCAGAGATATGTTTTGAGGAAGTTGGGGTTATCGAATACTCCTAAAATCAATTTCAAACAAGTTAGTTTGGCATTTTCACCATTTTTTTTTGAGAGGTTTCAGATTATGAAATTTTGAGGAGATAGAGGTAAGATATCTAGGTATTGGTTATGAAAAGTTTAGGCTTTGTTTCACTGTAATTTTAGACCTCTCTATCAACTAACTTAACTTGTACACTGCTCTGAAACCATCTATAGGATGTCACTTAGCAGACTATGAATCCTACAGGTTCCTCCTCTCTATTTCCTTGAATCTTGTTGCCACCCATCTCTATTTTTCCTTCATTCATTTGACATATAAATATTCAAATTAATGTTGGTTGCAAGCTTAAACAAGTGACTAGTATTATGTTGATGGTTGCATCCTCCATATCCATTAAAGTCTGCATGCTTGACATCGTCTCCAACCCCCTCTCACACGTGAGTTCACCTACCATCATTAAAGAAATTTTGAGGTCTAAAATGGGTCTCAAAACAAAAATGTACAACCAAAATCAACTTTGTAAGAACCAATAGGATTCAAGATGATTATGTCAACCATGGCAGGATGTTTCATCATTTTTGGAGTTAAAAAGTAAAAAGATTAAAAAATTAAAAATTAAAAAAAACTACTTTTTCAACTCTTATTTTCGACTTACCTCCCTATGGTTTTACTCAAATTTCAAGCGGGAGCACTCATTGGATGCACAATTTAATTCCTCATCCAAGGAGTACCCATGTTGCATACTTTCGATGGACCCTGCTACACGAATAATGAGAAATACATGAAAAACCATGATTGCAATCACGTTTTTCATGTATTTCACATTTTTCATGTAGCAGGGTCCATCGAAAGTATGCAACATTGGTACTCCTTGGATGAAAAATTAAATTTTGTAGCCAGCCAACAAGTGCTCCCACTTGAAATCTGAGTAAAATTGTAGGGAGATATGTTGAAAATACAAGTTGAAAAAGTAGTGTTTTCTTCTTCTTTTTTCCTTCTAAAATTTGATGATGTAATCTAATCTTATTTTAATATTTCCACTATTATTTTATAATATCCTTAGGAGGCCCATTTTAAACCTCAAAATTTATCTATTGATCCATCCTTTGATGTTTCATCTGGCTTAGGGTTTGGATAGTAGATCCATCGCCATGTACTGCCATCTGCATGGGGTGTGTTGCCACGTGCTTCTCTAGTCACCCCATATAGGCATTAAGTGTCATAAGGGTTATTAGCATGGGGACATTATGCTTATATCAATTATTAGATCAATAAATATATATGTTATTAGTGTGAGAAACATAGGGGTTATATGGCTCATTAGCACATGGGGGTCCATAGGGGTTATTAGAATGAGAACTAATATCAAGGTTATGTAGATTATTAATATCATAAGATCAATTAGCATGGTGACCTTAAGGGTTATATGGGTTGTTAATAGGGTGACCACAGGGATTTATAAGGGTTATGGGGGTTATTAACATATGGACCATATGGGCTAATAGTATATGGACCATGAAGTTTACTACTGTAGGATCATAACCTTATGTGTTATATAGTTTATTATAAAGAGTGCCAATTAGTTTATTATCACAAATACCACATAAAATGTAACCACTATTAACATGAAGACTATAGGTTTTCTTAACAAGACGTTGATAGTTTTTTAATGTTTCATAGGTGATTGACATGGATTATTAAAATGATCCCCTTTTAGATAGTGTTAAAGATTTTTTAATGTACTTGTGAATGTTTCTACATCCCAACCATTTACATTTTTTTGTTGGTCACAAACAAGGATGTTCATTTGCATAATTTATTGGACCATATTACACTTAAGTTAACATTCAAAGGTTGCAATTACAACCTTTTATGGGCTAGATTGGGAGGGAGTTATTATTTTATCACTTTTTTTTCTTTCTAATATATCCAAAATGTTATTAGAAGTAAACCTAATTTAGTTATTCATCAAAGTGATATTGGGCTTTGTTACAGTTATAATATATGAAACTAAAAATTTCATATAGTAATGTGAAAGGGTGGATAATTATACATGCATAATATATGTACAAGTGTTATGTTCACAATATTTATATGTCTATTTAATTCAAACTTTTAAGGCTGATATAACCTTCTTTTTTTTCCAAAAATTATTCAACCTTTACTTTTATTTTTTTCCAACTTCTATAGAATGAAATTATTTTAAATGAAATGTTGAAAAGCTTTTCTATAGAATATAAAAATATCTTAAGAAATTTTGAAAATTTTACAATTATCATGATAAATATATATAATTAATATTTTTAGAATTATAATGAATCTCCAAGGTTTTAACACAAAAAACCAATTTTTTTTTTATTAGAATTTGTATTGAAGATCATGGGTGGAAAATTGTAGATATGATAACATTTGTGTCCAATATACTCTAAGTATTTATAGAAGTTGGAGATTAGTTTAAGATATTCTTTAACACATTGGATATGGACAATTCAAAATATCAAGAATCCTTGCAACCATGGTCTACAATGGTGAATATAGCAGATCCATCTACCCCCTCCTTACTCATTTTCACTATGACATATGGTAGCGAGACACGGAAGGAGTTGCTTGTAGTCATCGAGGTGGCGGTGGATCAGAATTATGTGTCATAATGACTGTTTATGGTATATGTGCGGCATTTGTGGATCCATACATCTAATCTGAATGTTGTTTCTAACCTTATTGTGTTGTAGTCTCACACTCAAAGAAATGATGTCATACCACAAAAAAGTATGCAATATGGGCACTCCTTGGATGCTAAATTAAATTTTGTAGCTAACAAGTGCCCCCACTCGAAATTTGAGTAAAATTGTAGGGATATAAGTTGAAAATATGAGTTGAACAAGTAATTTTCTCATTTTTCCCTCTAAATTTCGATGATGTAATATAATCTTAATTTATTATTTCCACTATTATTTTATAATATCCTTAGGAGGCCCATTTAGACCTCAAAATTTCTCTAGTGATCCATCCTTTGATGTTTCATCCGGCTCAAGATTTGGATGGTAGATCCATCACCATGTACTTCCGTCTGTAGGGCGCATGTTGCCACGTTCCCCTGCCTATTTTTCAAGTGGGGCGATGACAATTTGCCCCCTCCCCCCCTGTGCTT
Organism: Pinus tabuliformis; assembly: GCA_031772625.1. Taxonomy (NCBI): domain Eukaryota; kingdom Viridiplantae; phylum Streptophyta; class Pinopsida; order Pinales; family Pinaceae; genus Pinus; species Pinus tabuliformis. Next base: position 157,535,102 of record CM062815.1, read on the forward strand.
CTCTAGTCACCCCATCTAGGGGTTAAGTGTCATAAGGGTTATTAGAATGGGGACGTTATGCTTATATCAATTATTAGATCAAGAAATATAAGTGTTATTGGTGTGAGAAACATAGGGGTTATATGGGTCATTAGCACATGGCGGTCCCTGGGGGTTATTAGAATGAAAACTAATATCAAGGTTATGTAGATTATTAATATCATAGGATCAATTAGCATGGTGACCATAGGGGTTATATGGGTTGTTAGTATGGTGACCATAGGGATTTATAAGGGCTATGGGGGTTAGTAGCATATGGACCATATGGGATAATAATATATGGATCATGAGGTTTACTATTGTAGGATCATAACCTTATGTGTCATATAGTTTATTATAAAGAGGGCCAATTAGTTTATTATCACAAAGACCACATAACATGTAACCACTATTAACATAACAACCATAGGTTTTATTAACGAGACGTTGATATTGCTTTTAATGTTTCATAGGTGATTGACATGGATTATTAAAATGATCCCCTTTTAGATAGTGCTAAATATTTTTTAATGTACTTGTGAATGTTTCTACATCGCAACCATTTACATTTTTTTGTTGGTCACAAACAAGGATGTTCATTTGCATAATTTATCGGACCATCATACACTTAAGTTAACATTCAAAAGTTGCAATTACAACATCTATGGGCTAGATTGGGAGGGAGTTATTATTTTATCACTTTTTTTATTCTAATGTACCCAAAACATTATTGGAAGTAAACCTAATTTAGTTATTCATCAAAGGTGATATTGGGCTTTGTTATAGGTGTGATATATGAAACTAAAAATTTCATATAGTCATGTGCAAGGGTGGATAATTATACATGCATAATATATGTACAAGTGTTATGTTGACAATATTTATATGTCTATTTAATTCAAAATTTTAAAACCGACAAGACCTATCTAATTTTTCTAAAAATTATTTAACCTTTAAAAAAAATATTTTTCCAACTTCTATAGAATAAAATTATTTTAAATGAAATGTTGAAAAGTTTTTTTATAGAATATAAAAATATCTTAAGAAATTTTGAAAATTTTACAATTACCATGATAAATCTATATAATTAATATTTTTATAATTATAATGAATCCCCAAGGTTTTAACATAAAAAACCAAAAAATGGTTTATTAATTGTTTTATTGAAGATCATGGGTGGAAAATTGTAGATATGATAGTATTTGTGTCCAATATACTCTAGGTATTTATAGAAGTTGGAGATTAGTTTAAGATATTTTTTAACACATTGGATATGGACAATTCAAAATTTTAAGAATCATTGCAACCAAGGTTTGCAATGGTGAATATAGCAGATCCATCTACCCCCTCCTTACTCAATTTCACTATGACATATGGTAGTGAGACAAAGAAGGAGTTGCATGTGGTCATCGAGGTGGCGGTGGATCAGAATCATGTGTCATAATGACCATTTGTGGTATATGTGCGACATTCATTTGTCCATACATCTTATCTAAATTTTGTTTCTAACCTTATTGTGTTGTGCTTTCACACTCAAAGAAAGATTTGTCAAAAATTAAATGCTTCCATTGTCATGAATTCAGGAATTGTGCCACAAAGTGTCCATACAAAAAGGCAAGCAAGAAGACCTCAGGAGGAGGAGCAGGTGAAGCTTTGGCTTCACAATTCAAGCTTGAATTTACCCTCATTGCATGCATGGGCAGCACAATGATGGGGAGCATGTGGTACTTCAACTCAGGTGCATCGTTCCACATGACGAGGAATAGAGGATTTTTCAGTGACCTGGAGGAGAAAGATTTGCAGATGCACATCGAGATGGGAGACGACGAAAGGTGTAGCGTGATCGAGATTGGTACAACCACCTTTCAGAGGGAGGTGGGCTCCCCCCTCAAGCTCAAGGATTTCATGTTCATTCCAAGCCTAAAGAAAAATCTTGTCTCTCTTGCAATTTTGGAAGACCGTGGTTATGCTGTGATCTTCAACAAAAGAAAGGCATTCCCGAGACACATAGCCAAGGGACAGGTGAAGTAGATCGGAGTTCGTGTGAAGAACTTGTACAAGCTAGATGTGGAGGAATGTGTTGCATTGAGCACAAAGGCAAAGAAGGTGCAAAGATGCGAAGTCTGTGAACTTTGGTACAAAATACTTGGCCATTTGCATCATGGTGCTTTGAAGATCATGCAACTGATAACCACAAGCCTCCCCAAAGGAGCGCTTGAGTAGTAGGATGTATGCAAAGGATGTACCTTGGGGAAGTACACAAAATAAACATTCCATGGTCAAGAAAACCAAGCACATGCAGTCCTTGAAAGGATCCGCTTTGCTGTCTGTTGATCTTTCTCGACAGCCTCCATTGCCAGGGATAAATATTTTGTCACTTTTATTGATGACTTCTCATGGAAGAGTTAGATTTTCTTCATGTGAAAGAAGGATGAGACATTATCCAAGTTCATAGAATTCAAGGCACTGGTTGAGAAAGAAACAAGAAAGAAGGTGAAGGCTCTCAGGAGCGATAATGGAGGTGAGTACGTGTTGAATGAATTTAAAAATTTATGTACAAAATAAGGCATTCGACGAGAGTTGACAACACCCCACAACCCACAACAAAATGGGGTGGCTAAGAGGAAGAACCGTAGAATTGTTGGAACAATGAGGGCGATGTTGCATGATCAAGGCCTACCTCTAAATTTGTGGGTTGAGGCATACAACACAACAATCTATTTGCAGAACCAGAGTCCTCATCAGACTTTGGGCATGATTACACCAAAGGAGGATTTCTCGGGGAGAAAGTCAGATGTGTTGCACTTTAGGATTTTTGGAGCCTCTATTTACTGCCATGTATCCAAAGAATCAAGGAAGAAGCTAGAGATGAAAACATAATTGGGGGTATTTTTGGGTTACACAGAAACTCCCCACAACTATCATGTGTACTTACCATCCCTTAGAATGACAGTTGTGCGAAGGGATGTAAAACTTGATGAAGACAAAGCAATGTGGAGCACCCTTGAGAGGGAGCTTTAGATCCCACCAAAAGAGGAGCTTTTAGCTCCAAAGGAGGAGCCTTAGGAAGTTGTGGAGCAACCACAAGTTGAGGAGAAGAGAGTGGAGACAACCACTCAAGCAAAACCATCTAGAGAAGGTAGGAAAAGGACCAGGGAAGTTGAGATACTTGTGCATGATGTGAGGGAGAATGCAGGTGCTCCTTCAAATTAGAATAAACAGAGAAGATCATGAGATAGGTACACTTGCTACATGGATCTAATGACTGAGCTTGTAGAGACTGAGCCATCCTCTTTTAAGGAAGTAGTAGAGAAACCTATGTGGGTTGATGCAATGGTGGAGGAATACAAATCCATTGTAAAGAACAATGTTTGGGAAGTGGTCCCAAGACCATAAAATAAATCAGTTGTGGGTTTGAGATGGATCTTCAAAGTAAATCATGCAACATATAGAAGCATAAAAAAGTACAAGGCTAGATTTATGGCCAAGAGGTACTCTCAAGTTGAGGGGAATGTCTATGAAGAGACCTTTGCTCCTGTAATAAGGTACTCATCCATCAGACCAATTATTTCTCTAGCTGCACAAATGGGGTGGCAGATCCACCAGATGGATGTGAAAAAAACATTCCTCAATGGAGTTATTGAGGAGGAGGTGTACATTGAGCAACCAAAGGCCTTGAGAATTTTGATTGGGAGTCTCATGTGTGCAGAATCAAGCGAGCATTGTACGGTCTCATGCAAGCACCCCATGCTTGGTACACCAGGATCGATATCTATCTCACCGGTTTGGGCTTCACCAGAAATGAAGCAGATGCAAACCTCTATCATATACTGGTAGAATTTAAATTGTTGACTATTGCCTTATATGTTGATGACTGGATTTTAACTAGTGAGGAGCAACTTATCAGATCTTGCAAGGAGGACCTTGCAAGAGAGTTTGAAATGAAGGACATGGGTCTCATTCACTACTTCCTTAGATTGGAAGTATGGGAAGGTGGCGAGGTATTGTTTATCTCTCAGGGAAAGTATGCCAATGAGATACTTCAGAGGTTCCACATGGGCAGTTGCAAACCCATGGAGACACCTTTAGCAACTAACTGGAGGAAAGAGGATGCTAATTCAGGTGAGGAAGTGGATTTTATTGTTTACTGGTAGGTCGTGGGTTCACTAATGTATCTTATGAACACACGATTAGATATGTGCTATGAAATCAATCAACTGAGCCAAGCTATGGTTAGGCTAACCAAGTTATTTTGGAGGGAAGTTAAACATGTTCTACAATACCTCAGAGGCACTACTTAGTTTGGACTATGGTACATACAAATAGAGGGAGTGAAGTTATGTGGCTTCATAGATGAAAATTGGGAGGGGAGTCCATCAGACTGAAAGAGTACATCAAGTGAAATTTTTAGTGTTGGGTTTGCAGGTGTTTCCTAGTACAGGAGGAAGCAAATATCTATGGAACTCAGCTCAGTAGAAGAAAAATACATGGTTGTCAGTAAAGCAACATGTGAGGTGATATGGATGAGAAAGATACTTGTTCGATTGTTTGGTCAGATGATGGATCCAACTGTGATAATCGGAGTTGCATCAAACTCTCTATAAATCTTGTTTTTCATAATCGATCCAAGCATATAGATATTTGGTATCACCATTTAAAGGACTGTGTATAGAGGTAGATAATGTTGTTTCGGTACATTCTGACATAGGAAAAAGATGTTGGCATTTTGAAAAAGGCCTTGTTAAGAGGGAAGTTCGAGTTCCACAAGTGCAGGAAATGGGTGGTTGATAATCCCTTTCTTGCTGAGAGGGAGCGTTGAAAAATAAAACAAGACATTCTCAATTTTATTTTACCTTGATTAAATTGAGAAAATTCGAATTTCCACATTAGCAGACAACTTGGATGATGTTAGCTTGTGTGACATGGCTTGTGTCACCTAGTTTACTCAATAAATTCGAGTTGGATGAGTTAGAGTTCAGTTTTGCATGTGTGATTGCTAATTTGTAGCAATCAAGGTCAGTTATTTAAGGTTGTTTTAAGTTAAACTAGCTCTAACTTTTGGAGGAACTAGTGGAAGGTCAGTTAAGCAGTGGGACTTCAGTCAAACTCAGTGACCATCCAATTAACTGGTCAATCAACCCAAAATAGCTAGTTCATGGAGATAATTTGAGTTACCCAATTGAGGTGGAGATTCCAAGGTAGTTTAACATTAGTTGTAGAGTAGTCCTGGGTGTATAGGTGTTCCATGTAGTTAGATGATCAACCTAAGGAATTGCACAATTCAATTAGAGAAATTTCCTAAATAATAGGGGCTAATTCCTCAAGAAACAACACAAGGAAATAAGAGCTCAAGTTGAGGAAATTTTTTATTAACTCTGGGTTAGAGGCCTTCAGTGAGCAGAGAGATAAGTTGTGCACTTGCAGGGTGAGCTCAATTGAGAAAATCAATTGTAATACATCTCTATTCATTTGATTAATGCAAGAAGACATTAGGAGTTTTAGCAGATTGATTTCCTCAAATAAAAATACTTGTTACATGTATTTTATTTCTTCTTGCATGTCTGAGATTTATTTCTAAATTGCAAATTAATGTCCACAGAGTAGTAGTGTAGGTTTGTGTCTTTTGATTTTGATTAAAACTTAATGAGCAATTGTAAATCTATAGCCTAATTTCTACATCTTTGGCATTCCCACCCTCAAAGAGGTCAAATAAATTCTTTCATTGCTCTTAACTTTTATGGCAGCTTCAAGTATCCTAATTAATAATGACAAGACTAGCATTTTCGTTTCTAACTGTAAAGAGGTGATTTAGTGTCATTTAGCGCATGTTTTAGAGTTTTTTAGAGCCAATATTTTGTCCAGGTACTTGGGGCTTCCTTTGGTTTTAAACCCTTAAAGGATTTCTCACTAGCTAGATACGATTCAAAAGCTCTCTAATTGTTGAAAATTGGACATCAACAATAAAAATTTCCCCATTAAAAATTAGTGGAAAAAGTTCAGTTTTTGACCCTTGACTAAGTCAAACACAAAAAATCAAGTCGACCTAGAGAGAGAAATTAACCCTCCAAGACATCACATAAATTAGCGTTCGTTGAACTCATTTGGATACTCATCACATCAACACATCTTCATCAAATGGTTCAATATATTTTGAAATTGTAGGTCAAGTCTAGACGTGTGAAGGACGAAGAAGAGATTTATGTTGATTGCGTTGACTTTATGTTTTGGGCACTCTTTGACCAACATTGAATCTATTTTCTTTGGGATATATTTTTCTACTATGACCAGATACTTTGACTATCTTGGAGGCTGAGCTGAAGGAGACCTTGGCCGAGTTTTTCTGTGCACTTTGACTAAGGTTGACTAGGGTTTTGACCATATGGTTTGACCAAATTGCAGAAGGTTATTTTGGATTTGTTTTGACTGGATATGATTGAGAAAGGGAGGCTGAGTTCATTACTGGTTTGACCAAAATTTTTTGAGCAAGTTTGAGTGTTGACTTGACTGGTTAGGGTAGGTTGTTGACTGTACTTCTACAAGGCCAAAAATTGTAGACTAATACTTTGACCATATTTGACTTTATCTCTCATGTTTTTTTGGATTTGGATTGGTGAAGGCATTGAATTTGACTTGTTGATGGATGTACTATTCGTTGAATATTTATTATCTAATATAAGAATAATTTGGTTGCGTTTTTCCCCTTGTTGGGTTTTTCCCTAGTCTTTGACCTAAATCTATGTGTCTCATTGATCTTGGTTGTCTTCTTTCTATTGTGCATAATGTTTAATGTTAAATCTACAATTTCTTATTGTTATTGGGTGATTGAATGTAAATTAGAAAAGTAAATTCTACTGGAAGAAGAAATTGTTTAAGTGTTTGTTACTACATAGAACATTGTGAAAAATTAACATGGTTTCATAGCTGAGGTGAAGACAAGCCCAAGGAGACAAGATCAATCAACCCTTTGAAGATATATTATTTTCTATTGAAGATCATTTGAATTTGTCAAGATGTCTATCTCGTCCGTCAATCTTGAGGAGAAACTAAATGAGTTCTCCAACTTTGTTGATTGGAGGGCAAGGGTGGATCTGACTTTGGAATAAAATGATGTTATGGAATATATTGAAGGCAAGGTACTTGAGCCTCCGAAAAATACAACTACTATTGTCAAGTCCAAGTACAAGAAAGGAGAGATCAAAGCTAAAAATATCATTATTAATTGCTTGAAGGATCATATGATTACTTATGTGTCAAAGATGAAGAAGTCCACGGAAATGTATAACAAGATTATTAGAATGCACGAGGTCAAAAATTTGAGCCATATCATCACTTTGAAGAATCAACTCAAGGATATCAAGGTGAATAAAGGTGATACCATTCAAGCATACTTCATGAGGATATCTCAAGTCAAGGACTAACTTTGGTCTATTGTTGAAATTATACCTGATAGAGAGTTGGTGTTAGTTACACTTGGAGGCCTCCCTATGTATTGGGAGACATTTATCACAACCATTAGCAACAATGAAAATATCCCTAAATTTGATGAGATCTTAGGCAAGTGCACTCTAGAGGAGTCAAGGATGATCTCTAGAAGAAGAATTCAAAAGCATGAAGAAGGAGAAGCTACTTCATTTTCTTCTCAAGCCAAGAAGAAGAAAGAGAAAGGAAGGCCCTCAAATTGGAAGTCAAGAAATCAAGGTCAAGGGTTCAAGAACAACAATAGAGGAGTCAAGAGGTAAATTTCTAATATACAATGCTGCAATTTCCACAAGCATGGTCACTATGCTCGAGATTGTCTGGAAGAAATAAGTGCTCCAAGGAACAACTTTGATTGAAAAGGGAAGAGAGGAGAACCCCCTACCTGACAAGAGACTCGTCGTCCTCCAAAGAGATCAAGGTATTCAAGGTATGATAATAATGCAATTGAAACTCAATATGAATAATTTATTATTTCTTCTCTTTCTAGTTCCTTTCCAATGGATTCTTTTGATAGTTGGTTAGTAGATAATGGGGCCTATAGACACTTCATTGGTTACCATGAATTTGTCTCAAACTTGGCTTAAAGGGATTCCAATTTGAAGATTATTCTTGGAGATAATGCTACATATCCTATTAAGGGGACTATGTCTATTTCTTTTCATTTGGATTTTGGTCAAAATATGCATTTACAAGAGGTTTTATATGTGTCGAGATTGAAAAATAATCTTATATCTATATTTTCCCTAGAGGACAAAGGATTCAAAGTTTCTTCATATATGGAAAGGTCCTTGCTTGGCCAAGGAATTCTAGCTTGAAGGATGTCTTCACTCTGGTTTCTAGAAACGAAGGCCTTTACAAAGTCAGTGGGAGATATATCCAAGCATTGGTCCATGAGAGTACTCATCAATGTGAGTTGTGGCATTGAATATTTTCTCACCTTCACTACAAATCTTTACCTAATGTGAGAAATATAGTTTTTGGGATCCTTGAGATATGACTAGATCATGATGGATTTTGTTAAGGATATTCCAGTGGAAAACATGTGAAGGGACCATTCCCTTCTAGTAGCAACATATCTAATCATATACTTCAACTTATGCATTATGATCTCTGTGGACCCATGCTTGTGACCTCTCTCGGTGGCTATTTGTACTACATAATCTTTGTGGACGAATTTTCTCGCAAGACATGGATTTTATTCTTAAAGAAAAAGGACCAAGCATTTGAAATGTTCTGGGACTTCAAGACTCTAATGGAAAGTCAAACTAGAAATAAGATCAAAATTTGTAGGACTAACAATGGATGAGAATTCACTTCAAATGAATTCATTGAATTTTGCAAGGAAGATGGAACTAAGGAGACCCTCATACCTTATAAACCTAAACAAAATGGTGTAGCTGAAAAGATGAACATGATTGTCATGGAAGCATCCAAAGCTATGTTACATGATCAAAAGTTTCCAATACTTCTATGGGGAGAATTTGTTAACACTATTGTCTATGTTCAAAATATAACCCCTCACCGAGTCTTAGGTGAAAAGACTTCTAAAGAAGCCTTCACAAGTATGATGCTTGAGGTTGGACAATTGAGGATCTTTAGCTACCTCGTTTACTTTCATGTGCTGAAGGAGAAAAGGAACAAGTTGGAAGCTTCAGGAAAGAAAGGTACTTTTGTTGGTTATTTTGAAAATTATAATTCTTATAAAATATATGTACATGGTCAAAGGAACATAGAGTTTAGCAGGGATGTTGATGAAGATGTTGCCCTTGGGAAAGCAAGGGAAACTCCTCCCATGCCAATGCTGAGAGAGAGGATGATGCCATGGATGTACACAAAGAACCTTTTATGCATGAGTTTGAGCCTGATTCTACTGATGAACCCATGGCACCCATGGATCCCTTAGACCCCCCTACATGTGATCCTTCCTCTACTAGAAAGAGACCATTATGGCTTCGTGACACTTTACAGGATGCTGAGAGACATGTTTCCTCGAGAGGAATCTTCAAATATTGTAAGAATCCATGTCGATACCAAGGATACATT